>OX392429.1:682500-1407500 GCA_947623395.1 Synanthedon tipuliformis | reverse complement strand
AAAAACCCCTTCACTTGTTTTTTAAAATTAGATATCAATTTATATTTCTTAAATTTATGATTAAAAATTAAAAATTATATTTTTGAAATTTTTGCAGAAAACAAAAAGCAACTGGAGAGAGCCATTTCAATAAGGAGTGAGGAAGACGATGAAGAATTTGAACATGCTACAGAAGTATGCATTTTATAAACATTATTTACTAACTTACTAACTTTTTAACTTATTAAAATACTAGTTCTTAGTTGATTCCAGTAATTTTTTTCTATTAACTGTTATAAATTCTCTCTCAGTATGACGATTGACGAGTCCATTTGATAAGTGTTTAACGTGCTCACTTCAACCCTACTCTGTCACAAGTATCCCGGTTTCGATTTCCGACAGGGCCATCTTTGGATATGAATTTTTCATAGTTGGCTCTAGCACAGCATACTTATTTCATACAGTAGGCCGACGGAGACGTCTAGACAGGGCAATCGTGCGGGGCGTGAGGGGTGAGGCGCGAGTGGGATGTGCCCAAGCTGCATACTTCGTTGTTCTTAGTAGCTTGGGATAAATATTCTAGGGCTATCGCGTCTTTCAAATTTTAATTTATTATATAAATCAATATGGTGCATACGGCATGTGCTGTAAGTGCGTGCAAATCTTTGTCTCGCATAAATAAAGAACTAAGCTTTCATCAATTTCCGCACGATGAAGAAAGGTATGTACTTAAGCACATTTTATATTACTTAATTTGTGTCAACCCTTGCGTAATTTTAAAATACCTACACAGGCGGCGGTATCGCCCAACATCAAAGGCGTCGGCCTACTGTAGGAAATAAGTATGCTGTGGCTCTAGTAAGTGTCTAGAACAGGCGCCGTTGATGGGCGGGGTCGCGGGAACGTTATGACACGACTTATGTGCCTCGCCACAGATAGTAAAGCAGACAAGAAAAGTGCTTTATCAGTTTCGATTACAAATTTCATTCATTTCAAAATTCGCTAAGGCTTAGATTTGAAATAGATATTGATCACTGATTGACATAATTTGTCATCGCTAATAAAGATAGCAATAGAAATTGTCACTTTGAATTTTCAAAGGAAAACAGACCTTATCATTTTGCAACATACAAAGAATGTTCA
This sequence comes from Synanthedon tipuliformis, assembly GCA_947623395.1. NCBI lineage: Eukaryota > Metazoa > Arthropoda > Insecta > Lepidoptera > Sesiidae > Synanthedon > Synanthedon tipuliformis. The sequence goes on along the minus strand of OX392429.1, from coordinate 1,406,378 downwards.
ATCTTAGGGTGATAAAGCACTTTATTTGTCGAGTTTACATACTTGGTGTTTTTATTTTATTCAGGAATACAAAGAATTGTACTTGTTAATTTTCAGACGAATTTAGAGAACGAAGAAAACACGCCAGATGTATCCTTCTGGCAAGTGATAAGACTGAACTCGCCAGAATGGAAATCTATAACGGCGGCCAGTCTATGCTCTTTGCTTAGCGGCTTCGCTTTTCCCCTACTAGCCGTCATATTGGGAGATTTTATCGGCGTAAGTATGCCATCATGTCATCATTCATCAGTAGGATTTCTCATCGGCCTGTCTGGCTACTTTTACATAAAACATTTACTATTATTATTTTTATGTTATTAATTTTTGGGACACAAAAAAAAACAAATATTCCCACAAGCATATCTACTGATAGATATTACAAAAATTTAAAGTACAAAAAGACCCCTCCACTGCACTCCAAGCTGAGGAATTTCTTGTGGATTTATATTTTTAACTAGCTGGTGCTCGCGACTTCGTCCGCGTGGAATAGTTATTTTGGGAATCATTTGGGTATCTAGAACGGTTTTCCCAGTGCACGCAACGGAAGCCCTCAAAGATAAATAATTTTCCCCGTTTTTTCCACATTTTCGACTGTTTCGACTGACTAAAGCCTTCCTCAATAAATGATCTATCCAACACAAAAAGAATTTTTCAATTCGAACCAGTAGTTCCTGAGATTAGCGCGTTCAAACAAACAAACAAACTCTTCAGCTTTACAGTATAGATAATCTACATCTTCCAAACACCCTGAAATAGATATTTTTTTCTGTATTTGACATGCAGATTATGAGAAGTAGTCATTATATTATTTTATTATGATTTCAGAGTTTATCCAATCCAAATGTGGACGAAGTCAGGGAAGAGGTAACAAGATACGCTTACATTTTCCTTGGAGTCGGCGTATTTTCCGGCATTACTAACTTTATTACGGTAAGGCATTTTTAGATTTTAAACATCTCAAGTACAATTTTATGGTTTATGAATTAGGTAGTAAGATACAAAGGAACTATATTTACGACTATCTACGACAAAATAACCCCATGGCAACTCAAATGGTGGCAATAACTAACTTCTTACAAAACCATTTAAAATAACAGCGCTTGTGTTGTTGTATTAGTCCTCATGATTTTTTTTTTTTCTAAGACTACATTTTAGTCTTAACAATAAACTGCTCTGCTCTGCGTACTATTAAAACAGCCCATGGTCGTGTAGGTACCGATCAAAATTTATTCTTGAATTCACAAACTCATAAGATTTTGTGATCTCTTAAACCATGTATTAAGTCTTAAGTCCATGTCTGTCTTAAGTCTTAAATCAAAAGCTAATCAGAGCTAGGGTGTCTAGAGTAACGCTAAAACCATATTTATCTGCCGACAATCACGCACAAGGGTTGCATTGCATTGCAACAAATATTTCAGGTATTCTTCTACGCCATAGCCGGCGAATACTTGACCGAAAGACTGCGAAAGACTATGTTCAGAACGCTTCTTGAACAAGAAGTTGCATTCTATGACGACAAGAATCATTCGACGGGAGCTCTCTGTGCTAAACTATCTGGAGAAGCGGCCGCAGTACAAGGGGTAAGTAAGATGTTAATGCACAATTATTTAGAAAAAATATAATTATGCTTCACCATAGATAAATGATTGGTCTCGCTGCGCTCGACTAGATGCCGCCGTCATACTTGTAAAATGCGGCATAAAATAGTACGCCGAATTCGGCGTACCCAAGCCAGTCACACTGCAAACTGTCTGTGATGTGTAAGTGCCAAATGTTTTATTAAATTTTAGGCATAATAAAATACCAGTTTGCGTAGTGAAACTGTGTAAAAATATAATAAAACTGGGTAAAAAGTGATAAAAAGTGACGATTTTTTACACACACTACAATAAAAAGTTGCCACATTTTCGGAGCTGTTGCTTTTTTATAGCGAGACCAATCAATTATCTTTGCGTCGGAAGTTAAAAATAGTTGTAAAATATTCCAGGCAACAGGTCAGAGGATAGGAACAGTGCTGCAAGCATTAGGAACATTCAGTTTTTCCCTAATCCTGTCACTCATATACGAGTGGAGGGTTGGTTTGGTGGCGCTTTCTTTCACCCCTATCATTGCTGCTATCCTGTATCAAGAGGGGAGGATGGTTAGCGCCGAATCTTCGGGCACCGCCAAAACTATGGAGAACAGTTCGAAGGTATTTCAATTATTTTATTAGGTAAGCCAATAGTAATATTATTATTAGCACCCTCTACTTCAGGTAAACTCGACAAATAAAGTGCTTTATCACCCTAAGATTGAACATTCTTTGTATGTTGTAAAATGATAAGGTCTGTTTTCTTTTGAAAAATTCAAAGTGACAATTTCTATTGCTATCTTTATTAGCGATGACAAATTATGTCAATCATTAATCAAAACCTATTTCAAATCTAAGCCTTAGCGAACTTTGAACTGAATGGAATTTGTAATCGAAACTGATAAAGTACTTTTCTTGTCTGCTTTACATTAATAAAATCACTTAATGTTTAGTCCCAATAATTTTATCGTCCGACCGATATATCAGAACTACAATTCCAACTATAAGATGTGCAAAGACACGACGACGACCTCTGTTCGCGAACGCGTTCGTTCAACTGTCTGATACCTTTCTAATATCATGCCACCGAATGAATCTGAATGAATGAGCACCTCTTTTTGGAACGTCACGGAGCACTTTTTAATATATATATCTACTTTCCGCCTTAATCGATGAACTTCAGTCGACATAAATAGCAGGCATGAGTCGAATTAACTCTTTTAAGACTTTTGACTAATTTTAGAAAATAATTTTAAATTATTCTTTATTACATAATAAGCACACTACATTGATATTTCCGGGAAATCTACTCTATTATAAATAAAAATCGATGTTAAAGTTTAAATTTCCAAAACCGCACCAAAAACGCTGTTTCTGTAATGGCGCTGGACTTAGATACGCGTGACGTCACACGCTAGTAAACAACTCAATAACCAACAATAACCTAAACATTGCTTTACTAGCGTATGACGTCATCAGAGATGCAACCAATCACAGGCGTTTCGGTCGCAGATAAAATTTCGAAAATTATGATATTTTTTTTCATATAAATTGCAAAAAATATACATAATTTAGCTTAATTTTTTTTTTATATATGAGATGGGTTAGCTCTTGGCCATCAACCAGCCATGTGGCTAGGATGAGGCCTAAGATGGAGCGAGCTCACCCAGAAGATGCCTCATTCACTCGAACCTTGAAAAGATTAGGGTTACCTATATGTGCTCGGAAATACAGACGCCGGCAGGGAGTTCCAAACCCTGGCAGTGCGCATTATAAAGGATGTTTCAAAGCGCTTGGTCCGAAAAGGAGGGATTTCGACAAGATGAGGATGGTAGCCAGCAGTACGTCTGTATGTCCGATGGAAAAAAGGGGAAGGCGGTATCAGCTCATGCAGGTCCTGAGCACACTCTCCGAAGTACACCTTATAAAAGACACATAAACTGGCAATTTTGCCATATGTTTTTTTACGCTATTTTCTGATAGGATAACCACAATTTCTAGTATATTTTATATCTTGTCAAACAGGCAATTGTTATTTTCGACAAAAATTCAGATAGCAGTGGAAGCTGTGGGTAACGTGCGTACGGTACAGTCGCTCGGTCGAGAGGAAGCGTTCAGGACTGAATACGCCGTGAAACTTCTGCCGGCCCTGAAGCTCGCCAAGAAGACGGTGCACTGGCGAGGGCTGGTCTTCGGTCTTTCGAGAGGACTCTTCAACTTCGTGTATGCAGCTGCCCTGTATTACGGTGGAACTCTGGTTGTCTATGATAATGTTGACTACGCGTTGATTCTCAAGTGAGTAAAGCCATAAACGTCTATCTAGCGTACAAATCGTAATTTTTTTGTGACTGTTTCAATTTTAAGCATTATTTTTTTTTAAATTGTGACACAAAAAAATGTGTGTGTTTGTGTGTGTCAGCTCCGACGTACGACTAGATTTTACTCCCTACGAACTATAAATAAATAATTTAATAAATATAATTACAACATAATTATTAATATATTATATGTATTATATTATATTAATATGTATTGAAGCATAGTGTAGCCTGTAACGCGTAAAGTGTGACATATGTGACATTTGATTTTACTCCCATAATTTCATATCCCGGACCTATATATGAAAATCGATTCTTAAGGACTAAACTCCAAAAAATTAATTTTGTAGTTAATACAAGAATACCTACTACAATATAGTATTTTTATAATTATCACAACGTTTGAATGTGTACTTGAAAGTTTGAATAAAATCAGCCTGTATATAAACAATATTGAATTTTAAAAGTCATCCTTTATAAATCTGTATTTTTTAATTCATAAATAAATCGTATAATGAAATAACGAGTTCCACAAATTTATAACAACTGACGCGCCCGAAAAAGTAACGAATAGCATATGAGTCGGGACACAGGTAACTTATTTCTATTGGTGGAAATCAGACTGTGTATATGTCGTGGGCAGATCGTAGAATTGGGCAGATCGTAATTCGTAAAGTATGAAATGAAAAATCTTTCACCAAAAGTCAAAAATAGGTGCGTCGAGGAGCGGAGCGAAGCAAAGCGAGGAGGAGCGTGTTAGGTTTACATGGAAATAAATTTTGGGAGCCGAGCGAAGCGGAGCGGAGTGAGGCGACCCTCTCAGTTTTAACAGAAATATGATCTGCCCAGGAATATCATGATATGCCCAATTCTACGATGTGCCGACGACATATACAACCAACAGATTGAGCAGTCACATATGGTTTGTAGGTCAGCTCAGGCGTTGCTCATGGGCTCATCATCAGCTGCGCAGGCGCTTGCCTTCGCACCTAACTTTCAGAAGGGAATCAAAGCAGCCGGACGTATAACTGTTCTGTTAAATAGAAAATCCAAAATAACAGACCCAGCTGTGCCTGCTAAAGAAAATTTCGTAAGTATTTTTCACTTTCACACCTTACTTTATATTTAATCTTTAAAATCGTACTTTATATTGAAAGAGAATATGCAAATACGAAGCATCTTCTGATCAAAGATAACTCATATCAAAGAAAATTACCTAGCAAAGAGGGATTAAGGTTACTCAGTGTGATATTGGAAATTTGCGGTTAAGCAAACATGTTAAAGAGATTATTACTCGGTGTGCTAAGAAAAAATCTCGAGGAAATTTGCGTGTATTTAAAATCCTGCAAATTCAATCACTTAATATATAAACTTATTAGCGACCCGCTCCGGGCTTCGCATGGGTGCAATTTTTTTTTTAAATTATATATTATTAAAACCTACCTCAGTTAACACTCTTTCCATTAGTGAAAACCGCATGAAAATTCGTTTAGTAATTTTTGAGATTATCGTGAACATACAGACAGACGACTTTGTTTTATATGTAAAGATATAGCCTACCTACATATATAATACCAGCTGTTGCAGGCTTAACTTCATCCGCGTAACTTTATAAAATATAGCCTAAGTAGGTAATATGTTACTCGCTGTTAATATATCTTTCTATATGTGAAATATAATTTTTAAAATCGACCCCGAAGTCATTACAAACATACAAATCTACTCCCCTTGTAAGTAATATTAGTTACATAATACATACTTTTAGAGAAAATTTTAGGAATTAGGGTGCCAATAAATTGGAGGGGTGCCAACAATAGGTCATGTTACCCTAAATGAAAATTAATATGTCATGTGAATTTCAGCACGGTAGTGGCGAGGTCGACATTAAAGCAGTGAACTTCAAGTATCCCACTAGACCAATGGTTCAAGTGTTGAGAAACTTCAATTTGGAAATAGAACGCGGGAAGACCATAGCACTGGTCGGCGCAAGTGGTTGCGGAAAGAGTACAGTCATACAATTGCTAGAGAGATACTATGATCCCGACGAAGGTACCGTGGTAAGTAATGAATCTATACTAATATTATAAAGCTGAAGAGTTTGTTTGTTTGTTTGAACGCGCTAATCTCAGGAACTACTGGTTCGAATTGAAAAATTCTTTTTGTGTTGTATCGAGGAAGGCTTTAGGGCCTAAAGCCTTCCTAGGTTAGGAACCTAACTTCCTAAAGTTTAGGCTATATAATATCACGTCTACACTAACATTACAAAGGCTCGAGACAATAAAATTTAAGAATTTAATAATAAAGAAGTAATCCCTCAGCTCATACAAGCGCTAGACAGTTTACACAAGCACTAAGCAACACAGGTCTTGTGTTTACTACAAACTTATCATTTTAAGAAGATAAGTTTAGAGTAAACACAAGACCTGCGAATTTCAGACGAGAAAAGCAAATAGAGCGTCTTGATTTTTTTTATATCTATACTAATATTATAAAGTTAAAGAGTTTGTTTGTTTGTTTGTTTGAACGCGCTAATCTCAGGAACTACTGGTTCGAATTGAAAAATTCTTTTTGTGTTGGATAGATCATTTATCGAGGAAGGCTTTAGGCTATATAACATCACGTTGCGACTAATAGGAGCGAAGAAACAGTCGAAAATGTGAAAAAAACGGGGAAAATTATTCATCTTTGAGGGCTTCCGTTGCGTGCGCTGCGAAAACCGTTCGAGATACCCAAATGATTCCCAAAATAACTATTCCACGCGGACGAATTCGCGAGCACCAGCTAGTATTCAATAAAATGTTTTCTGATACAGTTTATTTTGTTCTAGTCTCAAGATGGCATTCCCCTAACAAAACTGCGTCTTACGGACATGAGGCAGTCCATAGGGTTTGTACAGCAGGAGCCTGTATTGTTCGACATGACCATCGCAGAGAACATAGCCTACGGCATTAACTCGCGAACGCCATCTATGGACGAGATTATGGCAATCGCAAAGCAGGCCAATATACACAACTTTGTCATTTCTTTGCCAAATGTGAGTATTTATTTATTTTTAATTTCTTACGGTTGAATATTCAATCGAAGACTTGACCTGACTGCTTTAGACTTTTTGAAAAATTTAAGAAAAATTGTGGACTAGACTGGACTGACTTAGTCTAGGGATCTGTAAGGTACTTTTGATTTTAATTTTGTAATTTTTTTATAAAAAAAAGGCTTATTTATCTAAATTGCAATTTTTACAAATGACAAAATCTAACCTAACCTACCTAACTTAATACAAATGTAAAAATCATAGGAAAATATCTGATGGAGCCAAGATATTAAAAGAGAAGAAGAATTTTTTTTACAATTACAAATAAATATAATAAATTTTAATAATAATTCAACTTTCATAAACGGTTTCTATTTGAGATTAATATTACAGAAACTTGTTTCAAATAAATAAAATACTTACCTGCCTGTGATAGGCATCCATAAAAAAATTTACTTATATTACACTATTATTATAATGCATGTCAATTTCACGCGTAAAATTAATTTACTAGGAGAATTCTTTGTTGCCTATTTACCATCATTTTAAAATTAACGTTTAAGATCGTAAAACGTTAAAATTAACGTAAAACATCGTCACTTTTTATCACTTTTTACACAGTTCACTACGCAAACTGGCATTTTATTATGCTCAAAATTTACGGCACGTACACATCACAGATAGCTTACAGTGTGACTGGCTCGGGCAAAAAAATTTTACAAGTACAACGGCGGTATCTAGTCGAGTGCAGCGAGACCAATCATTCATCTATGTAAAACACATATCACCTGGATTTATTTTAATATTACTACCACATTACGTTATAGGGCTACGAGACAAACATTGGTTCGAAGGGAACTCAGTTGTCCGGAGGTCAGAAACAACGTGTGGCCATCGCTAGGGCCTTGATAAGGCATCCGAAAATGTTATTGTTGGACGAAGCAACCAGTGCACTCGACACAGAGAGTGAACAAGTAAGATTAAATAAATAAATAAATGTATTCACACATTGCACACAGCACCATCTAGTTCCAAAGTAAGCAACTTAATGCTTGTATTATGGATACCAGACGGTTGATATACTACATACTTTTTTTTGTAAATACATACATATTATAAATACAAAACATCCATGACTCAGGTATATACAAAGGTAAATGTTAACACATAAACATTTGCCCCTAGCGGGATTCGAACCCGAGACCGCTTGGTTAACAGCTAGGGTTACTAGCCACTAGACCAAACATATATATATTCTTAACTAGCTTGTACTAGCGACTTTGTCCATATTGAAAAATAAAAAATATATAAGTAAGCAATATTACACTTGACCTCTTTTGACACTTTGAGTTAGTTTTTTTTTAATTTTATTATGGATGATCCTTATTATGGATGTTTTTTTTAATGTCCAATAAATCTGCTAACTGAAATCAGTGCGTGGTAGGTAATAGAAAAACTTGTTTAGCAATTACCTACAACATTTTTAGTCACACAGGCTTAAAGAATTAAAATTTACAATGACTTGTCACTTAGGTGGTGCAAGAAGCCCTTGACAAGGCTAAGGCCGGTCGCACGTGTGTAATGATAGCGCATCGCTTGAGCACAGTGCGCGACGCCGACCACATTTGCGTCGTAAGTGACGGACGAGTAGTAGAAAGGGGCACCCATCAACAGCTCATGCAGTTCAACGGGATATATTACAATTTAAACAGGAGAGGATACACTTAACAATGTCTTTCAGTTTTAATGAGCCTCTAGAAGTCTAGACAACGCATACTATATTAAAATTAAAAAATGTTAATAGTTAAAGTAAATAAATTAAAACCAAATTGAAATAAATTGAGGAAATCTTCTATTGACACTAGATTGACAACCATATTACTGTCAAGCGGGATGCGGGATGTGGGGGGGGGGTTAATAAATACATACCCACAAGATAAATTAAGAAATCGTTGTTTTTTAATTTAAGAAACAAATCGTTGTTTTTTTTTAATTTAATATCTAGATGTTTTAGTTTTATAATATTGGATCCGCCAGTACTGAAAAATTACATTTTACGATACTTTAAATATATATTGAAATATTTGAAGGTGTTAAGCTTGATTTATTACCAATTGACAAGTTAGATAAGTACATAAATAAGCGTACATACATAAGCTATTAAATAAATAAATAAATAAAATAAAATAGTAGATATCTAAACTAAACCATTTCGGTAGATTCGGAAAAACTTACTGAAAATATCCCTTTATGTAACGTGTTTATATTGTATGTAATAACAATACCTACAGATAATAAAATATCGTGTTTTTTAAAAAAAAATGAACAGGGCTTATTAGTGTCTATATTTTGTATGTGTACGTACATTTATAATATTTTTTAATAAACGTTTTTAGAAACAAATTTATGACACAAATATATAAATACATTTAGGTATTAATATGTGCACTGTTATAATTAAATGTTTTAAACACATATTTATGAACAGCTAAGTATATTATAGTAGTACATTGAATAATATATATGTTAGTACATATTATTTCAATGTTTATGAAACGATTCTTTGGATATATGTATATTTTTTTGCATTTAACTATGAATGTCAAATTAAAAGTTAGTAAGTATAAATTTAATAAGATAAGATTGTATTGCTAAAGCAACAATATTACTTTAATTTATTACTACAACTCGGTTGTAGAATAACACTGGAATAATAACTCTCTCAAATTTGCGCTCACCTGGAAAAGCAGATTGAATTGGTTGAATGAAGTTACAAGAGGTTGTAGGTATTGGTAATTGTTGAGATTCACATACTTACCTACCTTTTTTTAATTTATTTATGTATATTTTGATTTAAAAAAAAATGTTTTTTAAAAGCATAAATAAATTTAAAAAAAAAAACACGAATGCATAGTTACTTAGTTAATACACCTAGGTTTAATGAACAAAAAAAATATTTTCAGAAACATTTTTAAACATCTTAACAAAAGTTAAGATCCTACTTAGGTACCATGTTTTATTTTTTTTAATTTAATTTTATTGTTAAATTAGGTATACAATTAAATGTTAGGTTAAAGTACTTACAAAGTCATTTTATAATAATAAAGCATTTAAAAATATATTTGTTGTTTATTTTATGATTTTATACCACAATGAAATACCTACCCAATCATCTGAAATTCAATCTTCTAAATAACTAAATTCAGTTTGTCTACACACGGAATTTGGTTATAGCTATGGAGGGCAGAGGTCAACTCATATAAGAAAAAAAGAGTTTTGTTCACGCAACACAAATACACACATATTACAAAAACAACAAAACAGAAATTAATAATTCTGGCTCAGCATTGTGCTGAGATGCAAGCACCTGCAGCGCTGATTTTCAGCCAGCACCATTTGGGACATATTATAACAATCAAACTGAAAAAATGGTTACAGCAGTTGAGACAAAAGAATTAAAAGAAAGGAAGAAAATGGTAGCACACTTAAGAAGACAGGCTGATGGCCCACTTGCTGGTAGGTAGCTACTGTCCATGGGCAGTTTTTCTGACAAGATGGATAGCCTAACTGGCACCTTATGGTATGGATACGAAAAATTAAGTAAATCAGTAAAATTTTAATCAAATAAAGACAGGTTTCACAAAATTATGACTTATTTGTTTTCTTCATTAAACTTAATAATAATCTTGTATCATTTGTCTCCGTTTTTCGACGTTTCTTGCGCTTTTCCACTGGTTTTTGTTTGCTGCGTTTTTCTGTTTCTGTCTTGATTTCCGATTTCTCTGCAGATTTCTTCTTAATTATATCCTTGGCGGTGACTTTCTTAATTAAGTTTGTAACATCACTCCCTTGTGAAACGGCCTCTTTGATTAAAACTTGTTTTTGAAAAGTAACTTTCTTGTCTGCGTTCAATTTCTTCTTTAGCATTTTGTTAGAGACGTTTCCGGCAGCAACGGCTTTCTGGCTTTTAGCTATGCCTTTCTTGAGGGCTTTAAACTTGTTCTTGCCAAATTTCACCATGATTAAAATTGTTTAACAAATATTTCAATTCAAATCAAGGAAATGCTATAAAAATTCCACTCTTCCAGTTAAAAGTAATAATCATAAAGCCTATTATTTATTTATTTCTTTTCTTTACTCACTCAATTTAAGATCTAAATAAAATAATACAAAACATAACCTAAAACATAGATCACAGATTATAAAGTTATAACATAGATTTAGACGGACACTTGGACACAGTGATTGTTTTGTTTTGATTTTAGTAATAAAATAAAATATCAATGTCACATTGACATTGAGAGTTCATTTGACAGTGACGCATGCATCTAAAGACACATAAACATAGTATACTTCGTAATAGACGAACAGACCGCGGTTTTTCGCGTCACCAAAACAGAAATGTCTTAGTGTGCGTGATATATAAGTGTGTGAGTGAATTTTAGAGATGTCCCTTCGTTATCGACATGAGTTTATGGGCGAGTTATCATGTTTTATTTATACCTATTATTTCACTAGACAACCCGCTCACAATAGGTGATTCTGTACAGTTGAACATAAAAACTTAATAAAATATTAAAATGAAAACTAGATATTGCTTTGAAATAAAAGAAGTTGTTAGTATAAATTGCTATATTAAAAATCAATAACATTTACTATTGTATTATTATTATTAACAAAAATGAAATTAGAAAAATATTTGGTTTGTTGTAATTTTTCTAAGAAACAATTATTAGGAACGTTTATTCGTACCTACAAAGGTACTAGTGAATTTTATTTTGAGTAATACCTAATCAAATTTTTATTGATTTTGTAGCGTTTCATTGCTACACGCCAAGGTAATTTCATTGTAATGGTCTTTTAAACCTGGCCTTCTTTTTAAATTCATTTAATAAAGACTGCAAGGTAACTACTTTCTTTTTCATTCTTTTATTTTTTGCTTTTTAATTGCATATTATGTTTCGTTGTTTTTCAGACAACTTGTTCTTCATCTTTGCACATTTTTCATAAGTCTTTTCTTCCTAGGCGTTAATTGTGGTGCCTGAGATGTAGATGGCTGAAGTGAAATGTCTCTAAAGACATAGGTTGATACAGGTCTTGTGGGCTTCAATGTGACCTGAAAAGGATAATGTTTTATTTATGCATGACCTGACTGCTCTCAAACCTTCAGAGACATTAAAATATTGCTTGCAAAACTGTGCCCTAATATGAAAAATATGCGAAGAAATGTGTCTAGTATGATAATATTATGCTAAAGTGACTCGACGACAATGAATCATATTCTACAAATAAATAAAAATATACACACCGGTACAAACATTGTGGGGACACAGTCCTTTTTTAAACGACGGCGATATTTACGCTGTAGAAAACATCTTGGATCAAAATGTTTGCTGCATACTGTGGAATATTTATTAGGTGTCCAGTTTGGCTTATTTAGGACTCTAATCAAATGGAAATGTAAAAAAAGTACATTTATCTTTAACTAGTTGTTGCGACTTTGCCCGCGTTTATAAATATAGCTTATGTTATGTTACTCGGTGACAATGTAGCTTTCTATTGGTGAAAGAATTTTAAAATAATTCAAGTAGTTTTTGAGTTTATTCAATACAAATATACATACAAATCTTCTCTCTTTATAACATTAATAATAAAATTAACATAGATTATCAAATACTTCACTATGCATATAACCACAGCCTACTTACATTTTAAAACACTCGGCATATTAACATTTTTATTATAAGAAAGAATAAGAATGCGATATCGATATCGATGACTCAAATACTCAATCACTACGTAAATTATGGAAATATTCACAGACACAAAATCTTGTTTTTGTATTTATGAAAGTGAGAAATATATATAAAACACAAAACTACGTGATATCTTACATTTATTACACAATTTGCCATATTCCTTAAACCTAGTTTTCCTTGAAAATAAGGCGTTTAAAATTGATAGTGTGTGGATCGTATTTACCTGTAAAATGTCTCATTATTTGGATTATTCCTGTGATTCACTTCACAATCAGGCACTGAACAACACCCCATTGTTGATTTTAACAATAATTTTATACAATTTAAAAGGATTGCTTGAGAAATTACACAAAAACTGAAGGACCCTATTCGCAGTGTTCTGCTAAGTTCTAATAAGGTTTCAAAACTAGTCCTATCGGGTATTGTTTTTCTATCTCTTTCGCACTCGTATTCTTGTCATAAGAGACTGCGTTCTCGCTTGCACTCTCTGTACGTCTATTACGAAGTATACTATGTCTATGTAAAGACAGATGCATACAGATGACTGTATTTATATGGTATTTATTGAGCTTATTTTACTTTGAATGTTAAATAATTTCAGTTATTTTCTTCAATTGTGGCGGGAAATTCAATTAGCGTATTTTCAACAGTTATTTCTTTTTGGACTGTTTTTATTTTATTTTTAAATTTATTGCAAAAATATTTTATTTCTATAATTTTTTTATTTATGTAAATTAACGTTTGGCCAAATAATTCGTATTTCCCAATATTATCTCTCAATTTCTCTTCGAGGCCCACTGCAAGTTAGATTGTAGTGTTTTTAAAATAAAATAAAAGGCAAAGTTACTTCAATAAATTTATTATTGTCATTTTTTATCGTCGATTGAACAGCTTTTTAACTGACATTGACGTTTTTTTTTACTATAATTCTTCATTTATTACATTTAGTACATACACAAACTTACAATTTTATATTAAAAAAAAAAAAAACAAAGCAATACCTAGTTAAATATCCCTTAACTTTTTCTTAAATGACGTACAATGGCAGTTTAATTTTAAATTGGAATGTTCGGTATGCATCATTTTCATATTTACAAAACCTAAAGCATAAAAAAGTAAAAAAGATTATAATATACTTTTCAAACTTAGAATACATAGAGCAAAGAATCGCCGCGCCGCCTGCTACTGGAGATGGCACGATCAACGCTTTCCATACAAATCCACAACAAACTTACGCATTATTGAGGTTTTGTGTATCAAGACAATGTCGGCTCGAATTTTTTTAAAAGCAATAAATTGCATTTACCTATTTACGTTTGGTATGATAAACCAAAAGTTCGCTTATTCACGTTTTCACAGCATAATGAGGCATTTCTATAGCTTTTAGGATAATGTTCCTTCCACAATGTACAAATGGAAACTGGCGGGATGAATTGCGTACCTACAGCGCAATTGCGCGGCACGAATATTATTATTACTGTCGTCTCCAGTACTAGTACCGGACGTAGCGCCGATTCTTTGCTCTGTATTTTACAACACTTAAGAATCATTTGAGTAACTTATTCTATACTCACATAGAAATACAAATAGAATTCCGAAATAGAAATAGAAATAGAATAGAATACACAGCCAAAACGATAAAGTGTTAAATCCCATTTTGATATTTATTTTCAAAAATTAATACGCTTTTATAATTGTTAATTTGTTTTGTAAGTTTGACGAGTTGCCATTTTTATTTTATAAATTTGGTAGTAAACAGAGCATTATAAATAATATTATTTTCTTCCATTTTAATGAAATGTGAAAAAAGAGAAAAGTTCCTTCGTCAACAGATGGCTCCTCCATTTCATGATTTTATTAAACTCATGATTAAACTGGAGATTAAGTATGTGTGTAATGAACAGATTAAAAATGACAAATTATATTTCTTAAAAAATATGCCACATATTTAAATTAAAGGTGGACACTGTCGAAAGGAAATAATTAAAAAAGAAACAAAAAGTGTATAATATTAAAAGTCTACAAGCTTTGAGCTTTTTGTTGTATACAACATTTTTTAATGCTTACTTTCTATAATTATAATGAGAATATAAATGCATGTACTTAAAATTACACTAAAATTAAGTTTATAATATTTTTAAAATTAGCAGTACACAGAATATTTTTGGTCGTCACTGTCGTTACTGAAAAACTAAGAATTAATATAATTTTACGTATGGAAGATTTTTATCACTATTGTAAAGTCAGGGTACGAAAACTTTTGTAAGTTTTCAAATTCATTCCTTTATCAAAGTCGCAGACTCTTTCTTAGTACCTTTTGAAACTAAAGCACTTAGCAGACAACTAACTGACGTTTGAAATGAAATTTTGACATGACTGATAATTGCCCTGGTGCAAGCAAATGTCGACCTGACGAACCTTTTCTTACCCCGACTGTACCTATAACACTCACAAATTTCTAATGCGCCTGTCCGCCATTTTGATGGCGTTTCTTATCTCGTGACAGTTGGCAACACTGGCTGAATTCGCCGGCCAGTGTTGACAATAGTCACGAGATCACGATTGTTTTTGATTTATACTGGGGGGTGAGATCACGTGGATGTGTAATGTGACCAGGTGCTTGCGCGTTATGGTGGCACTTCACATGGCTATTTGTATTTGTGTATTTGGCATATTTGGCAAACAATTACCATGTGTGGACAGTTTATTTGACAAAGTGTTGCCCTTATTTGCCTATTTGACAAGTAAGGCCAATACCAAATATGCGGATCCGTGCGCTTGTCGGTTTTTCGAGTCACATCAAAGTGGTCAAATAGGCAAATACGCAAATAAACCGTCCACACAATGGCCATATTCAGAAGCGCGTGTGCCGTGAACCTGTGCGGACGTGCAGTATAATTTTGTCATATTATGTTATCTATGAAAATTACTAACCGGGTTCGATTTTTATGCATAGTTAGCATCCACCAGCGCCTTGCTCTCAAGTCTTTTCAAGACTTTGTGTTTTCTGACGCATAGCATGTAATAGTAACATGCATTTAAATAATAAAATCCCGCTGCAAGTTGAAACACGTCCATAGTGTTGGTAAACACCTTGCGTTCTGCTGCCAAATGTTTGTGTGTTTGTTGTTTGACTGCCATGTGTGGATGGTGGTATTTGCCGTTATTTGCATGATTACCAGAACGTCAAATATTTTGCCACATACAACAAACACGCAATAGCGAACACAAATAGCCATGTGAAGTGCCACCATTAGGGATTCGTAGGGATCATAAGACGAATATTAAATAATTTTTTATAGGTTTTTTAAACCATGAAAAAAAAATTCATGATTCATATTTTTAAAATGGATACCTCAGTATTTTACTTTAAATAACATAATTTACACATATAGTGTTGTTTGAGCCGACATGGATGTAAAAAGGTTACATAAAGATCATGTTTACTTTAATTCGTTTCATATTCGCTAACTATAGCTAAACTATAGCTACGTTTTTCTGTGGCGTGTGCGTGGGGCGCGCGCGATACTGGACACTGCTTATATATATAAAATAAATATATAATATAATATCAACCTAAGTTACTCCTGATAACATCAGCTATCTGCTAGTGAAAGTCCCATCAAAATCGGTGCAACCGTTTCCGGCTAAACCGAGATTAGCCGTCACAAACATACAAAAGTTTTAATAATTGATTTTTTGTTACAAATACAGTTGGGGTACGAAAACATTCGTCAGTTTTCAAATTCATTTGTTTATGAAGTCATAAACTCTTAGTAACTTTTGAAAGTAGCTCTACTTTTGATAGTACCTTTTGAAAGTACTAGGCAACTGAACTGTACTGAAAGTACTAACAACTGAAAGACGTTTTAAATGACATTTTGGCATGACTGATAAAATTGCCCTGGTGCAAGCAAAAGTTGACTTTAAGGTGACGAGCCTTTTTATTACCCCGACTGTACAAAAGCATACATTTTGAATCTTTGCATTTTGATAATACATTACCTAATTAAAAATCAATTCTTTTGACATTACAAATACAAAATTTCAATCTCATTTATTTCTATAGATTTTTACTTAAAGCCATAATAAAATCTCAAACAAGATATTTTTCTATCTTCTTCTGTCTTACAACATAAAAAATAAAATAAATTATGTTGTAGGTTTTAAACACATTGAAAACCTTTTTAGAACCTTTTTCTAAAAAGACAGACATTCTATCATTCGTAACTATTAGGTTTAAATAGAAAATTTACAATTTCTATTAAAAAAAATTCTCGCTAATTACCTACACGTGAAAAACCTTTACAACAATCAACAACATATTACATCTATGTGTAAATAGACATTTACAAAACATTCCGCTTTTTTTTGTCGCATTTTTCTATATCATTACAAATATGGCAATAATATATTATGTAGAATATACCTAATTTTATATGATATTGGACACAACATATGAAATTACATACAATATATCTTCTTTATAAGATATACATTATGATAATCGGATATGAGAGCGTGCGAAGATATTGTTTTCCATGTGTTCACTGTAACAATAAAAAATGGTATTTAGTAAGAAATAATAATGCTTTTTTTTCGTATATTAATTAATTAATTTTTAAATAAAAAAAATATTATTCATTATTAAGGCCCTCTTTCACCAACTACAAGTGAAGTGTTTATTAGTTACTTTTACAAATAATTTTATGTTTTATTAAATTATGCACTCGGTTTAGTGCATTCTTCGATAGGCGATTTTTTTTTTATTATTTTCTTTTTAATGTTTGGGACTTTTATTGTACGAACAAAGGTATACCAGCTACATTATTTTATTCCCGGTGACAGGTGACTTTAAATGACGGTTAGCCTACTTGACAGTTGGTGAAAGAGGCCCTTATACTATCAAGTTAGTTACCGCATTTTCTATTTGATGTGCAATTAATAATATCCCATAAGTTAATCCGGGAATATGACCTGAGAGTTTAAAACTACTGGACAGATTTTAAAAATTCTTTCACATAATATAGAAGAAAGCTATATTATTTTATAAAGTTATGTACGTGGTCGAAGTCGCGTGCGACAGTTAGTTAGTACAACTTTTTATCTACAAAATATTACTTAGTATTAGTTGTATGAAGTAAAAACATTAGGTTTTGTACCTTACCTTCATTTTTGGTCGTACAGCCAGAGTCAATTTTTGTATGAGGTGAGTTGCAGACGCTGGAACAATAAATAGATAAATGAATAAATAAATACATATAATAAAATCGTAAACGAGCCGTGTCTTGCTTTAAATATTTAAAAAAATATATACCTACCTATAATTCTATATGTCTAACTATAATTGCTTTTATTTTACTTATACCGAAATGTCTATATACAATAATTTAATGTATAAGAAGTAAAATAATATGGGTCAAGTTGCCTAAAAATAAATTATTTTTATTTTTTAATTTTTAACTTATTAATTTTTTTTTATAATCCCTATGTCGCCCTATGGAATTGAAGTGCCTTATATTAATCTTACTATGTTCGGCTGCGCATTCGCAGGACCTGTTGCTGGTTTTATAGGCGACGGTAGCCACTTACTATCAAATTATGTACTGACATGTAATATATACCATATATATATATATATATACCACTGGACATGGACAGGCTGCTGTCAAATTATTTTTGTGCCTAGTTGAAAAACGCCATTTTGGCGCTGTAGGCTATAGAACGAGTGTCCATGGAACTAAAATAAGTGATTATATTATATATCTATATACCTAATACATACGCATTACATATCTATGGAATAAAAATACGCAATAGTCAAAATTAGTTCTGGGGAAAATCGAGGGCGGCGTTTTAAAATGGCACAAAAAATTAGCTGTCATTTGTATGGGACAGTCTGTCTGTCGATATTATGGAGGGTAGAGGTAAAGGAGGACCAACTTATAAAACTGAAAAAGTGGCAAGCTAAAACCATCAAATAGTTGTTCATAAATTGACCAGAATAGCGCTAGTGTAGCATTGGTGTTTGATACGATTGGTTGGTTGCATAGTATACTTGAACTAGTGCGTCACACAGCCATAGATCTATGGCTGTGTGCGTCACACACGAATGATACTACAGCGCCGCCTTATTGAGCGTATTGGACCTCCTTACCTCTATAAGGAGGTATAAGGAGTCTTCTCCTCCTAATAAGGAGTTAGGCCTCCTTACATCTATTCTCCATGTTCGATATTAACATAAAAATAGCTTGAGAGTACTGACTGGTGATGGAATTGAAGCCTCGTATCCTGGTGCGTGGCTCCAAGAGTAGAAGGTAGATCGGCACAGCCGTCAGGATCATGAGACAGCCGATGCCAGTCTCAGCCGGCGAAGCCACAGCCGGCACAGCCACCACAAGGATAGTGCAGATTATGTACACGACTGTACAAGTCAATACATAAGGCTTTACATAAGTTCTTAGTTCAAAATTTAAACCTTATATCGTTTATAATAAATGTTAGGTGATTTCACATATACAAAAACAATTATACTATTTACAATTAACTACAGATAAATATAATTTTTAACTTATATTTTTAATATATTTATTAATATTATATCTATATTATGTAATGTACTCACAATCTATTAATATTATTATGTTTAACATATATCTAACATTGTTTACATTTTTAGATGATTGGCTTTATCACAATTTGTTATAGGTCATTGGTGTCACTCTCATTGTGTGAACAAAATAATATCATTTTAAACTAGATTCAGGGTCTCAAACAAAATCAATGCGAAAAAGTGTCCACTGGATTTTTTATGTTAGATACATGCTGTATCTATGATAAAAAGATGAACAATGTAAATGTTGCATGACTGATTTGAGTGCAACTAATTTGAAATACCACCCCAAGCTGTGAGTGCGGTGATATTCTGCCATGCCACTTTTAGTGTAGCAACCCAGACGTTTTTAGGGTTGCTATGCACTTACTCGGACCCAGTGAGGTGATATTACTGAGATACTATTTCATTGATATTACTACGTATAGAGGGGCTTTCGCCCCCAACACTAGTGTTCCGTTCAACTGTGGCCGGCAGGCTACACTTGACTTCTAGCTCTTGAAGTCGCTTTCTAGCTCTTGAGTTGCTTGTTGCTTGTAACCCTTGTTTGTTTTATAGCGAAATAACGTTAAAACTCATTAAATATGCCCTCGTGTGATCCCGCTAGGGGCAAATGTTGACGTGTTACTTAATATGCCAATCAGAATAAGTATGCGCTTCACGGGAGGCTACGATTTTATATTGTTTATATTATTAACTTTGTTACGTCACATAAACAACAGTAAGTAATACTTAGAAGAGGACAGAATTTTTAAGTGAGAAATTTTTAAAGTAGGTACTTACTCGGGAAAATCAGGTTCACTTTTATAGGTCTATCCAAATCAGGCTTAGTATACCTAAGCACTGGTAGACAAACGACGGCCGCTCCTATACTCAACTGCAATAAAAAAAAACCATTTTAGATAGGTACTCTATATATTTATATCCGTCCGTACCAATGACTATTGACTATATTATAAATGCGAAAGTTTGTATGAATGTATGGATGTTTGTAACTCTTTCACGCAAAAACTACTGAACCGATCACCATGAAATTTTGCATACACGTTGTCTGGGACACCAGAAAGGACATAGGGTACCTTTCATCCAGAAAAAAGTACTGCTCCCGAGGTATTATCTAAAATTAAGGAAACTAACTCCTGGCTAAGTATAATAGCAATAACGATGTCAGGCGATATATTGCTTTTTCAACGCGGACGAGGTCGCGGGCACCAGCTAGTATATAATATTTGTATTTATCTATACATACTTATTATAACATATACCTAATTTCCCTTCCCAATTCCTTATTATGCTATAGGCGATGATATAGAAAAACAATTTTTTTTTTGATATACAAACGCGGCTTGTTTACGATTTTATTAATATGTACAGATTATTTTAGTTATTTTTGATGAATTTGTCGAAACCAGTAGGTAGACTTTTTTTATCTCTTATTGCAATAATTTACACACATTAATTAAATATAAGTAATTAATTATTAATTTAACTGTTTTTGTATTTCAAACAATTAAATTACAATGGCCATAAGTTATCGTTTTTATAAAGAGGAAAGATTTGTTTGTTTGTTTGCATTGAATAGGCCCCGAAACTACTGGACTTTTTTGAAAAATTCTTTCACTGGGAAGCTATATTATCAGCGAGTAACATAGGCTCTATTTTATAAAGGTACGCGGACTAAGTCGCGTGCAACAGCTAGTTACATCATAAATTCGCCTCGAATATCGTCGGCCTAATACGTTAACCTGCTAAGTCCATTTTTGGGCAATTTCACTTTTTTATACTTTTCGACAAGTTTAGACGATTACCTATTTACCGTTTGGTGAAGGAATAATAAGGTCATAAAATGAAAAACTGCTTTCTGACTAATAGCAAATGTTCACAAAGAAAACCTGCTAAATCCTAAGTTTTGTACTGATAATGTCATGTCATGTTTTTTTCTTCCTCCTGAATACTGTGCAAAATGTGACTTAGCATGTTAACGAGTTAGGCCGACGATATTTCCCCCACCTGGGTACGCCGGGACCTTGTCGCGGTGGGGGGGCTCACCCTTGGCCTTGGCCGGCCACGGGTGCTAAGGAGGCGTACAACCGAGCGTTCCGAGCGGCCTCCCAAACGGGAGTCCGTAGCGGAGCGCTCGCCGGAGGGAACCCTCGCGGGCTCCCTCTCGCAATTGGAGGTCGGCCGCACTCCTTGAGTGTGGCCTTATGTTGTCGTTTGTTTCCGCACACCAAGTTGCGTGCGGATGTTCGAGAGGCGGGCTCCCTCCCGCCATTATGGTGTTCTCCGCACTTGAGTGTAGCAAGCACTCGAGTGCGGACTTTTCTTGAGGCCTGGCTGTCTAGAGAAGGCGGGCATATCAATCCCGTCTTCTGTAGATTACTTTCCACAGACTAGTGAGCGAGTACTCACCCAAGTAGCGAATCCGACGTAGTTGATGAGGGCATAAATGTCAGAGACGGTAAGGTAGACGAGCGACAAGAGCGCCACGGCGAGTACGGCCGGCGCAGGAGTCGATCGCGCGCTCACCATTGTCAACATCTCCGGCATCTGCCCTTGGGCGGCGCCAGCGTAGAACAGTCTGATACATACAATGAAATTGTATGGTCATTCTTCATTATATTAAGGATGCCTATAAGAAATCTATCAAAAACCAACGCCTCGAGGTTCATTTATTGGGTAATCTGTCACTTAAACTTTTTAATTTATATAGGTAAATAAATCCCTTAACTACAGTTTATTAATGCTTTAAAATGATTTTTTTTTTACCACTTCTAGTGATCTACATATTTCCCAAAAACATTTTTCGAGAAAACGGCTAAAACAGTGTCTGTTTCGGTAAGTAGATATGAATAATTAGAGCATTTAAAAAACAATAAAATTACTTGAAAAGTCTATTTTAATTTGTTGTTGCATAATATTACAAAAAAGGCCTAGAAACTCATTAAATTTTTTTTAATAATTTTTATTTAAAACTCATTTGAAATTTGCCTTATTGCAAAGACACAAGGCTCAAAATAGCTTCGCTTTTGTATGCAGCAGAACTTGGTCCTACTTGATTGGACTGTACTCGTCCACAACTTCGAGTGTTGAATTCATTAGACATTAGACATAAATTCAAATTGATAAAAATATACCACAAACAGACACACAGATACACAGACACACAAACCTTAAACTTATAACGCCCCTTTTTTCATATCGGGCGTCGGAGGTTATTTATTTTTATTGTTTTTTTATTGTTTTTTCGTTATTTTGGTTACAATAAAGCTCCCATATGGACTTAGTTATCTAAGCCAAGTATTTAGCTAAGTATTTAAATACTTGGTCCTAGGTATCATTTATAATAATTATGTGATAAATATAATTTAAAACAAATTGCAATCCAGATACAGACCGTGATGAAGTGAGCAAAACTCCATTGACGGCTCCGAAAGTTGAAGCAGCCACGAATAGAGGAATCGAAAGAGCGAACCATCCGAATAAACGCTCAGCAAACGTCACGGCCACCGCTGCTGATCCTAGCACCTGTGCAAATACCATCAGACATACTAGTAAATATCACATATTATCAATTATCAAATGTTTTTTTATTGTCATAAAGATGTTAAAGGACAAGAGTATCAAAGTAGCCGCCCCATACTCAGCCCCACCAAAGTGTTGTGCACAATGAAATGTATTGTCCAACGATCGTGTATCTGTCGTCGGCACATCGTAGAATTGGGCATATCATGATATTCCTGGGCAGATCATATTTCTGTTAAAACTGAGGGTCGCCTCACTCCGCTCCACTTAGCTCGGCTCCCCAAATTTATTTCCATGTAAACCTAACACGCTCCTCCTCGCTTTGCTTCGCTCCGCTCCTCGTCGCACCTATTTTTGACTTTTAGTGAAACATTTTTGATTTCATGCTTTACGATCTGCCCAATTCTACGTTCTGCCCACGACATATCAATATGATAGAACATGGGAAAAAATCCTATTTGCTCTACTAATAGAACAAAATAGTAATAGAACAAAACTTGGCTAGAGGTCAAATCAAATCATCATCAAATAACGAACTTAACATACCTCCGTTGGCGACAACGTAGTGTAGAAAGCCACATTGGTGAAAGTATAGACGATGGTGACCAGAGTACACGAGATGGCGATAGCTCGCGGCAAATTGCGTACTGGATCCTTTAACTCTTCAATTATGAAATTTAGGTAATTCCTTCAAACAAACAAAATTGCAGTGTTAGGCCCTTTGCTCATTTGGCAAATTAAGAATCTGACCAATTACGAATCTGTCTACAAACGAATCTGTCGAATACAGAAACAACCCTACTGGAGTATCGTAACGTGCGAATAAGGGCCAGGGTCAGTCAAAGACACTGTGGGGAACACGTCGCGGCGCGCTCTTAGATAGCAATAGAATATAGTACTTATTTACTAGTTCAAAAGGTACACAGTTCAAATTACATAATTATGTGATGTGGCGTAGCTTAGCGTAAAGCCGCCGACACACTCGCGTCAATTTTGATCAATACCACTGATGCTACGAATTTATTTGTGTGACGTCATCGGCTACGTCGGCGTTTAAAGTTGTGCTACGAGTGCTACGAATGCGAGTCAAGTGCTACGAATAAACGCTTCATACAATCAGACTTTTATATTTTCTCGTTTTATCTATAGAGATAAAACGAGAAATAGAAATAGTTCCATCAGTGCAAGTTTGCATGTGAGTTTAGCTGTTTGTTATTAAATCATGCAAAACGGCTGAACGGATTTTGATTAAATATGGCACACACACTTGCTATATGCATTTATTATTATAGTAGTATATTTCAACTATTTATTATGGTACTTGTTGGACCTCCATGAAGCCTATATGTGGCTTACAATTAGAAGTTAAGTTTTAGAATACTTAATATGTTTCATATCTTTTATTCATTACATTTATATTTTATTAAGATAATTAAGAAATTCTTACCACCCATTGTAAGCAAACAATCCGGAGTAGAACGAAAGTGCTATTGATGTGACGTCACTGGTCGTCCCTTCGAATGTGAAATGCTCCACCTTTCCTGTAACCAATGATTGCAGACTCCGTTTAATGACGTCACAACGTGTAAGGTTAAATCAAGTTAAATCCAAAGATAATTTATTGGTCTCGCTGCTCTCGACTAGATAGAGCGCTATACAAAAGCAATAGCTCATAAAACGTGGCAACTTTTTATTGTAGTGTGTGTAAAAAACCGTCACTTTTTATCACTTTTTACCCAGTTTTCTTATATTTTTACACAGTTTGGCTACGCAAACTGGTATTTCATATATCCCTGACAACGGGCTACTAACCACGAGGTTTAGTAGTTAAATCGTGAAAATGTAACAGACAGACAGAGTTACTATCACATTTATAATATAAGTATGGATACCTAGATTAATCGACGTAACATAATCTAAAAATCCCAATACAAGCCTACAAACAAGACATTAGAGGAAGCAAATTGAATTACGTCAAGCAAAAAGCTCGTTATCATCTTGGAAAGCCTCAATCTATTACAAAAAGCGCCCCGAGTCGTGTAGTGTCAAGTGTCAATGACAGAAGAAATAATTTTCTCCAGCAAATTGCTTCCTTGTATGTTGATGGATTGGATTTCTAAAGTAATTAGATTTTTCATTTCTATTTATTTCTGTACATTCATGTTGGTTTTTTAAATTATTTTTGCCCAAATATAATATACAAAAAAGATTATATTTAGGTATAAGTATAGCCTTTTTTTGTCTATTTTTTTTTTAATTACTAGCTGACGCGGCAAACACTGTTTTGCCAAAAAAAATTGGGGTGGGCTAAACTACACATAGTTACACAAGTTTTATCAAAATCAGTTCAGCAGTTTAGGAGTTCATTGCTGTCAAACAACGTGACACATATTTTTTATATATATATAGGTCATTTAGGTATATAAATAAAGATAATAAATAAAAGAGAGGGGTCGGACTTTTTTTGTTTTATATGGGGGGTAAATATTTATTTATTTATTTACTATTTAATAGGTAAATTATTCTAGGTAAGATGGGATAGGTGACTTAGAAATTGCTCAAAAAAGAAACAAAATTACCTTTACAAAGTTGGTATATTCCGGCAGCAATGATGATGAACAACGCCAGTAGTTTGGCGTACGTGAACCAATCTTGCACTCTGGTCGCGGCGCGTACCGACCAACAATTCACGAATGTCAATAACACTGTCGATAAAAAATATTTTTTTAATTATGGCATTCACAGTTAAAACCTGGCAGCCCTTTTGGCGGCAGTAACCAACCCTTACGGAAGATCACCGTAAAATAAAAAAAATATTATTGATGCTTTATTCGTGGTCCCACTGCTTGTGTGGCTATTTGAATATACTACAAATTGTGGTTATCCTATCAGAAAATACCGTAAAAAAACATACTATGTCACTTTATTTTAAACTAAATTATGTATATTTTTTGCAAATTATATTAAAAAAATCATAAGTTTTGAAATTTTATCTTGCCGCCGAAACGCCCTGTGCCTGGTTGCAACTCTGATGATGTCATACGCTTTCTGAAATTAATTAATTTCTTACTTCTACAGCAAGTATGTAAGAACTTAATTAATTTTTACATAAAATTTATTACAGATTTCTACTATATTTTTTTTAATTTATCAGTAAATTATAAATGAAAAAAGACTTACATATGCAACAGGCGGCTAAGAGCCTGGTAGCGTCTTCCGGTGGGTCACACTCCGGGAAAATCGGCTTGAGTACGTATACGCTGAATGTTAGCGCGACTATCGCCTGAAAGTTAAATAAATTGCAGTTCATAAACCAAGTAGAACACAACTGTTTAGAAAATTAGCTAACTGTACGGAATGTATGTCTTCTACAAATTATTGTATACTAGCTGCTGCCCGCGACTTCGTCCGCGTTCTGGATGAAAGGTACCCTATGTTCTTTCTGGTGTCCCAGACAACGTGTATGCAAAATTTCATGGTGATTGGTTCAGTAGTTTTTGCGTGAAAGAGTTACAAACATCCATACATGCATCCATACATCCATACAAACTTTCGCATTTATAATATTAGTACGGACTAGCCTAGCTGCTGCCCGCGACTTCGCCCGCGTAACTTTGTAAATTATATACTAAAACCTTCCCCGAGAACCAGTCTATCCATTAGTGAAAACCGCATTAAAATCCGTTGCGTAGTTTTAAATATCTAGCATACAATGACATAGGGACATGTCGGCAGCCGATCTTATAATCCGGCAATTCGCGATGTGCCTAGGCAGATCGTGATAATGGCATCGTTTCATGAAGTTCCTAACTAATATCAGTCATATCGTTCGAAGTATGTCGTTCGATGACTTGGCTGCCCATTGAGATATGAGATTGTGATTAGTTTTTGATTAAATGATCACTTTGCAACTTCATGAAACACTGCCATATCAGGACCTGCTAAGGCACATCACGTACTTCCGGATCACTTATACCTACGATCAGCCGCCGAAATAATGTTAAACACATAATTATGTGTGATTGCGTTTGTAAGCGTGTGTGTGTGTGTGTGTGTGTGTGTGTGTGTACGTGGGCGATTTTGATATATATTTATGTATCTAATAAAAAATACAATTACAACCAAATCTCGCCAAGTAAAATTCTAAATGAAAATAAACGGACGCAAGCTCAATGGGCGAGGAAGGAGTTTAATAAAAGCTCCTTTGTGTGCCAATAACTTGCGACAACAATACCAAACAAATCCTTTTATCTTTTTTATCTTTTCATCCCTTTCGAATCTTTGTAGTATCTACCTACATATATCTATAGTATTTTTGGATACATATAATTATATTTGAATAAAGGTCACCACAAATTTGGATGTAATAATATAAATATGGCAAAATTAGGAGCCTGCAGTGAGGTACACAGTATACCTAATTATGTTAAAATATATGTGAAGAACAGCACTAACGGCTGTTCTAATTCTAATAAGTTCACGTTTTTACCTATATATTTTTCCTTCCTTCTTAATATTTAAACAAAATTAAAAAAAGATAGAATAAAATATTAGACTCACCTGTGAACAAGGCCTGACTATCATACACTCAATCCAAAGCCTGATGAATGCAGCGAAGGGCCCGAAAGTCTCCATGATGTAAGCGTAGTCTGCGCCACTCTTTCGGATCATAGTTCCCAGTTCCGCGTAGCAATAAGCTCCTATCTGGTACCACAATAATTTATTTTTTGAGTTTACTTACTCATTAAGAAACGATTTCATATAAGTAGGTATATATGTTACGGCTAAAGGTAGTGTGAACATAAACTTAAGATTAGCCGCCTAAACTTTGGTTTATCTTCGAGGAGATAAACTCGCCCCGGTGCGTTCATCGAATACATTTTTAGCCGTTTGGTTTTGGTTAATGTGCACAATACACATTAACCGGCTAAAGATGGAAATTCACGACGTATATCGAACTTTAGCTGCTTCTCCAAGATAAACCTAAGTTTAGCCGGCTAACCTTAAGTTTATGTTCACACCTACCTTTGCCGTAACATATACATATAAGCTCATTATACAAATACAACATTAAAGTAAATTAAAATATATACATACTAGCTGGTGCCCGCGACTTCGTCGCGTTGAAAAAGCAATATATCGCTTGACATCGTTATTGCTATTATACTTAGCCAGGAGTTTGTTTCCTTAATTTTAGATAATCCCTCGGGAGCAGTACTTTTTTTCTGGATGAAAGGTACCCTATTTCCTTTCTGGTGTCCCAGACAACGTGTATGCAAAATTTTATGGTGATCGGTTCAGTAGTTTTTGCGTGAAAGAATTACAAACATCCATATATACATCCATACAAACTTTCGCATTGTTATGTTTATGTATATGTTTCTTTAATTAAACAATAAACGAATAAAAATAATGGCAAAAAATAATAGAAGTGGTCCCTCGACGACAAAAAGCTATCGTGAAGTAAATACGAAATAATGAAATGTAATCTCATTGTTATTTTCGTATTGAACAAACTTGAAGGGGGATTTGAAACCTCTTGAGAAAATAATATGTAGTAGGTATCATAGAAAAGAAGAAAATATAAATTATTTATGGATAGGTATTTAAATAAATAGAAAAAATCTAAAAAAGAAATTGAACAAGACTGTAATAGGTCTTGTAGTAACCGTACAAGCGTACAACGTACTGGGAGTAAACTGTTAAATTTCATGTTCAAAGTGCGCTCTGACGAGAATCGAACTCGGAGCAATTGAGTAGCAGTGTTAAGGCAAGCACCTTAATAACTCATCTAGTGGAAACTTATTTAAAAAAATAGAAATAATATTTAAAAATGGGAGAGCCCACCGCGTTTCGCAGTCATTTGGGCATTCTGTCTGGCGGCAGTATCCACCGCCTTACAGAAGATCTTAAGCTTAGATTAATGATTGGTTTACTGATTGGCGCTCGACTAGTTTACACACACTACAATAAAAAGTTGCCACATTTTCGGAGCTATCGTTTTTGTATAGTACTCTATCTAGTCGAGCGTAGCGAGACCAATGCAATAATCATTGGTTATAAATAAAAAAAATCAATTATTCTTATAACTCACCATACTGAAAACTCCTGAAGCAATCCATACAAGCAAACTAGCGTTTACTGAACCGGTATACTTCAAGACCCCAGTCGGTGACACGAAGATACCGCTTCCAATAATTGAGCCAACTATTACGGTGATGCCGTTCAAAAGTGACATTTTTGCTTCTAGGGCAGTGCCATCTTTTTCTTCTGTGTCCGCCTCTGGATCCGACTTTAGGGCTTCTGTGTCGCATTCTTGTTCCTTCGATTTTCTTTTTGGTGACCTGTGGACAAAAGAAATAATACGTGATTCGAACCCACAACCGTTTGGTTAACATCTAGGATTATTATAGCCACTAGCTAGACCAAACGTGACCTCAAATCCCTTATCCTTAAAGAAATTCTTTAGATCTACCTATCCTACACAGACAAATTACATTTCGAAATCTATTCATTACATTTTTTAGCGTTTGAATTTTCTGGAACAGGAAATTCAAAGGGTAAGGGCCTCTTTCACCAACTGTCAAGTAGGCTTACCAGCATTTAAAGTCACCTGTCACCGGGAATAATTTAGCTGATATAGGTACCTTTGTTTGTACGGTAAAAGTCCCAAACATTAAAAAGAAAATAATAATAAAAAATTCGCCCATCGAACGATGCACTAAACCGAGTACATAGTTTAATAAAACATAAAATTATTTTTAAAAGTGACTAATCAACACTTTACTTGTAGTTAGTGAAAGAGGCCCTAACTATATTATTTTCTATAAACACAGTTGAATTGATTTTATTTTATTTTCATTTTCATTTTCTTTTTCTTTTAAAATAATATTATATTTACAATAGAATAAATAAGACAATCAAATAAATATTTATTTATTTTAATTTGTAGTCGAAATTATATTGCGCAAAGATACAACAAACAGCTAATATTAAAAAAAACGCTCTTTTACCGAGACCAATCCTGGATAATATTGTTAGTGCAGTTCGTCGACGCAGGATGTTAAAATTGTTTTAAGTGAATGATGGCGTATAATAGGACACCTTGCCTCAAATGCGGTCACGTTAAGGAGAACGTACGAAATACATGACATAAGTAGGTACCTATGTTACGTACATAATGTGCCTATAGCATTATCCAAATAACCTGCATTTCGCAATCATTTGGGCTGCGAAATGCAGGTTCGCAGTCTGGCTTTTTTTTATTAGAGATGGGTTTGCTCTTGGCCAATAACCAGCCATGTGGCAAGGATGAGGCCTAAGATGGAGCGAGCTCACCCAGAAGATGCCTATTCACTCGAACCTTGAAAAGATTAGGGTTAAGTATATGTGCTCGGAAATACAGACGCCGGCAGGGAGTTCCAAACCCTGGCAGTGCGCATTATAAAGGATGTTTCAAAGCGCTTGGTCCGAAAAAGAGGGATTTTGACAAGATGAGGATGGTAGCAAGCCGTACGTCTGTATGTCCGATGGAAAAAAGGGGAAGGCGGTATGAGCTCATGCAGCTCCTGAGCACACTCTCCGAAGTACACCTTATAAAAGACACATAAACTGGCAATTTTGCGTCTATGTGCCAGGCTCTGCACTTTAGATTTTAAAAGAGTAAGTACTGTCGCCTACGAGTCTCCTAGCTCTGCGTTCTACCGAGTCGAGTATGGCTGCAGTAACCATCCCCTTACAGAGGAGCACAGCGTGAAATAACAGCATATGTGCTGTTATGTTGAGTGAGTAAGGGATGCCAGAGCCGATTTCCCCATCCCATCCTTATACCTTAATATGTATAAAGATAAGATAAGCTAGTCTATACTATAATGTCATAAAGAGAAGATTTTATTAAATTGATTTGAAAAAACTCAAAAACTACTAGACCGATTTCAAAAATTATTTTACCTATAGAGCTAGTAACATACTTTACTAATATTATAAATGTGAATGTTAGTTTGTTTGTTCGTTTGTTACGCTTTCACGCAAAAACTACTGAACCGATCACCATGAAATTATGCATACACGTTGTCTGGGACACCAGAAAGATGATAATACCTTTCATCCAGAACGCGGACGAAGTCGCGGGCACCAGCTAGTAAGCTAAGTCGCGTGCAACAGCTACTATACAATAAAAAAAAAAAAAAACGAGTGTGCTTATGACCACACGACTGAAGTGAAACTTCTTTCGCTCCATCTGTATGTATATATATATATATATATATATATATATATATATATGTGTACAATATATACATGTATACACATATAAATATATTAATTTATGTATATGTGTATATAATAATTAATTA
Source organism: Synanthedon tipuliformis (assembly GCA_947623395.1). Lineage (NCBI taxonomy): Eukaryota > Metazoa > Arthropoda > Insecta > Lepidoptera > Sesiidae > Synanthedon > Synanthedon tipuliformis. The sequence continues at coordinate 1,375,169 of OX392429.1, read as the reverse complement.
TTATTAGAGGAAGAGAGAAAGAAAATGTGCGCGCGCACTGCTGTCTCTTGCTTATATCCCCCACATAACTTCCGTTCGCCTTGCCCGATCACACTTTTCGTAACGCTTACGTCACGCGTTCGCCAGCTTACTCCCCAAGTCAAGCGTGCGTAAAGAAGTTTCACTTCAATAAAGTTATAAGAGAAATCCTTAAAATGTATAAAGTTACCTTTGGTTAACAACAACCTTACTTTTGAGATTGTTGCGAAAGTGGATCACTGCAGCTGCTGACGCAATCTTTCCGACCATATTCACAGAATTGTTTATAAAAATAAATCTTATAAATAATGCAATTTTTTTAATGCAGTATCCTGCAGGATAATGCAGTATCCTATATATTAAGCCAGGCAATAAACTATATGTGTGTCAAGCTTCATCCAAATCAGTTAAGCCGTTTTTTCGCGAAAGAGTAAGATATATAAAATATATAAAATGAATAGGGATCTATAGATTTCATAGAATCATCAAAGAATCGTAGAGTCGTAACGGGTCTAGCTCCTAGACTACTAAACGACTTCTACGCCCATTATTAAGCTTTGCAACGATTTTATCTATAGACTATTAGTTATTTTTAGAAAAAAAAATATAAAAGGAACGAAAATCAAGTTACAAAAGAATTTAAATGTAATATTTCTTTAAAAAAATTGAAACGTCCGTAATTGCATAACGAAGTATCAATTAATTCAACGGCCTAGTACAGTAGTCCGATTACTTAGTCCTATGATCGGACTACTGAGCCTTTTAGTCCGATGAAAACTGCTATAAGTATTTATTTTATTGTGACTTTTTAAAACTGTATAGTGTATGTTATGTTCACGAGGGGTCGTCTAGCTAGAAAAATATAAAAAATGGCGCCTCTATCCCGTGTCGGCGCCACTGTCGTCATTACAATTTCGATTTTCTTTTTCAAAGCGGACGAAGTCGCGAGCAGCACCAGCTAGTTAGGTAATATAGCTACAGATATTAGACAGATCCTTAGATAATATAATCATATAGATATCTACAGATTTCTACGATTTTTAAATTTGTTATATTAATAAAACTATTTTTTTGATTTGATTGTTTGTTTGTTTGCATTGAAATGGGCTCCGAAACTACTGGACCGGTTTGAAAAATTCTTTCACTGTTGGGAAGCTATATTATCGGCGAGTAACATAGGCTCTATTTTATAAAGTTACGCGGACGTAGTCGCATGCAACAGCTAGTAAATTATAACTTTAACGAAAATATTTAATTAATTTCGAAATACTACTCTATGACACTTCTTAACGGTTAGTAAATAAATACAGTATATATGTATAAAAAATAACCGAAAAAGATATTGTAGAAGTGAAGAGTTAGATATCTTTTAAGTACTGCGACCTTCAATTATGATCTACTAGCACAAAGTTCACAATCACGACACTGAATTTAGTTGTATTCGCCACATGACGTGCAAGCTCAGAATACATTAGGTAACAATTTTCTTCCGCTCTGCGAGGGAGTCGCAATCATTGCCATAGCGCTGGACTGCTCTGTCTACATATCTATACTAATATTATAAAGCTGAAGAGTTTGTTTGTTTGTTTGTTTGAACGCGCTAATCTCAGGAACTACTGGTTCGAATTGAAAAATTCTTTTTGTGTTGGATAGATCATTTATCGAGGAAGGCTTTAGGCTATATAACATCACGTCGCGACTAATAGAAGCGAAGAAACAGTCGAAAATGTGGAAAAAAAACGGGGAAAATTATTCATCTTTGAGGGCTTCTGTTGCGTGCGCTGCGAAAACCGTTCGAGATACCCAAATGATTCCCAAAATAACTATTCCACGCGGACGAAGTCGCGAGCACCAGCTAGTATTTTTATATTAGTGCTAAAGTCGTTAGACAGGCTGACGATCCACTAGACGGTGGGTGGCTACCGTTGCCAATAATACTAGCGACGTCACATTTGTTTTCTTTAAATATTATTTTTTGTTCTTTTTTTAATCTAGCTACCTACTTATTGCACGCGACTTGGATTGATTGGACTGATCTTAGAAACTAAAAAGAACATCCTTCATAATGCGCACTGCCAAGGTTTGGAACTCCCTGCCGGTGTCTGTATTTCCGAGCTCATATAACCCTAATCTTTTCAAAGTTCGAGTAAATAGGCATCTTCTGGGTGAGCTCGCTCCAACATATCATAGGCCTCTCCTTTGCTGCACGGTTGGTTGTTGGCCAAGAGCAAACCCATCTCTTATAAAAAAAAACATATGAAAATACAGTCTAGGCGTTGTTTAGACAGTGCGAGCTAGCGTGCGAGTCGACCTAAGCAGTAGCTGCAGTGCAGTAACTAGCACTGTGTGGACGTACGAGTACCTATCATACGAGTTACTTACTCGCACTTGCAGTAGGTAATCAACATTTTTTGTTTTTACTCGCCTGCTCGCCTATCCCCACATCTCGCATGGCAGCAGCTCGCACATCGTTCGGCAGGTGGCAGTAGCTCGCCAGTCAGTAGCCAGTATTTCTTTTTCTTTTGAAGAATTTTATAAGAATTTTCTCTTTCAAATCAGGTTTATTTAACAACACGACACCAGCTAGTTTTAATAAATATAAAGCCGTTATAATATACAGGGCATCCCACGACTATGCCACATGGAGGGAAAGTACCTTGAATATTGTAGATGGAACATTTTACTGAAAGAAGACATTCTTTTAATTTAAAAAACAATTTAAACTGCATTCATAGATTTTTAAATAATTACATGGTTGAACCGGAAATCGAACCCGCTACACGAGAAAAAAAAATACGCTGTAGCTTTATCATACCGATCGAAAGGCTTCATCATAAGTATTTTTTTTGCTAAATAACATAGTGTCAGAAATAAAAGGAAGACCATGAATTTTAACATGATAAAGTTCCCTAATATTACTTTATTGTAATCTCGACCTTATATTATGTTTTAGATTAATTTTATATACTTACTCGTAATTTATCTGAAAGCTATTTTATTTTATTGTATACCTAATATAACAAAACAATTACCTACCTAGGTACATGCTAATTGATCAAAAGTGTAATTTATTAGAAATAAATTTTGATAGTTTTTCAATGGAACAAATCTAGGTCAGGCGTTCGATACAATAGTACAACATAGGTATGCGTTATACTAGCTATCGCAAGTCCATTCGTACTAAAATGAGGTCTGAGAAAATTACAAAGCAGTCGCTCCCAGACGCCTTTTGTGCCCTCACAAAGAATAACGAACGTATGCTAAAAGTGGAAGATTGTTAAGCATCCGAAGGCATCTGGTCCAATTGGGGTTCCCCAAGGTCGTGTGTTGGGTCCTTTATTATTTAGTTCTATTGTTTGTGAAACAGAAATAAGACCAAAAATAAAGTGTTTTGATATTTATTTTTAGAGTTTTCGACGGTAAAGACTGAATTATTTAATTGTATTAAGTAGGTTTTTTTTTATTCTCATATTTGTAGCGCTCACACTGTCAAAATATTAAGGATACTACACATTCGATGATTTTTTTGTTACATTCATTTAGTTCTGATTGTTAATTGAACAATGGAGTTATTTGACTGTTTTATCATTATTTATTAACAATTTACACAAAACTTATGTATGTCCCTGCAATATCCCTGCAATGATAAGACGGGCAAATTATTTTATATTTTAAATATTTAATTTTCATGAATAATATTTCATAATAATATTTAAATATGAATAACTGAGGCTAAACCCTGCACTTCCAAAGTAGAGTCAACATTAATTTCCAAATTTGACCCTGCTGGGAATTGAACCCCCGATCCCTTACTCAGGGCGGTACAATTAGAAGTTAGCTATGAAAGCCAAACTAATTTTTCGAACCAAATTAGCGAGGCGGACTACGACTTTATTTTAGACTAACTAGTTTATAATAATAGAGATTACTATCATTATATAGTGGAGAAGAACTTACTGGACAGACAAGTGCGAAAATCGCAGTCTCGTTTAAGTTATCTCTTAAATAATTATTTTATATTTGTATGAGTGAACATTATCATAATGACCTATAAAATTTATGCGTGTGTTCTTATCATATACTTAGGGTCGAAAGGGCAGTGAAAAGATATTCCGAGGTCTCGCGGTCTAGTTCAATTTTTTTTTTTCTATCAGATTATAAACAGATTTTTGAATGAAACCGATCTCAACTCGTCCGCTCAACTAGTCCAGTTGCTACACCAACAATTTTGTAATTCGTACAATTTAAAAAACTCCAATTTTAAAATAATGAAATTTTGTAAACCCGAGTGATGATGCTTGTATTGTTTGTAGAAGTACTAGTAGTAACTATTATTTAATCTGTGGTACTAGTGATACAACATTGTGGCATTTGTACTTCTGTAACAGAGCGAAAATATTTCTATTAATTTTAGCATTTTAGTAGGTACCACTACTAAAATGCACTTTGCGTTTCGTAATCATAATCTGTTGGCAGTAAACCACACCCTTGCTCGTTTTTCGGAAATCCAGACAAATTTTCACTTTGCTAGCGTTAATAATTATAATCTAGGAGTATATAATTAATACTGAATAGTGGCGTATATAGGCCGTCTGAGCAAGATTCCTACGTTGACTAACAATTCCTAGTAATAATTGTAATTGTTACTTAACAATTACTTATTGTTTTTGCAAAATGACCAAATCTCATTATGACGAGCTTTACAGATATTTGACGACACGTTTGGTCTTAGTGGTCAGTAACCCTACTAGGCCCTAGCAACGAAATAGTATATATCTGCAAGGGCCCTAGCTGTTATAACCAAACGCGGTCGCGGGTTCGAATCCCGCTAGGGGAAATGTTTATTTACCTTTGTACCTGAGTCATGGATGTTTGTATCTATCTATAATTTATTATGTATTTAGTATTTACAAAAAAAAGTAATCTATGTGGTATATCAACTGTCTGGTATCTATAATATAGTAGGTATAGCCTATAGTTTCTTAGTGTGGAACTGGATGATGCTGCGTGGAATGTGGGAAGATATTTATTTATTTATTTATATTTTACAATGACTTAGTATCAAAGGGGCTTAGTTATCAAAATTATCACATCTTAATACATCCGCAACAATCTCGGTTCCGTCTCACTGAGTAAAATAACACTATACCTAACACACTGCTCAAAAAAAAGTCAAAAAATAGTCGATTACCACCCTAGGTCTCTGTTCTCCCCTACTCAATGGGTAGGCAGGTGTGGGCAGCGCAGGGGGAAGGGTAAGATCGATACGACCACGTGGTCCGCTCATCTGACGCAACATCCCGACAAATTTACAATCGGAATTTGCTTACGCTGCAAATTTTACTCAACTCTACACGTCAGAACGACTGACGATAATGTTAATAGGTGACATGTGAGACTCTAAAATGACGTAGAGAATATTTCTCAATTGATACCTAATTATGACGAGAATGTGATTGGTGATTGTGTGACTCAAATTATTAAAATAATGCTTAGACAATTTAACACAAGTCAGCACAAATGCATATCTATACTAATACTAGCTACACGCTCCCGGCTTCGCCCGGGTCCAAAATAAAAACTATCCTATCTTTTAAGTTGGACCAAATTACCTACACATAGTTACGAAGTTTTATCAAAATAGGTTCAGTAGTTTAGGAGTTCAATTGCGTCAATTAGGCGTCAAATACATATACATAAGTATATAGAGATTATAAAGAGAGAAGATTTGTATTTTTGTATTTATGTTTGTAATGAATAATCTCAAAAATAACTAAGTAGACCGTTTTTAAAAATTCTTTCATCTGTAGTAATCAGCGAGTAACATAGGCTATATTTAATTATAACTTAACTAAATATACTTATATAAGCGATTTTATTTTATACTATATAAAAATAATCAAAATTTATCTATTTATTTATTATATTTTAAAGATGCCAAAAAATTCTTGAGTATTCTGAGTGTTTCTTCTCATTTGATTCCTGATTCCTAAATGTATTTTTGAAAATAGTAAATTGTAACAAACTTAGCTCAATTGTAAAAAACAGATGCCGATAAATGCTGATAAACGGCCATGTATGTATTTAGCCGTGTACATAAACAATACAAGATAGCCCACGTAATTGTCAAACATATTAAATAATTGCTAAAGTTATCTGGTACCCAAAGCATATAAGTAGGTAACTTATTATTAATCTGTGCCCAAAGGTTATCGTTTCATTTTACTTAATTCATTGAATCATTGAATCAGTTTATCTATCTATACATGTCATAAACTGAATGCTTGGTGTTTGTACTGGCACCTATTTGCAACCTTTTTCATTGGATACCACAAAAAAATGCCCTATCATCTGCTTAGTGGTTATTTCTGTCTGCTAGAGTACAAGTTGTTGTACTCTAGCAGATGGACCGATGGACAGACCAAGTTGTTCAACTCACAGGTCTTACAGTCGCGAAGGCTCTGCGAAAGGCTGAGGACAGGGTGGAGTGGAAACAGCTGGTGGTCGATGCCACCAAGGCAATTCAGAGCGGGCACGACCTTCAGCAATGAAGAATCCGACTCTATATATATATAGAGTACAAGTATCACTTCGTGCATTGCTGAAATATTGTGATCGCCACGTAAACTAAAGCTCTCTACCAATACCTACCACGTTAAGAAACTGTAGTACTTTTTTGATAGAGGCATTCCTCACATCTTCTCATCACAAGCCATTGTGTGGCTTCCTAAGATGTGACTACGCTTGTGCATCAAAGGGCCACACTCGCACAGGATATGCATTGGTGTTTCTTCTGCCTCGTGGCAGAAGCGACACTCTCCTGTACTAGCGAGACCCATTAGTTTAAGGTGCCTATTGAAACAATGCCCTAACACTACCGACCGTTGCCGGCTCCGCACGGATATATAGAATTATAAATATCCTGATTTGTGGCCCAGTTCATTAGTTGAGACCGTATCAAAATTCGATGGGTGGTTGAGAAGAAGTTAGCGAAGTGAGAAACAGACAGAGGAGGACAGCGACTTTAATATTTTATAATAGTAGGTAATTTCATCTATACTAATATGTATAATACAGAGAAGAGCGTATTCAAAACAAACTACATCCCTAATGGTAGCCACAATGCTAAATGTGGAGTCACTCGAGCGTCGTGGAGACCTATTAGATTTTGAAGATTAGATGGTAGGAAGAAAAAAATGTTATATGATGTTTTTATTTTTAGCGGTGGGGTGAGCGTCTACAGGCGTTCAATATTTTGTACACGCTGTATTTAAAAAAATCCTCCATATAATCGTCATATTAAGAATAAGCACGATCAGGAATTCAGGCTGAACCGTCTGAATGAAAATCTGACGCGCTCGAGTATTACAAAATGTCAATCGCCAAAAATCTTTTTTGCATTTTCCAAAAGCTACCACACAGGCTCCGTTACATCTGAATCGTCTGTATTTTAAATGGGAGCTTAGTTTGGGTTCACTTAACATCCCCTTTGAAAATCTGACGCGCTCAAGGTGTATTTAAATTTTTACCCCAACCCCCACCAACCCCACCAATACATTATCCGTTAATCCGTTATCGGAGACACGTGGGATACATTGGCAAATATCTGACGCTCTCGAGTAAAACCCAAAATCCCCTCTTCGGCTCCCCTACTATAGTCAATAAGGTTTTGTCGCAAAGGTTTACCATACATGCTTTGAATTATGTCTTGAATAAAAAAAATATTTTTTTTATTTTTCTTTTCATTACTTAGACATTAAATATATTTGTTTGGTTATGGAAAACTGTAATAGATACTTTTACTTCAAGTTAATTTATTATCGTTACGGTAGGATTCAGTATTATTTTATTAGATCTAATCTTCTTAGCTTAAATCGCTTATACCAAGTGGGTTCACTACTTAGCTGAAATGTCAAAGGTTATGAAACTTCTTAAAAATGCTTACACCTTATTTTTTTTATAAATTACCAAAACAAAATAAACTTACATTTTAATATTGCTTTATGAGCAGAGCACTCACAAATTAAAATATATAATCACAGCACTGAAAATTATTATTCCCGCCCTTTTTAATGTGGCGACTATATCGGGCTCTCCTGCCTATCAGACTGCCGCGCGCCAAAACGTAATCTAATGTGAGACAGAATACAATACGGACCTACGAGAGAAAGAGATAGCAATAACGTATTGAGCGTACCATAGGGGTTGATAGAGATGGGGTTGAAAATTCGTAAATTTATTTTTTCCGTTTATCACAACAAACATAATCAAAAGAGTAAAAATATGTTTTAAAAACGAAATATTTTTCAAATAAATCTTATTAATTATAATTTTTATCAAAGAAAAAAATATTTATATTTTTTTATATTTTTATTTTGGATATTTTGGATATACTGTATAAAGAAGTAACATGTAAGAAAAGTTAGTTATGAAACAAGTTTTTATTTTCATTATACTTTCATGGTATTACTGACTTTATTATTTAGTTTTAAACAATTTAAGAACTAACTAGTAAAACACGGATGATCTGTTAACATAATGGGAAACGTTGCTAAAAACCTTTAATTCGAGTTAACAAAGATATTAAAAAAATACAATCAGCTGAATTTTCGAAACTGTCATGTCATTCCAAAGTCAAAGTGACAATGACAGTTTACAAATTTATTTACAATTTATTTACAAAAGTTACCGAGAGAGGAAGGAAGAGGTTACATTTTTTAACAAAAAATCTTAACATTTTACTAAATATGACGGATGATAATAGAATTTTAATACTATACGGTACACAGACGTGTACTGCTAAAGAAATAGCAGAAAGTATATGGCGGACCATTAAGATTTTTGGATTAAAAGGACCCGTACTTGGCATGGACGAGTACGATATTTCTAATTTTATTAAAGAAGAGTTTGCTATATTTGTGTGCGCTACGACAGGTCAGGGCGATGAACCGGATAATATGAGGAAATTCTGGCGGTTTTTACTTAGAAAAAATTTACCTACAAATTCTTTAATGAGACTTAAGTTCGGGGTAATTGGTCTGGGTGATTCGTCTTATAGTAAATTTAATTTTGTTGGTAAAAAGTTACATAAACGTCTGATACAGTTGGGAGCTACACCCCTAATAGATGTAGGTGAGTAAACTCTTTATAAAATTAAATCTGACAGTCTGACTGTCCACTTGATATTAAGTGGCTACTGTAGCCCATATAAAACAAGCAATGACGCATATACTGCAAGTACGCTGCTAACCGTTGTAGGATGAAGGAAAAGAAGGGATAGGGAAATGCCCTCTAGCATCCTTTACTCATTTGCTGAAACACAATAGCATATATGCTGTTATTTCACGGTGAACTTCTGTAAGAATATGGTTACTGCCGCCAGACGGGCTGCCAAAATGACTGCAAAACGCAGTGTGCCTTGCCACTACTAAATACTTAATTAGTAATATAAAAATTACCTGATTTGATTTACCTGTCTTATTTGGTTTTAGGGCTCTGCGACTATCAGCATGACTTAGGCCATGATGCTGTCCTGATCCCATGGCTTAAGGACTTTTACTCAAAACTTAAATTACACTTTCCAAGTATACAAATAGAAAATTTTAAAAATTATTTTGTTCCAAAATGGAAAGTTTCCTTACTTAGTCTGGTTCCGGAATATACTAAAAACAATTTTAATGAGGATATATATTTTTCTAAGGGCATTAAAAACAGTCTATTCAATGCTACATGTTTTGAAGTAGATAAAAATGTGAGAACTACGAAGGAAACACATTTTCAAGTAAGTTTCTTTTAACAGAGCAAAAGGTATAAAAATTTCTTTTATGTAGGTAAATATTTTACAATTACAATAAAAAGAATGGTTTCATTTTAGGATGTCAGATTAATAACTTTGAAAACAATGAATCATACAGTGTTAAAATATAAACCAGGAGATGTGTTTAACATACGGCCAAGAAATTCTAAAGAAGATATTGATGAACTTTTCCAAATATTTAATGATAACAAGATGAATATAAAACCTTATTATCGTTTATTGGTTGAAGAACAGCACGAAGGTAAAGTAAAAATATAATATTGTAAAGCTATGTGTTGAATAAAGTGAATATTTTGGATAAGCTAATTTAATATTTAAAAAAAATGTGGAAGTCATGACTTTCAGACTTTGGTTATTATAAGTTCCACCGCTAACATCTAAAACACCCAACGTGTTTTGATATGATTATCACTAATAATTCAGTTATAAACTAGATGAGTAAAAATGCAAATTTGCATGTGGCATTTGTTCATAGGGTACCTATATTAAGATATCCCCCTCATAAAAAAAATATTGAAATAAATGAGAGAAAACATTTATGCCAAGGCGGGGCCGAGTCGCTAATATAAATTGGTATATGTATACTCTGTCGGTTATTCAGTTTTTAATTACTTTTATTTAATTTTTAATTAGACATTACTATTTATTAAGTTTGTCTTATTATTAAAAGCGGAAAAGGAAAACCAAATAGATAGCTGCTAAAAGAAGAAACATTAATAGAAAAATAAAATAATGTAACAAAAAAAAACAGGAAATATTGTAAAATGGTTAGAAATAAAGCCTTTATTTATTTATTATTATTAAAAGCTAGTTGTCCTAGTTAGTCGCTACCTAGTTTTCTGGGGAGTAATTAAATTATTATATTCTGTAATCGTAAATTTATAGTAGGTATATATTATACTATAATGATAAATTTTAATTAAATCTGTGTGAATGGGAAATGTAGCACAGACTCAATTAAAATAAACCAAGCGTCAATGTCATAACCACGTGTTTATGACAGTTGACACTTGACACTTGACGTCTAATCGAATCGAATAGAAAATTCGTAACGCGGCGTGAAGGTGTCTGTACTGTCTGTGTTGTATATGTTTTGCTTACATTTTGTAAAATTTCTCTTGTATTTTATAATAAAAGCATTAAAATAAGAAACCGCACACAAAAATCACAATGTTACGGCGGCAAGCGCGTTTGCGTCGCGAGTATCTATATAGAAAATCAGCTGAAGATAAACAAAAGAGTATACAAGCGAAAAAAGATCATATCAAACGATGTTTAGAAGAGAACATACCGATTCATGGTGATTTAATTAAAGACGCCCTCGCTATACAAAAAAGATTAGAGTTTGAGGATAAAGGTAAGTGAAAGTTTATATTTTTAACACAACGTGTTGAAAAAAAAATATAATTTTTAAGTTTTAGGTTATGTTGTCAATCATGTTTTAATATATTTCTATTCATTAACATATTGTGTCGCTCGTAATGCGCTCGTAATCATTTGCAAATAAATAAATAAATGAACTTTATTTGTATAATGTCTTGATTAATAATAGCAATTTTACAGTACAAAATCGTATATCGTATATCGTCGTCACATATTGAATTGTTATAATCTAACTTCGTTCAAGATGACATACCATTGCCACGACAAATTGTCTTCTAGGTCCTGAAAAAGCAGCTGTGATTGGTGGTTTTAGTGGTGGAGCAAACACTGTTAACTCTCAAGACGATGAATACAGATATGCAGGGGTTGAGGACCCTAAGATTATGATCACAACCTCCAGAGAGCCCAGTGCTCGATTGAAAATGTTTGTTAAGGAAATCAGGTAAGGAGTGGCAGGGCACACTGAGTTTCACAGTCATTTGGGTAGTGGTGCTGGTGACAGTAACCATCCACTTACAGAAGACCACCATGTAATAATAGCATGTGTGCTTTTTTGGTGAGTAAATAAGGGATTCCGGCTATGGTCACCTGCGGTAGCGCACTTGTGGCGTTGCTTGTGTTATAGGTGACGATAGCCACTTTAGCCACCTACCATCCAGTGGACTGTCAGCCTGTCTGTCGACCTTAACATAAAATACGAGAGTGTTTCACTCTTTTTTGAATTTTAATTCAAAAGTGCCAAAATATATCTGGCGTAATTCACTTACTTGACTCATATGACAATATCCTATATTTGCTTCTCTAAGAATTTAAATGTAAATATATCTTGATGACACGTTTGATCTAGCTAGTGGCTAGTAACCCGAGCTGTTAAGCAAACAGTCTCAAATTCGAATCCTGCTAGGGGCAAATATTTATGTGTTAGCATTTTACCTTTGTACTTGAGTCATGGATGTTTTGTATTTATAATATGTATGTATTTACAAAAAAAAGTAATCTATGTAGTATATCAACTCTCTGGTATCCATAATACAAGCATTAGTTGCTTACTGTGGAACTAGATGGTGCTGTGTAGTATGTGTGAAGATAACTATTTAGTTATTTATTTACTGCCTAGGGGACAGAAGCTTTATACTTTACAATTACATATGTAAATGTAATATAAATTTTATTTAGCCCCGAGTATTGCTATCCAATTATAAACAATATAATATTAATATGTTGTTGTTAATTATAATATTAAACGAAGCCTTAAACAGGTCCTCGATAATTTAGTTGTGTAGTATTCTTTTTGTAGCGGTTTTAGTAATTTAGTGGAAACTTTGCTGATTTATGTTTTTCTTATATATGTATGTGTAATGTGTATCGAGATATTGTTTGTTTCCCAAATATAAATAAAATAAAATTGTTAATTTTATTACAGATTGATATTTCCAAACAGTCAAAGGATGAACCGAGGTGGTTACGAGATGGAACATTTGATACGTGCTTGTAAAGCCAACGAAGTAACAGATTTTATTATTGTCCACGAACACAGGGGCGTCCCTGATAGTCTGGTATTTTTTTTTTCTTACACTAATTAAGTTTTGTTTAGTATTTCTTTTTCCTTTAAATCTACAACCTAACAAGCAGATGAGCCTGATTATTATTGCCGGAATCACTGAAAGATTGACATTCCTGTGAGGATGACTCTATTTATTTATTTATATTGAATTAGATGGTGCCCGCGACTTCGTCCGCGTTGAAAAAGAAATATATCTCCTGACATCGTTATTGGTATTATACTTAGCCAGGAGTTAGTTTCCTTAATTCTAGATAATCCCTCGGGAGCAGTACTTTTTTTCTGGATGAAAGGTACCCTATGTCCTTTCTGGTGTCCCAGACAACGTGTATGCAAAATTTCATGGTTATTGGTTCAGTAGTTTTTGCGTGAAAGAGTTACCAACATCCATACATACTTTCGTACATCCATACAAGCTTTCGCATTTATAATATTAGTATTGAAGTACTGATTTCAATTTTTAATAGGTACACACTAATTAACTAGTTCACACTAAGATTGACCTTCCTGTGAGGATGACTCTATCTTTGTTTGGACATTTATTTATTTTTAATACACTAAGTAGTTTTAGTACACAAAGAAAATTTTGATGCATTTTTCATTCACTTATTAAAGTTGTTCAAGGCTCAAAGATTTTGAAAAGCAATATTATCGTTCCGGCATTATTTAAAAATAATCACGTGACATCAAACTGCGATGAAAATTTTCGTTGTTTTTTTTAATCCATTATTATTAAAGGGTTTTTAAAAGTCAAAATATGTAAAAGCTTGTCATATTATTAAAATATTTTTTATCGATGAAGACCACAAATTCGGCCTCTATCCTGCACGCGCTGTCTGCAATAAGAATACTTTCCATGGAAAAACATATGTGTCATCGGGTCTTTCTAAATATGTATACATAAGATGGGTATTGATGTCTGTTTCCTTTTGTCCAAAGGTGATTTGCCACTTACCGTACGGTCCGACGGCATCTTTCACCCTTTCGGGGGTGGTGATGCGTCACGACATACCTGACATTGGGCCAATGAGTGAACAGTATCCACATCTCGTCTTTCACAATTTCAAAACTGATATGGGTAAGTTTTTGGAAATATTACTTCTGTTCTCACACAGGTTTCACAGGACAGACAGTGACTACACTTTTAGTTTTTTTTTATGAAAACTGTATTGTCAAACAAAAATAATTATGCTATACTTTTTTGAGCAGTACCACACCATACTTATTTCCTACAGTAGGCCGACGCCTTTGATGTTGGGCGATACCGCCGCCTGTGTAGGTATTTAAAAATTACGGAAGGGTTGACACAAATTAAGTAATATAAAATGTGCTTAAGTACCTTTCTTCATCATGCAGAAATTGATGAAAGCTTAGTACTTTATTTATGCGAGATAAAGATTTGCACGCACTTACAGCACATGCCGTATGCACCCATTTTGATTTATATAGGTAATAAATTAAAATCTGAAAGACGCGATAGCCCTGGAATATTTATCCCAAGCTACTAAGAACGACGAAGTATGCAGCTTGGGCACGTCCCACTCGCGCCTCACCCCTCACGCCCCGCACGAGTGCCCTGTCTAGACGTCTCCGTCGGCCTACTGTACGAAATAAGTATGCTGTGGCAGTACTGAGAAATCTGTACAGCAACCAGCACATTGTTGTCAAAAATGTTCCCACATTTTGACCTTAGTGAATAGTTCTTACTGCTTTATCTATCGATTAAAAAAAAATGTTATAAAATAATACCATATTATTATGTGTTGCAGCTAGAATCTGTTATATCTGTGAAAAATCTACTCAATTATCAAAATAAAAATAAATAGATTAATAATATTGGAAATTGTTTTTTTTTTTTAATATTATTACTAGCTATACACGCTCTCCCGGCTTCGCCCGGGTTCAAAAAAAACTATCCTATCTTTTAAGTTGGACCAAATTAAACATTTTGATAACACGAAGTTTTATCAAAATCGGTTCAGTAATTTAGTTGCTCATTGGCCTCAAACAACGTGACATTAATTTTTTTTACATAATATAGAGATAGAGATTGTTTATTACAGGCCTAAGGACAATGAGTATCCTGAAACATCTATTTCCGGTGCCCAAAGTGGACTCCAAAAGGGTGGTCACATTCGCCAACCACCGAGATTATATTTCGTTCAGGCAACACACATACAGAAAGGTAACCTTTTTTTTTTTTTGCTCATTTTATAAGAAATAAATAATAATAATAAATAAATAAATATCTTCACCAATGATTATGGCATTGGTCTCGCTGCGTTCGACTAGATAGAGCGCTACACAAAAGCAATATCTCCGAAAATGTGGCAACTTTTTATTGTAGTGTGTGTAAAAAATCGTCACTTTTTATCACTTTTTACCCAGTTTTATTATATTTTTACACAGTTTCACTACGCAAACTGGTATTTTATTATGCCTAAAATTTAATAAAACATTCGGCACGTACACATCGCAGACAGTTTGCAGTGTGACTGGCTCGGGTACGCCGAATTCGGCGTACTATTTTATGCCGCATTTTACAAGTACGACGGCGGTATCTAGTCGAGCGCAGCGAGACCAATCATTTATCTATGGGTGTAATAACATAATTTCTAGATTAATTAAGAATTAATTTTAATTAAAAAAAAATCAATTGTTTCAGTCCGGCAAAGACATAGAGATGACAGAAGTGGGTCCTCGTTTCCAAATGAAATTGTATGAAATAAAGTTGGGAACTTTGGAGGCTCTGAAAGCGGCTGACACCGAATGGGCGCTCCGCCCTTATATGAACACAGCCACAAAGAGACGCTTCCTCAGCGACGAGGAAGGCTGGCAGGAAGACCAGCTCGACGAAGATTGAAAATAATATTAAATGTTTTTTTTTTTATATTCTGAAGCTTTTATTTCTCATCGTACCTTGCATAAAAGATATTAAAAAAAAAACAAATATTTGTACTAACAATGACCAAAGAGTTGTACCATAGAGTAAATAGTACTTAAAATATATCTGAAGCAGAATGAGCTTTGAAGTTATATGGTAATTCTAGAGCCCAGGGCCTTAAGGGCCCCGGAGACGGTCAAACCTCACGGGTTTGATCAAACCCGTCACACCGAAGGGAGAAGCGTAGAAAGCAGTGTTTCCACTTTAGGGATTTCGTTTCATTTTTTTTTTTTTTCATTTATTGTTTTATACGTTAATATGCTATATGCTAAACCACAATCGAATGACAATGGGAGCCAAAATGCAAAAAAAATATCCTAGGATCCCATGGGATTCTAGACGTGGGAGCCAAGTGGAGGGAGGGAAAATAAGCTATGCTAGACAGAAAGAAAATATGCCAAAGTTAGCATTTGGCAACACTGGGCGCTTCCGCTTCAAACTAAACCAAAATATAAATTTCCATCAAACGAGCTTCAAACACGGTAATGTTTGATCAAACGAACCGCGTAAACGATCAAATTGGTTTGACTCAAACCGTTTGACCGTCTCCGGGACCCTTTAGTCAAAGTAACAATTTAAAACGATAACGAAGTTCGAAAACAATAACATGTATGAGATTCACATAATATGTCGTCGCTAAATCACGTGACACCTGACACATCCCATACATTTAATTCTTTCCGAGCGAATGCCACTTGTCTTAAGGGATTCACAAAGGCGAATGACATTGACGATTTGACCTTCACCGATATGACCTTTAGAATGTTTATATATATCATACTAATTCCGCACGAAAAACACAAACGTAATCCACACCTCAACGCAGTCACTGAGACACTGTAGCTCCATATATTTAGAGTTCCGAGGCAGCGGAAACAATTCAATAGGCCTGATAAATGTGGTTTTTTGTACTTTTCATTAAAACTACAATAAAAAAAATCAATAAATTTTTTTAAAATGATATTGACTTATTATTCGGTGTAGGAATCATTTGCGCGCAATAAACCGTTTTCGCAACAAATTTCAATATAAGTCCAATTCTTATGTTCTAACTTTTATTGTGGGGTTTCTACTACATACTTTGATGGAATTTATAAACAATACAATTTGTTCTTCACATGTTTAAGTATAACATATATTTTTTTCAAACCAATTGCATTGACAGTTTCTTCTAACATATTTTTTTAAAAATGCAAATTTTTAGGATTGGCGTGTGTTTACACCTTAAAGGGCCTGGGTACTTATTGATCGACCCACAGATAATAAATAAATAATAATTCAACATATTATATCCATCCTGAAATTCTATTCTCGCTATTGGTGAAAGATGTTTTTCTGAAATCGGATGAGTAGTTTCAAGATTACTACAATTTCACCTTTTTAATTTTTTTTTTAACCGATTCGGTCTTGTACGAAACCTGTTGGAATCGACAATTATTTAGTTTATTATAATAGTTTACAATTATGTATTTAGTTTGACAATATTTATTATTATTATTTGGTATCTCAAGATACCAAATTTGATTACTTAAGAATAAAAAATATTTTTGATTATATGTACTGTGCAAAGTTTCATTTATTCCACAGTAAGACATGCATAAACAAATGAATAAGAAGCATTATAATGTATCTTTCTGGTTTCTGACTCCTGTATTTTTTAAATAAAGCTTAAAAAACAAAGTGGGGGGGGGGGTCACGGAGGGCCACATTACCACCTTCTCCTATAATAATTTATTTTCTGAATATAGGTTACAATTTTATGGTTTTACTAGGGTGTGCAAATATTTCAAGTATAGGTAATACATAAAACAATAAAGCTAATTAATATTACTAATTATTTCCTAGAATAAATATATCAGACATAATATAATCTTTTATACATTTGTCAACGAGTAATTGCTTCATGTTCTTCTTGAATAATAGGTAAAGGTACTTAATAATATACATTTTAATTACAGACATGCCAGTGCCAGAGTTTTTAAAACAGACATTATCATTATACGAAATAGCCGAACAGTATTGGGACCTCAAGTGCTATCCGTCGCAGTACGTTTTCTCTCTTCTCGCTCTAGTGTCGGACGATAAGTTGGAAAGAGACAAATGTATCGAGCTCAGTTCGCCGGAGGGTCAAGAGGAGTGGTTGAACTATTCCAGAAGACCAAAAAGGACTGTTCTTGAAGTAAGTTTCGTTGTAGGATTTTTTTTCAAAATGAATACTCATTATAACATGTATCCTGACATGTCAAAAACATGTCAAACGAACCTGAATAGACCCAGCACCAGGTATGAACAGCTATTAACATAATTTTGCTATTCGATTTCAGGTATTGCGTGACTTTCACAAATCCACATCGAAATTGACGATCGAGATATTATTCGAATTTTTCTCTCCCATTAAACCGCGGTCGTTCTCCATAGCCAGCAGCTGTCTCCCAAGTCAGGGCACGTCTTTGGATTTACTTGTGGCCGTAGTGAAGTACAGAACTATTTTAAAGAAGGACAGATTGGGACTGTGTTCCAACTGGCTTAGCGGGCTGAAGCTAGGCGATAGAATACACGGCTGGATAAAAAATGGTACTATACAATTTCCGACTGACACTGTGAGTACATTGTGTGCCCTGCGTTTTGAAAGTCTAACCATTTGAAACTCTGACATTTTGAAATTCTGACGTTATGAAACTGACATTTTGAAATTCTGAAGATTTGAAACTCTGAAACTGACGATAAAATTCACATTTTGAAATTCTGACGATTTGAAACTGACTTTGAAATTCTGACGGTTTGAAACTGACATTTTGAAATTCTGAAGATTTGAAACTGACGATTTAAAACTCACATTTTAAAATTCTGACGTTATGGGACCAAACTTTTTATTTTAGTATTCCAATATCTTTACTGAATTTTAGTATGTTTCTATCCGTACTTACTTAAATTATAAATGTGAAAGTAATTCTGTCTGTCTGTTACCTTTTCACGCCTAAACTCTTCGACCGATCATTATGAAATTTTGCATACACGTTGTCAAGGGTATAGTCACAGATTATAAAGTTATATGTCTGGTATAGTATAGGGTATCTTTCATCCAGAAAAAAGGACAGTTCCCGAGGGGTTATTTAAAATTAAAAAAAAAGTGCAGATGTCAAGCGTTATATTGCTTATACATATTATATTATGCCTAATATTTTTAATTTTTAACGCGGACAATTTATTTATTTAATTTCTCAGTGCTAAATTTGTTTTTATTTGTTTCAGAATATACCTAATATTTTAATAAGCCCGGGGACAGGTTTAGCGCCGTTTAGAAGTTTCCTCCAAGAGAGAGTGTTCGAAGAGTCAGCAACGAAGGAGACTTTGTACTTGTTCTTTGGATGTCGATATGCGGATAAAGATTTTCATTGTGGTGATGAATTGAAGAGAATGGTGGACGATGGAAAACTGACTTTGTTCACAGCATTTTCTAGAGATCAAGAGAATAAGATGTGAGTCTTCTGAACTCTGAACTCTTCCTCATGTTTCTCATGATCATTTATAATAAAGTATGTAGCCAGTCAGTCGTTCAGTTGAAACGAGTAGTTATGTCACACAAAAGTCCATAGATATCAATCCTATGGATACGTGTTTACATTCATAGGATACTGTATCCTTACCATAAGTTTACATTGACCGCACTCGCTAGCATAAAATATTTAGTGTTTTGATGAAATCCAGTGTGAAATTCATTTTAAATTTTGTAATGATGTGTAATTGTATTCATTTATAATATAATATAATATAATGTAATATAATTTGATTATTCTCTGATAATGTTGTGCTTTCCTGTAATTTAAATTCATACTTGTAACAGTCCTTTCTGAGTGTTGTATATTGTGATTGAGTATGTAACTAAAGAGTTGGTAAGCCTTTTGAAATAAATAAATAAATATGTACCTACAATGCGATACTATAGGTAGCTTGTGATTTACAATTATGGTTACCTCACAAAAGTCACATTAGTCCACTCCAATAAATTTCATTATTAATATTTAGCTAAAAGTAACCCCACAGTTTATAATTATAACTTAGTTCACATAAGTAAACTTCACTCGAAATTCTCAAAATTTGATCCTCTGGATTTTATATTATATGATCTTGGATTAAATACTTAAGATACTTAAGATCTCGAACATTTTTTTTACAGTTACGTGCAACATAAAATAGCCGAACAAGGTGTTTTATTGTGGAAACTAATAAACGAACAGAAAGCCTGCGTTTTCATATCGGGAAATGCCAAAAATATGCCGGACAATGTTAGAGACTCATTGGTGGAGGAAGTTTTTAGTAAAATTGGAGGACTCGGTTTGGAAGAAGCCAAAAGTTTCTTGAATAAAATGGAAAATAATGGAAGACTACAAGTCGAAGCTTGGTGATGTCGCCTTTTATTTGTAAATAAAATAAAATAATTGTTTAGTTAAATATTATTAAGAATTACCCAAAAAAAAATCTTTCTAAATAAAACTAATTTATTTCGATTCGAGCTTTTTTATTTATTTTTTACTTAAACATTAGAAAAAGTTTCTCTTATCCTAATAAGTAAACATTAAAGAATTGACACATTAAAGAGTTTTCTCCCACAATTTCCTTTTCAATTTCATCGTCTCTTATTATATACAATGTCACCTCGTGACTCCGTTCGGTCATTCGCAGTCTCCATTTTTCCTCGCTGGCGACTGTATCCCGCAGTTCAGCCCCTTTTCCTATCCTATCCCATCCCGATCCTTCGATCCTTTATCCTACTGTATAGTAGTCGACTGAGCGCTTGGTAACATTTGTTGCGTTTCTTGTGTTATAGGCGCGCGAGTTAACTGTGCACCTGATAGGAATGATTAAAATTATTTAAAAAAATATTTTAAATTCGTTTCGCCGTGGCTCAGTCTTATATTGACTCGGCTGCCATAACAACTGCTAACTTCCACTTTAAATGTGACAGCGGTTCTTGTGGGCGAGTTAGTTAGTTCTATTATTGCACGAAAAATAGACAAGATCAATCCTTGAAGTGGATTGCATATTGTGTAAAAATTAAAAATCTCAAGTCAATCCGTTCAAGACATTCTGAGACTAGACATTCTAAAATACTGGACATTCTGACACTAGACATTCTGAGATACTAGACATTTTGACACACTAGACATTCTGACACTAGACATTCTAAAATACTGGACATTCTGACACACTAGACATTCTGAGATACTAGACATTTTGACACACTAGACATTCTGACACTAGACATTCTAAAATACTGGACATTCTGACACACTAGACATTCTGAGATACTGGACATTCTGACACTAGACATTCTGAGATACTGGACATTCTGACACTAGACATTCTGAGATACTGGACATTCTGACACTAGACATTCTGAGATACTGGACATTCTGACACTAGACATTCTGAGATACTGGACATTTTGAACCTGAGCCAACAAAAGGTGCACAGTTGACTCGCGCGCGTATTACCCCCTCGGGGACCGTCAGCCTGTCTGCCGACTTTTACATTTGAATAAAGGAAAGGTTCACGAGTCTCGCGCGAATCCCCACAGCTTGAGGTTCCCGGCGTCACGTTTCCTCTCCGGGGGCTCCTTGTCCTCGCACGCGAACGCCATCACGTAACGCGACGGATGCCACGACACAGTGAAAGTGGCTGCCGACACCGGAATCTCCGCCACCTTCTCACCTGGGGGTAAACCAGTCAATTGGGGTAAACTGAATTAGGAAAGGATAGGGTAATGGGCTCTGGCATTCCTTACTCGCTTACCGAAACATACATAATATGACATGGTGGTCTTCTTTAAGGGAGTGGTTACTGCCGCCAGACGGGCTGCCCAAATTGCCCCACTTTCCAAATCCAGACCGGAGCCAACTTTGAAAAGTTCATTTCCAAAGTTGACCACCGCGGATCGAACCCGGAACCCTTGAGATGGAGACTCTCGTCAAACTTCATAATAATATATTAGTATGGAAGAGCTCTCACCGGTCTCCGTGTCCCCGATGTCGATGATGTGGTCTTCGCTGGCGGACGCCAACAGACGTCCGTCGAAGCTGAAGGACAAAGTGCGAACGGGCCATTCCAATCTGCAATCAGTCAATTACCTTCATCAATTCAATGAATGGGAGACATCTTGATTTTTATAAAAAAAAATGAAACTGACCTGGAGAAGACACGGAGGCAAGCCAACTCCTGCACGTCCCACAAGGAGACGAGAGCGTCGGCGCTGCCCGTGGCGAAGTATCGTCCGGTGGGGTCGTGCTCTATACATATGCATGTGCCCGGGTGCGCCTTCAGCACCGTTTGCAGCTCTAGCCCCGGATATCTGTACCACAAAGCATTATAAACCTCACCAAAGAAGATACATGGTTTAATAGCTGTTTCACGCGACTTTACCCGCGTAACTTTATAACATACTAGCTGGTGCCCGCGACTTCGTCCGCGTTCTGGATGAAAGGTAAAGGTACCCTATCTTCTTTCTGGTGTTCAGTAGTTTTTGCGTGAAAGAGTTACAAACAAACAAACTCACATTCACATTTATAATATTAGTAGTAAGGATAGCCTATGTTACTGATAATGTAGCTTTGTATAGGTGAAAGTTTTTAAAATCGGTTCTGTAGTTTTTGAGTTTATTCCTTTGATAAAGGATACCCTAGATTCTGAGTTGCTTCACTAAAAGTGGTATAGCAGGATATCACCAACAAAAATCCAGTGGACACTTTTTCGCAGTGATTTTGTTTGAGACCCTGAATCTAGTGCATCCTTTATCAAAGGTTTATTCATTACAAACATACAACTCTCTTAACAATATTAGTATAGATAGGTTTGCTCTTGGGCAGCATCCAGCCGTGCAGGAAAGACGAGGTCATCCAGAAGATGCTTAATGACTCCCAACTTTGAAAAGATTCGGGTTATATGTGTTTATAGGCGACAGTAGCCACCTACCATCACTAACCATCAGCCTGTCTGCCGACCTTAACATTGAATAAATGCCAGTCGCAGGACTGCACCGTCAGAAGTGAAAACTTAACTTTAGAAAAAGCTTAAATAGTTTATTTTTTCGACAACGAATGTCGCTGCTTTCCTTCAACACGAATATATCTTGTATGAATCTTTTCATACAAGATTACTATTTTTTCCCCTTTAAACCCTCTGGTATCTCTTGTAAATACAAAACCCAAGTTACAATGTTGAATTGACTGTTTACCCCTCTGCCAAATTCTCCTTAAAAACTGCCCAAAGTGCCCAAGTGGCCGCCTAAACAAGTTGTCACTTAGAAAAAAATGAATCACTTACGTCATAATGTGAACGCATCCATGGCCGTTTGTTAAGTAGAAGAGATCCGATGTGTTGTTCCACGATATCTCGTTCACTTCAAAATTGAATTGCTCTTCTTGTACCTTGTTTAACAAAAAATTGAAGAAAATCTAAAGACATATTCAAATGAAACAGTTGAAATCTAAAAAATCTTTTGTATTATGATATTACTTACAACTTTGTAGGTTTTAGTGTCTATGAACGAGACAAGATCCTCCTTGTTTCCAACGGCTATTGTGCTTCCGTTCGGTGACCACGCTATATTTATATTTTCTCCTTTTGTCGGTATGATCGCTGCACATTTGTGAGACCTGCAACAATAGCAAATATTACATATATTTTGTAAAGCCTATTGAATGGTATAAAAATTTAGTTTTCCTCAAAAAAAAAATAACAAACCCAACATTTGAACAGGTTGGAGTAACATCTCCGATTATTCTATCTCTTCCTAATCGCCTTTAGTCGCCAGCACACTTGTAGCACTTGTGGCGACGGTAGCCATCTAGGCACATACCATCAAGTGGATCGTCAGTGTGTCTGATGACCGTAACATAGTTATATTGAACTAAAACATTATAGTTAGACATTATCTAACTATAAATTTAAATTTAAGTAATATTTTCAATTTAGAAATTCATAACTAATGACATAAAAAATGATTTTCTATAAAACATATACAAAATACATAGACATGTGAGTTTAATGTCCAGTATATTTGTGTACTGAACAAGAAATATGTAGATGAGTAATAATAATATATATTTCTACCTTGTATCCCAAATTCGGACAGATTTATCACCACTGGCTGTGCTCAGAAGGTCCGGGTGTGATGCATGCCAGCAAAGTTGGTCAACCGATCCTGTGTGACCTCGAAAAACAAACTCTTGTACCTGTAATGTTATATAAAATTTTAAAAAAAATGAGCATGTGTGTGTACCTACTGTTGTGTTTCGGTGAGTAAGTAAAGGATACCCGAGCCCATTGTCCTATCCCTTATACTAATCCTTAATCATACTATGGCCAGAGGCACACTTGCAGCACAGTGGCGTCGCTTGTTATAGGTGACACCAAAAAAAAATTAACAAACAGAAAGATGTCATAAAACTTAATTTACATCACACCGATAACTTATAACAGTATAGAAATACTTTAAGAGCCCAAATAATTTATCGTTCTATTCATATAAGGTTATTGTTACATTGATGTTATCATGATATTATTATGTTACATGAAACTCCTCAAGAGAGATGTACATTGATAATAAAGGGTCGGTTACCTACACGCTTCGGAAATACCACAATACCACAATTGGTTGGTATAAATATTGACACTGGTTAACCGTTTGATGAATCAACAAACACATAACCTAAAATTCTATGGCAAATAAACAAAATTTTATTTTACCAATCTACTCTTCTCGAGAGTAAAAATTGCTACGCTTTTGTCAAAAGATCCAGACGCCAGCCTTTTTCCATCGCAAGACCATCCCACCGAATGCACTTTGGATGTATGCGCGATGTATTCACGAACAACATTATGTGTTGAAAAATAAGCACGTAATTCTGCAAGATCCTCTATGGGCGTCTGTGTTTTAAAGTCTTTCATTTTTCAAACTATATTTAAGTTCATAAAATGCTAACTAAGAGAAACTATTACATTCATTCATAAACAATTTTATCTGGATTCATCTGATAATAATTATGTACATTATCATATCAAATCAAATCAACTAAAAAATGAAATTTCAAGTGACAGTGAGTTGACCACAGCACACAGACACGGAATACTATATACCACAGAACACTAAACCAATTATTGACATTTATTATTCTGAGTTGCTATATACTAAAAAAAAAAACAAAAAGTGACAGCAGTGCACAGACCAAAGGATATATTTAACTGCTTTAACTACTCTATCGACACTGACTAACTTGTGATGCTTGTGTAATTGTGAATTTCTGACCAGACATTACATTCCTAAATAAAATTGTGCACTTAAAAAAACAAGCCGAAAGAGAAGGCCTTAAGAGGGAATGCGTCTCTGTCTGATGTAGTGACCATACGATTTAAATTTTTATGTCCTCGAGTCCCTTTACTCCCTTTACGGGCTCATGTTATTGCTATTCGATTAATCGAACCAACAGGAAAAAAAGTTCACATGGTCCGATCGATCGAACTACGCGGTCGAACCAGGTGGCCACAGCGTCTTTTACGAGACTTGAATAAATGAGCAATACGATCCGCAACCTATGGACACTTGTATTATATTAGTATTATAAAAGGAATACACTCAATACCGCGTTGTTGTAATATGAAAAAGTGCACTGTCTAGGTACATTCTCAGATATTATTTTTTTAAGTTTTTAATCATCGATGCATCGTTAATATATGTAGTTTTAACTAGTTGCGATACCAAGTAGTATCGCTTGTAGGTAATATTGGATCCTATGGGATCCAAGACGTGGGAGCCAAGTGGAGGGAGGGTCTACTGCCCAATGGTATGACAAAGTAGGTGGACCACGGGTACTACCCGTGCTAGCTATATAGAGCAACTACATCCATTTTCGGGTTCGGGTGCCGGTGCCGAGGCGGGTGCATATTGACAAAAAAAAAATCAACAGATATTGAACATTTATTTCTCCAAACTAAAAAATGCTAATATTAAATAATTTTGTTATCAGTTGCCAATATATTCGCGACGCCAACACTTGATTTGCGACAAGAAATAAGCAACACCACTTAACCACACTCCACTTATAAATGCCATATGTACTAATTTCTCCTGTAAAAAGCATGGTTTATTAAAGTCAAACATATACATACACATATATAATGTTATGCTCATAACTCTATATATTATGGTGAGCGTGGCTTCTTCCGCGTTTAAAAATAAAAGATATAACGCCTGACAAAATATGTATTACAATATAAACACATTAAAGCCTGACCCTTGAGCCTGACATCATACTTTTGCCAGGAATTTTTTTAAACGGATGAGTAGTTTCAAAGAAGAGTATACAAATGACATACCTTCAAGGCTAGCTTGCTTATGTATATTCCATAGAGTAACTTATAATATACTAGCTGGTGCCCGCGACTTCGTCCGCGTTCTGGATGAAAGGTACCCTATGTCCTTTTTGGAGTCCCAGACAACGTGTATGCAAAATTTACAACGCCATCTAGGGAATTCTGTTTGAAGCAGTAACTCTAATTCATCTAATCTCACTTCGAATAATGGAAAAAGTCTGTTAACAGATGGCACTACATGTTAGTTATAGTTTATAAAATTACGTGTTAATGAAATTAAAGCTGCTGCTCGCGACTTCGCCCGCGTAACTTAGTAAATTATGTACTTAAACCTTCCTCGAGAACCACTCTACCCATTAGTGAAAACCGCATTAAAATCCGTTGCGTAGTTTTAAAGATCTAAGCATACAAAGGGACATAGGGACAGAAAAAGCGACTTTGTTTTATACTATGTAGTGATACGGAAAGTATATTCTAAGTACCTACCTCTATAATAATTAGCGCAACGCAGCGCGAAGCCGCGTACCTTGCACTGTACCTATACCTATAGCTTTTTTAAAAAACGCGCGCCGAGACACTCCGGTGTAAACTGACCCTAACAGCAACCTTGAAGATAGAAAACTTACCGTACTTGAAATCTGAACCCTTGGTGGCGTACAAATACACATCGTCTTTTGATTAAAATTACGAGCAATCATAAATGCCGAAGGAGACTTAAGGAGAGTCATTTTCAGGAGACCGCTTGAAAGCTTTCTCGAATTCATTATTCCCCAGTTTTCCGTTATCTTATTTTGCGTGTATGCAAGTTTAAAATAGTTGCTCAGACGAGCGCTGATTTTTCGAATGAACAAAATAAATAGAAAATTATGTCAGAAGTGATTTAAATTTGACATTTTAAAGAATTTCCCAATTCATAGAGAAAAAATGTAAGGAGGACAAACTTATATGGCTGTTAAACTGAATAATTGGCAAGCTGCAACCCACAAACTAAATAGTAGATACTAACGCTGCAACCACAAACTAAATAGTAGATACTAACGTATCAGACGGAAATCTGCAGTACAAATGCGCTGGACATGAGCTCGAGTACTTTAATTTCACCCGATTGGTCATAGCAAAATAGAACATTTGACTTCCCCGCCCCTCTCAGCCTCTCACCCCTTTGTTTTTTTACGGGCTATTAGTCCTTGAATTTATTTTTAAGTAAGGAAATATCATCACAATTAAAACACAGTAAATAATGCGTACATATTTATTTTTTATGATATAGACAAACATAACATGGACTTAATATGCGACTTAAATAGAAACTAGAATAGAAATAAATAGAACAATAACGCCCGTACTAACAAAGTGTGCGATAAATTACACTATAACACTGCACATTCACTGAATCCTGTCACGAACTTATATTTTCTGGCACACAGCACTTATAATACATAATTAATATAATAAATGTATCCAAAGATTGTTATTAATAAATTAGTAGATATATAAAAAGGCGGAAATTAATCGACGCAACAATATAAACAACAATGACCTCACAAAACAAAATGGCTTCCTCTCTTAGTACAGATCGCTATAAGGCAATCAAGGCCATGAGAGGGGAGGTGAAATGTCATGTTCTATTTTGCTATTACCACAGGCTATAAAATTCCTATGTCTAGTGAAGTTTCCTTGAAGATTACCAGCCGTGGCTGCAACCATTAAATAGTGGTTCATAAATTCACCAGAATGGCGCTAGTGTAGCATTGGGGTTTGGTATGAAATAAGCGAAGTTAAGTGGTAGGTGGTTGGTGGGAATATTTAAATGTTTGTAGATCATGAAACCTTCGTAAATACTATACCAAAAATCTACCCTTGTTTCCCGTACATAACCAGCATTGGGAGAGGACAAATAACAATATTTTAATATTTTTAATGTAAATCTAGATCTTCTTATAAGTAAATTACTTAGATAAATTTTTGTTGGCTCATAAAATAGTAAATGATGAACTCTTGAAATTGCTATTGTAAAATGTTTAAGACTAACTAAATGGTTTATTCAAAAAATTAAGAAATAAAACTGGTATGTACAATTAGTCCAGTAAAATTGTCGCCTGAATGTATGGGGTAGTATGCGTCAAATCCGGTAGTTCTGATTTTTTGCAGACTTGTTTATGATGTTGCCCTAATGAATAATCCAAGTTTGTGACCTCGAGCGTCGAACGCAACTTTGTCAAAAATCGAAAAAACCGCGAAAAAATCGGGTATTTTTCAAATTTTGGCGATTATAACCCTAAAGGACTAGTTTTTGAAAAAACTTTCTTAGGACGTTTTATAAAGTAGACTATATTTGCTACAATATGATACTAGAACTGTCTATGTAGAACTAAAAGTTTCCGAGATTAAGCCTTTCAAAGTTTATCATTTTTTACGAACTTCGCAATTTTTTGCAATTCTGCCCTTCTGAATGAATTTTGACCCTGATTATACTATCGACGCCCTGTACTTTTATGATGGGATGTTAAAAAATAAAATGAGAAGTGTGAATGATGATGTTTAAGCTAAGCTACGAATAATGAAGTAAAAAAGATAAGTACAACAAAAGTAAATAAGTTTATTTGTTAAGAAATTGAGTAATATTCAAAAACAAAAAAATAAATTAATTTAGCCGTCTTGGAAGGTCCCGGTGGAGGTTCGTCCGTATCTGGATCGCAAATCTCAAAAAATCAGAACTACCGGATTTGACGCATACTGTGATGTCTAATTTTACTGGACTAAATTATCTACAACAATCATTTTATTAACATATTATACAAACTTAAAAACTCAAACTTCAGTGTAAATATTCTTTTATTAATCATTTATTTTTATTATTTATATTTATTATACATGGAATAAGTAACCTAATATTTACATTGACCCATAAAATCTTTAAAGCAGTTTTACTATGGGATATAATTTTGAAAAC
Organism: Synanthedon tipuliformis; assembly: GCA_947623395.1. Taxonomy (NCBI): domain Eukaryota; kingdom Metazoa; phylum Arthropoda; class Insecta; order Lepidoptera; family Sesiidae; genus Synanthedon; species Synanthedon tipuliformis. Next base: position 1,346,125 of record OX392429.1, on the reverse strand, counting down.
TTAAGTGTAAATAATAACTTAAATATTATTTTGACTCTGACAATGTTTTCGGAAAAACTATTTACAAAAATTTTATCGTGATTATTATTAAAAAAATCTCTATTACTCAAAAATCCTACCGAAGATTCGATCTTTTAAATAAGTAAAAAGTACTGGTTATTACCAATTAAATTATTTAAATGGTAGTAATTTTAAAATCTTAAGAAGAATCCATATTCGGTATAAAGTATATGGTAATTAATATGCCTACATTGTATGGCAACCCAATCTTAATGATCTATTTATACAATGTATAAGAATATTTGGTTTGTGTAAGGCGTATAAATGACACCAAAAAATACGAGAACTCGCTAATTCCTAATTGTAAAAAAAATTACACCCATACCAACTTCTTTTATATTCTTTTTACAAAAAAAACATATGGCTCATATCCTCTTCACCCTGATTCTGTATGGCAACTACTCTTGTCTTGACAAGGCAAGATACGTTAATGTCATTCCTTGTCTTGTCATGAAATTCTTATGTCTTATGCCCCAAGACGGGCATATGGCACGATATGATTTCACAGAAACCACAGTATACTAATATTATGTTATCTCAGCTGGGGGATAAGACATAAGAATTTCATGACAAGACAAGGAATGACATTAACGTATCTTGCCTTGTCTTGTCAAGAGTAGTTGCCATACAAAATCAGGGCCCAGACTGCAAACATGATAAAATAAAATAATAAAATGTATTGCTCAAGTAAGTGAGGCATTTAATTTTGCCTGTTTCTTTGCATAAAACATCATACGACTTTCTAAATCACACATATGCACATACACAGATAAAATGGGCACATTCAATATGTGGGAACATTTCCTCAAAACATGATGAAAACTACCCGGAAATAGTGCATGCAAATCTTTATCAAAGTTAGATCCGGCGTAATGATGATTGCGAGTGCACTCGTTAGTATAAAATCTCATCCAATATTTAAAAGTCTTTATGTCATCACGGTTTTTAAATAAATATTTTCTTGCAACTTCCTGCTTCTCTTCTCTCTCCCTAATCTGGTTTTTCACTTCCTTGAACACACCAACAGGTAAATCGTCCTCGGTATCATAATCGGAAGAATGCTGGTCTTCGGGAACTGTTACACCATTAGCATTTGTCACTTTCTCTTTTAATATATCTGAAATTTCATCGTCTTCTATGATAAATAATTCCTTAAATGTCTTGTCATCAAACCGCGAATTTACTTTTAGATACAATTGATCTTTTTCATGAGTTTTTCCGTCAAAATTAGGATCTTCTCGTGGTAATAAATCTTGTACATCAATATCTTCATTTGTATCGTCACTATGTACATCGCTTTCATCTTCTTTTAGACCTTCATCTATTACGTCTGTATTTCGTTCTTCAATTACTTCAACGTCATTTTCAACATCGCCTTGAGCTATATCCTCTATATTCTCTTGTTCGTTCTGTAGTTTTTCATTATTTTCAGTAGCATTAAGAATAGCTGTTCTGACGTCTTCAGTAATTTCATTTATAACATCGTTTTTAACGGATTCATAATATGATGAAAGTATGTCGGTCACACTTATCATATTATCATTTTCCTTATTAGTTTTAGTGCCAGATAAATCTGTCTTTTTTCTTTTGCTTCCATTTGCACCTCCATCAATCAACTTTCGCTTCAATGAATTATTTTTATATTCTTGTGGTATACGTATTTTATGTTTGTTGCATGCCATTAAAATTAATTCTTTAATAACTTGCTGCCTGTCAAAAGTTTCTGGATTAAATTTATATCTTTCTCTTTCATTATCACTCAAACTAGAATCGCTGTGGTCATCGATTTCTGATGCGCTATCCTGAACACCGTGAGTTTCATTCCATTCTGGTTGACTTATAAATAAATCTGGCTCTGGAACATCTAAATTTCCAAGATCTTCTTTTACGTCTTCATCGTCAATATCATCAAAAGCATCATCAAATATATTCGTTTCTTCGGAATTTATGTACAATTGAAAATCGGTGTCAACTGCTGTATTATCTTCGGTTTGATTCGAATTCGATTCCCCGTTAGGATTACAGTCATGATCAATTTCTCTTGTATCAATCACATTTTCATCGTTTATGTGTTCTAATGTTGGCGGTTTAGTTATCATCCAATTTTTATTTTCGCAATTTCTTATATAGACTTTTGTTTTATCTACTTTTTTACTCCAATTGCCCACAATTAAACCTTTTATAATTTTGTGTGATTCATTCACTCCATTGAAAAGATCATTCGAATCATTTGCTAAATGTTTAAATTTTAACTTTTTACAAGCGTACTTTAAGGAATACTGTGTGAAATCCTCAAGTAAAAGCATTTTTATGTCAGGATTCGTTATGTGCCGAGCAATCACTTCAGTGTGATCAGTCATATGGGTTAAAGTTGCGGGGAAATCATTCTTTGGTATAACTGTTGGTACATCGAAAGGTATTTTATTAACAATGTCTGCAATAAGTTCAGACGTCAAATTAGACTTAAATTTACCCCTCTCTGTCTGTTCCAAAACCACATTATCATCGCATGGGAAGTCTAGCACGGACGTCATTGCCTTAAAATGTTTACTCAACATAACTTCTCTGATTTGTAAATGGTTATACCATTCGCGCAAAGAAAACAATCTACCTGTTTGTACTGAGTTTACACCTTTAAAAGACTTTTCATATTCACGTTCAATGTTAATCTTGTCTACGACATCGGTAAGTCTAACGTCATAATCAGAATCTAAACCAAAACATATTTTCAAACCAACCATTATATAACCCAACATAAACGCCTCATAATCAGGCATTCCTTTTATAAGAAATTTTGTAAAAATTAAAAGACATGGAAACATGTGGATCAGTGAAACGATAAGATCTTTAAACTCATTTGGTAAACATAGTTCTTTTACGCAATTATTTAAAAGGTTCCTCATATCTGGCAACACTGGTGTTCCCAAGTTGAGGTAATGCATGCATATATATGTCATATTAATAATTCTCATGGGTGTCAGTTTTGTATTGAGACTCGAGTAAAAATCCGACCAATTTACGATATTGCTCGTACAAATCTCCTTCGGTAGAAGTTTCCAATAGTTATTTTGTTTCGCACTTATCTTACCTTCCTCTATAAATCTAACCAAATGCGATGGCAGTATATTGTTTCTGTCTAGATTCAATGCAGCATTTATCATACCCATTAATAGTTTTATAGTGATAGATGTAAATAATTTGATATCACCCGCAGACTTTGGTTCATTTTTTAAAATTTTATTTATTTCTACGTCGTTATTAACGTCGTCCTCAGAATCTTGATCTTCAAATTGAGCTGTATTGTTTTTATCGTCAAAGCGCTTCGCAGCTCTGAAAATAAGCAAAAGAATAAAAATAATGATAAGTATTATATGTACAGCGTGCCAAAAACAGGGAAAACTGGATGAAGATGGAGGAGGCTTATACCGAGATGGGTTCCAAACTATAAAAACAAAATTATAAAAATAGGAATTATATTGTATTAGTTTATAGTTATTGGAAATAAAAACTTTATTATTTATTTATTTATTATTTTATAATGTCTATTTCTAAATCTAATGAAATTGTTTTTTATGTTTAGTATAATTAATAGTCCAGCAACAATAGTAAAAGACTTGCAAAGTCTTGATTTTTTTAACACATCTATTTAACTTAATTCTTCAGACAGACAGTCTGATGGTCCACTTGATGGTAGCTGGCTACCGTCGCCTATAACAGAATCATATAGCATTATAGGTAATACATACCCAAAATCTTCTTTAATTTGATATCTTCTCACATATCTACTCCAAATCCATAGAAGTTTCCTTTTGAAACTTGGTTTTGCTCCAAGACCTATTAACTCGTCTGCCATACCGGATAGAATGAAGTTGTATGCGTGCCACTTATGCCATTCACCACTCACTGAAAAGTAGATAATTATATTAAAATAATTTTCAAAATCTGGAAAGATAATATCTTTCTGTTTGTATATATCTAGTAATGAGTTTAGAGCTCTCCATGCTTTTATGAATTGCAATGATGAACTGTGGTGATTAAATTTGCACAGAAAGATAAATTTACATGGTTTACGAAGGCTTAAGAGATACATAAAAATAATAATTTAGAGAATTGTAGTTAATCCTAAAAAAACTCTGTGATGGCATTAATCTATCTGTAAGGGTTGACTGACAGCAACCATTTCTTTTGTTAAAGCTTTAATCTGTATTATAAATCTATTACGTATGTTTTTTGCTAACTACTTCTAAACCATCCAACGGATTTTAATACGATTGTCACTTATGGAAAGAGGTAGAAACGAGGAAGGTTTGTGTATATACGATATAAATTGTGTATATTAATAGGTATATTGCATCCTAGGCAAAGCCGGGCATGGGTCGGCTTCATTATTGCGTAAATAATCAGCGCTTTATAATAACTCTATATGTATAAGACTTTATAAGTAAATTTAAATTTATAATGACGATCACAAGAGTTTCTCGTAGAAACCCAATTGATAAATAAATATTTTGATTATTATTAGTTACGTACTTTGAACATTATTCTCAGTTTCAACTTGCTTTCTGACTTTCGTCACTTCAACGCGCGCATTTTGACTCTTCAAAAAAGGATTAACTTCAAATTCTTTCGTCTCCAACTCTGTCAGTCTGGCTTCGGTGTCTTGTGTACCACATTCTACACAGTAATAGAAACCGTCAATTAAATTAAGATCAGAACTACCACACACGGTACAAACAGTCATCTTGAATTATTGTAAGAATAATTTAATTTAGTAAAAATATGTGAATGAAAGAAACAGATTCATCAAGCACTATAATAGTGATAAATTAAAATTTAGAGGCACTGGAGAACTGTAAAATGCATTTATTAGGAGTTAGCACTTGGCATGAACACTTTTTAACTTTTTAAAAACTTTGAAGATGAAAAAAACCAGCACGATATAATTAATATGCCTATGCCTGAAATACACATTTGAATGAAATTACAAAATGTGCGAACTGCAGATAAACAACAAACAAACCACACTAACGTGATATGTCAATGTCATAAATGTCAAAAATGTACTTTGTAAGCATTTGTAAGTATATAGTGTTCTGTGGTGTTTCTAACTATGGTCTGACTATAGATGTCTATGGTCTGATTAAATAAATAAATGGTTCATTGTTCTCTATAATTGTATAACTAATCACACTAGACAGTATGTATTTCGTATGTATTTAATTAAATTTTATTATATTTTAAACAGATAAATAGATACTAAACTACAGCCACCTATACAGCTTATATACTCTGCAACATACGTTAGTATCTACTATTTAGTTACGAACGTCTCGCGACAGTAACGTTTTGGCACCCGCCCGCCGCCATTCCGAATTTCCGAATTCCGATTTCCCAATCCAAGCAACGCAAGTGAATATTTCGTAGATGTTTTTATACTTTTCTTTTGTTTAAATGTCTTTTCCAGGAGAATGTCATCCACTAATCAATATATTGATATAACACTATATTAATTTTATTTATAGAATAAAACATTGATTGATAGCTGTACATAATATGACAACAGACAATATATAAAAATAAATTTAATATTCTTTTGACTGTAGGTACTTGCGCGAACTGACGTTCGCAGAGCTTATTATAGTTGTTTGGTATTATCTTACTTTGTGTGGTCTAACTATGGGCCTCGTAAGGAAGCCCAATGTCGCTCAACGAGCTATGGAAAGGGCTATGCTCGGGGTTACACTGCGAGATCGAATCAGAAATGAGGAGATCCGCAGACGTACGAAAGTTACCGACATAAGCCGGCGGATTAGTAAGTTGAAGTGGCAGTGGGCAGGGCATATAGTACGGAGAGCCGACGGCCGCTGGGGCCGGAAGGTTCTCGAATGGAGGCCACGGACCAGCAAGCGCAGCGTAGGACGTCCACCCACAAGGTGGACAGACGACCTAATAAAGGCCGCGGGTCAGCGGTGGATCCAGGCTGCTTCTGACCGGTCCTATTGGAAAATTATGGGGGAGGCCTATGTCCAGCAGTGGCCGTCCTACGGCTGAGATGATGATGATCTTACTTTACTGCACTACAAGTAGTCCTACTTTCTACAATTAAGAACTGGATTGAATAATCCTATGGCAAAACAATCAATGTACCTACATAAGTTTGTTGTCTGATTAATAAAACATTATTATTATTATTCTCATGTTTATTTATTAACCTTAATTACTTAGATAGGTGCTTATTAATATTTCTAGAACAAGATTTTATCCTACATTCTTGAATTTCAATACTTACTTACATAAGTTTGGTAATACATATTTTATTTTATTGAATAAATACATAACAATATCGAAAAAACGTTATGTAAAAGTATAAACAACTATCCTCCCACAGCGCCGACAAATTCAAAATTTCGCGCCTTATGTCCGGTGCCAAAACGTTACTGTCGCGAGACGCTCGTATTTAGTTTGTGTCTGCAACCACAGGATAAAATTTATTATTCTGTTCCGAGAAGTAATCTCGTGGTGAGTTTATAGTGTTCTTTGGTCTGTAGTAATCATGGATTTATTATAAAAGGATTTATTACTTGAATCTAAAAAGCGAACCGAGCAGGATATGTAGTAGACAAGCCGTGTGTCCCTTTCTAATAAGGTGACAATAAGATTTTTGTTATGTGAGACAAATTAAATATTGTAATTATACATGCATATAGTAGTAGTTTCTTACAAATATTTTTTTTAAATTGAAATATGAATTAACCAACACTTCTACTTAACCAAACCGTTCCTTTTTTTGCTTGTAATAGTTGTACATAATTATATCCACTAACGCTACAAATGTATGGACATTTACCGTAATGTCACTTTGAAGGGATACCAGTAGAAAGTAAAATAAAAATCGTCCTGACACTATAAATATTATATTTTTGTAATTTAGGAATATATCACGAAATTTATGTGATTATAATACGTTTATTTAAAAATTATTAAAATAATTGAAGTACAATTAATTTACATAATTATGTAGTGTTTGATCTAAGATTTTTGAATCTAAGTTTTTAATGAAATACATTTTTGTAGTCTGGCAAGATGAAAGAAAGGGACACAAGGCCTCAGTTTGGCTATCTCTCTCTTCTCGGATTATTCCCTGTGTAAGGCGCAAAGAAAAATATACTTTAACTATTGGTAATACAGATAATTTTTAAAAGGAATTTGTTGAAGTTAGCAATCCTGTTATATTAAAAGTCCTTGATAGTAATAATTTCAAGGAGGATAGATAAAGGAGCATAATCTCTGTCTATCCAAAAGTGTCCGTTGAAAGGAGTTACATAAGGGTGGCGCTAGTATAGACAGAGTGTAAATTTTGAAGAAAGCCCCCCAAAAAATATTAAAAAAGGATAAAGAAGATAACGGCTCTAAAGTATAATTTAATTACTAGTAAATAGATATAAATTAATTTTATACTCAATATAAAAATTATACTAAATATACGTTATATTTGTTTTTTTAACAATAAAATATAAAAAATATTACACATATTTTATAAAAATAAATAAAGTTAGACTCATCAAAAATTATAATTCATGCATTTAAGAAAGTTATTTTGCATTTTTGCGGTTCATTTTGGTTTTAGTTTTGTCTGCGTAATAGCGTTTATCCTCAGACTCTGGCTACACTAGCGCTATCCCGGTCAATTTATGAACCACTATTTAGTGCTTTTAGCTTGCCACTTATTCAGTTTATTATCCCTGTAAGTTTGTGCTCCTTATATCTATGCTCCTTGTTCCAAGTCCAAGCGACGTATCGTATTGTTTGTTGGTTGGTCGTCTTCATTATCTGTTTAAATATTCGGGCGTGTTCTTCTCGTAACGATTGATTAAATGAAAGAAACTTTCACGCTTAAAGCTGATATTAAGAATATAACACATTTGTGCATTTATTTACCTTAGCCAATCGTTATGGTAGTAATTTACCACACCCCAAGTTCGATGTGATTGGTTGCGTGTTTATGGCCGTATTTTGAACTCTTCGCGTTATTTCGCGTGTGATTTATTGTGTGGCATGTGATAAGGTTTCTGTTGTTGATCTAATGGTGTGAATTATACTGTGTTGCGGACAGAAGTTTATTGATGGGCATTATTTCGGTTGTGCGTGAAGCGGCTAAGCAGCCGCACCGGCGGCGGTCTTCAACTTCCACGAGGGTCGTCAGCAAAATCCGCCACACTGGAACTGATGGAATTAGAGAACATTGTAGCCAACACTGTATACTTAAAAGCGAGAGAGGGTATGTACGCACTTCATTATTTGTGACGCGGGAATTATTCGAGCCAATGGTTTGGATGCCAGAGCTCATTGCTTTATCCCTTCCTAGTCCCTTATCCTATTATGATCGGCAGTGCACTTGAAGCATCCGCTAACGTTGCTTGTGTTAGGTGATGGAAACCAGCCACCATCAACTAGACAGTCAGCCTGTCTGTCAACCACATAAACTAATTAATTTCATTCATAACCCAACGCTATCTTGTCCTATTTAACCTGGGTTAGTATTTTGCTTACATTAAAACACTTGAGTTTAGTATAAAACTATCTGTCAAAAGATTATTTAATTTATGTTGACACATTTTACAATTTCATACTTTCAAAAAATGTTACATTAAAAAAATTAATAACTCATAGTTACTGTTAGTAACAAGTTGAGTTTTTGGTAAGATATAATATAGTATAGATATTTCTTTGTATCCTTCAATTGAAAATAATAAATTAACAGGTGACATACTACTACTACTACTACTACCTACACTTTTTGTAAATGGGTTTCCTCAAATAATCTGACTGCTGTTCTAAAAAACTATTTGATTTTTAGCAACTCACTCCCAGTTATTGCATGGGTACAATATTTTTTTGCAAATTCCTAGTGTAATGCTCTTTTCATTAGTGAAAACCACGGCAGACGGCGGGCAGAGGCTTTATTTTATACTATGTAAAGGTTTTGAGATGTGTAGTTAGGCACATTAAATTTCTAAATTTATAAGTTTTTTTATTTAATGGGAATAAAATTGTCCCAGTATGTAGTTAGTTTATATTGCAATGTAACTGCTGGGAAGAAATAAAATAGCTTTCTATTTGCTTTGAATAATAAAAGTTATAAACTATTTTAAATTAGGATTATAAGATATCTCTTAATTCAAAGTAATATTCACTTAATAAATGTGTCTTGGTATCAATTACTATCATTTCTTATATATATTCATGGATTGATAGTCTTATTTCAAATATCATCACAATGTTTTCCTTAGCAGATAGAGTATGTGATAAATATTTTTATCTCTGTGTACTGTGACAGCATGCTCCTCAAGGGGATATCACTAAAAAATTTAGAGCCTTAAATTGAGTGTATTTATTTAAATAAATACACTCAATTTAAGGCCAAACCACTCTTTTGGCTACTATAGCGGAATGCCTAGTCAGCTGACCAAAAAACGATCGCATCTTATCTAGAAGGAATGACATGTGAGAGACACTTTATCTAGATTTTTTGACATCTCTTGCCTTATCAGTGTTGCTTTTCTATACGTTTGTGGTTTAGGACTTAGTACCTATACAGACAAATGCAGAAAGTGACTTGAAATTATACTATATGTATAAGATATAAACTAACTATTAAAATAAATCAGTACAAACTAGTTTTATTTATGTACTTAGTTTGCATAACATTCCAGAAATTTCTATCAATTAATTACTTCAATATAAAAAGCGAAAACCATTAAGATGTATGTACAGACACTGAGCCTGTTTCTAATTGGTTGACCTCAAAAAACAGCAATTAATTAATGCTAACATTTCTATTTTTTAAATGGTTAAAATGTTAATGATCTTGGTCTTAATAAGGACATTGAAAACATTAAATTAAATGGCAATACTTTTAGATAGATACTATAATTAAAATTTTAAACTAGCCCCAGATTTACACTATAACTATGGTGTTTGGGCTCAAAAGAAAATCGGAATGAAAAAACTTACAGCAGCAACTCTAACTACAGATAAAATCTTGCAAGTTGCTGATGGTGTCCAGCAGACTACTGAACTTGATGTTGCAACATAAGACCAAGGTTACCGTATGAAAAGAGGGATAAATGGGGAATTTTTTTATAATACTTAATTTAAAAATTGCATTCGGGCGAAGTCGGAAGCGGACTGTTCTAGTATTTTAATAAATTCGTTGATCAATCATTCCTAGTTATTGGTAGCATAGAATCTGTTTAAATACTGTTGGTATTATTTCTACTTCTATGATTGCTATACTAAAGGGTTCTTGGTGTGTTCCTTGTCATCAAGAGATTATCCTGTGTATACAAACAAACTGTGTTATTTATAATTGGAATTTTAAAATAAAAAAAAACCCAATCAATTGATATTCTACAGTTTTCCTTGGTTGAAACACAATTGAGTCTAAAACCAACTTAAAACAGGGGAAGACGTCACAGCAGAGATAATAAAATAACCATGTACCTACAATGTTCATTGTATGCATATTTTTAATGTGTCGTCATAATTTACTAACAATGTAGGAATTGGTTCAAAGAAGCTTTCTCACTTATCTTATAACAATTTTGAAGATGACAGAACATAATGCTATTTGAACCAGCACTAAACAAATAAAGTACTCTAGCTATAATATCGAATTTAAGGCGATTTTTTTTATAAAAAAAAGCAAGTAATCATAAATAGTTAGTAAAGTAGAAAAATTCCAATAAAAACAGAGCTATCAAAATAGGTATAAACAAAATATTTTTTGAAAATATTCAAAAGTTAAAATTCCATAACTAGTTCATTTATTTAAACAATATTTATCTATACAGTTAATGGTTTATAAAATCAGATAAAGAAATGTACCTACCTATTGAAAAAATATTTTATATGTAGGTATACAGGATAATTTAAATAATACATATCTCAAAAAGGAATAAATTGTTATTATGATTCTCTGTCTGGTGTACAAGATATGTAATTTTGTATGTAGGCGTTGACCACAGATTGTAAAACAGACAGCAGGATACTCGACACCAACATGATTAGGTCGCATTTATTGATATCGTGTTATCACTTTGCGTAATAGGAGTTTGATTTATAAGGATTTCCTTATGAAATATCATTGACGAAATATTTAGTTATTCAACAACTAACTAATCAATCACTAAACAGACAACTACAGTTAGGGTCGGCGCGCATTTATCGACATCGGCAAGGAAATGGATTCATATTCATCCTTACATGCAAGCGCACATTGTCGGAAACTATGCCTTGGCATGGTGCAGCGTCCTTAAGGATGCTCAGGCGTACGACATCGTAAATTTGTAGCTCGCGTCCATGTTCATAGTCAGGTGTTCCTTAACTTATGTGTTCCTTACTGTATGTCATTGCATAGTATGTGAACTATGCAAGGGATTTTAATGCTGTTATCACTTTTTCAGGAGTGTTAAACGAGAAAAGTTTTTATTATATATTTGAAATAAGTAAAATGGTAACGGACACACAAACAGATAGACAGAGTTGACTTCATATTTATAATACTTGCTGGTGCCCGCGACAACGTGTATGCAAAATTTCATGGTGATCGGTTCAATAGTTTTTGCGTGAAAGAGCTACAAACATACATACATACATCCATCCATCCAATACAAACTTTTCCATTTATGATATTAGTACGGATTAGTATGGATTTGTAGAAAAAAATTGCACTCGTCCAAAGCCGGGAGCGGGTCGCTAGTCTTCTAGATAAACTGTGGTTTTATGTGCCAAAGCAAATTAAACCGTAAGTAGGAGGCGTTAAGGATTATGACGCGAGTTTTATAACGCAAATTGACCTAGATAAGTCCAAGCCGAGAGTCCGAAGACGAGGTACATACTGTGTGTATAGAGGAAGCGTTTTGTGTTAATTTGTACTTAGTTATGTGTCCACCAACACGTCATCCGACCACCGTCGATGTGCATTCTCGGTAGAGATAAGAGTTTTGCTGACATAGGTCTACACGGTGGTCAAGCGTCGTTTGGACATGTAATGATTTCACTCGCTAACTAGCCGCGAAGCTAACCAGTCTATTCTTTATTAAATTTAACTTCGATTCAAATTCAATTGTCTTATTTTTAAAACGAGAAAACTACTACGCTCCGAGTTAACTGGCGCAGCCGGTAGGATATCCGTATATATCCGCTGCGAAGTTTCCGCTTTTGAAGACGCGAAAGTACGTCTGGGCGAAAGACTATCGTCGTGGTGACGGGTATCCTTCGAACCAAAATAAATAAGTTTCCTCGAGCATCGTTACTTCGCGTGCCGTTCTTGTGCAGCCAGCTGGTTACGAGTCATCCGGCATGGGATTGAGCAGAGGGTGAGTAAACCTTTTCACTCCCTGTGGTCCTATCCTATGCTTACGTTCTGGGGTCAAAATAGCCACAAGCGTATTTTATTAGTGTATAAGTGATTTTAAATAAATGAAGATATAAAAATATAAATGAACATATAAAAATATAAAAGTGATAAAAGAATAAAAGAATATAAGTGAATATATAAAAATATAAAAGAAATAAAAGAATTTATAATATTATATAATTAATCAAAAATATAATAAATAAATAAAAATGAATTCAATACGTCTCATACCAAAAGAATTTCTTATGTTAATTCCTAAATTTGAGGGAGACGAAAAATTATTAAATTTATTTATAAGTAAGTGTGAATATGTGTTAAGATGCTTTATAAATGAAGAAGATTCACATGCCCAACAACAATATGTGTATCATGCTTTAACAAGCCGCCTTATTGGTAGAGCTGCTATTTTATTAAGTGAAAGAGATAATATCAGTACTTGGCAAGAATTAAAATCATTGTTAATCCAACATTTTGGCGACCCTCGTTCAGAAGAATGTATTGCTTTAGAATTAGAATTCCGGTTTTAAATTTGGTATTCCACAAAACCAACAACCACAACATTTGAACCCATCACACAAATTCAACATTCCGAATCAAGGAGGTTTTAAATTTGGTATTCCTCCACAATACCAACAACAACAACACTTGAACCCATCACACAAATTTAACATTCCGAATCAAGGAGGTTTTAAATTTGGTGTCCCGCCACAATACCAACAAAGATTCCCACCAATAAATAGACAGTCAAACATTTTTAGGAATCCACAAAATTCACAATTTCGAAACCAACAACCACTTCAAATGGATACCGACGTTTCGATGCGTACCGCACCTATACGTCAAAATAGATTGACAATTGACGAAAACGACTTATTTTACATAAACGATAATTCTCAAGAACAATACCCTAACGAAGACGAATGTTATTTTGAATACGATCAAGTCGATAATTCTGATTCTTACTATCCCACTGAAAATAATTGCAATATCGAAGAACAAATTCAAACTGAAGATGAAAATTTTCGGATAAAAGCCTCGAACATGGAAACATCGAAATAATTAACATTAATTGCGAATCCCTGTCAAAATTACCATACATCCATATTCCAGAATTAAAGTCGCGTTTTATGATTGATACCGGTAGCACACGATCATTCATTAGTCCTAAAAATGCAGACCAATTTTATTCCGATTCTAAATTTTATGAACCGTTCAGTGTGGTAAGCACCCATGGTACAAGCATACATGATCAAGTAATTTACGTAACATTACCAAAAATATTTAAATCCGATCTACTACACAAATTCTACTTATATGACGTAGACCCACGTTACGATGGTCTAATAGGATCCGATTTGCTACATCAACTACAAGCCAAAATAAATACAAAAAAACAAGTCCTGAAAACGCCAAACATCAAAATTCCAATAGTTTACAGTCCCCACTTCAAAGTTACTATACCACCTAGGTCCGAAATAAAAATAGAACCAAATACTTTAGGAGACTTAGACGACGTATCAATGAAAGTGAACGTCGACTACAAAGAACAAAAACTCCAAAAGTACTTACAGGATCAAACCGACGAAATTGCAAATTCATCTAAACCTTCGAAAAGCTCTAGTAATAGTTCGATAACATCGAAATCAGAAAATAGAATAAAATATCGTTCACCATATTCTATCGATAGCACACTACAGTTAGTCAATGAACACCTAAAACGCACTAAATACCTGTACGAATACTTAGTCGAAAATATAGAAAAGAAAAAGGAATTATTACGAGAAAAACGAGGAGGAGAATCTAAATTCGAAAGATAATTTAGAGTTTAGATAAGATAAATAGTTTTAGGAAATTATATAACCATGTAGATTTTGCTTTTAAGAACTTAACTGACCTTACTGATGTGCAAATACAAACCGAATATATAATGAATGCAACCATAGACAGATTTTATCAACTAATCCCCTCTAACAGAGTAAAGAGAGGATTGCTAAATCCCTTAGGGTCCCTCGTTAAAACAATCACTGGAAATCTTGATAATGATGACGCTATCAGATACGATAATTTAATAAACAGCATTAGGATCCAACAGAACGTGATGTCAAAGAAAATGACTTTAGTCGCCGAAATAGTAGGATCTTATGTTAATAATACAGATCTCACGAATCGCAATTTCATCCAACTGAATAATAGCATATTGAAAATACAAAAATTCATTAATAAAGCCCAAATTGAACAAAGTAAAAATAATGTCATAAACACGTATAATCTCTTAATACATAATTTCCAGACCCTTCTCATTAAGTTAGATGAAGTTGAGACCGCAATAGCTTTTAGCAGGATTAATATATTGCATAGATCTATAATAGATAATAATGAATTGTATAATATTCTCAAAAGTATAGAAAAGACAGAAAGATTAATTTTACCTGTATTACCTGAAAATTTAATAGACATAGAACAAAGTATAGAAATTAAGGCTTACAGTAAGAATACGCAAATAACTTTTGTAATGGCTATCCCGATCGTACGAAAAGAATCTTATAATTATTTTAAATTATATCCATTACCAGTCCTAAACGCCCACACTAACCAAACAACATTAATTTTCCCAAATTTTCCCCATATCCTTGTGAAAAGGTTGAAAACTATATTGCTCTCTCAGCCGCGTCAAGAAGTCTACGAGGATAAATACCTATGCAGTGAAAAGGATATACCATTAATGGAGGACAATTGCATCATCGAGCTTATGAAGTTTTCTGGGAACATCACTGTGTGCACGCCCATCTCTGTCAAAGTTAACGGAGTAATTATTCAGAAAATTCAGCCTAATCGATGGATTTTATTTTCAAGCTCACGTACTCGTCTCATACATCTATGTGAAAATGAAACCATAAGACACCGCATCTATGGCACCTATATACTCACAATGGACGACAGCTGTGAAGTAAAAATTGGAAATCTTACCTTGAAAAGGAGAAAAACTGAAAACGGAAAAACGATCTCTCCACAATTACCCATACTCCATTTACCAGAGATATCAACCATAAAGCCTCTCGAAACGAAACCAGTGAACCTCGATTATGTGAATTTAAATAATCTTCAATTATTATCGTATGCTATTAATCAAAAGAACGAACGTGAAAATAGTGAAAGTGACAGTGAAAATATAATAGTGACAAACACTATCAGTATTGGAACAGTAATTTTATATTTACTCATAACCATTGTAATCATAGTATTAATTTTATATAAGAAAAATGTAATCATAGATTTAATATTTTGTAAAGGTCGAAACCACCCTCGAAATTCTTCAAGGGATGATTTCGAACTAAAGGAGGGAGGAGTTATGTGTCCACCAACACGTCATCCGACCACCGTCGATGTGCATTCTCGGTAGAGATAAGAGTTTTGCTGACATAGGTCTACACGGTGGTCAAGCGTCGTTTGGACATGTAATGATTTCACTCGCTAACTAGCCGCGAAGCTAACCAGTCTATTCTTTATTAAATTTAACTTCGATTCAAATTCAATTGTCTTATTTTTAAAACGAGAAAACTACTACGCTCCGAGTTAACTACTTATTCAACATGATTTAGTGTTTGGTCAGTCAGAGCGTCTGTTGTTGAAAAATTATGTTTGTTTAAATGCCAGTTGGCCCTTGCCATCAGCCTTAGTTGGCATTTATGGCATCAAACAAAACAAGGTCTAGATAAACATTGCCATACGATGATAATGTGTATTTTCATTTTTTATAATAAATACTTATAATAAAAAACTGGATATTAGAGTAAGAATCTGTGTTTTTGCCTAACTACTACTATTGTGTTTTTAAGCCGGAGGCGGTCCGCTAGTCTAGTCTATACTAATATTATAAAGAGAGATTTGTATTTTTGTATGTTCATAATGAATAAACTGAAAAACTATGTAATTTTTTTTTAAAATGAGCCGATTTTAAAAAAAATTTCACCCATGTATAGAAAGCTATATATTATATCAGCAAGTAACATAGCTTAGTAACATAGTAACATAACGAGTAACATATGTTAAAAATAAAATGTACATTATTCTCGTTTTTCTGTTCCAAATTAATACTAAAACAGTGATGGTGAGTGAAAAGTGAAACTTTGAACGCTTGAAAATAAACATAGAAAAAATGTCTTTTTTTTTTCAGGTGGTTCCGATAGCAACAAAGGCAAAAGCAAGAAGTGGCGGAAGATCCTCCAGTTTCCTCACATATCACAATGTTTAGATTTAAAAACAAGAATAGGTGAGTACCATGAACTTGAACATATTGTAATTGATGACTATGTTTTTCTATTTGCCATGACGCCACACGTCTGCAAATCGTGTACTATCACTAGCTGTGTAGCTCTTGGCTTCAATTTTATTATAATTTTTATTACAATATTTCTCCAAAAAAGGCACGTTAATTTTCACATACATACCTAAATACATACCTGAAATTTTTATTTTATTTTTTTATTAAGAAGGTAACGCAGTATATAACCATATTACACATTTAAAAATTCATTTATAATATTGTATACTCCACTTATTGGCTAAATTAGCATTCATTAAAAAGAATACTTATTATACAAAAGACGATAATATTATTCTCCGTTTACAAGCTAAAGCTAAGAAAAATAAACCAAATTTAACAAAATGTATAGAAATTTTCTAAGCTGTTTTCAATACTAATAATAAATCTGTAAGTGTAGGTATTGTTATGTATGTTCCTCCATAACAACTCTTAAACGAATTAACTGATTTTCATAAAACTTGCTAGATAAACATGTACGGGACACAGGATATATATGGTACTTTTTTCACGCGGACAAAGTCGCGTTTAAAATATAATTTTATTATTATTGCTCCTTTTAATACTAAAATACCACCTCTTTTCTGAAGCCGTATCACAAAAGTGTGGCCACGTCTGCACTGTATTCCTATTCCATTTCAAATTCTGTTACATTCATTCCACACAATTGTAAAATTCCCGCGGAACAAAACTCAATAAGCGGAATTGTTTTCTTATACCGGTACGGTACCTCTAAGAATGTGGAAAAATACATATATTTGTGACGGGGCTTGGCATGTTTATCACATCTAGAATAAACGTTATTATGAGTTACGTTTCGTACGTTCCTTCGGTATACGCACGTGAAATACAAACGAGTTGTTTACGAAAACGCAAAACGTTCAACTTTTGTAATTGCTGGCCCCGCGACTGTGGGGTTTGCGTTTGTGACGTAAAGTTGTTTTTTTTTTTAGTGTAGTAAGTTATTTGGCAAATGCACTCTTGGCACAGAGTTTGCGTGCTTCAATTCAAACGCGCAATATAAAGTTTTGTTGATAAACTTTAGGGTCTATGCACACGATGTTTTTTTAAACAAGCTAATAATGACGCGCTTTGAACGCGACCAGGACGCAAGCAAGGCAGTCGGAAAGTTTATGACCTTTGCACACGATATTCGCGTTTGTATCGCGACAAACGCAGCTTTTTCACTTCATTGAAATAGAGCAATAGAAGGCGCTAAAAATATTTTTGGGTTTAGATAGTTGCCCTTATTATTTAAACGTATTTGAATCTTAAATAAAACCTGCGCTCATGGACATCCTAATATTTTGCTAATGGAGAAAGCAAAATTCACGTCCAGTGTTCTGTCTTCATCCCCAATTCAGTTCCGAATCACATGAACTACGGTCGCCCGTACGCTGAGTAGTTAAATGCCTATTCACACGACGTATTTTAAACGAGCTGACGACGTGCGTTAATCGCCATCAGGACGCTTAGTAATCGCAAGGCAGTCGGCAAGTTATGACCTTTGCACACGAACCTCGCGTTTGTCATACAACGCTACAAAGCTACAAACGCGCAGATACGGTACCCCCTCAACACCTCTTGCCCCGCTTTCGGTTGTGAAGTGCGTTTTATTTGCGATTCTAACGATACAAATGCATACATGCACAGAGAACGCGCTAATTAAAACGCGCATCGTCCGCATGTTTAAAAAACGTCGTGTGTATAGACCCTTAAAAGTTTTAAAAGAGGTTTGTGTTATCGGCAATTCCGTACAGCGGTCAGCAACCGTTTGTTTAGTTCAAGGGGTGCCTATAGCATAGCTTAATGCGTCTTGCTGTCTTGGCCAGTGACTAAACATTGAAATATTCGAAGTCCCCCCGAACCGTAATTATTGTAAGGCTGAATGCAGACAGAAAGCTAAGCTAACTTAGTTTAGCTTAGCTCGCGTAGCTGACGCAGTTGTTAATACTTGTGCACACAAGTTTGCTCCACTTTAGTCTAACTAAAATATAATAGTCAATTTTATTTAAGAAAAAAGTAGTGAAAAATTATATGCCTATTAATGGCTTATTCCTGTCTGCTTTTTCCGTGATTTTTGCTTTTGTGCTGCTGCTGACCGCGAAAATGCTCCATCTAGCCTTTATATTCACTTTAATTTAAAATCTAGACATTATCAGTATTATAGAACAAAATGCGACGCTTTTTCGCGTCATTATAGAACGTAGTATATACGTAGGGATGTAGGGTAACCATGCTGCAGTAGGCATATATAAGGAATTTCGAAATTTTGAAATTTAAAAGCAAAATACCTATTATAGTTCTATCCAGACATAAATAAAGATTAAACGCATCACCTGAGAACAGTTGGATAGATTTGGGTATACTGCTCCTTCAGTGGTATTTCCTGGACATGGCAACCTTGACCTGATGCTACAGCATCAAGTAGATCAGGTAATCTGCGGCACACCCAACTCCTCAGCAACTTGTAGCAGATATATAGCGTGTTGTTTGGGCTCGATAGAAAGTCATGGGTTAGTTTATAATTTTATAGTTAATAATTATAATTTCTTCTATTTTCTTCCCCATTAACGGAACACCGATAGCATAATAAATAAAATTAGTCTTATTTTAAAAGTGATTTCAGCGTCGCGGGTTGATTAGGATTTATATGCGTGTTTATACTTTTCAGATAATATGTGGACGCGTTATGAAAACGTTATACATAATATAATATATCTCGATTTAGAAGATTAACTAAGATGAATGTATGGTCACAATATTTATGCCGTGAGTGCTGGAGGATGTCCCTACTTATTACCCAGTACGGTTGTGTTGTCGCGCGGGGTGCGCTAGGGTTGCCGACGCGCCGGAATGTTCATATAATTTTATTACAAATTATTCCTCTCGGCGAATTTATTAGTGAATTTATTGCGTCTTAACAGGCGGAGCTTGCAAATGAGGGCTTAGTTTGCCATTTACATTTCTACTTGTTTCGTTTACATTTAGATTGAATCTTTTAACGGCGTATTCGCAATTAAGGATTTGTGTTGTTATTTGTTAAAGAAATAATGGTTTTTTTTTATACATCACTGTCATTTATGGTGACAGCATAATCGATACAGCAAATAAACTATGATAAAAAGTTTTGAACATTGAAATGCTGTACACTTTTGTACTGCAATTCCAGTTTTATTTTCTTGGTTAGTGTCAAGGTTAGGCGAAACAATGTTTTGTGATTATTACTCTCGTTTAGTTACGCATAAACAGGAAATCCTAACTGATATTACAAAATACAAATGCGTGAGTTATTTTTTTTTGTTACCCTTTCGCGTCGCAACTACTCAACCGATCATAATGAAATTTTACAACGTGTGTATACACGAAATGTATGTTTTCAGAATGTAACAAACAAGTGGTCCGAAATAAAAAATAAAAGTGTTCAAGGGCAATTGTTTTAATTTTTCATTTGAATATATTTAATGTGTCAACCCTGTTTTTATGTCAAGCACTCGTCCGTTAACAGTGGTAACATCGTTCAACTGTATATAAAAGCGAAGAGAACTTAGTCATTGTTTTAAAAATAGCCCAAAAAGGGCGCTGAATCCAGGACACCCTTTTTTTAACCCCAAAAACAACTCCACTTAAAAATAGATCCGTTTGGAAACAGGAACAACATGGATTGTAGATCGTAGGTAATTATAACGGCGAGTAGAATGTGTGTTTTTATATATAAAGCCGTTTTCACTTTGTACTGAACTAAAAAGTTAAATTAAAGTATCTATGATTTGTTGTTTTAGCGCAAAAGAGGGGTGTTACATGTTTGACTTGTGTGTCCTGCTGTAGTGTCTGTACAATTCCGCGTGTACTCGCAAATGATATAAAACCACCGGTAGGACTGTCGCAAATAAAACACAGTGATTTCACATCTGATGACGGATCTCAAAATCTTTAATTACTTTCTATACACATTTGTGAAACACACAAAACATATTTATACCGAGTTCACACAATGAAAAGCGACAGCTAGATGCACGTTGCGTTCTAGGTGGTTTCAATAAATCGCTAGCGCCATCTAGCGACCATCAGCAACATCTACAACGTGAAATATGATTTAGCGCTAATACCCTTCAACATTCCACCCACCTAGAACTAAGTCTAATAGTTCTAAATCCAATATACATTTACTTAACAACTGCCGCCCACCATGGCGCGACCTGATAAACAATATAACCTAACATTTACAACGTAATGAACACCACATAAACAAATCATTTTATTAAACTTCAAAACAAATATGTACACAATCATTATAAAATCAACTAACTAATCAGAAATTATCATAACACACAATCTTGAGGTCTCTTACTAACTTAATTACTTGTTTGTAAAAAGACAACACGTGCAATTCCGTCCGTTAACACTATCGTCATCCACAACGACATCACCGATATCGGGTTCCATACCTGATTTCCATTTATTGGTTGGAAAGGAACGTCTTAAATACTCTCCAGACCACTTTCGCCGACCTTGTAACCATGCTATATTTCTTGACTCTAATGCTGAAGTGGTTCTTTTCTTCTTGGTTCTAAACTTATCTTTAATACTTGAAACTTGATACGAATTTCCTTTAATTGTTTTAATTTCGTCTTGTAGTTCTATGCGAGCATGGCCAGCAACCAAACCCGATGATGGTGTAATTGAAGTATTCAACGTCCCTTTGCGTATACTACAATTTTCCGGATTACATGGCAAAGTGGTCGGAAGAGTACTAGATTCCTGGTGCAACAACGTGTGGTGTCGCTTTTTATAACGGCGACACTTCACAAATTTCTTACAAAATCTCGCGATATGTGAACCTCCCAA
Source organism: Synanthedon tipuliformis (assembly GCA_947623395.1). Taxonomy (NCBI): domain Eukaryota; kingdom Metazoa; phylum Arthropoda; class Insecta; order Lepidoptera; family Sesiidae; genus Synanthedon; species Synanthedon tipuliformis. The sequence goes on along the minus strand of OX392429.1, from coordinate 1,324,475 downwards.
ACAATTAAAACACAATTGTTGGTCACGGACGAAATTACGACGTGCTTCTACTGTACCGTTTAAAAATCCTTTACAAACACTTAATGCATGTGCATCAGAGCAAAATGAACATTTTTCATTAAATACATGGAAGACTTTAGGGTTTGACATACTTTTTACACTTAATACATTTCGACTAATTTCTAGAACTTCTAAAGCTTGATACCTATTAATTATAAATTCTTTAAATTCCTTAAATGTTGACAATTTCTCCGAACTATTATTACTTTTACTAAATTCCCAATGTCTTTTTGTTTCTGTGTCAAGTTTCATTGACAAAATATAAATTACAATAACATCCCAATCAGAAACGTTGACACCCAAATTTGATAACTCAGTAAGACAGTCACATGTAGTGTCCACTAAGTCCTTTAAATGTTGCGCCGACTCTTGTGACGCAGACCTCTGACCAAACAAACGTTGCAATATATTATTCGTTAAATACTTTTTGTTATTGTAACGATCAGTTAACAAAGCCCATGCTCTTTCATAGTTTTGGTCCGATATAGAAATCTGCCTCACCAACTGTTCCGCTTCTCCAGCCAAATATCCTTTCAAGTAGTGCATCTTCTGCACATTGTCTAGATTTGGGGAGTTGTGTACCAACGACGTAAACAAATCTCTGAAGGTAATCCATTCAGTATAGCTTCCCGAGAAAATGGGTATTACTATCTTTGGTAACTTTACTTGCGACGTAGAAGCTATACTCCGTTTAGGATTACAAGAATTGTCACCACACTTGAAATTTTCAAGAGACGTTATTAATGACAGTTTGTACTCCAAATAACAGTCTTCACACATATCGAACACATTTTCGCTATCGTATGTACTGGCTCTTAGTTGCTCTTACTCTTTTTCCAAAATTAAACTATCGTGGTTCTTTTCGAACTGTTGCCAAAGCTTCTTCAAACTGGATAATCTTATTTCTACATACGGCCGCGTAACACTCCTTTGGCGATTTTTTAAAATTGATGTTTGCCTTAGATATCCTTTCATAAATATTTTCTTGCAACTTAATCAATCGTTCCATCTTGTTTGAGTAACTTGCCAAAGTATAAAAATAAAATTTAATTCGACGAAATGCCGAATTTTTATAAGTCCAAAAATGTTCTTGAAAATTTTACAAGTGTTTGAAGTTGTACCGATCTGAAATCCGGCATGGATTCCCCGTCTCAACCACTTATACACGAAAAAATTTACAAGTCCAAATATTAATTAAAAGTTCCAAGTTTAAGTTAACACTAAGAAAATTTCAGTTATTTTAAATTTAAATTTTAAAGTTATTTCTTCACTATATTTAACGAACTCACAAGTACTTTCTTCGCTTCGTCCCTCGGTGATCTCGATTCCTTGGTATCGCCGGTCCTGTGCACGTCGCTGTAGTTGCCGAAGCTGCTGTCGTCACGTTGTCAGCCTTCAGCGCCGTGTAGACTCGTCCCGTACAGCGATCCACTGCCAAGGGTCCGAAGGTAGCAGTTAGTCCCGACCTGCTGTCTGCGTCGATCTGTCACCCTTTGCCGATAACTCAGTTATCCGGCTCGAAGGACCAAATGTACATTTCCGCGTGTACTCGCAAATGATATAAAACCACCGGTAGGACTGTCGCAAATAAAACACAGTGATTTCACATCTGATGACGGATCTCAAAATCTTTAATTACTTTCTATACACATTTGTGAAACACACAAAACATATTTATACCGAGTTCACACAATGAAAAGCGACAGCTAGATGCACGTTGCGTTCTAGGTGGTTTCAATAAATCGCTAGCTCCATCTAGCGACCATCAGCAACATCTACAACGTGAAATATGATTTAGCGCTAATACCCTTCAACAGTGTCATTGCACCCAAATGGATAGAACTATTTTAATGCGTTTTTTTAGAGATGGTCCTTAGCTATAAATTTATGAAGATCTATTCAGGCGTTGGAAGACCAGGGGCCCTAGCCAAGAGTAAACGTACAGTCATAAACGCTACGCTCAGGAGCGTTTGTATTTGTATGCTCTTGGCTAGGGCCCCAGTTCCTAGTTTACGAACTACGAATAATAATACTCGTAGTTTACGAAGGAATTTCAATAACTTCCATAGGTTCGTCTGATGTGAAATTTGGTATACTGTTCCCTTTCACTCACTGTGTCTAAATTAATATGGTGTTCTCTCAACCCTAACTTATAAATTAGGTCACGAGGAAATTATTTATTAATTCACGACTCACTAGATACAATTATAATTAGTTTTGGTAACATTCGTGTCTTGTCCAGAAAGTATAGATATTAATACGTTTATCTGTCTTTCTTTTTGTAATTCGTACCTATATATTGTAACAGTACCTACCTGAGTAGGACTTAAGTTTGTTCCGTGAAAAATTGGACTATGGCAGCCGAGGTGTATTATTATCAACTGGGAACTTTGGTTGGGAAAAAGAGAAATGGAGCACTTGACCGGGCTGCTTTAAGCCTTTTTTATTTAAAAAAAGGCTAAATATTTTGCTATTCTTCAAACGACACTGGCAAAATCATCGGAGAAGATCTGATGGAGCAAAGACATTAAAAAAGAGAAGACTAAGAAAAAAAAAAAGAAGAAATTGAGTTTTTATTTTTTTTCGGGCAATGTTTGCAATTTTTCTCTTCATGAGAATGTTCTTCGGAGTTCAATGAATAGTTATTGAAAAAAATAGCCAATTTGGTCCAGCCATGGTCCAGCCGTTCTCGAGTTTCAGCAACATATTGAGCGATCCATTGATCCATTCTTATTTATTTATGTAGATTATATTAATTCTTCTGAAAAAATCTAATTAAAGTTTTATTATACATAGAGTGTCTAGTCTATACAAAACAGAAGTGACAATGTTGTTTAACTTGGCCGCAAGGTCGGTCGTGAAGTTTTTATGTATGTTTTTACACTTTTAATTCACAATAGAGTGTTAACCGAGTATCACGGTGCTAATTTAAACGACAAATGAAAAATAAATGCCCACATAATCGTTGAAATCCCAGCAAGGCAAGGCACTTTAGAATTTAAGAGTAAACAATCGCTTCGATTGTATTTTTGCATGTACAACACCTACTTTAATTTTTACACGCACTGACAGATCTAGACGCTTTTAAATTGGACGACTGACGAACTATAGTATACCAGTCAGTTCTTACTTACTACTTACTTACTCTTTTGGCTCAGCGACCCGTAGTGCATCTTGGCCTCCGACACCACAAGTCTCCAGCGATCCCGGTCCAGAGCTATCTCGCGCCAGTCAGCTTATAGTCAGCTTATTCAAATTATAGGTTGTATTGTACGCTTATGTTATTAATCTCGTGAAAGACCAAGGTGAAAACTTAGAAAATGGACGAGTTTCTTTAATTAAAGAATAATGACGACGAATTTTCTGGCTTGTATATACACATGTATGGTGTGGTACCAGCAGGAAGTAGGCACATTGGCATCACCGTTCTCAACTCCCAACATTATTATTTTTCTCTATATAGGAAACAGGCCGGGATTACAAATAATCCTCACTAATTTTATAAATGTGAATGTGAGTTAGTTTGTTTGTTACGCTTGTACGTAAAAACTACTGAACCCATCACCATGAAGTTTTGCATATACGTTGTCTGGGACACTTTCGGGTACGCCAAGGTTCTGACAGGGAGCGTAGGCCTCCCCGCGCTGGATAGCCATAGCGGGCCACCGAAGTGGTGTCATAACGTTCCTGCGACCCCACCCACCAACGGTCGCGCTAGTAAGTCGTTGGGTTTTAGCCGGTACGAATCCGGTATCTGCCGGGTATCCAAGAGGATTTCCCAACGTTAAAAAAGGCATAATTGTTTAATGGCCATTTTCCAAATATCGCTATCTAAAATACATCTTTTTTCAGCTTAAGTGGTATAATTTGTATGCACGACAATTTCGTCTAATTGTGTAGTTTCGTAAATAATCTCAACAAAGAAATCTGTTGCGCTGGATGAATTAAAACGAACTCAAAACGACACACAATCCCAGACACCAGGTCTCTGAGATCAATTACAATGATCACGTAATACGATAAAGTACGATCTCTTGGTCACGTGTAGGTTTACCACATTTTTGTACCAATATAATATAATAAGTAATTCCGCAGATGTTGTTTTGTTCTTGGTAACTTTCCGTCAAGGGGAAGTACAACATTACAGCAGCATATACTTGTGCAAACCTTTCTTAAACCAAACAATATAAAGCTTATATTGTAAAAGTAATAATTAAATATTATGTTGACCTTTGACCGATTCTGACTCACGTGTACGAGGTTCCGGTGAAAGGTCGAATAAGTTAGGTGCTGGTTTTATCCGGAATTAACCCAGATTACTTTTCACCCGGGATAGTATTGCGAACTTCATTAATGCCTGTTAAAAAAACAACGATGTTTTCTATTACGTCTGTTGATGCGAGACTTCCATTCTTCTCTGAATTAAACGAATTAAAGTTTAAAGTGATTTTCGTGTTTTGTGTTGTAATTAACATGTAATGTGTAAACTGTGTGTGTGGGTGTGTGTGGATAAAAAAGAAATTTTTAAGAGTTAAGAGTTAACGAGAGTTTTTTGAAAATTGAAGGAGCTTAGGTGGCTACTTAAGGCTGCACTTTATGAAAAGTATAGGAGTATACTGTTTTTTGCTGAAACTATGGTCACCGTACAATTGAATCGTGTTCAGGTCAACATCCGTCGCCCGCGCACTTTTTCGTCCAACTCATTGACACTGAGAGACAATTTAGGAGACATATATGAGACATTAGTGCGATAAATAAATTATCTTATATATAAGCTTTAGGTATCAAAGAATTTGGTGTTACTTTGTATAAAAAACGAAAGTTTTTAAAGCTATTGTTTGCTGTATTTTTACAATCTTTTTTTGGGGTTTACTCGCTTTTGTGTTGTTTGTGAGATTTTTTCTAAATGGTAATAATAAAAAGAGAAGTCATTCATTCTATAATATAAGAAAAACTGTTATGAGACAGAAAATGCGGCGGGTAGGGAGGGAGCGCTCTGTCTGTGGCTCTGTTCCCACGCACGATTCGAGGAACAAGCTAGTGAAGGATAATAATTTAAGTTATACAAAGCAAATCCAATTTAGACCCGTCCTAGTCTAAATCGGATTCGGGCAATAATTCCCGCTATAAATATATTTCTCGATAAATTCTAAGAAGAACGAACAAATAGTCTCTTAAATATACATGGATTTGTCGCAAGTTTTCTGGGACCTACGCGACGTGAATAAATAACAAATTGATCCGATAAGTTTTCCACGTTTGTGAGGGTCACCGATAAACTTTTATTTTTGTTTATTTATGAAAAATTCTCGAAACGCGGGTTTTAACAAATAATTCGTGGGTGCCGAGATGGGAATAAACCTTCAAATTAGGAGTCCATTACAATATTGACAGACAGAACACACTGCGCTCTACAGTCGTAAACTGGAAAATCAGTATTTTATTTTATACACGTTTTAAGTAGTGACAGATCACACTGCGTTTCTGGCGTCTGGCGGACTGTCGGCAGTATCCACCCCCTTACAGAAGATCAACGTGTTTCGGTAAGTAAGTAAGGGATGCCAGAGCTCATTTCCCTTCCCAACCTACTGTAGTAGGCAGCGCCACAACTACCTAACTAATATGTAAATGAGTAACACCCTTCCCCCTGTTCACATCCCACCAGCATCAATTATTCATGGCGCTTTTTAATTCACCAAAGTGCATATTAATTCCGTTGTCTGTTCCACTCGTATCAATATTCCGAACGGACGACACTTGACGTAAACACACAATTAGGACGCACGTTATCTATTCAACGAGCGTTATTGCTAGTTGCTAGTGGTACGAGACGAGTATACTTTTCGAATTCGTCACAGTCAGAGCGCTAAGGCAACCGAACCAACTTACCTTCAACCAGTGGAATCGTCATTAGTATTTTTTTTTTTATATAAGTCAAGGCAGCGCTTGGCCGCGATCTCATTTGATGTTAGGTGCAGATGCGGCCGAAGGTGGACCACGCTTACCTAGTAGATGTCCATTTACCCTACGTTTGAAGACCCCGAGGTTGTAATTTTGGGGAAACACAGACGCAGGCAGTGAGTTCCACTCCTTAGTAGTTAACTTAATATCTTAGTTACTTAGGGTCAGTTAGTTAGTAAGTTAAATTAATTACTTAGGATAAATATTGTAGAGGTGACAATAGTTTCTAAAAACTACTGTATAAAATAGTAGGAAAAAATGAGGTGTGGCTGTGTCGTGTGTCTGTATGTGTTACACGAAGCGCCCGGCGCTATCTGCTTCATGGTATAGGAAGCCATCTTGATTGACAACCCTTAGAAAGTTTGTTTACATCTTTTGCGTTGTCTCGTTGGCCTTGCTTTAGTCATCAACTTTACCACTTCCACTTGTATGAAATTTTGATTTTTGAGACATTAATGTATGTAGTATGAAAAGTTTGAGCAATTATATACTTATATATAATACATACAAAATAACCCTCCGGCATAAAAACTAAAACAAAATTATTATTTTACTTTGAAGAGCCAGAGATCAATAAAAAGCAGGCAGACGAAGAGATTTTGCTGACGAAGAGCGCGCGAGTGAATCGTTATTTTTACGAGACTTTAAAAAGGCGAGTTCTCATCTCGAGCGGCAATTAAAACTTTTTGACAGAATGCAGTGAAACGTGGTTGATGAATCCATTTCGAGGGATAATAGCTTTATCGGCCTGACTCATTGAGTATGCGGATATGGCAAAATTTTTGACGAGCACGTTTTTTGAGTTTCGGAGAATAGATCTGGAGAACAACTGAACAAGCCTTACTATACCTAGTAGACTGCAGCATTCCGCTCAAAGGTTTTATAAAGTGGTCTACAACGACCCTTATGGCTTGGTTTCATATTCTTGGTTTCCATATTATACATAAAAAATACAGCACACAGAAAAGAAATTATGTTATTATCTATTATAATTATATCGATGTTATGTTTCTGTGCACAGCAAAGGCTCCTCCTCTGTGTGAGGAGATGAAACCTCGTTTTGTGACGGGGGTCGGGGGTTAATAGTCGATTCGATAATCATAGTCGTCTCGGCAAACGGTCCTATAGCGAAGAGCTCAAACACCTCAAACGCATGGATGGATGGATCAAGGGGCAGATACAGATGGTTGGATGGCTGGAGAGATGGCTGAATAGTTTTCTGGATAGTTGGCTAGATAGTTGGCTGGATAGATAGCTGGATCAAGGGGCAGATGCAGAAGGCGGTACGAGGCGGTACTCTTAAAAAAACGACACGAACTGTCAGTAGGTTCCAAAGCCCCGCCCGACGATGGCTTAGGCCTTGCCTGCTACCTGCGGAACATTAATATTAAGACCAGTTTTTTTTTTTTTTTTTTTTTATATTTGAAAAAAATAAATTAAACTAAACATATTATATATAAATGACAATAAAAAATTTAGGGTTAGTTATATTAATGAAGCGTTTCTATAAATTTAATTGAATTTCTTTCGCTCTCAATACAGTCATATATAGCCTTAATTTAAAGCCGGTCATCTATAGGTGATTAAGGTTAACGATTGGTTAATTTGTTAATTAGCATAGGAAAGTTTAATGTGTCTAACTAACACCAAGTGTGGTTGGTTAGTAATTTATTGCGGATCAAGGGTGGTCGCTTGACAATTGATACCAATTAAGTATTGATTACTATTGCAGATGATCACGTCCGACGTTACGCCGTGTGTCGGTTCACTCGGCGTGTTTTTATATGGATTAATTATGTAATGTGTATGTACGTACGAAGCGTTGTTAATAATCTTGTCAACTCTGATTAATTGAAGTTGTGGTGTGATGTAAAAAAGATTAATTAGCAATGAAAAAAAAAATTATAAGACAAATTTTAAGACTTTATATTTTATAAATATTATAAACATGGGCTATATTTTATAAATTTATGCAAACGAACTCGCGTGCAACAGCCTGTTAAAGCTTATATTGATACTGTTACCAAAAAAATATGGATTGAAATTTGTTTTGAAATAAACTTTTATTATTATTACTATTGAATAATAATAATGAATAAGTTTGAAATAACTTTTATTTTGTGTAAAATAAAAATAAAATATAAATACAAAAAAAAAGTTAAAATTATCCCATCCTTTTATTTTAAACAAAAGAAACATCTAATTAGAATTTGCGTTCAATCAGGATTTTTTTCGGTTCAGTTCAACACAACAAAAGGATTCTTCCTTTTGCATCTCTTATATTGAAAAAGCTTTGAGAATAAAACTGAGCCGTCGGGCAATTACGCTTCGAATCGGCAATAAGGAGATTTTATGATCTGATGTCATGTATTATATTGTATGCAAATAATGCTTACGCTGTTTCTATGGCTATAACAATATAATACCAAATATCAACATAATCACTTTAGTTACATAACAGTTTTATTTTATTATATTTTATTTTATTTATTTTATTTTATTATCCCTTTGTGGTTGAAGTTCCTCGGTCACGCACGAAGCGTTACAGTTCCACCTTCCTTGTCCGAACTGCTAAGGAGTGGAACTCATTGCCTGCGTCTGTGTTTCCCCAAAATTACAACCTCGGGGTCTTCAAACGTAGGGTAAATGGGCATCTACTGGGTAAGCGTGGTCCATCTTCGGCCGCATCTGCACCTAACATCAAGTGAGATCGCGGCCAAGCGCTGCCTTGACTTATATATAAAAAAATACTTTAACGATACTTCCTCTTCCTTATTTCGATACTTATAAGTTTTTGGATAGCTGTGTATTGTCCAGTGAAACCGCGGGGCATAGCTATATTTTGGTACGGCTCATCGGTACGGCCCCTTCTTTCTAAATAAAAATAAATTAGCTTAGAGTAGCCTTTGGAGAACGAGCAGTAGCCTTAAGAAAGTACCCATTTGAAGTCACTAAGCACCTTAATGGCGATAGGTTGAGTAGTTTTAGGCGTGAATACGTAACAAACAATCTCACTTTTAACATTTAGTATAATATTAGCTAGGATACTCGTACTTATTTTGGTAAACAGTAAATCCCTGAATTTTTTATTCGTTTTTTATTTATTGTTAAACTTTTATTATAACAAGGCTTTTAAATTCCGATAAATAAAAAAATAAGGGTCATATTATAACCGCTCTATCTATCTATCTATATATATATATATATATATATATATATATATATATATCTACACATCTATATAATACGGTACTGGCTGCAAATGAGCGCTGTAGGTCTGTGCTTGTCTAGCATCTCTAGACAAGCACAGTATCCGATTCACTGCCGCGAGCGAGGACACAATTACATCTTTTACCTGTTTTTTTTATTAATTTCTGTCTTGTGATTTTTGTATTATATTCTTTCTTTCTTTCTTTCTATACTTACCTAAATAACCGGAAAACCCTTAATTGATTTAGAAACCATTAGAAGGGCTATTATTATTGACAGACGCGATACCGTAAGTAAATAACGCAGTTAATCCTCAATCAAATTAGTGAGATCTCCCCAATGATGATGCAGGATTTTCTCGAGAAAGCGAACAATAAAGTCTTGAGATAGATTACCGAAGGATCGTATGGAATTTATTTGAAGAGGCTGTAGTGTAAATAGCATTTTGAGAATCGCTTTTAGTGTTCGGCGTTTGTGTATATTCTTAAATTTCAGAATCAAGAGATTTTTTTATATATTTTTCCAAACCTGAAACGATTCAGACCAAAGTGGTTGAAAATTAGTTATAGGCGACGGTAGCCACTTATCATCAAGTGTCTACCTTAACATAAAAATTGAGTCATTTTCTAATTTTTTTTTTTGTTGTTTTTTTCAGATGTAGGTTACGACTACGTAGTAGACCAGCAGCCGATCGGCAAGCTGTTGTTCAGACAATTTTGCGAGAAGAATAGACCGGAATACCACAAGTACAACAATTTTCTTGACGCGGTTAGTATTGATTCTTATATATAAATCATTGATTGATTCGTTTATGGCCACTTAAGGTTAAACTTGTCTGTGGCTCGAACTCATCGGTGCACAGCATCGGTGGATGTGGCTAAAATGCATCCTGTCTTACACAGCACAAATCGCGGGAAGAGCAATCGAGTGAAATGCACAAATGATTATAAAAAAAAATGAGCATGTATATTACATCTACATCTACCTGTATATAGTGTAACTTCAATATTCCTCAAGATTCCTCGGAACTTGCGCGCGGAGTCTAAATGCTAGGAACTCATGGTACGAATACAGGAATAATAGATTTTCAAATAACTGCTGCCAATTTGTTTCTCGAGCTATAAAACAGTCACTTGCGGGGCTGAACAAATATCGAGTTGTTGACTTCCTTTATTTTACCACCCCTTCAGTTCTGTGCATGTATTATGTAAGTCAAGTATAGCTGTATAGATAAGAGATCTATGAAGTACTTAAATTTTGGCATCGTATCAAAAACCAAGAGAGGAAAAAGATAATCAATCAAACAAACTGTTAGGAAATAAGTAAGTAAGTACTTAAGTATTTAAAACACAGTAATAAAAGGAGGTTCAAACTATTTGTAGGTACTAATATTTTGTTTGTTATCTTAGCCGCCAGAGTTGTATTTATCCGACAATTATTTTCGTGCTCATTTCGCCAGAGTCGGATATATACGACGAATTCCTCCTCTACATGTATATATATGTTTATTTTTAAATCATTGAGTAGGTTTCTCTTTTAAAAGAATGGCAAAAAAGGGCACAACTCCTACAAAATTAAGCAGCAAAGCCCCCGAGATAAAGCAAAGAATATTAACAAACTTTCAGGGGTTCATAACATTTTTTAAATATATTTTTTAATTCAACAAGTATTTTTACTACGTAAAAAGCATGTACATTTACCTATGTAGGTATTAGGAAGCCATCTTGATAGCCCTTGAAAGTTTGTATACATTATTCGCGTTGTCTCGTTGGCATTGCTTTATTCTCATTTATTATGTACTAGCAAAGATAAAATAGTATATACTCAACCAGGTTATAGTACTCAACAAGTACTATTTTATCTATTACTAGCTGGTGCCCGCGACTTCGTCCGCGTTCTGGATGAAAGGTACCCTATGTCCTTTTTGGAGTCCCAGACAACGTGTATGCAAAATTTACAACGCCATCTAGGGAATTCTGTTTGAAGCAATGTAGTACTCTAATTCATCTAATCTCACTTCGAATAATGGAAAAAGTCTGTTAACAGATGGCACTACATGTTAGTTATAGTTTATAAAATTACGTGTTAATAAAATTAAAGCTGCTGCCCGCGACTTCGCCCGCGTAACTTAGTAAATTATGTACTTAAACCTTCCTCGAGAACCACTCTACCCATTAGTGAAAACCGCATTAAAATCCGTTGCATAGTTTTAAAGATCTAAGCATACAAAGGGACATAGGGACAGAAAAAGCGACTTTGTTTTATACTATGTAGTGATGGTACTAGCGGCCCAGTCCCGGCATTGCACCGGTGCAATTTTTTTCTGCAAATCTCTATATAGGTAACCTTCCTCGTTTAACGCTCTTAGTTTTCATTAGTGAAAACCGCATTAAAATCCGTCGCGTAGTTCAAAGATCTAAGCGTACATACAGACAGAGGGCGCCTCTTGTAATCTTTCTTTTCAATTAAATAAAAATACAATGTTTTATTTATTAACCTACAAAGAGCTGTGTGGATTTACAAACTGTAAAATAAATAACATATATATATACATATATATAATGTTATGTTATTTTTGTAGAGATTAGGATGACACCGTAAATTAAAGACAGAATTGAGTTTCTCTGTAAGCAAAGATTGTATTTTGTTAATTTATACATTTTATAAAAAAATAACATAAGTATAAAAATATCTATCTAACTAATAACTAACCTGTAAGCAAAGAAACGACATTAAATGTTTTTAATTACAATGTCGATTCCTATCACTAATATTTACAAATCAGATTTATATTTTTATTATTATTATATTTTCAACAAAGATATCTTACATATTTATTTTTACATATGACAGACAAGTCGTTATTTTATAATCAATGGTAGCCGAACCAAATAGTTTTTAATACATTATAAATAATAAAAGAGTATGAATATAACTTAAAGAAAATTATGTACACATATTTTCTTTACATATATAATACATATATTTTTTATTTTATTTTACATCCAATAACTAAGTTTATTTAATTCTAGCCTGGTAGCCGATATCGAGTGCCAATTACAAGGCCCAGTTGCTTTAACCGATTCAGCTAATTGGCGTCATGTTTCCCTTTAGCCTTACCCCGATCAGCTCTCGAGGGCCGTTTTAACCATTTAGCGGCCTACTAAGCCTAGTTTAATTATTTGTTTAGATATTGATTTATTACTTGTATCTACTACTTGTGTGTAGGTTCGCGTCCGTCGCGTCTGCCGGTTCTGCCACCCAATGTGGTCATTTAGTCTTGGATTTAGAATTCGATAAGCACGTGTTTTGTATTGCAACCATATTGCAACTGATAAGTTAGTTTGATATTTCCGTCTCACGCTGTAATCTATATTATTTGCTTAAATTTTTAAACTATGTAAGTGATCGAAAGTTTTTTTTTTTTTCTATGACTTAAGAATTTGAATAGGAACATTTTTATGAAGAAATTCTGTAAACAATGGTGAAAACCGCACGAAATTATCGCGTGCAGTTTAGAAAAACCGAGAGGACAACCTATTTTCAATATACACTAGCTTGTGAGCTTTTTTTTCTTAGGCTTTCCAATGTTTGTTCAATCTTTGAAAATTAGATAAATTGGTCTAGGCAGCTCATTTGAATTCTCCTGGTATTAAGTTGATGTGCGATGTGATGAAATACCCAAAACCATGAAAAGGACTGACAGGCTGTCTAGTCTACCTGTTCTCATAAAAGTGTTGTCGTTACAGGCGGAGAGATATGAGGTTGAAGTGGATGAAACGAGGGTGGCGCTCGCGTCTGAACTCTTTGGAAGGTATCTGAAGACAGACGATGCAGTGGCGGTCACTGATGTAGTAACGAAGGAGATTGTTGACAGTACATGCACTTTCTTAGACGGTTAGTTGCTTAATTGGTTAATTAAGTTGGTTAATAAACATCAAGATATATGTTGTTATTTATTAAATAATAAATAATAAAATAATTGTGTTCTACTTAATATTCAATATTACGCAGCAATAAAAGTTAAATTTTAAATGCTTGTTTAAAAAAAAAGGAAAATATGGAAGTTATCATTGTATATCGTGTATTCACAAAAATTTTAATTAATTAACAACAATAGTCAAATCAAATTCCATAAATAAAATGTCAATAATAATAAATATTAAAATGTTTCAGGCGGTACGAAAGACATATTCGCGGAATGTGTGCGATGCGTGAAGAGTTTCCTGGCGGGCACTCCGTTCGAGGAGTTCGAGCGGTCGATGTACTTCCACCGCTACCTGCAGTGGAAGTGGCTCGAGAAGCAGCCCGTCACCCAGCACACGTTCCGCATGTACCGCGTGCTCGGCAAGGGCGGCTTCGGCGAGGTCTGCGCTTGTCAGGTGAGCCGCTTTGCAGGATCTGGCCAGTCGAAGGGGTTAAACAGACGATCACGATTTTCTATTATGTCGTCGGCACATCGTAGAATCGGGCATATCATGATATTCCTGGGCAGATCATATTTCTGTTAAAACTTAGAGGGGAGCCGAGAGAAGCGGAGCGGAGTGAGGCGACCAAATTAATTTCCATGTAAACCTAACACGCTCCTTCTCGCTTTGCTTCGCTCCGCTCCTCGTCGCATCTATTTTTGACTTTTGGTGAAAGATTTTTGATTTCATACTTTACGTTCTGCCCAATTCTATGATCTGCCCACGACACATACAAAAGAAACACAAACAACACCAGATAATATAAGGGAGTGTTGTATGAAAAGTGTAGCCTGACGGCACAGAGCGACAAAAAAGAAAGCTGGCAATTTGAATGTTAAGAACAGACTGACTGTCCATTTGATGGTTAGTGATGGTTAGTGGTGGCTACTGTCGCCTATAATACAAGCAAAGCCACAGGTGCTGCACCAGTTAAGGTTAGATTAAACATAGCAGCACACGTGCTATTATTTCACGGTGATCTTCTGTAAGTCGTTGTGTAAGGCGGTCACTGCCGCCACATAGGTTGCCTAAATGACTGCCGAAGGAAAAAATATTTCCTAACATTGATTTAAAAACAATTTTCAGGTCAGAGCGACCGGTAAAATGTACGCATGCAAGAAGTTGGAAAAGAAGAGAATAAAAAAAAGGAAAGGGGAGGCGATGGTGTTGATCGAGAAGCAAATCCTTCAGCGGATCAACTCGAGATTCGTCGTGAACCTCGCCTACGCTTACGAGACGAAGGACGCGCTCTGTCTAGTGCTCACCATTATGAACGGTAACATTTTCCATCAAATATTGTCTTTCTAGCGTACAAAAAAATTACAAAAAAAATTCCTCAGCAAATGAGCAATTGAACATATTGGTCGTGCTTTGCCTAAAAAAATTCAACAAAAAAGTTCCTCACCCACATGAACATTTTGGTCGTGCTTTTGTATTAGTATTATATTACGATCTCAGTAAAATTTCATTTTCTAAAAAAACTGTATGTAAATTTTAAGATTTTTTTTCTTATATATTATAGTTTTTAATAGCTGTAAATATATATCTAATAGGTTAAGCGTTATCCCACTTCTTATTGGGTTTTGTTTTGTATGAGACTGTGAATAGTGCTTTTTTCTGGATGAAAAGTAGCTACCATTTATGTCCTTTCTTGTAACCCTGAAAATGTGTATCCAAAATTTCATGATGACCAGTTGAGTAGTTAGTTAAGGAGTGAAAAGGTAACAGACAGACAGACAGAGTTAGTTTCACATTTATAATATATATATTATTATATTTAATGGTTTCCAGGTGGCGACTTAAAGTTCCACATATACAACATGTGCGGTGCAGACACTGGGCTGGGTTTGGAGCGATCGAGGTTCTACGCTGCGCAGGTGGCCTGCGGCCTGGAACACCTACACAAGATGGGCATCGTTTACAGGTCTCTGTCACACTAGAATTATTTTTATTTGGGTATTCATATTCATTGGAGCCTCTTAGACAAAATCCTAAAAAAAGAGATAAATTATGTCATTTCTTCACTTAGGTGTGTACCCTGAGTGACAAGTATAGGAGATATTTCATAGTAAAGTATAGTCAAAATCGGTTAAGTAGTATTTTTTAAAAGTTAAATAGTAAAAAACAACGTTACCCGTGACTTCGTACATGCTGTAGTTTCTATTTTTGAAACTGCCACATTTTTCCAGGATAATAAGTACCTACCCTATATTTTAATCCAGATAATAAACTATCTGTTCTCAGACTATCAGTTTCTATGATCGCGAAATTTAAAAGAAAGATATACCCAACAATAACACTCTAGGGTGTATTGACATTACAACAAAGTGTTGTCTCGCAGGGATTGCAAACCGGAGAACATCCTGCTGGATGATGCTGGCCACGTGCGTATCTCGGACCTTGGGCTGGCAGTTGACGTGCCAGAAGGTGGTACGGTGCGAGGAAGAGTTGGCACCGTGGGGTACATGGCGCCTGAGGTAAGTCACTGCCTATTTAGTCTCGAAGGTTGACCGTCGACTCATTGGCTGGACGCAGTCCGAAAGTTGGAAAGTTGAAAAGTTGAAAGTTGAAGTTGGAAAGTTGAAGTTGGAAAGTTGAAAGTTGAAGTTGGAAAGTTGAAAGTTGAAGTTGGAAAGTTGAAAGTTAAAGTTGGAAAGTTGAAAGTTAAAGTTGGAAAATTGAAAGTTAAAGTTGGAAAATTGAAAGTTAAAGTTGGAAAGTTGTCAGGTATGCGAGCTAAGCCAAACTAAGTTTACAAATCTACACATTTAACTAAAATTTTGATCTTAGTTTTAGGTTCTTGAAGTATAATAAAATTGTGTATAGTAAATAAAGGAATGTTTTGTGTTTCCAGGTGATAGACAACGAACGGTACACGTTCAGTCCGGACTGGTTCTCGTTCGGATGCCTCGTGTACGAAATGATCGAAGGACGAGCGCCGTTCAGGGCTCGCAAGGAGAAAGTCAAGAGGGAGGAGGTCGACAGAAGGGTTAAGGTAAGTTTTAATACGTTCTCATATTATTTAACTCCTACAAAACCAAGTCGGTTAGAGGGTAAAAAAAGAAAATATTGTGTCCTCCGTCACAAAGTAACGTTGTTGAATGTGATCTGTAGTAAATTGGCTATACTTTAGTAATAGATAGATGTTTGTTAACAGCACGAGCAGGAGAAGTACTCGAGCAAGTTCGGCGAGTGCGCGCGCGCTCTGTGCGCGGCGCTACTGGCCAAGAGCGTCAGCGCGAGACTCGGCTGCTCGTGTGGGAGACGCGGAGCGACCGCAGTAAGAGCGCACCGCTTCTTCAACGCACTGCATTGGCCGAGGCTCGAGGCCGGACTGCTCGAGGCGCCCTTCGTGCCTGACGTGAGTAAACTTAGTGCGTACTTGTCGTGCGGGGAACTTTAAAATAATATTTTTACACTCAAACAAAATAAATTAGTCACTTTTTAATTTTTTAACAAAATAAATTAGTCACAATTTTAACACTTGTAAGTCGAAGTAAATTTTCTTTAAAACGTGTTCTAAAGAAGCGCTCCCGAAAACGAAGACAGACAGACGATATATACATAGTACTAATGTTTTATACTATGTAGTGGTGTATGTATTTTTAATTAGTTTTTTTTTTTAGTTATAAATTCTAATATTTTTAACGTTGTACTAAGCTATATATAAATTTAATTTTTTTATGTATTTGTAAAGTGTTACACTTTGTAAGGTTAACTGCTAAATAAATAAATAAATATATTTAAAAAAAACTAAATTTTTGATTGCCATACGAGCTCACTGAAAGAAACCCAATTACTTGTGAAAGAAACCCAAATATAATAAAAGCTAACCGGTTTTCAGCCGCACGCGGTGTACGCGAAGGACGTGCTCGACATCGAGCAGTTCTCGACGGTGAAGGGAGTGAATTTGGACGCGGGCGACGACACCTTCTACGGCAAGTTCAACACCGGCTCCGTCTCCATCCCTTGGCAGCACGAGATGGTCGACACCGGCTGCTTCGCCGAACTCAACCGGTTCGCCACAGGTACATACAAAGTTCAATACCGGCTCCTTCTCCAATGATTTTTTATTAGAGTAATCCAAACATGGATACCCACCGGCCTGAGGAGAGACCGGTGGGTTATGTCGGACTCCCGCCCCGAAATGGTAGTGGGGTAGACTTACCGACTAAACCTCTTGGCGTCCTCCGCGTCCGCTCATTGCTGCTCATTGGGACGCCAAATGCCAAAGTACGCTATGCCTCTCAGGGTGAAGCGGG
Source organism: Synanthedon tipuliformis (assembly GCA_947623395.1). Lineage (NCBI taxonomy): Eukaryota > Metazoa > Arthropoda > Insecta > Lepidoptera > Sesiidae > Synanthedon > Synanthedon tipuliformis. The sequence continues at coordinate 1,307,014 of OX392429.1, read as the reverse complement.
CGGTGACGTAGGGGATCGGGCAGGACGTCGTCCTCCCGCTCTCCCGCGCTCTCTCTCTCTCTCTCTCTCTCTCACTCACTCACTCACTCACTCACTCACTCACTCACTCACTCTCTATCTATCTATCTCACTCACTCACTCACTTTCTCTCTCTCTCTGCGAGATGATTGAGTCGCTCATCCATCTCCATCCCCTGGCAGCTTTTCGCATAGTTTTTTTTTTACGACGACAGGTGTAGCTGCGCCGTACGGTTACAACGCGCTATTGTTTCGTTTCCTTAACACGAACTACACTTTTCATACAAGATTCCTATTTTTCTCCTTTAAGCCCTTAGTGTGTTTATTTTGTGTACAAAACCACCGTCACGCTCCGAGCACCGTCCCACTCATATGGGGATTAAATTCCCAACCATACAAATATCTCAATGGTTTTGAAAATGTCGATTTCGATATTACAGGCGAGGACGGCAAAGAGATACCCACTGCAGACCTCCAACTGGTGCCGACGGCCAGCGTTCAAGAGGAGGAGAAGGGCTGCTTCGTGTTCGCCAGACGGATGCTGTGCCCCCAGAAGAAGGTTCCGCCCAGACTGCGTCCCATCCCTATCCCGGAACACCTCTTGCAGAGTCCCGCCTCACCGCACACGGTCAGCTGACCGCCCCCCAACTAGACGTCCCAACCCTGACACTATCCCCACAACTATCCGCGCGGATAGACAAAAGGGTAAAGGATAAAATATTAACTATATAATCCTATGCCACACTTAACTTGAAGTTTAAACGGGATGAAATTCTCATAAATAAAAGAATCCGAAACGATGAATATAGTTCATAATAACTGACAAGGTGACCTCTATCTTGAGATAAAAAATAATTTATTTGAGCGTATTATATTGTATATATCCAACGAATTAGTATATACAATATATACTAAATAAATTCTTTGATCATTTTAGTAATTAGTAATTTTTTTTTAAAGAAAGCAACTCTTAGATTTAAAAATAAACATTATACAAGTAGAGGAATTTGTCGTATATATCCGACTCTGGCGAAATGGACACGAAAATTATAGTCGGATAAATCCGACTTTGGCGGTAAAAGGGTTAATTCTTTTTTTACTTATTTCTTTAAAGCTCATTAAAATTATTTAAGGCGCCTTGTCAGTGTTTATTATTATTATTATTGTCTAAATAAATAATATTTAGTATCAAATTGAGATTACCGACTGCAATACTTATTAAATATTGTGTACGTGCGTATTGTCATTACTTAAGTGTAAAGTTGTCAATAATAATCATTACTACTACTATTTTATAATAAATTAAGTTTTTTTTTTAAGTAATGAGTAATTTATATATATATATATATAAACGTAGAACTGCTTGTCGAGCACTACTCTTTAGCTTTCTTGTTATTATAATAATATGTTTTATTTTAACGACGGTTTTGTTCCGATATGATATTATTGATTTTTTTTTTAAATTATACTCCATGTTTTTTTTTTTAGAAATAAAAATCGAACAAACAACACGTGCTGTTATGGAAAAAAAAGCAAAATTGAATTTTTAGTGAAAAAAATAAAATAAAAAATTGTATACTTAATAAATATTATAATATACTATCTGGTGACCGCGATTTCGTCCGCGTTGAAAACGAAAATTTAAGGCGTGAAAGGTAACAGACAGACAGACAAACATACAGGGTTACTTTCACATTTATAATATTAAAAATTAAAGGATTAATATTTATAAAAGCAATCTAACTGAAAGTCGATATTTTAAAGACTTTGCAATAATTTTGTTTTAGTTTTGAATGTCACGAAAGAAATAGTAATAAGAAGAAAGTTTGATTCTTACCAATTTAATGTTATTATCAAACAGTATCATGAACAATTTAGTTATTAGATAGGATATGTATATGTACCTACTTTGATTTTATTTATTTTAAATCTATACGCACACATAAGCCTGAAAAAAAAATCAGTATTTAAGACCACTAAAAGAATATATTTTTCAATTACTCTTTTAAAAAAATATTCCAAGGGTTTTTCTTCTTAGCTAAGCCAGTTCTACGCGTTTCTATAGCGGGTTTAATTAATAACAAAATGTTACAGGAAACATGCTAAAATACATCGGTGAAAACGGCATTCAAATCGGCTAAGCAGTTTCTGAGATTATCGTGCATAAAAACGCATAAAATCTCAGTAACAAGTTAAAAAAATTTCAAATGGTTTAAGATTTTATTATGTGTATCGATTGCCATTTTTCTTCTTGGATATAAATATCCTTCTTCTTGAACAGTCTGGTTTTCTGGCTTTAGAATACTTAAGACAGTCTTGGTTTCTGGTTTCAGAATTCTTGGACAGTCTGGGCTTCTGGTTTCAGAATTCAGAGGCCAGTCTGGGCTTCTGGTTTCAGAATTCTTGGACAGTCTGGGCTTCTGGTTTCAGAATTCAGAGGCCAGTCTGGGCTTCTGGTTTCAGAATTCTTGGACAGTCTGGGCTTCTGGTTTCAGAATTCAGAGGCCAGTCTGGGCTTCTGGTTTCAGAATTCTTGGACAGTCTGGGCTTCTGGTTTCAGAATTCAGAGGCCAGTCTGGGCTTCTGGTTTCAGAATTCTTGGACAGTCTGGGCTTCTGGTTTCAGAATTCAGAGGCCAGTCTGGGCTTCTGGTTTCAGAATTCTTGGACAGTCTGGGCTTCTGGTTTCAGAATTCAGAGGCCAGTCTGGGCTTCTGGTTTCAGAATTCTTGGACAGTCTGGGCTTCTGGTTTCAGAATTCAGAGACCAGTCTGGGCTTCTGGTTTCAGAATTCTTGGACAGTCTGGGCTTCTGGTTTCAGAATTCAGAGACCAGTCTGGGCTTCTGGTTTCAGAATTCAGAGGCCAGTCTGGGCTTCTGGTTTCAGAATTCTTGGACAGTCTGGGCTTCTGGTTTCAGAATTCAGAGGCCAGTCTGGGCTTCTGGTTTCAGAATTCTTGGACAGTCTGGGCTTCTGGTTTCAGAATTCAGAGACCAGTCTGGGCTTCTGGTTTCAGAATTCTTGGACAGTCTGGGCTTCTGGTTTCAGAATTCAGAGACCAGTCTGGGCTTCTGGTTTCAGAATTCTTGGACAGTCTGGGCTTCTGGTTTCAGAATTCAGAGGCCAGTCTGGGCTTCTGGTTTCAGAATTCTTGGACAGTTTGGGCTGGGTGGTTTAATGTCTTCTTATGGAGACAAATAAAAACGGTTTTTTTTAATGGTTCTGTAGTAAAAGCTGTTCTGAGGAAGACATCTCCATCATACTGCATGTAATGATGGCAAAATTTAGGAATTATTTTTATCATAGAACGCAGTAGAACGCACAGGAGCGGATTTGAAATGCATTTAGCTCAAAATGTGTATATATTGTACGTTTTTTTTTTAAGAGAAAAATAAAGTATTACGCGAACAAATTCTACTACTACATATTAATTTACATGTTTTTTTACTCATTATAATATTTTTATACATAATGCATTTTTATATATACGTAATATTTTTTTTTGTATATTTTATGTATAAATTCTATTGATGACAAATACTTAGGTTTAAAAAAAACCACAATATTTTTGTTTGTCTATGGAAATATTATACATAATATTGTCTGATAAATGAACTTTATGAACGAAGCTTTATTAGTTTCAGAAATATTTTACTTCTTAATATTTTTTTACACCAAGACACTTCTTGTGTTTAATTGAACGTTTTTTTTTTAATATAACTTTTAAATATACATAGGTATGGACTCAAAACAATTTCTTTTGAATAAATAATTTTGTACTATATATTGTGAATTAGTAAATCATCATCATCATCATCACGATTATGATGATTGTTGTAACGAATAGCAATGCCAACTGTATTTAATGTGTTTAGTTAGTCATAACGAATTTAGTTATCGTATGTAGTTCTTAGACGTACATATATTTGAAATGGAAATTCATTTATATATATTTAAAGCAATAATATTAAGCAGCGAAGTCATTCTAGCTAGAGCGAAATACTCAGCCAAGTAGGGATGTGTGTGACACTGTAGTATCGAAAAATGTAAACCGTATTACTTGTCGATACTTTAATAATGAAATCGATAAAATTATTTATAGAGAAGACACGAGAAGAATTAAACTGAGGATTGAAAGTAATAAAAAAAAATGTATCGATTAAATTATTTATAGAGAGAGAGAGAGAGAGACGCTCGCTTGTATTAAACTGAGAATTGAAAGTAATAAAAAAATGTATCGGAAGCAACAAGTATAGCTTGGTCGGTTATATAAGTACAACTTGGACTTGAAAAAAAAAAAAAAAAACTTGTGAAAAAAAAATTGGTGCTCCTAACGCACTATAATAACTATAGTCTCAAATTGTCTTTTGTAGTTTCAAGATGCGAGATTGACAATTTTGAGTGGAATTTTGAAGCGCAGTTAAGCTGTGTAAGTCTATCACTGAAGGGTTGGCACATAAAAACATGGCCGTATAGGCCCATGGGCCATGAAGGGCCCGTGGTTAAATCACGCCTTGTAGGTTGGCCTGTAGGCCAGTGGACCACGTCAGTTAAACACTATAAAAACATGGTCCTATAGGCCCCCTGTAGAACCAGTGATAAAAATACGCCCTGAAGGGTTGGCCTAATGGCCCGATAGGCCTTGGCAGTAAAATAATATAACATGGCTCTGTACTACAAAAAAAAACTATGTTCAGCGAGTAAAGTATGCAAAAGTTGTGTTGGCGGCTTCGCGTTGCGCCGCAATGCGTCACGCGAAGTCGCGTTGCGTATCTCGCGAAGTTGAGTTACGTATCGCGATACACAAATCGGCGTCGCAGCGTCCAGAGTCGCAGAGTCTCAGTGCTATACGGCATTTCGTTGTGATATGACCCTTAGAGACAGACAATTTTGCATAATAATTATTACACAGTTTCACAGTGCCTCAAAAGCAAACTCAAAATTAGTCAACAGAGCGCTCTTTCACTTACAGAAGACAAAAAGTGTAAAATTGCAAAGTTTATCGCACAAACTATTCGAATAATAATACCTATAATAATAATCGCCGTATTTGTATATTTCAAAGCACAAGGAGATGTTGTTTCGAATACTTACTTAAATAAATAATAATAATAATAATATAAGTCAATGAATTTTGTAATAACTGTTGTTGTAAATTGTAATAATTATAATATTATAGAGATGTATTTCACTAAAACAGATTTCTGTTTTAATTCTTTTTTTTTAAATTTATATTTCATTAATTTTTTTAAAAAAGTCCACTTTTTTCTAGTGCAATCTGTGTTAGTGAAATCGAGTCAAAAATGCCTAATGCTGCTCCTAAAAGGGTTTTTCTAGGCGTAGTAGTAGGCGTAAAATTAAAGTGTTTGTATAGTGTGCTGTCTGGCTGCTTTGTCCATTCCAAACGTGTTGCCATTGTATTGGACGAATTGTTTACTCAACGATTTAAGGCTTTTTTTTTAAATTGCACTGTGCAACATAACGTAAAAAAAACAGTACTTTTTTTCTGGGTAAAAGGTACCCTGTTTCCTTTCCTCTATGCTAAAGGCGTGAAAGGTAACAGACAGACATACACACAGAGTTACTTTCAAATTTACAATATTAGTAAAGTATAATCGACGATATTTATTTATATGCATTGGAACTCACATCACATAAATATGTTGCATTGTGTAAATTAATTAGAAAAACGTTGCTAAATAAACTTTATAAAAAAAACCTCGTCATTGCTACCAAGTATAAAATTAAAACTCATAATAAATTAATTAAAATGTCATCAAGTTATTTAAATGAAAACTATATTTGGAAATAAATAAGACTGCTTTTTGCGTGAATGTGTTTTAAAAAAAACTGTTAAAATACATTTAATCTATGTCCCATAATATTAAGTGTTGTTGCGCCATAAAATGATGAACTTATCTTGATAACATTTTGGCAAAGTATAAGTAAGTAGCGTGCGAGTGACACACAATGGCGATTATTGTTGAGCGAAATGCCCGCTCGAGTTTGAGCATCGATAGTTCAGCTCGATATTGAGCTTTAGAGATTGGCTCGCTCGAGTTTGAGCATCGATAGTTCAGCTCGATATTGAGCATTAGAGATCGGCTCGCTCGAACTTGAGCCAATTTGTTTACAAATTAATACATAGATTAGATACATACAAATTGTATTGTGGTTTAGCGGAAATGAGCATATTTTTTTTAAATGTATGAAGTCACCGAATTTTGTAACTTTACATTTTATATTGTGATCTTAATAATACAGAGTCCCGAATGTTTATTTTTTTTTGTGTAAAAATGATTTGGTATAAAACACTCACAATTAATAAGAACTAAGTATAGACAGAATTTGGAGGACAAAATAGTGAATACCTACGTGTATAGAAACATATATGCGTAAGCCGTTTCAGTAAACTAATTACTGCGATTAAATATTTTAATATTTTTTTTACTGCGATTATTTGAATTTTGCTATTTAATATTGCAAGCTATAACCTCAATTTATGCTTATTCTTATTATTAACCGAATATATGGACACCAATATATTCCGTTTCCAAGTTTACTTTTTATTTTATTTTATATTAATAAATAAAGTTTGCTCTTGGCCTAGCATTTAGCCGTGCAGGATAGAAGAGGCCGACGATGGAGCAAGCTAACTCAGATTCACTAGAGAACTTTTAATAAGGCAAGGCGTAATTTGATTGCATTACCGGCTTCACTCTGCCTGTCCTTAGTTCTTATTTTGTCTGAGATAAAATATACATAAATACTTACGTATTTTCTACATTCATAACCGACACTAATTTATAGGTCGACTGTTTAAAAGGGAGCCATGTTTAGAGAATACAATATCAGGATACCGAAATGTAGAATATTATCACACCAGCTGTAAAATAATAGCCTACGTTACTCTCTGATAGGTAACGTAACTTTTTATAGGTGAAAGAGTTTTCAAAATCGGTCCACTAGTACTTGCCTCGAAATTTGACCTCTGAAGTTGTCGCAATTTGAGTCTCTTAATAGCTGAAAACAGGTATCAGTTAACCAGCGGAACGCGCGTTTGACTGTACCTGCGCGAGCCAACTTCTGGAGCCGTAAACGCTACGCTCAGGCTACGCTACGCTTGAGAGAAAGCTTTGTGATTGGTCAAAATTTAAGTGGGCGTTACAACAACCAATCACCGGGCTTTCTTTCGTTTCCATTCGTCAGAACGCAACGAAACGTTTGCAGTGATGTGCTCTTGGCTAGGGCCCATGGAGCCCCTAGCCCTTTTTTTTTTTTTTTTTTTTTTTTTTTTTTTTTACGAGGAGAAATCCATTTATTGACTTCCTACCGCTGGCTAGGCGGTAGGGGTGTGTGAGGGTCAGCCGACACACCGCGCTATGCTAATCATAGCGGGCCCGGCAATACCCACTAAAACTCCCCGGTGCCTCCTCGCCCTTTGTGCGGGATGAACCGGGCTCTGCCTAGGCTAACGCCAATGGAGGATTGCCCGGAGACACCGAGGCAATCCCCAGACGGAGGGACCTTGTGCAGGCACACACAGTTGGCCAACCATGTGCACAGGTCCCCATGGAGCCCCTAGCCCTAGCCAAGAGCAAGCGTACAGTCATAAGAGCGCTCGCTCGGGCTACGCTACGCTTGGGAGAAAGCTTTGTGATTGGTCAAAATTTTATGTGGGCGTTGCATACAACAACCAATCACCGGACTTTATTTTTTAAAGTTTCGTAAGTGCGCAAAGGGAGCGTTTGCATTGGTTTGCTCTTAACTACGGCCCCAGAAGTCGATAGTTGTTTGATACTGACTCTACTCTACTCGTCGAACTATAACACCGATCCCCTGTGTATACCTGTATTATACTCATTTGATGCATTTTTGATTAAATGTATTTGATATGATAAGATATTGTTTTTTTTTATATATATATTATATACCTATATTAAGTTTTACAAGTAGTTACAATGTAACTGAGCTGTACCTAGCTTGTTTAGTGTTAATGTAATTGGTAAGTCTAGCCTCCCGTCGTACTGTTAGTCGTTATGCAGTATTTAATGCAAAAAATAATTATTTAAGCGTAACCCAATAAATTGACTCCAATATCAGACTAGTGAAGTTTTATTGTTTATTCCAAATCCCAGATCAAAAACAAGTTTAGAACTGTTTTATGACCTTTTGTGACACTGTTTTTATAATTTAGTGTTTTAAAGCGGCCTAGTTATTTAATTCGGCCCACAAGATAACCGTCATATTACTTACTAGGTGATGCACGCAACTTCACCTGCGTAACTTTATAAAATATGTTAATCGCAGTTTATGTAGCTTTCTATAGATGAAAGAATTTTTAAGTACTTTTTGAGTTTATTCATTACAAACATAGATACAAATCTTCTCTCTTTATAATATATATAATTATATTAGTATAGACAGACTTCGTTACTCGCTGCTAATGTAGCTTAGCTTTATAATAGGATACTTTTCATTCTGAAAAAATGTTAGGGTCCTGTAGGGTTTTTCAAAAAACGAACTACAGCGCTTGCGTAGTTGCTACACAAGCTAGTTTCATTTTAAATAGATATTCCTTATACAAATAAAATAACGTATAGATCTATTCATTTGGAGATTTTATTCACACACTTTTAAAACAGTTTCAACTTAACCACAATATTAACACAGCATACTTATTTCGTACAGTAGGCCGACGGAGACGTCTAGACAGGGCAATCGTGCGGGGCGAGTGGGACGTGCCCAAGCTGCATACTTCGTCGTTCTTAGTAGCTTGGGATAAATATTCTACGGCTATCGCGTCTTTCAGATTTTAATTTATTATATAAATCAATATGGTGCATACGGCATGTGCTGTAAGTGCGTGCAAATCTTTATCTCGCATAAATAAAGAACTAAGCTTTCGTCAATTTCTGCACGATGAAGAAAGGTACTTAAGCACATTTTATATTACTTAATTTGTGTGAACCCTTCCGTAATTTTTAAATAGCTACACAGGCGGCGGTATCGCCCAACATCAAAGGCGTCGGCCTACTGTAGGAAATAAGTATGCTGTGATATTAACATATATTTTTAAACTCAATAAGGCTTATTGACTGTGACTATATTTATAAAGTAATAAATAAATATTGAATATGATATGTAATAACTAATATACTGATTATATACAGACAAGTTCAATTCTCATTTACATGGTAAAAAGTTTTGGGTCGTTTTTGGCTCTTATTAAGTAACTTACTTAATTTCAATAGGAAACAATCGCGTTTTATTTTTTCATATATAATATAATAACTAATATATAAAATTCTCGTGTCGCGGTGTTTGTTGCCAAACTCCTCCGAAACGGCTGGACCGATTTTGATGAAATTTTGTGTGCTTATTATCGGGCAGGTCTGAGAATCGGCCAACATCTATTTTTTATACCCCTAAATGTTAAGGGTGGTCCACCCCAAAAATTTATTTTTTATTTTTTCCCAAAACAACGTTTGCCGGGTCAGCTAGTAATTTATAAAATATATATAATTTTATACAAATAGAGGAATTCGTCTTATATATAATAATATAAGACTCTGCTCTGGCGAAATAGACACTAAAATAAATGTCGGATAAATCCGACACTTGCGTTTAAAGGATTGAACCGAATCAAGCGAGGGCCTTTTTCTTTTGCACACTGTTCTTCTCCGTATAAATCCTTTGAAACAACAGAAACTTTCCACTTTGCAAATTTCTCTTCTCCAATATCGCATCGTTCATCCTCCACGACGGTTTCTCGCAGTGTTGCCAGCTCCTACACTCTTTTGGCACTTGCAATTTGTCCAAAAGCCTTCCGGACATTTTCGGTATCACCGGTTGCAATATAGTCGCGCACATCCTCAGGGTCTCCAGCGTTATGTGGAGGATATTGTCCAGTTCCTTCTGACATTCCGGCTTCCTCCTCAGCTCCCAGGGTCTTTGGGTTTCGAAGAACACATTGGCCAAGTGCAAAGTGTGTACCACTTCGTCCACCGCCTTGTAGAACCTATAGTTCGCGTAGTGTTCGCGGCAAACGTCTGGAATTCAGAGAAAAAAAAATCCACTACATTGTAGATAAATGATTGGTCTCTCTTCGCTCGACTAGATTACCGCCGTCGTACTTGTAAAATGCGGCATAACATAGTACGCCGAATTCGGCGTACCCGACCCAGTCACACCGCAAACTGTCTGTGATGTGTCCTACGTGCCGAATGTTTTATTAAATTTTAGGCATAATAAAATACCAGTTTGCGTAGTGAAACTGTGTAAAAATATAATAAAACTGGGTAAAAAGTGATAAAAAGTGACGATTTTTTACACACACTACAATAAAAAGTTGCCACATTTTAGGAGCTATTGCTTTTGTATAGCGCTCTATCTAGTCGAGCGCAGCGAGACCAATCAATTAACTTTGCACTATAACATATTATAAAACAAATTCCTCCCCCGCATCTGTCTGTCTGATTTTCATGCAGTTTTCACCGATTGGTTCTCGAGGAAGATTTTAGGGTATAATTTACAAAGTTAGAAGTCGCGGGCAGCAGCCAGTATGTATTAAGATAGAGGAGAAAAAAAAAACAAGTTATGGAACGGACTGCGGTAATTTTTTTTAACTACCTTCCTTTAAGGTTATACCTACACTATTTTGTCGGCTTTTCCTCCGTACAAAGGTAGAATGATTATTTATTACTCGTCTGTTAAAAAAATAATAGTCTAAGTTACCTGGTAAGCGGTCGAGCGAGGCCTGAAGGTCTACCGCAGCCGGAGTGAGGGGCAGATGCAGCAGGGGAAACTCCCGGCGAGGGTTGAGAGCTTCTCCGGTGCACCTCGAGGCCAGGTTGCCCAGGGTGTCTGCCAGCTCCGAGTTCACGATGGCCACAGCCTTCGACGAGCTAAAATCTTTTCACACAAACACTGGCTTAATAATAATTCAACCTTTCTTTTAAAGAAAAAATAATAACAAAACTAGCGACCCGTACGCGGTTTCACACGGATGCTTTTTATCTGCAAATTTACTTACAAAAAAAAAAACCTTCATTTATCTAAAAGAAAAAAATCTACTCTATTTTCTCTTTTATTTATTCTATAATATATCACTAGCTGGTGCTCGCGACTTCGTCTGCCCGGCGGCTAAGATCAAGCGCAAAATACCGCGAGATTCTTTTTTCTACTTCTTCTTCTTCTCTTTTATTGTCTTGGCTCCATCAGATCTTCTCCGATGAATTTGCCAGTGTCATTAGTAAAAATAGCAATTCGTAATACCCTTTCTTAAATTGAAATTAAAGTCAAAAATAGCAAATCCCGATATGAGTCAGTCAAGTCATAATTTTGTAGTAGTTTTCCAAAACAGGTCCGTCCAGTCCAAAGCAGTCAAGTCAAATCATATTTTTTTTTCTAAAATACAGTCCCTTGAATCGCGGGATGATTATATCAATGTCAACAGTACTTATCAAAAGAAATTAAGCCTAGATACTTATAAAATAAGCCATATAAATAAATATATATAAATGAATATATTCACACATTCCACACAGCACCCTCTTTGTTCCAAAGTATTGCTTACATGCTTGTATTGTGGATACTAGACAGTTGATATATATTACATACAATACTTTATTTATTTTTTTGTATATACATAAGTACATATTATAAATACAAAACATCCATGACTCGGGTACAAAGTACAATTTAAAATGTTAACACATAAACATTTGCCCCTGGCGGGATTCGAACCAGCGACCGCTTGGTTACCGGCTAGGGTTACGAGCCACTAGACCAAACGTGTCATCAAAATACTTGTGAAATAAGCGATAATATTTGGTCACACACACACACTTGATATTTATTTGTCTTGACGACACGTTTGGTCTAGTGGCTGGTAACCCTAGCTGTTAACCCAGCGGTTGCGGGTTCGAATCCCGTTAGGGGAGCAAATGTTTATGTGTTAACATTTACCTTTGTACCTGAGTCATGGATGTTTTGTATTCATAATATGTATGTATTACACCAAAAAAAAGTATTGTATGTAATATATCAATCAACTGTTTGGTATCCATAATATGTACAAGCATTAAGTTGCTTACTTTGGAACTAGATGGTGCTGTGTGGAATGTGTGAATATAAGAAGTCGACGATTATATCCCAATTCTTAACTTTCCACCTGCGAAATTTTGTAAATTATTATCCGGATGAATTCTTTTTTATGAAAATTCTTAATTATACTAATTCTTAATTTTCCGAATGCTTCATTATTCTTGTTATAGTTAGTATGAATTCTATTTTTTCCATAGAAGAAAGTACAGTTAGATAAGTATATTTTTGAAATTCATAATAATACGCGACAATTCATTTAGTATGAAAAACGTAAGTTTACTATATCGCTTATTTGCTAAGAAACTCATTACGTTATAATTAATAAAATCAATAGATAAAGTGTCAAGTATAAATTTCAAAACAGAATATCTTAACAGGAGAAAATCACACCTGAAGAATGTTTAAAAAAATTATGTCAGTTTAAGTAGGTCGGTAGGTAGGAAATCGGTGTAAGGAATGGTTTTATTTATTTTAAAGAATAAAGTTTAGTCGGCAGTCAATACAAATTTACATTTGTTTTCTTTGGTCATCTTGAATTTAATAATAATTTTTATTGAAAAAAAAAGAATCAAAAATAAGCGTAGTATAAAAGACACTATATATCATTGTTTATAACTACATTAAATGTGACTTATCTGTTACAGGTTTTGTCAAAAAAATTGTATAAAAGGATAAAAATATCAACAACAAAATTACACAAAATGAATTAAATATATGACTGTACTTGTTAAAAAAACCGAATTCGTACTATATAAATAATTAGGAAAATGAGGCATTCGGAAAATTAAGAATTAATAAAATTAAGAATTTTCACTAAGAAGAATTCGTCCCAATAATAATTAGCAAAATTACTCGCTTTGAAAAATAAGAATTGGGAATTGATCGCCGACACGGAATATAACATATATTATACATTTGATGTTCAACTCACTGGCGTCGCTGTGCATGGTGGCCTCCCTGAGCAGCATGTACCTAAGGGCTTCTCCGGTGACCGTACAAGTCTTCGGACAGATGACATTGCCCACCGACTTGGACATCTTGTGACCGTCCACCGTCCAGTGACCGTGGCAGACTAGGCGACGAGGCGGATGCCATTTTATCGCCATCAGGAAAGCTGGCCAGTAGACACCGTGGAATCTTAAAGCATAGCATCATTTTATGCTTCCTAAAGGGCCTCCTTCACCGACTACAAGTGAAGTGTTGAATAGTTACTTTTAGAAATAATTTTATGTTTTACTAGCTTGTGCCCGCGACTTCGTCCGCATTCTGGATGTAAGGTATCCTATGTTATTTCTGATGTCCCTGAAAATGTGTATGCAAAATTTCATCGTGATCGGTTCACTAGTTTTTGCGTGAAAGCGTAACAAATATGTACTAATATATAAAGCTGAAGAGTTTGTTTGTTTGTTTGTTTGAACGCGTTAATCTCAGGAACTAGTGGTTCGAATTGAAAAATTCTTTTTGTGTTGGATAGATCATTTATCGAGGAAGGCTTTAGGCTATATATAACATTTTGAACGCGAACGAAGTCGCGGCCACAGCCAGTAAACAAATAAACAAACTCAGATTCACATATATATTATTAAGGTGTAAACACACGCCAATCCTAAAAATTTGCATTTTTAAAAAAATATGTTAGAAGAAACTATCAATGCAATTGGTTTGAAAAAAATATATGTTATACTTAAACATGTGAAGAACAAATTGTATTGTTTAGAATTTCCATCGAAGTAGTAGAAACCCCACAATAAAAGTTATAACATAAGAAGAATTTGACTTATATTGAAATTTGTTGCGAAAACGGTTTATTGCGCGCAAATGATTCCTACACCGAATAATAAGTCAAATTCATTTAAAAAAAATGTATTGATTTTTTTTTTTTTTTTAATGTAGTTTTAATGAAAAGTACAAAAAACCACATTTATCAGGCCTGTTGAATTGATTCCGCCGCCTCGGAACTCTAAATATATGGAGCTACAGTGTCTCAGTGACTGCGTTGTGGTGTGGATTACGTTTGTGTTTTTCGTGCGGAATTAGTATGATATATATAAACATTCTAAAGGTCATATCGGTGAAGGTCAAATCGTCAATGTCATTCGCCTTTGTGAATCCCTTAAGTAAGGATTCTATTGATTTAAATTCATAGTGTTGTAAATTGACACAGAGAAAGACTCACTTGAGTATATCCTTTCCGACAACTTGTACATCGGCCGGCCACGGTCGCCCGTGGGCCTTCATGGCCTCCTCGTCCGGGTAACCGGTCACGGTCAGATAGTTGACCAGAGCGTCTAGCCACACGTACACGCTTTGCTCTTCGTCGCCTGGCACCTTTAATACAATATTACACTATTACCTTTAATACAATATTACACTATACCTTTAATACAATATTACACTATACCTTTAATACAATATTACACTATACCTTTAATACAATATTACACTATACCTTTAATACAACATTACACTATACATTTAATACAATATTACACTATACATTTAATACAATATTACACTATTACCTTTAATACAATATTACACTATTACCTTTAATACAATATTACACTATTACCTTTAATACAATATTACACTATACCTTTAATACAATATTACACTATACCTTTAATACAATATTACACTATACCTTTAATACAATATTACACTATACCTTTAATACAACATTACACTATACATTTAATACAATATTACACTATACATTTAATACAATATTACACTATTACCTTTAATACAATATTACACTATTACCTTTAATACAATATTACACTATTACCTTTAATACAATATTACACTATTACCTTTAATACAATCCAGATTGGGGCTAATATTTAAGTGGGCTTATGTTTTACTTATTACTAGCTCGTGCTCGCGACTTCGTCCGCGTGGAATAGTTATTTTGGGAATCATTTGGGTATCTCGAACGGTTTTCGCAGCGCACGCAACTGAAGCCCTCAAAGATGAATAATTTTCCCCGTTTTTTCCACATTTTCGACTGTTTCTTTGCTCCTATTAGTCGCAACGTGGTGTTATATAGCCTAAAGCCTTCCTCGATAAATGATTTATCCAACACAAAAAGAATTTTTCAATTCGAACCAGTAGTTCCTGAGATTAGCGCGTTCAAACAAACAAACAAACAAACAAACTCTTCAGCTTTATAATATTAGTATAGATTGTTAATTGGGTGTTAGTTAGTTGTTAGTTACTCAATTGTTATCATTAGTGTTTAGTTAGAATTAAGTTTATCATGAAATGCACACAATTTAGGACTGCAATTTGGCTAATTGTTACACACACGTATTTTTGCTTTCACGAATTTATATGTATTCTGTCTGTGTGCTTTGTTAAATAAATAAATGTCTTAAACCTAGATACAATAAGTCAAGCGGTTATTACACTATTCAATTTGTAGGAAGCCAATTCAGGAAATCGGAAGGTGTGATCGCAGTTAGAACAGATTGGATCCCATTTAGATTTTAGATTCTATTATCTATTTTAAACTCTTATGTCTTCGACTTAGGAATCAATTTAGTGTAGTGTCATCACTAACTTCACTACTTAGGTTCCTAAATTGGTTTCCTACAAATTGAAAAGTGTAATAACTGCTTTTCTAATAACTAATTGTCGACGACACGTTTGATCTAGTCACTAGCTAGTGGCTAAGTAACCGTAGCTGTTAACCAAACGGTCGCGGGTTCGAATCCCGCTAGGGGCAAATGTTTATGTGTTAACATTTTACCTTTGTACCCGAGTCTTGGATGTTTTGTATTTATAATATGTATTTATTTACAAAAAAAAGTAATGTAAGCAGTATATCAACTGTCTGATATCCATAATACAAGCATTAGTTGCATACTGTGGAATGTATGAATATATTTATTATTATTAATATTCTTATTTTTGATATCATTTGACTAGTTTGATGATTCCCAACTATATAAATTGTCGATAGTTGTTAGTGAGTACGCCATTTTTGTTTACCAATTAATACAAGTATAATATATTTAGACACACTATACATACATACGAGTATAAAAAGAATTTAGAACTCACCCTGATAGCCCAGTGCACCCTGGAAGCAGGTCTGCTGACAGATATGTCGGGTAAATACGAGTCAATGTGTAACATCTCTTGTAACTGCGTCTGGTATTTATTAGGTTTTATAACTCCATCTGAAAATAACATCAATTGCGCAAAACTCTTAATGAGAAAACATTCACATTAATAAAAAAAAAGACAAGCAAAGTAAAAACACAGCTTCACAAAATAGAAACAGTTTATTTGTACTTCTGTGAGAGGGTAGTTGCTATAATATATCTATCTATACCTACTAATATAATAAAGCTGAAAAGCCTTAAGAGCTTAGATTAATAATTGGTCTTGCTGCGCTCGACTAGATACCACCATCGTAGTTGCCAAATGCGTTGCCGCAATACTACGCCGAATACGGCGTACCCGAGCCAGTCACACTGCAAGCTGTGTGTGATGTGTACACACAGCTGTTTCTGTTTTTTATTAAATTTTGGGCGTAATAAAATGCCAGTTTGCGTAGTGAAACTGTGTAAAAGTATAATGAAAAAAAAAGTGACGATGTTTTTACACACACTACAATAAAAAGTTGCCGCATTCACGGAGCCATTGTTTTTAGACAGCGCGGTATCTAGTCTAGCGCAGTGAGACCAATCATTAATCTAAGCCTGAAGAGTTTTGTTTGTTGAAATAAATTCAAAACGACCAGTCAAATTTGTTTTTAAATTTTTTTTATTTAATAGCCCTAATCTTGAGGAAGGTTATTTATAAACACTCTATGGCCCTTACCTTCGAAGCCGAGGCGAGTGAAACCGCAGGAAACAGCTAGTGTAAGATAAATTGGAAATTTTCTTACAAAATCTAGACTTCGACTAGATTTAGAAAATCTATATTCAAGAGAAGTTAAGTATGTGTCGAAATATAGTGGTTATTTTTTATAACTTACCGATTTTGAGCCAATTCTGCAAGTGCGTCTTGAAAGCACTAAGTCTGAACATGTAATTGGTCTCCTCCGTCCATTCCAATTTGCTTCCGGTCTCTAGAGATATTGTTATCTGAAAAAATTAATTAATAAATAATAAATAAATAAATATTCACACATTCCACACAGCACCATCTAGTTCCAAAGTAAGCAACTTAATGCTTGTATTATGGATACCAAACAGTTGATTGATATATTACATAAAATACTTTTTTTTTGTAAATACATACATATTATAAATACAAAACATCCATGACTCGGGTACAAAGGTAAATGTTAACACATAAACATTTGCCCCTAGCGGGATTCGAACCCGCGACCGCTTGGTTAACACCTAGGGTTACTAGCTACTAGACCAAACATGTCGTCATGTTACATTAATAATAACAAGTTAAATACATAGATTTTTTGCAAATGGAAAAAATAAAAATTAATTTACCTTCTCTCCGTCTTTGACTTCGTCCTTAACCTGAGACTCTGGTACAAAAGTCTCATCGCTGACACTGTACCATCCCGAGTAATTAGATTTATAAATATAATCGCCTTTCACTAGTTCATTCTAAAAAGAATAAAAGATTTTATTGAAAAAAAAATTATGCCAACCGTAGTAAGGTTAAGGGATTGAAAGGGATAGGAAATTTTGAAAACGTTATCTGTGATGTGAAATCTTTTCACAGCCACTAAACTTTTTGACACAGGACAAAAGTGGCGATAAAAAATATCCTAGGTCTACTTTCGAGTATAACATTAAAATTTTACTATGTAAAAATTTGCAGTTCAATAAGGCCTAATAAGTTCAATAAGGCCCAAGGTTTTTACTTTTTTTTACCACTCCATTCAATTGCTCGAATGGCTCAAAATTAAAAATAACCTTATATATATGTATATTTATTACTATTTTTTTTCTATGTCGCAGAGTGGGACGCCATATTTTGAATAATATAAGAATTTATTTCTTAATATTTTCCAGTTACGGAGGTAAAGCCCAAAAACTGTTTTTGACCATTTAGATCAACTCTTTTTTTTTTTTTTTTTTTTTGCCATTATCCTTGCACAACAACAGGACGGACTGGGAAGGTTTTCGTTCAACTCTTTATTTAACGAGAAAAGTTTTAGATTTCATTCACATAGAGTTAAAATTAAAAAAGACCAAGGCACAAATGACTTACTTACCCAAAAATGGGTCACAGCCTTCTTATGTCTCTCATCCGTAGTTCTTACGAAGTCCGTATACCCAACGTTGTACTGTTTGAAAAGTTCGCTGTATTCGTTTGATATACTGTCGCAGTACTTTGCCAGTGACAGATTTGCGTTTGATGCCGCTCGCTGCACTTTAGTGCCATGTTCGTCTGTGCCTGTTTATCACAAAAAAAATCCCATCAAATAAAACAAAAAAGTTGCGCTTTTGATTTCCCAAGTCTTTTGGACTTTTGGAGAAGTCCAAGTCATTTCAGAAGTACAAACTTGATAAGGGGTGTCGTTAATCTTCGTTTCCGCTGAAAAGAAAGTAAAGCTCCAAAACTTACATATAATTTTTTTTTTATAAGCTCTTGGCCAACAACCAGCCATGTGGCAAGGATGAGGCCTAAGATGGAGCGAGCACATTCAGAAGATGCCTATTCACTCGATCCTTGAAAAGATTAGGGTTATATGTACTCGGAAATACAGATGCCAGCAGGAAGTTCCAAAGGTCCGAAAAGGTGGGATTTTGACAAGATGAGCATGGTAGCCAGCCGTACGTCTGTATGTCCGAAGGAAGAAAGGGGAAGGCGGTATATCTATAAGGTTGATAAAATTTGAATTTCACCTTCTGCAGATGCGCCTCTAAGCCATATCAATTGGGTACAACTATCTGTGTGTACATGCTTACACACAGATATTTCCTAGCACATTCAGTTTCCCTGGTACACAATATCCTATTACATAACTCATAACACCATTTCTACAAGACATTATTTCATGACAAATGACTTTTAAGACTATCTATAAGACGTTTTCCACCCACAAGGTGGACAGACGACCTAATAAAGGCCGCGGGTCAGCAGTGGATCCAGGCAGCTTCTGACCGGTCCTATTGGAAAATTATGGGGGAGGCCTATGTCCAGCAGTGGACGTCCTACGGCTGAGATGATGATGATGATGATAAGACGTTAAAATCTTACCTGTACTGAAGATGACGTTGATGTCAGGACTAATTAATTTCTCAAATCTTTGGACAGCATCGGCTACAACGGCTGTATATAGGTGACCGAGATGAGGTGCTGGAACCAAAAATTAAAATTTTATTCAAACATCAATGCGAGAAAATTATATACACTAGCAATAATCTAGTATAGTTTGATCTTTGACTTGATATTTTTTGTTTCAGCACAGCTGCCATTGCTTCTGTCCTTACGCGATGGTAAGCACTTACCATCAAGTGGTCCGTCGGCCTGTCTGCCACCCCTTATAATAAAAGAAGATCCACCACTGAACTCGTAATCACAGAATCAGCTACATGAATTTTTTATAATATATCATTTTAGTGACAAAAATGTGTGGACTCAATAGAAATGTTAGGCTTTTTTTCAAGAATTGAAAGGGGGCCTTTTAGATGGTCATATTATTTCTTGGTTCAGTTTCATAGCCCTTACACATAGCAATTCTAAGAAGAACTTCTATATTATATCTCTTCGTATATATAGAATGATATTTTGTTTATGAATAGTTCCGAGCGATGGATGGTTAATCGTTTTCCAGTTTATTAATTTCTTTCTTTTTCTTTAAGCGGTTAGTATAAATATATAAATTAAATTACTTAAGTAAGAAGTTCAATATTACCTGCGTTGACGTAAAATATTGGTGTAGTAACGTAAAAAGGTCTTTTCTGTGAAACAGATGATAGCAGTCGCAATGTAAGTCTCATATTTTTGTTAAAAAATATTTTATTTTGGCTTTTATTTTGATTTTTTATAACCTCAATGTGTCAAAATATTTGTAAAAATAGGCTTCCAGAATACTCTAATATTGAAAGATGAAATGCATACTACTTAAATATTACACATTTTCAATAGTAATTTATTTATGATTTTTATATAATCGGTACATAAATAATATGAATGTAATCACATTTAAAAATATAGAAAATAAAACACACAGTACATAAAATATACATACATAGAAAGGCAAAGATCAACAAAGATACGTCAACGTCAGTCGAGACACAGGCCAACCACAATGCTTTGTTCTTGCTCAACAGATAACCTACAGAACAGCTACAGACTATAATGTCGGAATTATAGTTATGATACATATATCTACATAAAATTAACTAAATAAAACTACATTTGGTAGTATAATTTTATAAATTTATCATTTGGGAACTATTAAACTTTATTATTATTCGTGAACCTATTAGAACATTTTGTTTGTGCTGTATTTGTGCTGTTGTGCTGCTGCTTTTTGAAAAAAATAAAATAAATTATAGTTTTTAAAACGAAACAAAAAGCAATTATTAATCTATAATTCATATTTTATAAATTATTTAGTTATTTAGAACACTACAAGAATTTTTAATAATAATAATAATTATTTTTAATTAATTTTATTATAAGTACTACATATTGGTACTATTCACATAAAAGTTTTTGCTTGTAATGAATCGCAAAATCAGATTTGACAGTTCGTATAAAACTACCAGATAAAGGAGTATCGACTATCTGTCATATTCTATAAAAAGTTGGAATTATGGTGTGACTTCTAAATTTTGTGCATTTTATTCTAAATTAATCAATGAAGTGATACGAAGAAAAACGCAAAGGAAACTCAACTTAAAAACTTATCAAAACAATAATAGTAAAATTTATGTTCATGAGAGAAGTTGTGAAAGAAAATTCACAGTGAAAATTTGTGTGTTTCTCATAATATATGATTTAAAATAATTGTTTAAGAATCAAAAAAATGTCTCAAGGGAAGATTATTTTAATGGCTTGCGGCAGCTATAGTCCACCGACTTATATGCATTTGCGAATGTTTGGTGAGTAAACAAATAGAAACTTTTCTTTTACGCAGTTTCATAAACAAAATGAGTAATATTATAATAGCAATAATGTCACTGCGTCACATTATTTTAACTTAATATCAACTTGTCTTCCTTTCTAGAAATAGCAAAAGACTATATCCATTCCTTGAACTTGGGGACTGTAGTAGGTGGCATAGTATCTCCAGTACATGATGCATACGGAAAGAAAGACTTAGTGGGAGCCCATCACAGGTAAGAGATAAAGTACTTACTTATTTATTACTTAAAATTAAGCTTACTTTTTATTTTGTATCTTTTTCAAATCAAGTAGTTATGTATATTTTTTTTCATATATGGAAATTAATTTAAAAACATATCTTTCCCATAGCCAGAAAATTGATCCAACTGTTTTTGCTATTGTTAACCAGAAATCAAACTCAGACTGAGGCCAAATATGAAACATTTGTTCCCACAGTTGACAATTGCTATTAAGTGACAAGTAGCCTGTGCATTAGAGCATCTAAGCCTTTCTACTAGCTTTAACAATTTTTTTAAATAATAAGGTCAACAGACACACCAACGGTACACTTGATAGGTGGCTATAACACAGATAATGCCTCAGGTGACCATAGTAGGGTTAGCTCAGCTAAACATAACAATTTATTGTTATATATAATTCCATGCAATGCATACATTGCATTTTGCATACAACAATAAATAAAAGATAAGTATTTATCAGTCAAGGTTGAAAATTTATCTTCATTGTGAATAGGTAATATTTGTGTAGACACAAGTAGTCTCTATTTCATTAATGAATGATAAGAATAATATTTGATATGTACATGTTTATATGTTAATTGCTATAATTTAATATAGATAAAAAAAAGGTTATATGATATGGCCTCACAGAAGGTCAATTGTTGAACAAAGTTAAATTATGGAATGACAGGGGGCAAAACTTTACTTGCATCATCAGTGTTTTGATATTCCTCCCATTATGAAAGATGTATTCACATCATAAAATCAAAAGACTATAAAAAATTAAGAGACAAGTCTTTATCGATAAAAATGTGTGATCATTCTAATCTTTTCATCTGAGATTCTGAAATTCTAGCAGTTGCACGCGACTTCGTCAGGGTAACTTTATAAAATATAGCATATGTTACTCGCTGATAATAATTAATTATAGCTTCCTAACAGTGAAAGAATTTTTCAAATCGGTCCAGTAGTTTCGGAGCCTATTCCATTCAAAAAAACAAACAAATCTCTCCTCTTTATAATATTAGTATAACTAGATAATTGAAATATAATTTAAAAAATATTCTTCTCTTTTTCTTTTACAAGAGAAAATAAAGAATTAGCAAATTGCTACTCCACCAATTTAAATTATAATATGGTGTGTTTCTATATTAAAAGATAATAATATAATATGCTAGGATGGAGGATGTTATATTATTTGTAAGGTCTGGTTGTACATATACTCATGTACGTACAGGCAAATAAATGATTGATTTCAGAATATCAATGCTTAAGTTGGCGCTTCGTTCTTCGGGCTGGGTAAAAGTATCAGAGTGGGAGACGCAGCAGTCTGGCTGGACCAGAACTAGGCTGTCTTTGCAGTATCATCAGGCAAGTCCTTTTATAATTTTGTCAAGTAGTGGTTTAATTTGATGTGATATTTCGGTGTTAACTTTTAACTTAGAAAGGCCAAATTTTCTAACAAAGCCTATGGAATCTTTTCTCATAGGTAAAGAATGATTTTTTTTGTGAAAACCATTGGTAGTTAGAAGTTGATGACATCACCTAAGAAGAAACATCATGTACTAAGGTATGAGATTGACACAATGTTTAAAAGTGAAAACACTGCTGGAATTGTAAATTGGAATAGTTTTATTATGAATCTGATGTGAATGAATGGATTTATTCTGACGACACGTTTGGTCTAGTTGTTAGTAACCCTAGCTGTTAACCTAGCGTAACCCTAGCGGTCACGGGTTCGAATCCCGCTAGGGGCAAATGTTTATTAAAAAAGTGGTTAACATTTTACCTTTGTACCTAGTCATGGATGTTTCTATCTATAATATGTATGTACATATTTAAAAATAAAAGTAATCTATGTAGTATAATATCAAATGTCTGGTATCGATAATACAAGCCTATTATTTTTAAGATTTTTCTTCCCTCAAATTTCAGGACACAATCAACAACCATTTGAATTCCTGCACACGCCTGGATCCCGATCCGCCATCTTGGTTGCCCGATGACGTTTTAAACGTCAACAGTATGATAGATGAAACGGACAACATTATGGAAAAATTGAATGGTAACGACAACGGCGACGACAATCGAGACAAAGTGACGATCAAATTGTTGTGCGGAGCTGATTTGTTGGAGTCCTTCGCCACGCCAGGGTTGTGGGCTGATGAAGACGTAAGATCCTATTACTTCCAACTAATATTATAAGGGGCTGTTCAAGAATTACGTAACGCAATTTTTGAACGTTCCCTAAACGTTACGTTTTTTTCCAAAGAAAAGGGTTGCCAACTTGGTATAACTAAATAAAAATTATTTACAATACACTCGAGGGATTCCTCTCCCGTAAAAAATCATCGTAACGTTTTACAGCCCCTAAGTTACGTTACGTAATACTTGAACATCCCTTACCCTAAATGGTAAAGTTTATGAGGATGGATGTTTGTTACTCTATCACGCTTTGGATCAACGCATTTGGATGATATTTGGCACACAGATAGTTTATAACATGGATTAAGATATAGGATACTTTTTATCGTGAAAAAATGTTATGTTTATTATTCCGAGGTTTAATTATATCCTGTGTTATATTTTTAATTTTGTTTCAACGCAGACGAAGCAGCCGTGCATTAGCTTGTTTGGCTTGTTTCAATTACCCAGAAAATTGTGGGCGGAGTAATACTCATTTAAAGTTATAAATATATTTTCTTTTTAAGCGAAAACATTTTTAGTTGCTTTGGGCCCTTTTTAGTATTGAGATAAAACGGTGAACTGTGTCACGCTCTGTGAGCGACACCCTCAGTGACGTTTAACTGTATGAAACAAGCGCCATCTACCCGAACCAATGCGTACTTGTTGTATCACAATAAGCTTAACTTCGTAATAGTTCGTTAAGACGTTAACAGATCGTGTGGTTTTTCTTTTGCCAATTTTCTTTTTAAATCGTGTGTCAATAAAATTTTCAGCTGGAGACAATAGTGGGTCGCCACGGCTTGGTGGTCGTCTCCAGGGCGGGCTGCGATCCTGGCAAGTTTATATACGAGTCTGATATATTGTACAAATATAGGGTGAGTTTGTCTCTCTTCTCTCTCTTCGTATATAAATATGTATATACAAAATCTAATATCTGATATAATATATATAATATAATCTGATATAATATGTATCAGGCTCTCTATCTATCTATCTTTGTTTTTCTCTATCGCTCTCTACATATATAACTCTCTCTCTCTTTCTCTATTTATTAATAAAGTACACGGGTTTATTAAAAAAATATGGCCTAATATATCAAAGTATCAAGTGACTTAATTCGATCAACTTTGATTAGAGATGGCAGTGTCCATTTCATTTATGTTAAGGTCGTCAGACAGGCTGACGGTCCACTTGATGGTATGTGGCCAGCGTCGCCTATAACACAAGCAAAGCCACAGGCGCTGCATCATTTGAATTTAAACGACAACCGCTGTCACATTTAAAGTGGAAGTTAGCCGCTTTCATGGCAGCCGCTGACCGTTGAAAGTCAAAGTAAACCACAGGCAAGCGTGCAAAGGCTTAGCTAATCGTATTACATATTGATACTAGCCGCACGCTCCCGGCTTCGCCCGAGATCAAAATAAAAACGTTCCTATCTTTTAAGTTAGACCAAATTACACATAGCATGTGTGAATAAAAAAAAAGTTTTATCAAAATCAGTTCAGTAGTTTAGGAGTTCATTGGCGTCAAACAACGTGACACGAAAGTTTTATATTATATAAATTTTTATATAGCTTTGCTTACTTTTGTTGATAAGGGGAGGGATGTAAATACTAGAATCCCCCCCCCCCCCCTCTCTAGGGCCTGTCAAATGACTCGTTCGAATTACTTATGGAACGGAGTATAGAGACTTTTGCCCTTGACATATTATTCCAGAAAAACGTAGTCCTGGTGACTAACTACATAGCGAACGAAGTCAGCTCGACAGTGCTCCGGAGGCTGATGCGGAGAGGGGAGAGTGCCAAATATCTCACCGACGATGGAGTGCTCTCGTACATAAGGCTTCACCGGCTCTACGGGGCTGTCAACGCGCCGGCTGTCACGTGAGTACTGTCACTGTCAATGTCACTCGTATATATATACAGGATGATGGCAAAAGTTTGAAAAGGAAATTAAATTTTTTTTTTTTTTTTTTTTTCATTTATTCAATATGTTTGATTCACTTCGTACCAAAAGATAATCGCAGTTGGTAGGACTATAATATCTTGAAAATTTCCTGAAAGAAAACATCTACACTTTTAGTTTTAGCAATATAATAATTATTGGTAATTTACGAATAAACCCGACCACAAGGTTTCGAACTTGGGTCTATCAAACCTTCAATACCCTAAAAATTTCTATTTTATAAGAAGAAACGCTCATTTTAATACTTGTGTGTTTACAAACACATTTCTAACAGTAAATATAATTTGTCCAGTGTCTAACCGCTCAATCTGTCCCACACGCTTCCCTCGGATAACAGTGAGTATAATATGCTGAACGATCTGATCGCAAATTACGACAAAAAATCACCTCAAGACCACACAATGGCCTCCTCGGAGGAAACCAAGTTCAAAAACATACTAATCTCAATAAGAGACAAGCCGTCGATCATAGACGAGACGATAACCGTGAAGAGGCAGAGAAAATCGAATTATCTCATGCCCAACACGCACACGGATTCGATAAGTCCATTGGACAGTTTGCGGCCGAAAATGGCGTACTTGGATCGGGCGCCGACCAATTACGTCCCAGGGAAAGCTGTCAAGATTGTCAGCGACGTCAAAAAGCACGAGATCACAGAGCAGGTAAGTGGTACAGGGCAGGCGGAAGCGAACCACAGCTCAATCGAAAGCTACGCGACGACAGACAACGAACGTGTGATTGTAAGCGATGTCAAATCGCACGCGGTCACAGAGCAGGTAAGTTGCGCGGAAGCGAACCACAGCTCACTCGAAAGCTATCTGACGAGAGACAACGATTGCAAGCGTCGCGTGAGCGAAGGCAACTTGGGTTCGAACAATTTGAGCCAGTTGCGTGTGGAGAAGAAACGTTGCTCGTCCACAGTTAGGAAGCTCAGTAAGGAGGGTGTTAAAAAGAGTAAATCTGAGGTTTCGAAGTTGTGCGAGAAGGTCAAGAGTTTAAAGGTGAAAGACAAGGAGCAAAGTAAGAGTTACAAAACGCGCAGTTGCAATGACATTGTCAGACTCATTCTGACCAAACATGGCATACATGTCATAAGTGACACAGAGGCGATTGTTTGAATCTGTCAACCGCGAAATAGCTATATGGCTAAAAAGATTGTCGAAGTTAGAAAGCAGTTTAAAAAAAAAAAGACTGCCAATGTCATTTTGTTTGACAGGAATGACAGGAATGACAGGTAATGGTTGACGGTCCTAGTGAGGTTGAAATCTAAATGCTTAGTACTTTTAGAAATCATAATTATGCTGGTACTTATACTTAGGTATTTAGAATATTTTAGAATTGAACAGGTAATTTGTAAAATTAGAAAAAATCCGAAACGAAAATTAGTAATAAATGTTTAATTACTATGAATTTGAATTGTTATATTAGTTCTCCTATTTCTAAGTGTGTAACTTTATGAATTGTTTATTTATTTATTATATTTATAATCTATTAAATAGAATGCCTAAAAATGCATTGAAAAAATAATAATAAAATAAAATTAAAAATAAAATTTATTAAGCATTAAATATCGTTAAGTACAGTCGCGGTCATTGGTCTTTTAGATTTATTGTCAAACCAAAACATGCTAAGTATGTACTTTGAGATATTGACAAAATTACAGTATTTTATTTAAAACTTTTGAGTTGTTTGTTATAAAGGGTGTCCCAGAATGTTTTTCGTTTTTGAATTGACCAATACGCCCCAACCGCAGGTAGCAGAGGGAGAGGAGTGGTCTCAAACGCTTGGTCGACTTGTTAAGTTTAGTAGCCATGAATCGTTTCACGGGACCCCAGCGCGCGTTTTGCGTGCGAGCGTTTTATAAAAACAACGATTTGTTCGCCTCTACAAGACACATTTTAATTTAACAAGCTTAAAACATGTGCCAAGTGCCAATTTAATTAAGCATTGGGTGTACAAGTTTGAAGAGACTGGGAATACAATGCCGGACAAATCGTCTGGGCGCAAAAGAACATCAAGAACGTGCATGAACGTCGACCGCGTTCACCAGTCTGTTATGGACGACCCACGACAGTCGTTAAGATTGCGCGCAGCTTCTCTTAATTTGAAAAAATCTACAGTTCATCGCATTATTTCGAAAGATTTAGATTTTCACCCCTACGCAACACCTTCTTCCAGCAAGATGGAGCCACTTCTCATGTTACAAATGACTCATTAACTGCTCTTCACGATTTATTCCCTGGAAGAGTGATAAGTCGCCGAGGAGACATCAACTGGCCACCGAGGAGCCCTGATTTAACGCCTGCTGATTTTTTCCTGTGGGGCTACCTAAAAAGTAAAGTTTACAATCCATTGCCGACCAACCTGAATGTTTTGAAGCAAAGAATCACTGAAGAAATCAAGTCTATTCCAAGAGCGATGCTCCAGCGAGTGATTGAAAATTTTAGGTCCAGGCTAAATGAATGTGAACAAGTGAATGGTGCGCATTTGAAAACGGTTGTTTTTCATAAATAAACTTCAAGAACTGCTATTTAATTTAACAATAAATAAAAGGAGTTTTAATTGATATTGTTGTTTTTTATTTAACATCTAAAAACGAAAAACATTCTGAGACACCCTTTATTATGTAAACATGAAAATTTAATAGTTCATTTACTTATTATTTTTATAATAGAGTAAATTTTGCCTAATTATAAATATGTGCTCATAAGTACTTAGCTGTTTTTTTAAATGATACTTATGTCAAAATGTTAAATGCTCAAAAAGTTCACATAGCAGATTTTGGTTTGACTACTACGACGGATAGACAAAGGCTTATAAATTGAGAATAATATTAATTTAATATTATTAATGTTGATAACAAATAATATTTTTAGTTATTTGATAATGATGAAAAGTTGACAATGTCAAGGTTTCTTGACATTTGTCTTGTGACCGCGATTGTACTATGATCTTAAATTATCATAAAATTATAGTTCCTCTAGAGTGACCCTATATAGAATGTAAAGCCTAATAAATGTTTTGTGATATAATAAACCAAAAAAAAAAAGATAAAAAAATATTCGTAAATTAAATGTTATATGTAACGGAATTATAGAGGAATTTAATTAGTACTTATACTGTTTTATAACTATCATAAATATATAATATATAAATTGTTAGAAGTTTCTAGATATTGTAATAACTTAAAAAAAAAAAAATTTTTTTTTTTAAAGTTGATTAAATCAAAAGGTATAGAAATACTTTAAAATAAAATACATTTATGAAAATTAGTCTATTAAATGCGAGAGAGATGTTTACCTGTTTTATATTATAAAATTTATATTATAATGTAAGATACAATTATCAAATCAAATGAATATAGGCTCTACTAGGTAAAGCAGACAAGAAAAGTGCTTTATCAGTTTCGATCACAAATTCCATTCATTTCAAAATTCGCTAAGGCTTAGATTTGAAACAGGTATTGATTACTGATTGACATAATTTGTCATCGCCAATAAAGATAGCAATAGAAATTGTCACTTTGAATTTTCAAAGGAAAACATACCTTATCATTCTACAACATACAAACAATGTTCAATCTTAGGGTGATAAAGCACTTTATTTGTTGAGTTTACATTTAATTATTAAAAAAGAAAAATTATAATTAAATGCATAGTTAAATAATTAAATAACAGTAATTATAATAACCCCCTTGAATCCACTGTGATACGAGTTTTGAACCCCTTTACAAATAAATTGTGCTAAATTAAAATGTATGTATGTACTTGTACATACAGCCTCGGAATATAATCGCAATTGTTTATAATTTAATAAAAATGAATATAAAAAATCCTATACGAGGCGATTTAATTAGGGAGCTTCCAAAAAATTTACTTTTCGAAGACATTTTTTGTGACATTGTAGTGTAGACATACATAATATACTAGCTGACCCGGCAAACGTTGTTTTGCGAAAAAATAAAAAATAAATTTTTGGGGTGGACCACCCTTAACATTTAGGTGTATAAAAAATAGATAAGCACCCCGATAAGCACACAAAATTTCATCAAAATCGATCTAGCCGTTTCGGAGGAGCTTATATATTAGATCTATCCAGCCATACTCAACCTTTTTTCACCCTGGGCCACATAATTGATAGAGTCTGTGCAGAAAGAGAAGCGACGTAATAATTGAGGGCGCTACTGTGCTTAATTTGTTAAGCAAATTAAGTTAAGTTGTATTTGTTATGTTAATAACACTGTTATGTTATTATAGTTCGACTGTAAACATCTTGATACTTTTATAAATTAGTTAAATTTTATACCTACTACTCTAAAACTTATTAGTAAAACATCGTATAAGGGAACTAACATTAAGTTATTATGTTAGTTCCCTTATACGCCGCGTCCATTCTCTAGTTCTCTTTCCGCACGGACTCTAATGTTTTTTCTTGCGGGCCGCAGCAGGTGCAAACTGACTTGGCAACCAAAACGTAATTTTTGTGCGTGATTTCTTATTTAAATTTTATTCATACCAGTATTCTAATAATACTGACACAATGCTTACTAATATGATACGCGACTTAGTCCGCGTAACTTTATAATTTATAAAATATGCCTATGTTACTCGCCGATAACGTAGCTTTCTATAGGTGAAAGAATTTTTCAAATAGGTCCAATAGTTTTGGAGCCTATTCAATTCAAACAAACAAACAAACAAAATCATTCCTCTTTATAATATAAGTAAAGTATAGATAATAAAATTAAATAGGTATGCATATGCGGGCCCCGGGCCGCACGTTGAGTATGTATGGCGGATCTATACTGTTACAAAAAATGTCTGGAGTAGGTATTGTTAAATATTCGTGACTCGACTTAGTTTTAAATATACTTTTTTCCTATTGAGACTTTATAGCGAGCTTG
Organism: Synanthedon tipuliformis; assembly: GCA_947623395.1. NCBI lineage: Eukaryota > Metazoa > Arthropoda > Insecta > Lepidoptera > Sesiidae > Synanthedon > Synanthedon tipuliformis. The sequence continues at coordinate 1,276,550 of OX392429.1, read as the reverse complement.
AATAAAAAAACGTTATCCCGTTATTTATATTCTATCGATGTGCCAATTTTCTTCCAAGACTGCAGGCTGAAATATCAACCTTAATTCTAGAAGTATTGAATGGTATTATAATTATTATCTGCTTGCCTTGATGTGATGTAGTCATCAGTTAACTACAACTATGAATTTTGCGTCACAAATGCCAAAGGGGCACATGTCAAGTGCGCCTTAAACGGAATCATGGCGGAGTCTTCGCCTTCGCGCGTCAATGGTGAAAGGTAGTAACGAACAAGATCTACTATTCATTTTAAACTCCAATGCGATGACGTAAAAGTCGCATTTTCTTTAAATGAAAATAAATGTATGTTTAAATATATGTTTGGTTGTTATTAAATGACAGATGACAGAGTTGATGATCTAAGCATATGTCATTTTTAAATGTGCCATAAAGTTCGTAGTGTTTTGTTTTGTATGACGTACCAAATCCATAGTTGTAATAGATTGATGGATGTAGTCAATGTTGTTAAATTATGAATTAGATTTCTTTATAGAATCATAGATAATTGAGAGCTATGTGAGGTAGTCTACGTGAGCTTAGAAATGTAGCATTTTCACGAAGATTGTCTTTATGGATGTATTATATAATATAATATAAAGTAGTTCGATGAAATCGGTGGGACTTAATAATGGCCAAAAATGTGCCCCCAGGTTTTTTTTGTACGTTTGCACCTATGATTTCGGTCGTCAAGTTGGCTGCACTCTAAATGACAGCTGTCACTGTCCCCTGTCACAATGGTGTGTTGATAAATCGTAGACACAGACAATTTCACATGTAGAGAGTTGGTCCTCCTTACTTCTACTCTTCATGAGCAAGACCTATGGGGCCGAGATACTAAAAGTGCAATATAACTATATAATTAAAATCAATTATGACATTATGATTATGACGTCACTTGTGGCTAATATTGTAACGATTTTAAATTATAATATAAAAATAAATGATTTGCGAATAGGAGTACATAGCAGGTGTATTTTTATGTATGTATGTCTTGTTAAAGAGGTGTTTGGTAATTAAAACAATGACATGCAAATAATAATAAAAAATATATGTTATTTTGAGCTGATTTCGCTTTTTAATGTTTATGATGTAGATGTTGCATTAGCAAGCAAACAGCCTGACTGACAAACTTTCTAAATAATAAATTATCTGTTACAAATACATTTGTGGCACAGAGCAAAAAATCGCGTTACTAGAGATGGTAGTGATAATAATATTCGTGCCGCGCCAATTTCTATATTTTGCACCAATTCTGATCGTGCAAGATCCAAAATTAAAATATCCAAAAAAGGCTATAGAAATGTCTCATCATGCTGTGCTTTTGTGTAATAATCAAAGTAAAAACGCGAATAAGCTACATTTTAACATAACATATAACATTTAAGTAATTGAATGCAAATTTTTAGCTTTTAAAAAATGCGAGTCGATATTGTCTTGGAACACAAAAGCTAAACAGTGCGTAATAAGCCGTGCGTGCACTTGTATGGAAAGCGTCGACAATGCCGTCTCTAGTAGTAGCGGTTGGTTCTTTGCTCTATGATTTGTTGTCTATTGTTAGCTTAAGTACCTTACACACTGATGTATCATTAACATTTGTCATGTTTATGACACGTCAGTCCAAAAAAAAAAAACGTTACTTATAGTGTGTTTTTGCCTTTTTACGTTCGTAAAATAAAGAGATTATGATTATAAACTTTTTAGCTTTTTTGTATGCAGTAGATGATAAATTGTAATTTCTGTTGTAACATTTTGTGTAGAAAATTAGATGAGAGCATAAATATTCAGTTTTTGTGGTTTTGTTAGTCATATCATCTAGTTTTACTTACTTACCTATGAAATTTTTGATCTAGTTTAAAAAAAGGAAACTGATAATTTTTGAAATTCATATAATGATATATACTTACTAGCTGTTGCATGCGCCTTCGTCCGCTTAACTTTATAAAATATAGCCTATACTATGTTACTTGCTAATATTATAGCTTTTTATATGTAGTTGAAAGAATCTTTAAAATCGGCCCAGTAGTTTTTGAGTTTATTCATTACAAAAATACAAATATTCCTTCTTTATAATAATACTAGCTGGTGCCCGCGACTTCGTCCGCGTTCTGGATGAAAGGTACCCTATGTCCTTTTTGGAGTCCCAGACAACGTGTATGCAAAATTTACAACGCCATCTAGGGAATTCTGTTTGAAGCAATGTAGTACTCTAATTCATCTAAAAGTTAACAGATGGCACTACATGTTAGTTATAGTTTATAAAATTACGTGTTAATAAAATTAAAGCTGCTGCCCGCGACTTCGCCCGCGTAACTTAGTAAATTATGTACTTAAACCTTCCTCGAGAACCACTCTACCCATTAGTGAAAACCGCATTAAAATCCGTTGCGTAGTTTTAAAGATCTAAGCATACAAAGGGACATAGGGACAGAAAAAGCGACTTTGTTTTATACTATGTAGTGATTAGTATAGATTAATTCATTCCTTGACCGAGGTAAAAAAATACGAACCGTATAGATTATTGTACAGACTTAAAATTAGAATGATATTAATTTAAATAAAAATTAATTCATTAAAACACAATAATCGCAATTTTTATTTAGAACGTGGCGCTAAGAACAATTTTATTCTCTTTGTAGCATTTCAAATCGAAAATAAGTCAGTTTTCTTTATCGTAATGTATAGGATATTATTTGGAAACTTAGTACAATCAATGTGACCATATATTTTGTATATTTGCGGACATATTAATAATAATGTATTAAACATTTTTTTAGCGCTGTACTAATTTTATTTATTCGCGTATAAGGTTCAATATCGAATATCCGTTTGAGCATATTCATGCACAGAACTAAAAAGTCCCAAATCGAATCAAGGCCTAGTTAATTTTTGTCTTTTTAGTAACTAACAAAGCGTATTTCTTTTGCAAATGTAACTAAAGTACATTGATTGTTCTATCTATAGCATTGAAGTATTACAACTATGGAATTCGCGTCTCAAATGCCAAAGTGGCACATATAAAGTACGCCTAAAACGGAATCATATCGGTGTCAACGGTAAAAAGTAGTAACGACCAACTTCTACTATTGATTTTAAACTCCAATGTGTTGACGTAAAGTCACATTTTCTTTAAATGACAGATGTTTGGTTGGTTTTAAATGACAGATGACAGAGTTCATGCTCTACGCATATTTAAATGTTTCATAAAGTTCGTAGTGGACTTGACCTTACTGCTTTTGAAAACAAAGAAAAATTATGGACTTAAGACTTGACTAGTCTCGGGATCTGCTACTTTTGCTTTTAATTTCAATTTAAAAAAAAAGGCTATTATAAATTGCTATTTTTACTAATGACACTGGCAAAATCATCGGAAAAGATCTGATGGAACCAAGACATGGCATGCATGCGAAATCCATAGTTGTATAGTAGTATATTGATGAATGATCTATAGCAATATAATATTCTATATATTACGCATAGTGAGCGTATAGATCCATGTTTAACATTATTGTTTTCCTTTAATGTTTGTTACCTTATATGGTTTGATATTTTGTTATTTAATACGTTGATTGTGTGCGTAGGGAGGCGGTTGCCCGTTGTAGCTGACGTGTTGCGCGCGCGCAGCGACTTCGCACGACGCGCGCCCTAACAATCGATAGAAACATTACATACTTACAATAAAATTTACTCCGTGTAAAACGCACCAGTGCTTAACTTTTAGTTTTAACGTTGTAGATCAAGTGTGACGTGACATGTAAAATGGTCTTTAATTTTTTTTTTTTTTTTTTCGCTATAACATCGCTTTTTTGTGACAGCCTTATAGTGTGTTTATTTATTTGTCATTTAATAAGGAAAATGTTTAAGTTTATTTTGACATCTTTACATGACACATTACACTGTTTTTATGCCGCAAACATTTGTGCAATTCTCTTGTTTTTTTTTTTTTTAATTATTAAATATTTAAATATTATATTTTTTAAAACACATTTTGATATGTTTATTAAGTTGCAATTTACAAACATTATTATTTACATGCTGACAAAGTTGATTATTGTTTATTTTTTAAAACGTATTTGTCAGTTAAAGTTGAGCATAGTTTATGCAATAATTTATCGTTTATATATATTTATATTTTTACCTTCGTATAAAAAAATTACATTTCACTAAAAACAAAAAAGAGAAATGCTCTAAATGTTCTCTTGATAAATTGTGATTTTTAAAGTTATTCGTGGTAATTAAATTGTTATGCGAATCCCTCATCGAAGTACTTACAAGTATGGAATTTGCGTGACAAATGCCAAAGCGGCACATAAAATGTACGCCTAAAACGGAATCATGGCGGAGTCTTGCCTTCGCGCGTTAATCGTAAAAGGTAGTATAGTAACGACCAAGATCTACTATTCATTTTAAACTCCAATGCGATTACGTAAAGTCGCATTTTCTTTAAATGACATAATATGTTTGGTTCGTTTTAAATGACAGATGACAGAGTTGATGCTCTGATATGACAGTTGAAATGTCACTTTTAAATGTTCCATAAAGTTCGTAATGTTTTGTATGGCATGCGAAATCTATAGTTGTAATACATCGATGGAATAATCACTTGATTTGATACATTTGCTGTTATCAATTTTAGAGTCTATGCATGCGATTATAAAGTTGTTTTTTCTTTGTATAGCGAATAGCGATATCATTCCTTCGAAAGTTTTACTGACAATCGATTGCTTTCTTGTATCTAGATCAAAAGTGTTCTTAATAAATCAAATCTAAATATTTATTCATCAAATACTTATCTCTAAGATTTTTCTTAGAGATAAAATATTTATCTCTAAGAAACTCTTTTGATTTATATTATATTCCTTAAAGCTTCTAAAGTTGGCAACGCACGGTCATAGGCGACGGTAGCCACCTACCATCAAGTGGATCGTCAGTCTGTCTGTAGACCAGACTTGACCTTAACATAAAAAAAGTCTATAAATTTAAATTTTACCAAGATTTCGGAACACGAAGCCAAGATAAATAAATAAATAAATATCTTCACACATTCCACACAGCACCATCTAGTTCCACAGTAAGCAACTAATGCTTGTATTGTGGATACCAGACAGTTGATATGATATACTGCATAATATTCCTTTTTTTTTGTAAATACATATAATTATATTATAAATAAAAAACATCCACGACTCGGGTACAAAGGTAAAATGTTAACACATAAAAACATTTGCCCCTAGCGGGATTGGAACCAGCGACCGTTTGGTTAACAGCTAGGGTTACTAGCCACTAGACCAAACGTGTGGTCAGATGACGATGATCCTGAGAAGAAACCTCGAAAGAAACTCAGGATAAAACACAGTCTATCGACAAACCAATCGATTATCAGTAAAGTTCTACTTGTTGTGATTATATTATGATTATGTTTAATGGTTCTACGCATGGAATATTATATTATGCATGTTTTCTATATAATTATATTATGTAATTTTTCTGCTCAATACATATTTCGTCTTTGATGTTTTCAATATTTACTTAGGTGTTTTTTCTAGAGTTGTATTGGTTTTGAAAATTTGAAACCCTTAATGATATAGGGGAAAAAGAACCATATTACCTACCTACGTAAAGTTTAAAGACGAATTTAAATAATTTTACATAGTAGGTAATATAAAATTTGGTCACAAATTAAATATTATGATTATGCTATACCTACTTGATTATTTCTCCAAAGGTTTTTGTTTGTCAAATAGAACTTTGATAGAATGTTCTGATCTTAAAATAATGGTTACTAAGAAATTTTATACTTTGGGATCAGTCATTTCGCTTGTTTGTATTGTTCATATTGTTTTGATCACATATTAATTTAATTATAATAGTTCAATATTAATTATATTAGGTATATTATTTAATTATATTAGTGGCCATAGTACCTCTACTCTTATCCTTATCAAGGGTAGACGTGATTCTCTTTGGTCGACCATTTCGCTTCACGTAAATTGTACTTCGATCTGTAGATCTACAGCAGATTTATCTTGAGGCAAATTAATCTACGTAAATCCATGGATTTACATATATTATATCTTTTATATAAGCGTCATTCTACCAACTTTTAAAAATCATAATTATCTGGCAACACTGAAAATTAAAATTTGTTTTTTTTTGCTCAATACAAAATTTTATTTTGCTCTGAAAATTGGCTTTCGCAATTTGGCTTTTTGAGCGCCTAAAGCGACTGCTTCTCGCTTTAGTCCATGGGTAACATGGCATGGGTCAATATTCAACAATAAATCATTTCGAATGTGGAAAAAAACAAATTTCCAAATTTCTTTTTATTGATAACTAGCTCTGACCCTGCAAACGTTGTTTTGCCAAATAAAAATTTGGGGTGGATCACCCTTAACATTTAGGGGTATGAAAAATAGATGTTGGCCGATACTCAGACATACCCGATAAGCACACAAAATTTCATAAAAATCGGTCCATCCGTTTCGGAGGAGTTTGGCAACAAACACTGCGACACGAGAATTTTATATATTAGATTATCAATCAAAAAGTGACGATGTTTTACACACACTACAATAAAAAGTTGCCGCATTCACGGAGCTATTGTTTTTAGATAGCGCGGTATCTAGTCGAGCGCAGCGAGACAAATCATAATCTAAGGGAAATAATATAGTACTTACAAAAAGCGTGCATAGAGTAAAATAATAATTTAATAATGAAGTTGGTTCCTGTTATTTATTTTCACAGAGCAATGAATTGCCGCACCGTGCTCTACTAGAGCCGGTACATACAATACCTACACCCTACACTACACTTACAGCTTTATTATTTGTATTGATTAAATGCAATTTTTAGCTTTTTAAATAATGCGAGTTGATATTGTCTTGAAACACAAAACCTAAACAATGCGTAATCTCTAGTAGCTGTAGGCTGCGGCTGCGGCGATTCATTGCTCTATGTTTTTTTCGCTTAACTTAAGGTGTCATCGGTTGTCTTAAATGTCTTAGATAATATTTTTATTGTGATATGTTTACAAATATTCCACATTTATTTTGCTGTCCAGTCACTGAATGTATAATATAAAGGATATAAAAAAATACGTAAAACAGCTATCTATTTTTTAGTTTAAGCATTTAATTAAATATTTGTAATAGCACAAATTTTAATAATGTTCAACCGTTTAGATAATACCAGATAGTAAGTATGGTTAAAAATATCCAAGTGTAAAGCTTTTTGTATGTATGTATATGGTTAATTTGATTGAAAATTTTATTCAATGCATGTAAAAGTGTTAAAACACATGCTTTAAGTTAAATAAAGATATAGAATAGTTTATTTATTGTTGATTTGTTTTATTTTTACAATCAATTTTTATTTTAAGACGCCAGTCTGTGTGAAATATTAAAACTATTACTGCTTGTAATTGCGGTGAATATTAGGGATTAAAAAATAAATAAATATATTCACACATTCCACACAGCACCATCTAGTTCCACAGTAAGCAACTAATGCTTGTATAATAGATACCAGATTGTTAATATACTACATACATTACTTTTTTTTTGTAAATACATACATATTATAAATAAAAAACATCCACGACTCGGGTACAAAGGTAAAATGTTAACACATTAAACATTTGCCCCTAGCGGGATTCGAACTCGCGACCGTTTGGTTAACAGCTAGGGTTTTACTAGCTATTAGACCAAATGTGTCGTCAAGAATTCAAAGTTCTAAATATGTTTACAGCAATATGCTAAAATGTAATGAAACAAAATAAAAAATCAATTCAAGATCAAATTAATAAAAGACATTATGTAATGTTAAACAACATTTAATTCATTCCTTCGCTAAAAAGTATGTAATAAAAATAAAAAATAATAATAATAAAAAAAAACACTTAATCAACAACTTCCACATGATATTGGATGGTTTATAATTTCTGTAAAAAAAATTAAATTTATTTGTGTATAATTTTTCTTTTACTCGGAAAAAAATCAAAAGTTCACTTACTGCAAGTAAAGAAAAAATAGGAGTCTGCTTGCTCATAACAAGTTTAAATATTTTAACTATATTCAAATAAAATATTATTAAAAATGGTACCTATATATTATATATATACACACTATTATATTATTTAATAATATTTTATTTTAAATTTTTCAGGAATTATTTTCGGCAATATCTCAAAAGTATAATTTTTGTACATGATTTTGGTTTGGCTATAACTATATATTGGCCAGCACTCAATTTTTTTTAAGAGAAAAAAACTCCATGATTTAAAAATAAACATTAAACAAGTAGAGAAATTTGTCGTTTATAAATAATTATAAATCATAATATGGCTCTGGCGAAATTGACACGAAAATAATTTTGTCGGATATATCCGACACTGGCGGTTGAAGGATTAGGGATTAGTTTTCTTAATTGGATCGGGACATTGGCACCACGGTGTAACGTTTTCGTTGCATATTAATTGTACATTCAACACAGTGATCGGTAGTCCGTCTATGGTCACGTTGTGGGTTGACCATAAATTATATGCAACGTCGTGAACACCGGTCACTTTGTCCCTGCGACGAGTCACTTCGCGCTGATTATAACACTTGCGCATATCGCGACGACGATAAGTCTTATCGTGGATGTGTCTGAAAATAAAAATAAACTATGTAAACTAGCTAACTTTCATTATGTAACGAGATTTAAAAAAATGTTAAGTGGCCTTAACGTGTACATGCGAGTGAAGTCAGTACTTAAGTCATTATGTAATGAGATTTTTTAAAAATAAATGCTAAGGCCACCGTGTAAGAGCGAGTGAAGTCAGTAAGTAATAGGTAGTTTAGGAGGAGAATTTGTAGCCTCAATCTATACTAATATCACAGCATACTTATTTCATACAGTAGGCCGACGGAGACGTCTAGACAGGGCAATCCCGCGGGGCGTAAGGGGTGAGGCGCGAGTGGGACGTGCCCAAGCTGCATACTTCGTCGTTCTTAGTAGTTTGGGATAAATATTCTAGGGATATCGCGTCTTTCAAATTTTAATTTATTACATAAATCAAAATGATACGGCATGTGCTGTAAGTGCGTGCAAATCTTTATCTCGCATAAATAAAGAACTAAGCTTTCGTCAATTTCTGCACGATGAAGAAAGGTACTTAAGCACATTTTATATTACTTAATTTGTGTCAACACTTCCGTAATTATTAAATACCTACACAGGCGGCGGTATCGCCCAACATCAAAGGCGTCGGCCTACTGTAGGAAATAAGTATGCTGTGCTAATATTATAAAGCTGAAGGTTTGTTTGTTTGAATTGAATAGGCTCCGAAACTACTGGACCAATTTGAAAAATTCTTTCACCTATAGAAAACTATATTACAAGGTAGTAGTAACATAGGCTATATTTTATAGTTACGCGGACGAAGTCACGTGCAACAGCTAGTCTTAAATATAAACATTAGCAATGCACTTTGGCAAGTCACTTACTTAAAAGTATTCTCTGTCCCAGTACTAATATTCTCTGGTCTTGTCACCTTCAATCCTGCATCTTTTATCCTCACATAAAACTCGTCATCCTCCAATCCCCATCCCCAGTAATTATTAGACATCCCTTTCACTAACTCATAGTGCTGTTTTGTTATTAAGAGGATACCACCAATAAATGTATCGTAATGATATTTTGGATGTGTTTTTGGCGATGATATGTGAAAAGGTCCTTTGGCGGGATAATCATATTTCAAATTGTCATTCAGAGGCAATAAGTCAACGTCGTGCATGGCGATATAATCATAATCGTTCCTCGTATAAATGAAGCCGACATTGATAAGGGACGCTCTGTTGAAACGGTTGCTATCCTTTTGTTGAAGGATGAAAATGTGAAATGGAATTTGCTGCTTGTTTAAAAACTTGTACATGTGAGGTACAAATTCAAGAAGCTCTTCAAACCGATCTCTGAAGGGGACTATTATTGCTAGACGTTTCTTGTTTGGCATAGTGGAAGAGCTACGTATTTGATATTTAATCGGTTTAGGTAATGCCTGTTTTTCTGTAAAAAAGAAAACATTTGAATTAGATAATGTATAAGGCTAAGGCTTTTCTTTCGTTTTCCAAAGAAAACAAACAAAAAAGGGGAAGACAGAACCTTAGATAGGAAGATGATATAAGGAAGGTAACGGGAGAGACATGGATAAGAAAAGCACAGAATAAAAAACAATCGAAGAACTTAGAAAATGCCTATATCGTTTGACAAGCGAGGAAAAATAATAAAAGGAAAATTAGGTTATATATTGATGTACTCTAGCATGTTTTATATTATGATTCCTTGAAACAAAGGCTATCTTTATTTTGGGGCTAGGGTTAAGGGCGCATGCTAGGCATGGAATGGATGCAGAGAGTAACAAAAGTTGAATTTTTGTGTAGAATGAGAAAAGGAATGGAGGTGCTAAGAATGTTGTTCCTGCATTCAAAAGATTCGTGATGAAAGAGAGATACTGTATTGTTCAGCTAGTGACGCAGGGGAAAATACAGGGAAAACATAGCAAGAGACAGGAGAAAAACATCCTGGTTAATGAATATGAGTGGTTTGGTTTAAGCACTCACACCCTCTTTTGTGCAATTTATTCAAAATAGTTATCGACTGTCGGAAAAAAGCGGCATGTTAAGGAGAAGAAAAAGGCTTAAGTCACACTACCAAAAACCTTGCTTAGTGATAAGAGCCAAGCTACTTGGTTTATTGCATACTATCACATTGGCCACATTGCAAGCGACGTGCAAAGGTAGACCTGCCTTATTAGTGGGGCCTTAGCAAAATACGCTGATAAGTATATTGTATATAATAAGTAAGTAATTGGTTATATTTACCCGTATTTATAGGCAGGGAAGCTAAATAGCATCCCATTATAAAAGTTAGTCCTAAACAAACGACAAGACATTTCGAACTACTAAAACGATAACCCATTAAATAAACACCTTTATACATTAAATTTCTAATTAAGTTTTATTAATATGATAAATTCATAATTTTATATTAATATTACGATTTCATTGTTATAAAATTAAATTAAATAATTATTTAATTTGATACCGTCCGTATTGTTTTGATTCGACATTTGACAACAAGAATGACAATGACAACTAAATATGCCAAGACAAGCAATATGTGACATTGACATAATTGACAGTAGCTCTGCTTTTAATATGCGTTCAGAAACACTATTTGTTAACTTGAAGCCATAGAGTAACTTATAATATATACGGAAATAGAGACTTATCTTGGCTGTCTAAACGGGTAACAGCTTTGTGACGCCATCTGTATATTGTGTCCAGAACTAACACGTATGCGTCACAGAATAGGGTGGTAGTTATTTCATTATTTATTAATTGTCCTATAACAAATATGGGAATAATGCAATGAAACAAGTAGTAAAATTTAAAATTTATTTATTTCTTACTTTTAGGAATAATAATGCGATTCTTTGTTATGGTGTTTATTCTTTGAACTTCTTCACATCTATATCATCAGGATACCAATACATTAACAGAACAAAAAGCACATAGACATCCTATATTCAGTTAATATCCATAGTACAAGATACGGCCGTAAGAATATGTACCAATCGAGGATTAAATAAACACTTTTTTGTCGGAGCGGAGCCCGATATGTCCACAAAAATAATAAGAGTTCTATCTCAATTTGTGCACTACACTACACTATCGAACCAAACCGGAGGAGCAGAACTCAACTCAACGGACGAAAAACCAACACAAAACACGGAAAAATATGCAAATTGCAGTAAAATTGGGACAAGAAAAACGACGCGTACGCTGTTCTTTAAACAGACATTTTGTTAGTCATGTTAGTGTTGCTAGTACAAGAACTATAATTGTATCCCAGCATGTACGGAAAAAAAATCACTATATTAGATTAAAACACAAGTATTCTAAATCAAATACGACAAAACCATGAAGCTATCTTTATCTATAGCTTCATGCATAAAACAATACCGAAACGGTACCATAAATATAAAATAGGTAATCGAAAGTATAAAATTTAATATTACAATAGGTTATTATTGTTAACAACACGATGTTTTTTATTTTAAATAAATAAAAAACGACTCCAGCACAGAATTGGACCGGCGCATTATGAAAAAGAAAGTAATGACTATTCTACCAAAATTTACCAATTTTATTGGTAAGTTTTATCATACGTTATATAGCAATTATAAATTATTCATAAAAAGCGACATCTACCTGATCATGCTCGAACTTAAATTATCTTAATTTAATAAAGCTGAAAGTGCTGCAATCTATTAATTGAATCTTGAACGATTTTTTGTTACACTACATCGTGTTCTAAGATAGTAGGCTCTGCTTGAAGCAATTATAAACAGAAACTAAATACTATGTAACGTATAAGTAATTATTGTAAAATAACTTAATTAATTTTATAATTTTAAGCGCTGTGCCATATCGGTGTATTTATCTCTGATAACACTCGTAAAAAAGAAACAATAGAATTAATCTTAAAAAAAAAGTATACGAACTAATATGGCACAAACAGCCACGCAAAGGCATAGTAGCTTGTAGTAATCACTGGATGGCCAATCGCTGATAGGTAGAAAGGTACTCTTTGATACCTACTCTTTGGTAACTTTTGGGTAGTCCATCGAACACAAATATTGTAACTAGACGGAACTGTGGATAGCATCATTGGCCGTACATACAAAAGTAAGTAGGTATTGCAGTGCTTATCATAAGTTATACTTTAAATACACACACTTGTAGATATCCTTTCAGCACTGTTCGGGAACTTTCATAATCATCATTGTCTCAGTCGCAAATGTCGCAACGTCTACTGCTGGACATAGGCCTCCCCCATAATTTTCCAGTAGGATCGGTTAAAAGTAGCCTGAAACTGTAATTTTAAAAATGGTCGATACTTATCTGTATAAATTCTAGTTGGGTGCGATAGCGGTAGGAACATACAAAAAAAATTAAGTAAGTGGTAGAGGTGGCATATCATATCATCGTCATGATTGTATACCTACCTACCAATGTTATTTTTATAAGGCTTTATCCATACTATATCCATACTATCCATGCTAATATTACCTATAAAATGTGAAAGTAACTCTGTCTGTCTGTTACTTTTTCACGATTTAACTACACAACTGATAATCATGAAATTTTGCATATTCCTACGTTGTCAGGGATACAAGAAAGGACATAATTATGATAACTTTTATTCAGAAAAATAAAAAAACTAACGCCTGGCCAAAGTACTATTATAGCAATTACCTACTTGCATATTTTCATACGCATACGTGGACGAAGTCGCGGGCACTAGCTAGTAGGTACCTAATTCTATAAAATTACAATGTTTTTGTGGAAAGTTTATATTCAGCGTATAGTATAGCCATATCATATCATATAGATACCTACTTACTTATTATTGTTTTTTTTTTTAATAGTAGGTACTTATTATTTTCATCGATAAATAAACGTGCGTCACTGTGAGTTTACGGTAGAAATGGCGGGAATCAACCCGAGCGCTATTAAGAAAACGTGACTTGTTTGGGGGTTCGCTTACCGCGAGCTAAATATATGGTTAGGAAGGCATTAATTACGAGTAAACGCAATCGGTACCAAGTTTAGCCGTTGTTATTAAGCTAAATTTGTTTGAATTGCTAATTAATCGCCGCCGAATGGCCCTTGTGCACGCCATCTATGGCGTCACAAATTAATATATAAATAAACCTCCAAAATAATTGTTTTATTGTTGATTACAATTTTAGAAATGGCACAATAGAACAGTTATACCTACCTAAAGTATTATGTATGAGTGTCTGTTTATATGAAGGTACCTACCTACATAGAGTAAATAAATAGTAGGTAGGTTGTAACTTGTACCTACCTATAATGTGCACTTTGCATCAATATTGGTTAATATTTTCAAATTGAATTTAGAATTTCTGATGCTATATAGGTATCTAATTAATTCGATTTTATAGGATCAGATCAGAAATTTTGAAATTCGTCAAAGAACTTAACAGCCTATGTTATCATTGGGCGGAAATTGTATAGATTTCAGTTAGTGAATTCCTTTGGCTTTGTGGCTTTTAGAATACAAAAAACTGATGAATAAAAATTATCCTAAGTTAAATACCTACGGGTGCCGCTTACCTACGTCACGAAATGTCAACAATAAATATCAATTTAACACAAAATACACAAACTGGCCACAACATGGAGTGCAGAATGCAGGACAATTAATTATCTAAACTTTTTATATGCAACTAATTACACGGTTAGGCTGAACAGGCCTCGCTCGTTGCCGGCGGGGACGATTAAAAAAAAACAAATACGCTCCGTTTCACGTGGCAATACATCAACGTCCTAAGTCAGAGAAAAGTTTACTAAATACCTACTTTCAGCGGTTGAGTTACGTCTTAGTTATTAGTAATTAAGAATAAGTTGATATAACTCGAGTTGTGGCATTTGTTTATTTATTTTTCAAACTATAATTGACGGTTTCGAGCCGTTCAAAAGTAATTAAAGGAATTAACAAACAGAAATAAGTGGGGGATGTGGGATGCTTTATTTATTCACAGCCTGTGGGTGTAGGAACGTGTTTTAATGAAGTTTCAGATATTAGCCTTAGCCACCTATCGTAAGTCAATATAGGCAGATAGTTACTGACTCTCATAAAGTAACTTTAGTAAGACTTATATGATCATTACCTAATTTATCATACATACCTACCTAATTGAAGTTACCAGGACAATTTTTTTTATAAGTCAAAGTAGCGCTTGGCCGCGATCTCACTTGATGTTAGATGCAGATGCGGCCAAAGGTGGACCACGCTTACCTAGTAGATGCCCATTTACCCTACGTTTGAAGACCCCGAGGTTGTAATTTTGGGGAAACACAGACGCAGGCAGTGAGTTCCACTCCTTAGCAGTTCGGACAAGGAAGGTGGAACTGTAACGCTTCGTGCGTGACCGAGGAACTTCAACCACGAAGGGATGAAACCCCAGCCCGCGCCTCGTGTTTCGCATACTGTAAGTAGGTCATTTGCATATCGCGGTCATTTGGGCAGACCGTCTGGCGGCAGTAACCAAACCACCCTCTTACAGAATACAGAGTATACCTACAGAATAAAAAAATGTAGCCAGTACCGATATCTCTGTTACATTTTGCGCATCTCGTGTTTGGTTAGAGCAGCACCAGCTATGGACACTGTTCCGAAACCGCTGAACCGAATTTGATGAAATTTTTAGACAAACTTCAGATTAGTCCAGCGGCTAATCCTGTGAAGTTTGGTAGCGATCGGATGCGGATGAAGTCATGGGCACCCACTAATAGTACCTACCTATACCTTTATATATGTATACCTATAAGTATATAAAAGATAGATTTGTCAAGTAAAAGTATTTATACTTAAGTACTTGAATTACATTATGTTATCGTGTAAACAAAAGCCAACGAGAAGGCAAACCAAACCGATCACTAATTAAAAGCAGCCAAAGGAAATAAAAACATCAATTACAAATATTAAATTAATCCCAATACACATTAAAAGCGCACTGCATGGAACCGATCGTAAATGGCTTGTTTTGTAAAACGGGGAAGTACCCCTTTTCAAATTTATCGATATCGATAATTTTCGTACGCGTTCACCCGCTCGATACTTAAGTATGGTAATTTTTTTTCACTAATTGTGTAGAAACACGCCGAATAGAGCCGTTGAGATTTATCAACGCGTTTGAATAATAATTAGGTAATTAGTGCCCCTACGAATAGTTGGCGTTTGAAAGGTTAATGTATTTGCCCTTTTGTGTTTGTTGAAAAGAAAAATAAGTTTACATTTTATACATCAAATTTAATAATATGCTAGGCACGTAGTAATATAACAGCATACTTATTTCGTACAGTAGGCCGACGGAGAAGTCTAGACAGGGCAATCGTGCGGGGCGTGAGGGGTGAGGCGCGAGTGGGTCGTGTCCAAGCTGCATACTTCGTCGTTCTTAGTAGCTTGGGATAAATATTCTACGGCTATCGCGTCTTTCAGATTTTAATTATTATATAAATCAAAATGGTGCATACGGCATGTGCATGTGCCAAATCTTTATCTCACATAAATAAAGAACTAAGCTTTCATCAATTTCTGCACGATGAAGAAAGGTACTTACTTAAGCACATTTTATATTACTTAATTTGTGTCAACCCTTCCGTAATTTTTAAATACCCACACATGCGGCGGTATCGCCCAACATCAAAGGCGCCGACCTACTGTAGGAAATAAGTATGCTGTGGTAATATGTTGGTTAGTATCGAATATTATTTTGTAAAATAGGTAGCCTCTAATTATGTATTCACTAGCTAGTGCCCGCGACTTCGTCCGTGTTGAAAAAAAAATGTGTAAGCAATATAAATCTTTGACCTCTTGTTGCTATAACACTTCGGCTAAGCGTTAGTTTTTAATTTTGCCTACACAAATAAAATAAATTTAATATTAGACTAGGTACCTAAATACTTTTTGCAACATTATGTTGTGATGATCATAAATTACTTATAAGTGTAGAACCATTAAATTTAATTAATGACATAGGCCTCCAATGAATGCATAGAGTAGGTACATTCTTTAATCGCTAAGGACCAACTCGGTTATTATAAATAATAACATAATAATCACCTCCGTTAGTTTAATCATTAAAAAGTAGAGAATGGCGAAATATGTTGTATTTTTTAATGTTATCACTATACCTAAGTATTAGCGCCTGTCTGCGTCTTTTTAGGTCGGCAGACAGTCTGACGGTCCATACTTGACCGTGGACCTTAAGTGGCTACCGACGCATATAACATAAGCAAGTGATTAGGAAATATGCTCTGGCATCTCTTACTCACTCGTCGAAACAAAACAGCACATGTGCTATTATGTTACAGTGGTCTTCTGTAAGGAGTTGGTCACTGCCAGCAGACGGGCTGCTCAAATGTCTGTGAAGCGCGTTGTGTGCCTTGCCACTCACTACTTTCCAGATTCAGATCAGAGGCAAAATTTGATCTTGCCGGAAACAGAACACGGAACTATTGAAAAGAGCATCAAAACAATTTTTAAACAAAATCAAAAGTTAAAATTCCGTTGAACAAGTACCTATCCTTTTTTTTTACGAGGAGTAATCCACTTACAGATTCCCTACCGCTGGCTAGACGGATAGGATATGTGGGGGCCGCCCAGGACCTGATGTTAGCGGCACTGGGAATACTCAGTAAAACTCCCCGGTGCCTCCTTGCCCTGTGAGCGGGGTGAACCGGGTTCTGCCGAGGCACCAAACTCCGATCCACCCCCAGGGCAGCCTAGCCATTATTGGCTAGGCTAATGCCAACAGGTGAACAAGTATCCTAAAGTAACCACTCATCCAACGTGGTTTAAATTTAGGCATAATATGTCTTTTTCCAAGTAAGTAACTATTGATTGTATTGGTAATTAATTCGGTAGAGCCGCAATCTAGTGCTAATGTGTGGACCGCCCGCGAAGCCTCTCGCCCACCCGCCGCCATTGTTCTACAAACGACAAGTTTATGATTGATTCCGCTAGTGTTGGGCTCAAGCAATATATCGATATCGATATTACTTACTTACTCAACTTGTTACAGAAATTTTTGTAGGCAACCAAATATTTGAGATGGGTTTGTTCCCATCATAGATACTAATATAGGTTTATGTGGGAGATTTGGGTTAGTCCAAACACTTTTCTACTATTAGTTCTACGATAGAACAGTTTTCTGGTCTAAACTACCTAAATGTTTTAAAAAAAGTGAGGTGGACTTATGGTATTTTGAAAATAGTATAACCCATCAAGGTAGGTAGGTACATCTTGCGAGTAACCCCATTGATTAATCCGTATCTACTAATAAATACCTATTATAAATGCGAAAGTTTGTATGGATGTATGGATGTTTGTAACTCTAAAATAGTATTGAAATGGTCGTTTGTCTGTGAGTTCGTGAGAAACGGCTTAATCGATTTGAATGCGGTTTTCACTGATGTATTGTAGATATTGTAGCGATCTTCCCGAAACATTTAGGTACCTACCTAGTGTTTGTTTCATTACAATCGCGGTTTAGGTACTAACAATAGAATTACACGCGCTTTTCCGAATACCATGGGTACAAAGTCGCGGGCACAGCTAGTTTAATTAAGATATGTTTCACAAAACTAAATGATAGATAAGAGTAGCAGTCTAGCAGAAGACCAGAAAAATATTCATTTCAAAAATAGCCAGTAAAGCAAATCACAGTAAAATATTTTTAGGTATACATTATCTATGTGTTTCATAAATCACTATTTTTGAATGATGATCTCTTTTGGATGATATATATATAAGTAATTGAAGACATGAATAAATTAAATATAGAAAAAATAATCCACTGTAAAATTGTCAAGGATTTTTTTGACTAAAACTAGATAGGCTCGTGGCTTTACACGCTTTAAATTTTTCTTAATCTCTTATATTTCTTCGTACTAAGATAAAAAAAAATGTTTATTAACAGTTAGAAAAATCGTTTTACAATAACCATAATTGAAGACTCCTTTTAAGGAGAAGCCTGTGCCAGAAGCCTTCGCTCTTCCATAAAAGCTAGTAATAATAAGTAGGTATACCTATATAAAATCTGCAGCACACTGACACTGTCTTGCAATATTCATTAGATACTTTGCTGGGGTTAATATAGGCGACCGGCCATTGTTTTTTTTTTTCTTTTTTTTTTCTTCACACATTCCACACAGCACCATCTAGTTCCATAGTAAGCAACTTAATGCTTGTATTATGGATACCAGATAGTTGATACAATACAATACAATACTTTTTTTGTAAATACATACATATTATACCTAAATATAAAACATCCATGACTCAGGTACAAAGGTAAATGTTAATAAACATTTGCCCCTAGCGGGATTCGAACCCGCGACCGCTTGGTTAACAGCTAGGGTTACTAGCCACTAGATCTAACGTGTCGTCAACATTGATATTGAACCTTTCAAATTTGGCTATACAGTCTTGTACCTATAGGTAGGTATAGGTACATAGTTGCAGGACACACATCATTTCGCAGTCTTTGGAGTAACCTGTCTGGCAGCAGTATAATCACCAGTACCTATACTGATACTGACCTTACAGATGACCGCCTAAGTAAATTACCAACTGCTATTGTGTTTCAGTGAGCTAGTAATGTCATTTCCCTATCAACTTCTCTAATCTATATAGGTACTAATACCTACTTATCAACATCAACATATTATAAAACAAAGTCCTCCGCCGCGTCTGTCTGTCTTTCTGTCTGTCCCTATGTATGCTTAGATCTTTAAAACTGCGCAACGGATTTTAATGCGGTTTCCACTATGTAATGGATAGAATAGTTCGCGAGGAAGCTATTAGTATATAATTTATAAAGTTACGCGGGCGAAGTCGCGAGGAGCAGCTAGTTACCCATAAAGGTGAAAGATTTGATTGTTTGTTTGTTTGTTGGCATTGAATAGGCTCTGAAACTACTGGACCGATTAGAAAAACTCTTTCACTGTTGGGAAGCTATATTATCAGCGAGTAACACATGCTATCCGTATTTCCGTACTAATAATGGGTATAAATGCGAAAGTTTGTATGGATGTATGGATGGATGGATGTATGGATGGATGGATGTATGGATGTTTGTAGGTAACTCTTTCACGCAAAAAATACTGAACCGATCACCATGAAATTTTGCATACACGTTGTCTGGGACACTAGAAAGGACATGGTACCTTTCATCCGGAACGCGGACGAAGTCGCGGGCACCAGCTAGTTTCTTATATCAAGTGGGCTATAAGCCTGAAAAAAAAACGCCTCTGACATTAAAATGTGAGTTTATTTATTTATTTATTTATAAGGTACACCAACAGAAGACACAACAATACAATACCTACATCAATCAGTGAGGTGTTATTACTACGTATAGAGGAGCTATCGCCCTCATCACTAGTGATCCGTTCAACTGAAGCCGGCAAGCTACACTTGACTTAGTCGCTTTCTAGCTCTCGAGTTGCTTGTTGCTTGTAACCCTTGTTTGTTTTATAGCGAAATAACGTTAAAACTCATCAAATATGCCCTCGTGTGTATTACGATATTGCACTAATAATTCAAGTAATACGGCAAAGTGCAAAGGAATAACTTTCTATCGGCAAGTAACTAAATAATCATTTTAAAACTCAATTCGAGCAAAATATTTAGCGGACGCCATTTTGCGTCATTTGTCATAGACAAAAAATTTAAGAAGTGACATTAGGTGTATTGTATATATAAAAATTTCTTTGTTTTATATATATATATATATAATCATATTATAATATATAATTATAATATGTATATAAATTATAATTATATATTGATATATAGGTAATTATAATATTCTAAAATTATATATTATAAAGTTATAAATTAAATCATAAAATAAAATTATCATAAAATCACGTAAGTGGTATTTAGTAGGTGTTGTACAGGCACGTAATGAAATAGGCAGAATATAAACAGTGTCGCCTCTATGACGGTGACATCGATTCTATGATACATTAGCCGCCTCTTGCGCGCCCCCTACTGCCGCATTTGTTGCACAGATTTTGTTCGCACTGTCTTTTCTATATATAAAGTTCAATGACATCAATAATACAATTTTACATTCGGTCCTGGTCTTATGTGAATTCCAAAGTGTGAGTTGAAATTAGTGTAGCAAATAATCCTATGTATGTATAAGTTAAGACACAGTCAAGTAAGATAAACAGAACCTCTTTTAAAAGCAACAGAACGCGGTGCTTAGATATTCAAATGGGCTCACGACTGTCGGACGGGCGCGGCCCAGAGCGCAGGCGTGATAATACACAGATCGTATCGCTTGTAATCATGTTAGGAAACAAAGTTTAATGAACCGTTAAGGCTTATGGTTCGCAATCTGGCTGATAACACGGTTGCTGTTACGCTGTTTGCCCCACATCGCATTCAAAGCACGCTGCAATTACAACTTCAAACCTATTCGCATTATTTACTCTACCTATTCTATGTAGCCTATACGTTTTGTAGGTGCTGGCTGAAAATAAATATGAATGAATATATTCACACATTCCACACAGCACCATCTAGTTCCAAAGTAAGCAACTTAATGCTTGTATTATGGACACCAAACAGTTGATATATTTTATATACAATACTTTTTTTTATTTTTCATTTTTTTTTATTTTATATTAATATGGGTAGCCAACGCAATAGTGTACTTACATATAAATTCTATAGAACAAATTGCATATCATAGGTTTGACTTGGTTAAATCAGAGATGCAGTAAAGTATAAGTAATATTTATTTCTAAAAATGGTTGATTGCTACTACATACAATAACAACTACAGTCGCTTAGCAACCGTTCCAATACTTCCTCTCAAGCAACCATTCGATATCATTAAATATTTAAAACTAAACCTAAACCAGATATACACCTTACAAACTTAATAAGGGGCAATGGCTTAGTCAAGACATCAGCTAGGTTATCTTGAGTAGAGACATACTCTAGTTGTATGACTTTGTCAGCAATGCATTGACGTACGAAGTTATACCGAATGTCAATATGTTTCGTCCGTCGATGAGCAACTGGATTATTTGCTAATGTGATGGCACTTTGGTTGTCAACAAACAACTTAACATTTGATAAGTGCACATCTTTGACAATATAACTGACTAATCTCTTCAGATATACAGCTTCCTTTGATGCTTCAGATAGCGCAACGTATTCCGCTTCAGTCGACGATAAAGCCACGCAATTTTGCTTTCTGCACTCCCAGGATATCAAATTCGATCCGAGTTTAAACAAATATCCTGAATATGATTTTCTGTCCTTAATGTCGCCTCCCCAGTCACTGTCTACGTAACCGGTAATCAATGGTTTCTTAGAATTCCCATTACATTTTCGAAATGTAAGGCCTAGTTCACGTGTTCCTTTTAAGTAGCGTAAAACACGCTTAGCCGCCTTCATATGTATTGACTGGCAACATGAATTATACTGAGCTAAAAAACTCACTGCTGCTGAAATATCAGGCCTCGTGTTGCAGGCCTTAGGCCTGTAGATAGTTTAATGCTCCTACCAAAGACTGGTATCGCAATTGTTCTTGGCGATTCAGCTGATTATCATCACCACCCCCCTCTGCCAAAACTTTATGTAGATCCAGTTCCAGCGGGTTTTTCACTGGTTTACACTGATCCAAGCCATGGTCAGTCAACAGGGTATCAATGAACTTTCTCTGATGTAAGAACAACGTACCATCTGTGTTCCGTTCCAAACTCATGCCAAGACACTGTCGAGCTTCCTTCAAATCCTTCACCTTAAAGAATTTCCTTAAGCCGTCCAATAATTCATTCTTCGCATGAATGTCTTTAAAAAATATATAAAAATCATCAACATAAAGACATATAAACATAAATTCTTTAAAATATAAACAACTATCAATATCTGACTGTTCAAAAGACATTGACAACAAAACGTCGTTTACTTTTTCATTCCACGAGCGACTCGACTGTTTGAGGCCGTATATTGCCTTTTGCAATAAACAAACTTTTTGGTTTTCACTATCTTTGATGTAACCTTCTGGCATTTGCATATATACCTTTTCATGCAAATCCCCATTTAGAAAAGCTGTATTTACATCGAAGTGATGTACCATAAAATTCTGTTCAGCCACTAACGACAGCAATATTCTGATTGTCGATTTTCTCACGACCGGTGAAAACGTCTCAAAGTAGTCTACGCCGTATGACTGGGTATAGCCCTTCGCGACCAATCTTGCCTTGTAGGTCCTGTTTCCGTCGGCATCATACTTGAATTTGTATATCCACTTGTTCCCAACTATTTTGGCTCCTGGTGGTTTCTCAACTACCTTCCAAACATCGTGTTCTTTCATAGAATCTAACTCTCGTTTCATCGCTGCTTGCCACTCATGACTGTCGGGTCTACACAGTATTTCTTTATACGATCGTGGTTCTTCCTCTATATTGCTGACATTGCAATATAATCCACTCTGTGCAGCACGTAACCTGTTCCGTAAAGGGTACCTAGGTTCTTCCTCGTTTTGCACATTAGATGCACCTGCTTCATTCTGTACTTCAGTGTCAGACTCTGGTCTACAAGCTTGATCGATTTCCACGGGCTCAATCTCAACATGTGCTTCTGAATCTGCTACTTCCGAGTTCTCCGCATTCTCTATAGCATCTTCATAGAAATCTTCCGACACTGGCTTGCATGGAACTGTCTTCGGAGAATGATCTATTTCCCAAAGAATATCCTTTTCCGCAAAAAATGTGTCTTTTGCTACTGAGCCAGAATCCGTACCATTTGAGCCAGAATCTTCAGTAAAGACTACGTCTCGTCCACTTATAATCGTCCTAGGATTGTTCAGATCTGCGAAACGATACCCTTTGCTATCTTCACAATAGCCAACGAAAAGATATGCCTTCGCTTTCGCGTCCCATTTCTTTCTCTTCTCTTTTGGAATATGTACATAGGCCTTTGAACCAAATACCCTTAAATGATTCAAATTTTGTACTCTCCCTGTCCACATTTCTTCTGGAATCTTCCCATTATTGGCGCTATGAGGCAGCCTGTTTTTGATGTACGCCGCTGTATTACAAGCTTCCGCCCAAAACTTCATGTTAAGGTGCTTATCTAACAGCATTGTTCGAGCCATCTCAACTATTGATCTATTTGATCTCTCTGCCACGCCGTTTTGTTGTGGTGTGTAGGGGACAGTCAACTGATGCCTTATTCCCTTGCTAGAAAGAAAATCATTGAACTTTTTATTAACAAATTCTGTACCGTTATCCGTACGAATGCATTTGATCTTTAAACCTGTCTCAGTTTCCACATGTGTGACAAAATCCTTGAAATAATTCAATGTTTGTGACTTCTCCTTCAGAAAATAGACAAACAATTTTCTTGTGAAATCATCCACTAGTACAAACATATACCGAGAACCCCCATATGAACGTTTGGACATAGGGCCACAAAGATCAGCGTGCACCAAGGCGAGTTTCGCTTCAGCACGTCCTGCTCCACCCTTTGGAAAAGGTAATTTATGTGCCTTACCTCTTATACAAGCGACACACGGTTCCATTACACTCTTATTTCCAATTTCGATGTTCGGTAGCTTGCGTAAATCACTCAGATTCACGTGCCCAAGCCGCCGATGCCAAAGTGACAATGAGTCTCCATCTTGAACTGTAGCCAAAGCCCCTTCTATAACAGGAAAAATGTCATCCAACTTATAGATACCTGAGACTTCACTAGCAGTAACCACAAGCTTACTCACAATTTGGCCTACCGACTGGTGAAACAACTTACAACCATCAGAATCAAATATCACTTTCCAACCATTATGTACTAATTTAGAAATGGACAATAAATTAACCTTCAAATCTGGTACAAAGGAACAATCTTGTATTGGTAACAAAACTCCTTTCAGACTTACTAAAATATTACCCCTGCCTATGCTTGCCATTTTCTCATCATTCGCACATGTCACAACATTATTATCAGTAACCTTAAAGTCTCTAAACCAATGTTTTTGAAAACTCATGTGATTCGAGGCTCCACTATCAAGATACCACGCTGATGGGTTAAAGGATCCGTGCACCGACAGTGAACTGCACAAAGCAACTTTCTTCGACTTCGTAGAAACCGTTGATTTGCCTTCTCCGTCTTGCTCCTTTATCAGCTTCGGGCAATCCGATTTCTTGTGACCTTTTCTACCACATTTAAAACATCTGAACTTTGTTACTGACTGCTGAGAATGTTTCTTTGCTGCTAATGCGGAACTAGCATTCGGTGAGTCACTGGAAGAGCTCTGAGTGGAGTCTTCTTGTAGTAGCTTTTGCCGAACATTTTCCGAGGTAAGTTTCATTCCTGAGTGCTCTAAAGCCATACGCAATGGTCTATAATCATCAGGCAAACCTCGTAAAAGTACCACAGCAATCAAATCATCGTCGAAACTCTGGTTAATCTCCTTGAGTTTCTGAGCGTGACTCATAACAGCCGCTACATACTCGTGCATAGAGCTATGCTTTTCCAAATGCTCATCTAATAATGAATTCATGAGGGTTATTCGTCTATTAATACCTTTATCCTCAAAAATTCCGGCTAGCGCATCCCACACTTCCTTAGCATATGTTAAATTCTGTACGTACGGATAGAGATGAGGTTCCAAATGTAGACATATAATGGTAAATGCCTCTTGATCCTTCTCAACTTCCGTAGAATCATCAGCTTTAGGTAGCGTTGACGTAAATTTGAAACATTTTTCTCGAATAAGTAACATTTTAATTGCGAATTTCCATGATGAGTAATCCTCAAGCCCAGTCAATCTTTTGACTGAAAATTTTGTTATCTGGGCCATAACCACTTGGTTAAATCAGAGATGCAGTAAAGTATAAGTAATATTTATTTCTAAAAATGGTTGATTGCTACTACATACAATAACAACTACTGTCGCTTAGCAACCGTTCCAATAGTTTGTAGGTAAATACATAGGTTAGGTAGGTATATAGGTAACCCAAATCTTTTAAAAGTTGGAATGAATAGGCATCTTCTGGGTGAGCTCGCTCCATCATAGTCCTCATCTTCGCTACACAGCTGGATGTTGGCCAAGAGCAAACCCATCTCTAATAAAAAAAAGGATAACGAGATAACTTAGTTAGATAACTCAGGATTTCCTGAGACCCTTCTATGATTTCATAAATAGAGGATCCTAATAATATAACGACGTATCATCTCCGTACAAATTAATTTGACAATGTACCTATATCTAGGTATACTAGTGATTCGTTCCCGGCTGCACCCGAGGTGCATTTTTTAAATAGGTAGGTATAGTTAGTTGTACCTACGAACCTTCCCTGTTTATCGCTCTTTCTATAGGTACGTAAGTGAAAACTGAATTAAAATCGGTCTTGCCATTCATGCGAAACTAACGCACGGCGAATTATTTTTATAAAAAAAAGTTACCTAATGTCAAGAACAGCGGTCCTAGATCCCTGCGGAACTCCAAAATATTTATGTTATTACCTACCTAGTTGATTTGCTTTTTTTATAATTTGAAATCAATTTTTACAATTTGAAATAGATTTGATCAATAAAATTTACTTATAGGTAGGATTATTTTCTACATAAATAGTAGCTATCTACCTACCTACTTAGGTATACTAGCACAGAATACCTAGGTAGGTACTATATTGTATTGTAGGTAATTGTAAGTAGGTACAAGTACAAGTATCTACTAGGTAGATATATAGGTAGGTACCAACCTACTATATTAAATTATCCCATAGGAATCTTTTATTATAATTGAGGAGTGTCATTTCAAAAGGACTTATTTCCACTTATGAATAAAAATGAAGTAATGATTGGAATCCATTTTTCGTATTCGTTTGCACCTCTATACCAAATTATTTGTAACAATAATGTTTAATTCCTCTACATTTGACTTTCATTTCACGTGTCCAGAACAAATACGCTTATTTCCACGTAATTGGCTCACACCATCTAAGGCACAAAAGATTCTTTTACAAAGCGACTTATGTAATTCCAATACATAATTTGATTTATTAAAAAATCGGATAAGGTGGAAATAAGTCCTTTGAAATGACACTCCTCAATTGTCAACTAGCAGCATTGTAAATATAGGTAGGTATCTAGGTAGGTAGGTGTTAGTTAAATTGCTAAACAGGCGCTAAACAGAAAAAAGGCTGCGTGTGGATCCTTTTGTTCTCGTTTAGGTAGGTAGGTACTTAATCATCAAATATTCGTCTACCTATTATTAAATTAATAACATTTAGGTAATGAAATCCAATCAAATGAAAGTTATAGGTACCTACCTACAGTTGCTTATGCATGATTAATAAAATTGAAAATTAATAGCACTAAAAATTTCATTAAAAAAATCAATCATTCTCTAAAGTTATAAATCATAACAATTTTTAATTAAAAATCAATTATGTTATTTATAAAACACAGTTTAAAATTTGATGGAGTGAAATTTGCGTGAAATTCTAAACCTTATCTGATATTTTATACAGTTTATTATTGTAAATTCGTCATAAACATGGAAAAGTTGTAACGGTTGCGACGGGAGAAATCCGTAATAATATTATAAATGCGAAAGTTTGTATGGATGGATGTATGGATGTTTGTAACTCTTTCACGCAAAAACTACTGAACCGATCACCATGAAGTTTTGAATCCTACACGTTGTCTGGGACACCAGAACGGACATAGGGTCACCTTTCATCCAGAAAAAAGTACTGCTCCCGAGGGATCATCTAAAATTAAGGAAACTAACTCCTCGCTAAGTGTAATAGCAATAACGATAGGTATATTGCTTTTTCAACGCGGACGAAGTCGCGGGCATTAGCTAGTAGTTTGTAATTTTTAAATATAGAATAATGTTATGACACACAGAAGAATTTTTTTTTTTTTATTAATAAAATTAAATTATGTCTATCAAAAACACATTAAAGCTAACGCAGTACCTATGAAAGATAATTAAAAGGTATTTGTTTGAGAATGCTAAAGGCTGTACAGCCGGGTACAGTCTTTGCCAGACAGATAGAAAATTGTTTAAAAAAAAAAACTAAACACCAAACCAATTGCTCGCTTAATTGAATTATAAAAGACAAAATTCAAGAGCTCACGAACTACCAACATCCCTGACAAATTTGACTTAACACCCCATTTGGCCGGCTAAATCACTGGCACCTACCTCGCCGCCCACTCCGAATACGTTCCAAATTCAAATAACACCTTTAAACGCGAATCAACCAATCACAGACGGGATAGTGACAACGTTTAGCGATCCGTCAACGCCTTCTTCGAAGTCTCAGCCAATGCGAGGCGAGCGTCCATGTTGGCTCGTTCTTTTTTCAAACCGGTTGTCAAACGCCACTAGCAAAGAGGGATCATTCGTCCGCGCGCCTTCACGGCGTTCGTATCGCGTGCGTTTGTGTCACGATGGATTGTGCTCTGTGGAACATGTGTGTTTGAGAATCTGTGGTTTTTTTTTTGTGACTGACTTGTTGTGTGCTAAAAAGCATGATGCCTCTCGCACCGACCCCTGTGGTGGCGGTACCATCGAAGCCGAAAATTGGATTCAGCATAGACAGTATTGTCGGTGGGTCGGAGAGATCTAGACAGACGTCTCCACCGCTCGCTAGTCCTGGATCCCCGTCGCCTGTAGCCTCTCCGAGAAGTCCGTCGCCAAGGCCCTTGTTAAGGCCGAGTGCTTTGCCAGCTGTTTTCCCTTCTCCGGAACTGAAGAGGCTGCCGTATTTGGACGCGCAGAGTCACCATCATCAGTTTCTGGCGCATTTCCAAGGAGCAGCATTGGCAGCAGCTCTAGCTCATCAGCAACAGGGGTTTGGAGGACCCCTGCCACCTCATCCGCCCCCTCACCCTGCAGCGCAGGTGCCTAGAGAATCCTATCAGCTGTACCCCTGGCTAATAAACAGGCACGGAAGAATATTTCCGCATCGGTTTCCTGGGGGTAAGTGGAACAAATTGCTAATACCTATATTTTTTATTTTATTTTTTATTTGCAAAATTCTAATCTGAAACCTATTGGTAGGTACTTAGGTACCTAGTATTATGAAAAAAATTCTCTTGACTATCAATGCACGGCCAAAACTTCTGGGTCTAGAAAGCTGAAATTTAACTTCAGTGCTAAGTGCTAAGCGAAAAGTTGTTCGCTAGTAGTGTCTGGCATAAACGGGTGGTCCATCCCAATTTTTTTTTAAATTTTTTTGGCAAAACAACGTTTGCTGGGTCAGCTAGTCTAAGCAAAAATTTTAGATTACAGTCACATAAAATTACCTAATAACTACCTACTGCTAATACCTAAGTTAAACTCGTCGTTATACCATATACCATTAGTTAGGTTCTGCCGACGGCTTTTATAAGTTCACCTTCGTAGGTAGGTAAAATGATAGATATTTATATTTCTTACTAGCTGCTGCCCGCGACTTCGCCCGCGTAACTTTGTAAATTATATAAGATAAAACCTTCCTCGAGAACCACTCTATCCATTGGTAAAAACAGCATGAAAACAGCGGTGCAGCAGTTTTTTAGTTTATCGCGAACTGACAGGCAGACAGACAGACTTTGTTTTATAACTAATTTGTAGGTGTTTACAGTTTTTAACGGGCACTTAGTTATAATTTCACTACCAATAAACTTATAATCAATGTTATTTTATTAAAACTAATCGGTATTTGAATTAAGAAATTTAATTTAAAATTTAAAACCAAAAGGAATGAAAAGGGATTTTCTTAATTTTTGTAGCAGAGACTCAGACATAGGTAGTATTAAACTGACTGGTTCTCGAACATAATGTAGATTACAAACCAATATTTAGGTACTACAGCTGTAAGAATCGTCTTATCTACAAATACAAAAAACTGGTGGCTTATCTTGAACACGGGAATATTGTGACAAATAATTAGGTATCTATTAAGATAATTTTAGAACTTCTCAGTGGCGATAAAAAGTTTCAATCAGTTTTATTTGTACCTACCTTATCTCATTTATATATAATTACTAGCTGGTGCCCGCGATTTCGTCCGCGTTCTGGATGAAAGGTACCCTATGTCCTTTCTGGTGTCCCAGACAACGTGTATGCATTTCATGGCGATCGGTTCAGTAGTTTTTGCGGTAAGGCGTACCTAACAAACATGTACCAACTCACATTCACATTTATAATATTAGTAGGTACCTACCTAAGGATTTATAATAAGTAGTAAGGATAACTAATAAATTGAAAGGGCATACTAGCTGTGTTCGCGACGTCGTACGCGATGTAGTTCG
This sequence comes from Synanthedon tipuliformis, assembly GCA_947623395.1. Classification (NCBI taxonomy): domain Eukaryota; kingdom Metazoa; phylum Arthropoda; class Insecta; order Lepidoptera; family Sesiidae; genus Synanthedon; species Synanthedon tipuliformis. The sequence goes on along the minus strand of OX392429.1, from coordinate 1,246,600 downwards.
TTTCTTGAAAATCTATGGCAGGTTCTAGGTTTTATCCAAGACAAAATCCAGGTAATAAACTAACTGTTTTCCAAATTTCATTCAATTAGGTACGTTCAGCCATTTTTGCGTGATTGTGCAACAAACATACAAGTTTTGTTTTGGCATTCATAAAATCTGAAGTTTTCATAGAAAGTAGATACCTATTATTATTTCTGTGTATAATATTAAATCTAATTTTTGGTAAATATTTTATATTTGCAATTTTGGTATCCTTTGTATTCCAATTATCTTAATAGGTAGGTCCACCGCCTAATTGTATAGTTATTACCTAGGTATTTATTTTATTTTGTACAATCAGCTGTCGCCCGCATTTCCGCTAACGCCATCTAGTATTTAATTTCAGAATTAAAATTATTATCTTTTTTTTTTAAATATAAAACAAAATTAATCATCTTTCTTATTTATTTATTCATTTATTACAAAATAAATAAATCACTAATTGTCCAAATCCAGACCAGAGCCAACTTTGAAAAGTTCATTTTCAAAGTTGACCCCGCCAAGAATCGAACCCGGGGCCCCTGAGACGTTAATAGGCAATCACAGTCACTTATCATTCATCCATATAGTGCTTACTTTGATTGCACTATGTTCATTTAAAAAAATTGTGTGTGTCAGCTCCGACGCACACGACTGGAGTGTCTGGAGTTTACTAATTTAAATTTTCACAAACAGAACTCGCCGAGAACAACATTGTTCTTTTTTAATAATATTGTGTAGATGGCGCAATATTTATGAAACTTCAGATATTCTAAAATATTAAAAATTAATTCAATTTTTTTATTTCTTATTTTTTTTTATTGCGTAACTAGAACGCATAACATAACGCATTCGTGTGACAATTTTGATTTTACTCCCATAAATTTTTATACCAATATACCTATTAGTTATGCAAATCGACTCTTAAGGAGACTCCTTAATAAGGAGTAAACTCCAAAATTCTTAAGTACTTAGATTCTATACTTAGTAGAGCCATCTCAATTCCGTTATCAGCATTGAACTCTGAACTTGCTATACTGGGAACTGTTTCACAATTATTTATTGATGTTTCAGATACCCCACACTGACCCAAATACATTGTAACTATCTTTCATATTAGTCGTAATTACTAGATTGATAACGTACATAATTATAATGATAAATTTGTTTCATAATAATATAATAAATATAATAATCTATATTGTATAACTTTAGTTCTAAAGCTCGCATATGCGCATTTTTATATGTTTTAGTAGTAGGTTTTAATTATATGTTTATATCTTCTAATTATAAATGATTTGATTTGATATGTTACAAGCCTTCGCCGGCGTCTTCGTCCGTTCCCCTTTCTTATTAATTTATTAAAAAAAATTCTTCTTATTTTTTTTTTATTATCATCGCCATTATCATCAATACCTACTAATGTAAGTGTAGGTATTGTATGTAATGTGTGTATCTTTGTATGTATGTATGTTCCTCCATAACTCTTAAACGAATTAACTGATTTTCATGAAACTTGGTAGATAAACATCAATTTAGATCTTTAGACATATAACTTTATAATCTGATCTGTGCATTTAGAGGTACGGGACACAGAATAGGCAGAGGATAGGCTACTTTTTTCAAGCGGGCGCCAGCTAGTATACAAATAAATGTTTTATAAGGTATTTTGATTTGTCTGTAAATTGTATGTTGAGAGCTGTGGATTTTGATATTATACTTATATTTAGAGCAGCCCTTACCACCGGGAGCTTTTGGGCCTTTACCCACTTACCCGCGCAATACTAGGTATAACTTAAATATTTATAATGTTTATTGGTTTATTGTAAAAAAAATATATTAAATAAAATATGTTTAAAATAAGAATAATAATTAAAAAGCTTTGTCAAACATAAAAATAAGATAATCCCTTCTAAGCCATATCAAAATTGTTGTACACATTAACAATGTCAACACGGGATCCATCGTATCGTATCTATAATTCGGCTCCCGCCGCGATATATCGCTCAAAAAAGTAAATATTATTCGGCAAAATAACCCCTGCCTCCGCGTTCATCCCTATTTCAATTGACTGCCACCCACCCCTATGTAACAACAATATTATTTTTATGACCCTGCTCAAATGTAACTGTATCATTTTAATTAAACCGGCTTAACACGCTCGCCTTCTGTGCTCGAAAACGTCATTAAAAAAAAAAGATCGCCATACAAAAGTAATAAGCACTCTGACAAAGGACCTTTATTTGACAGGGCGGGAACTGAACGCCCGCGATTATCAACCGACGCCATTGTTGTTCGAAATTTGATTATTTAATAGAGATGTGCGCCGTACGCTGTCGATTGTGCAATCGATAAAAATAATTGACGAGTTCACAAATAATGTAATAAGCATTATAAAAGGCGTCTATGAACTGTTTTTTTTTTTTAAGTTTTTGTACTTAATAGGATTTAGAATTTACCGGTTTTTAAATTATTAATAATATTTTGTATTGTTTAATTTCAAAGCATTTTTATAATAGTATTTTTTTAGTTGTTATTTTTAACACTGATCTTCAAATTAACTAAACCAATTGGTATATAGTTTTATAGACTAAGATTTCAAGCTTAGTCTGATTGAAATAAACACTGTGTGTAATGAGATATATCATAATAACTATTATGATAATTGATTTTTATTTAATTCGTTTTAAAATCAAAGAAATGTTTTAGTTGTAATACGTGTAGTGTAAAGTATAAAATATGTTTAGCTTTAGATCTTTATTTCACCGCTGAGGACAAGGTTGTAATTGTCATCATGATTGCCAACCTCCGTGGGAAGGCAGCAACCCAAGATAGTATTTATTATTATTTAACATGTATTTAACACGTTTTGTACGAATGAAATCGCTAATACGCATTTATTAAACCAGATCAATTAATTTAAATGAGCTAAAGCACCCTACGGTAATTATTATTAAGTAACTATGAAATTAAATGGCACAATAAAAATTTTATAATCGCGCTGTCGATTCATTCCATTCAAACAATGTGAGTAGTATGTACCATTTATTCAGTCAACCACCTTGATTGACGCCCATTAGCTATATATCGATAAATGCTAAGAACATCACTATGTGACCTCGTTAAAAATCACAGTGCATAGTAGCAAACGTCACATCACTCATACATCTTTCGTTACGTAGCTTTTTTCTTAATTACTACAATTGTTAGGCAAGATGTTTTTTTTTAAATATTTTTCTAAAAGGATTGAATAGCTTATAATTGGATGTAATTTGAGCTTACTTTGTTGTTGAGCGATGGTGGGACGATTAGCTGACGTTCGAAGTAACAATTTATATTATAGTTGTTATGTTGGTACTCATGTCATGTCAGCCATTTTGTTTGGCCGCAACAAGATCGGTAGTTAGACGGATGATTTACAATGTCGAAAGTTTTCTAAGTGGCCAGTCTTGAATTATGATTAATTAAAACTACTTAATTTGGCTGCCGTCTGCTATATTAAAAAAAAATTATATTTAACAATAAATTATTATATTCTAGATATATATAATACTAGCTGCTGCCCGCGACTTCGCCCGCGTAACTTTGTAACGTTGTATTATTAGTAAGGATTATCGTTTTTTGGTATTATCGTTTTTTGAAAAATATTTCGCGTCAGAGACATCTGTTAATTTAAATTACTTCGTATTGTCCGCCTTTTATTTGTTGTCCTAACAATAATAGCGTTTGAATGTTTGTCAATATAATATCGCCCATTTTAATTAATGACATGCATCTTTAATTCACAGATAACATTTTATTGAGTCCGATGGTGAACTGACAGTGACAGCATACTTATATTCATTAAAAAGTTTCGGCTGCGGAGTTTATCGGGTGACCTTTTTGGAATAATTTAACAAATATTATTCATAACACAATATTATAATGACAGCTATAATTGTCCGATATACTTAAATAGAATATTTTCATACTTTTACGCAATACATTAATTAAACTTGTTTTTTTATGTGTAATAATTATTGTGACTGTTATTTTATTTGTATTAATATCATGAAGAGTAATGTCTGTTTGTTTGTTAACACGCTGAATTCTAAATCTAGCAGTTGTAAAAATTCTTTTTGGTTTAATATCTATCCAATTTTTTTGAGAAAGGTTATATGTTAGATATCATCTTAGGCCTCATCCTTGCCACATGGCTGGTTGTTGGCCAAGAGCAAACCCATCGCTTATAAAAAAAAAAAAAAAAAACATCACTCTTAGAAGCCAAAGCGAGTTAAACCTCGAGATACAGCCACAGATTAAATAATAGTTACTTGATACAGCTAGTAAAGTAGAAGTAAAGTAGAGTAGTAGCTAGTAAAGTAAAGTAGTAGCTAGTAAAGTAAGCTTAAGTAGTGAGTAAGTTTAAGAGTTTGTTTTGTTTTAATGCGCTAAACTAAACTCTTGATAGTTCAGTTGGATTTTAAAAATTCTTTTTGTTAATCTTAGCCCAATTCTTCATGAAGGTTATCATCTAGATATGATCCTTAGAATCTGATTTGAAGGAAAAAAGATAGAAAGAATGCTTAGGGAATACGAAGCAGAGGTATAGGAGCTTCCGGAGCTTCCTATATTTTTGGATGTTGGAAAAGTGTTAGGTTAGGTTAGTCAGTCGATGTGGAGGCGCCACTGTCTTCACAGCGATAAAGATGTCAGGCAGGCCTTGATTAATCATATAGGTGTACATACTCAGCGTTATATACTTAGTACCTCCTAGGTACTGCTCAAAACAAGGGGACTAGATTTTGGTCCTTTCTATTTGTTTTAAATATAATTAGGTTTAAAATATATTTTATGTAAGTAAGTAATTTTGTTCTTTGTTAATTTTTTAATTAAGTAATACAATAATATTATAATTTATATTAAAAAAAAAATTAATGCAGACGAAGTCGCGGGCACTAGCTAGTTTTATTGAGATTGACACTAGAAATATTGAGAAAAACAACTTTTCGGTCGTAAAAAAAAATCTCATTTTTTATGTGCGCCCCGACACCGGGGTTAAGGTTATCAATTTTTGTGTCGATAAAGACGTTTAATGATACGTAATTAATGCACGATTCTTCAAATAATTAGTTGTATTTATGTGGCTAATGATTCTTTTTAATATTAGATATATTATTTTGTTATAAAAGAGAATTATTTATTATGAAAGATTTGTGATCTGACAAATATCACGTGTCTATCGCTACATTGACAAATAAGATTGTCTAGCTGAAGACCTGAAGGTCTTACATTAAAAAATAATATATTTAATAAGTAAAATTATTCTTTGTAAAATAGCATACGTGCTGTTACTGTCGCCAGACGGGCGTAGCTCTAGGTATTGATCACATGGCTACCGTCACTTATGGCTACACTACCTCACAAGCCACGACACAATGGGATAAGAGATTAGGAAGGATACTCACTAACCGAAACCACAGAGCAATAGCACACATAGGTAAGTAGGTACTCTTATTTCAACGTGGTCTTCTGTGGGGCTGGTTACTGTTGTCAGACGGGCTTTTCAATTTGTGAATGCGAAACGCAATGCGCCCTCCCACTGCTTAATACTGGCTGTGTAGATTAAGCCTTAAAATGCAGAACAAAACAGAAACTATTCTCGACTAGAACCGAGCATTGCGGTCAGCTAATAACCCACGCCACGTCAATAAGCTTTTTATAAAAAAAACTAGCTGGTGCCCGCGACTTCGTCCGCGTTGAAAAATAAAAAAAAAACAAAATAGAACTCTTCCTATTATACCTACTTTTACGAGGCGTTAGAGTTTTTGTTGGAACAGTATTTTTTTTTCTGGATGAAAGGTATACCTTATGCCCTTTCCGGTATCCCTTACAACATGTAGGTATATGTATCTACAAAATTACATAATACATTATAATTACATAATCAGTTGAGTGGTTAAGGTGTGAAAAGGTAACAGACAGACAGACAGAGTTACTTTCACATTTATAATATTAAATTATTATTATTTATTAATTTTAGTATGGATTGTCTCAATAATTTTATTTATCTTTAAACTTTACTCACTTTATTGTTTAACATTTTGACAAACTATCGGATGCCCGAAAGTAGACATAATCATAATCTAATAAAGACATGTTTTCCTATTCAAAAACATCTTATTCTTATTTCAAAAACATTTAAGTTCGTTTTTTAAAAGGCCAATCATTGCAAATTCACCGCATCACGCCATTACAACATTTCCATCGTTCGCAAATAGCACATATAAGCGTAATTAAATACTCGTTAATGAAATTGCACACTGCTTTACCCGCGTCCACTGACTTAGTACTTAAATCGTTTTAGTTTTATTAAACTTGGGTTCAAGATTATGCTTCTGGTATAATAATATCTCTACTCTGGAGGGTAGAGGTAAGGAGTACCAACTTACATGTGTGTTAAACTGTTAGTCTGTGGTTAAACTGAAAAACTGAAGCATTAAATAGTGGTTCATAAATTGACAATAATGGCGCTAGTGTAGCATTGGCGTTTGATTATGATTGGTTGGTTGCATAGTTCATGACATTCATGAACTAGTGCGTCACGCACTAATGCTACTACAGCGCCGCCTAATTGAGCGTATTCGACGGACACATTCTCATTCTCAGCTATTATAGTCTCCATGTTCTCTACATAGGCTACTTGTAGTATACAATACATATTCTGTGACATAGTGTTAGCGTCTGCTATTTATGCGGCTGAAGTTGACCTGACTGCATTGGACTTGACGGACCTGTTTTGGAAAACTAAGAAAAATTATAGACTTGACTGGACTCTTGACTAGTTTCTGGATCTCCAAAAAAAAGGCTATTACAAATTGCCATTTTCAAAAAATTTGGTTAATTTTTAATGTAAGTAGGTGTTACTGGTATAAAATTTTGAATTAGACTCATAAAATGCATAATAAATGTAACATCAAAACTTTGTATATCTATAATATGTATTACCTATCAATTTGTTTGAAAATTGATCTTAAAATTGCACTATTATAGATGTATTATAGATACAATTTAATTTTTCAAAGTACTTTTTTAAAAATAGAAACCAGAAAAAACCACACGTACAAAATAGGTACAAGTGCGTTCCGCACGCAGTGGCCTTGTCGCGACGTTCTGACATTTACTAATGACGTTATAATTGCTCTGTAACCACTTTGTTAAGAGCTGTATAACGTAACATGTCCAATGCGTGTATAGGTCCGTAACTGTGGACACGTTTTTAACACATTTCATTAACGACTCTTATTACCTTCATCGTCATTGTAAGTAGAGATATTATCATTTTTTATTTAGCGTGTGTATTAATGGGAGTATTTTAGTAGATTGTCGAACTAATTATTGTTTAAAACGTTTTGTTAGGTAAGGAAAGGGATAAATGTAGGATGTTACCTACATTGAAATACGAAAATTAAAAAAAAAAGTCTACGGTAACACAATATGGTAACAATAAGAACATTAACTTATGTAAATGTTGATAAATGTATAATTATGTCATTTAGTAGATTTATTTGTCTTATATTTTTATAACAATGTGAGTATTACCTATAGTATACTACGCGACTATTTTTTAATTTTTTATTAAACGTTACTCCAATGATGTCTGAGAAGATTTATTAACATTTTTTATGTTTTAAGACGAGGTCTATAATTATTGCAAGTGCTGCCATATTTGACATACGGTGCTGATGCTGAAACATGGATACATTATACCGAGGAAATAACTCGTCCACATAAATTACAGCTAAAGAGAGGGCATTTCTTGGTTTTTCTCTGAAGGATATGATCCAAAATACTTAAATTCTTCGCTCTGTTTCAGTGGTCCCTAGTTGATTTCCGGCAGGACTAACTTTGGAAATGAACATTTCATAACTATTTGGTCTGGATTTAGCAAGTAGTGGCAGTCGGTCTCGACCAACACACTTCACAAAAAGAAAGAATGTCCAGATGTTCTCATCTATACTAGATATAATATTATAAAGAGAAAAGATTTGTAGTTTCTTTCACCTATAGAAAGTTAGATAGTCAGGGAGTAACAAAGGCTATATTTTATAAAGTTACGCCGAAGAAGTCGCGTGCAAGAGCTAGTTTCAAATACAAAAATATTGAAGTTGTTTTCGAATTTATGTAGTAGACGCTTATTAGCAAAGTTATTGGCTACAAAGTAATTCATATGTACGATGAATTAATAAGAGTCGGTAATTTACGTCACTCGATTGATATTAATTAAGTTATAGTTAGTGAGTTATGATAATTAATATGTCACTATGTCAATGCAGAAATATGTAATGAAAGGAACTAGTATTATCATAATATAAGCACATACCTACCTACATATTTTATTATCAATATATTAATGTAAATATCAATATAAAAATATAATATCAATGTGTAGTCTCCATTTGGACTATTTTGGACAAGGGGCGTTTCGTCAGGGTATATTTATTTATTTAAATAAAATAAATAAGTATTTGGTATATTTATCGCTATTTTTAACTACTTATCTCAGAAATGGATTGTAGTTTCTATATCTAGTCACCTAAAGAACATAATATATTCTTGTAAATAGAGTAGGTAGAACTAATAACAACTAATCAGTTAGACATTCTATTCTAATTTAACTACTTGCATTTAAAAAATGTAATGCTCATAATGTGATAAATGTTGGCAGACTAATAGAATAAAACCAAAAATACAATAAAAATTCTTAAAGTCCAAGTAATTTTGTAATATTCCATTTCTGTTTTAAGGTGCTGAGCAAATTATAACACGCTGCCATATAATTTGAGTTGTTTCATTACTTCATATTTCTTAAGTTGTGGACGTAAAACTACACTAACGTCTGATAGATTATCCTTCTCGGTTCTCGAGACGCTCGTTTAGCGATAATCTTTGTTTAATTTAATTTTAATAGTAGGTATACGCAGCAGCAAAGACACGCCGTGCGGAATTTATTACTTCGACGAATGTATTCGACTATTATCCGCATGGTTTTTAGTATTTATTACAAGACAAACTATAAGTACTTATTTTTTTCAAATAAATATATTATGTACTTTTATTAGGTACTAGCTGGTGCCCGCGACTTCGTCTGCGTTCTCGATGAAAGGTACCCTATGTCCTTTCTGGTGTCCCAGATAACGTGTATGCAAAATTTCATGATGATAGGTTCAGTAGTTTTTGCGTGAAAGAGTTACAAACATCCATAAAAACTTTCACGTTTATAATATTAGTTAGATTACACGTGTGACCCGCTCCTGGCTTCGCACGGATGCGAATTTTGCAAAATATATCTATTCTACACACAGTAAAGGAAGCCATATTGACAATCCTGGAAAGTCTGTTTACATTCTATGCGTTGTCTGTAGGCCTTGCTAGACTAGCCTTGTACTAGACAAGAAAAACCTAGCTTCAATTTTCCTCCAAACAAAACCTATAGATAAGTAAATTTCAGCTTTAATCGTAGTGGTGTTTTAAAAACTTAAAACTATATACTTTTGTATACCTAATTAATTTTTTTTTTGTTCACAGGTCCCGATATTCCCGGTTTCCTTTTGCAACCATTCAGAAAGCCGAAAAGAATTAGAACCGCCTTCTCTCCGTCACAACTCCTCAAGCTGGAACATGCCTTCGAGAAGAACCATTACGTGGTCGGAGCTGAAAGAAAGCAGTTAGCCCAAGCCTTAAGTTTAACTGAAACGCAGGTCAGTCTCTTCTCTACTACTTTTATTTATTTTTCTACTACTTTTATTTATTTTTCTACCACTTTTATTTATTTCTCTACTACTTTTATTTGTTTCTCTACTACTTTTATTTATTTCACCACTACTTTGATTTATTTCTCTATACTACTTTTATTTATTTATTTTCATTTATTTCTCTATTAATGTTATGTAATTTTATGGGTCGGCGAGTGGTTAATCTATTTACCTTAGTAGACGCTTAGCGTTCTACCTCAGGGGTCCCAGGTTCGTTTTCCTGCAAGGCCTCCAAAATTATCAATTATTAATTCAAGTAAGTAGGTATAATTTTTTAGGAAAGTAAGTAAGTGAATTTTTTTCTATAATGTTTCAAGACTTTCTTTCTTAAACGTAAAAAAACTTTTAAACCTTTCATTGACCCGAGCGAAGCACGGTCACCCAATCTAGTTCATAAAAAAACATAATCATAATCGTTCCATCCTTTCAGGAACTACGATCCAACATACAGACACACATATACCTGCTCAGATACATATATAGATAGGTCATATACTTATATAAACCCTCTTTTGCGTTGGGCGTCGGGAGTTAAAAATGCTACTATTTACTGTTATTTCTTGTATAAGAAAAGTAATTTTCAAAGCTAAATAATTCTAAATGTTTCTATCGTATATCCTCAGAACAGCCCCCCACCCTTGTGGAATTTCTGTATGTTCATCTGGTTAAAAGATACCTGGTTTACTTATACCGTAAGGTATAAATTGTACCAAATTTCAAAACTAAATACATTGATTTTATTTCCCCTGAATACCCATGTAGTGTATGCCTCTTGGATTTGTTCACTGGCAACATTGCAAGCACAGTCTGAGGCGTACCACGTGACGGATGCCAGCTATCCGCGGGGACAAGTGAGTTTTAGTTTGCGTGTGTGTCCGAGAGTGATGCGTGAGCAATATGTAAGTGACCCTGCCTGAGCCTCGGGGAGTATAAGAAAGGGCAGTACAACCCATATTCGGCTTAATTTCACTGTACCTACTTAATACACGGCATGAGTGTAATCTCTTTCTTTCTTTCTTCATATTCGTCAGTCTAAGCTAAGTTGTTATTCGTACTTTTGAAAAAGGAAAACAAATCGTTAATTAAATAGGTTTTTAAGTGAAACATTGTATTACTTGGTATTGTGGAACTAGTAAGTGTATCAGTGTTATTGTTTTTCATAGGTATGTGTTAACAGTCGATAATGTAACAATGAAATCGCAAACGTATCCAGAGTTGCGTCTAATTGACTGAAACTGAGTTGGATAAAAAACGCTTTAATTGCTAGATCATTAGGCAGGTAGCGTGCGCGTGCGTCGGTGTACCGACAGCATAAAAAGTTCTCTAGCAAATTCTATATCAAATTAATAAAAAATATAATCTATGTTTAATAAAAATCAAATCGCCTTTTCAGTTCAAACTTTAAGCGAAAGTTTATCTCTTACATTAAAAAACATTGTCCCATTTGCTTTGGAACACATAAAGAACAAATAGAATATAATTGGTAATAAATAAACGATTGTAAAATAATAAACGATTTGTCCTATGAAAAAAAATAATAATAAATAAACGATAAATATTAGTAAAATATTTTTAAATATTTAATAAAGAAATTTATTTTTAGTTCAAGAATTAAAAAAATAACTTCTTGCTAAGAATACACTCTAGATCAAACACGTCAAAAGAAGTAAAAGAAGTATTTAATTAATTAATAAAAAGAATATACATACACATTAATGCGATACCAACTTTATGGTGTCATACATTACAAAATTCACACCACTCTACTAACGCCCCAAAGGAAGTTGTATCACTTTAAAATATTAATTACTAGCTGACGCCCGCGACTTCACCTGCGTGAAAAAAGTAGCCTATCCTGTGTTCCGTACGTCTAAATGTTTATCTACCAAGTTTCATGAAAATCAGTTAATTCGATTAAGAGTTTTTGAGGAACACATACATACATACACACATTTTTTTTTTCTTTTTTTTTCTATGTTCTTTCTTGTATCCCTGACAACGTGTATGCAAAATTTCATGATGATCGGTTCAGTAGTTTTGGCGTGAAAGCGAGACAGACAGAGAGACAGAGTTTCGCATTTATAATATAGTAAAGATTGTACTAAAAATAAATTAAAAAATATATAAATACCTCGGTCAACAGATTAGCATTGCCATACAACGAGGTGATGTATAGCCATGCTGGCTTGGGACCCAGTCTAGGGGACCGGAGTTTTATTATATTATATAATATGCAAATATACATAATATATAACTTGGAATTGAATAAAACATTATATTGTAAAATGAGTTAGAAAAAAAAAAACAATTTATTTTTAAAATTAATAAAATAAAACACATGATTTTTTTGCTGACCGTACAGTGTAATGCGAATTGTCTGATAGGCGGCTGGGTGAGGCCGACTAATAATGCATAACCTAGTTTCAATAACGAATTCGTTGTTTTTATCAAAACCATAATGTTGCTAATAAACTAACAAACGTCCGTAATAGACAGCTAAATTGCATTCAAACAAGTGAAAACTGATAAGGAACGACATTGCGGATACCAAACTAAGTAATATTTCAATATCGCCTTGCATATGCACGTTAAATCGGAATTGGGCCATAATCGTCGGATTACATTATTTGTTACTAATTAATTATAACGCTTATCTATATATACACATATATAGATATGTTCGTTTGTGTATGCTTCAAAAACTCGAAAACTTATAATAATCTTATATATACTTTTTCCCCCAAAGTTCCAAATTTAAAATTTTAATTTTCAAAGAAGCAATAAACGAAGAAGGTTCGTGTACCAATTTGCAGAAAAAATGCATCCTTCTTTAACATCAAGTTATAACTAGATATAGTTATATATTTAGTTATATCTAGTTATAACGTGATACTTCATTATAAATTATTGTAAATACTTTTACCTCTTTCTACTATGATGAGGTTTTTTTGTTAGTATTATAGTATAAGACTTACTATCAACGCACAGCCAAAATAATTGAGGCGAGGCTAATGAAAATACAAAAAAATCAAGAATGGCTAGACCAATTTTAATTCGATTTCAATTAGGAAAATAGGGATAAACAGGGACAGGTTAGTAATATACTTAATATTATATAAAAATTTCAAATAAAACTAGTTTTTTATTAATAAAATTTGTTAAATAAAAATATAATAAAATTTAAACTTAGAATTAGTATGAAAGATTTTATGACAGTTTCTTGTTTATAATAATGAAAAATAATAATAATAATAATTTTAATTAATGTTTCAAAAGGATTTTTCCATAACAACCGCTCCAATTACTAAGTAATGAGTATTATAGGTAAGTTTTAAGTATTTATTTTCATTGTAATTACAAATCATTTATTAACATACAAAGGCATCGATTAATGAGGTGTAACGTTTTCATCTATTATAATTTATAACTCGTTTTTTTTTCAATAACACACGTTCATTGGAGCATTACCCGTAATACTTAGTGTTGTGGATTCATTGATTTCGCAACGGTGAAGCGGTTTTTTCGCAACAACTACTTCTGATCTTCTTCTGATAACGCGTTAACGAAGTCTTTATGTGACGAATTATCTTTGCTTCCGTTTTTTCTTTTTGGAGTTTACTCCTTATTAAGAACCGATTTGCATATAAGTATAATATCATATACTAGCTGGTGCCCGCGACCTCGTCCGCGTTGAAAAAGCAATATATCGCCTGACATCGTTATTGCTATTATACTTAGCCAGGAGTTAGTTTCCTTAATTTTGGATAAAGTACTTTTTTTCTGGATGAAAAAAACCTCTGTCCTTTCTGGTATCCCAGACAACGTGTATGCAAAATTTCATGGTGATCGGTTCAGTAGTTTTTGCGTGAAAGAGTTACAAACATCCATACAAACATCCATACACACATCCATACAAACTTTTGCATTTATAATATTAGTAGGATTTGTTTGTAAGCCCGTGGTATGAATATCTATGGGAGTAAAATCAAAATTGTCTCACGAATGCGTAGTTAGTTAGTAGAATTATAGTTAGTTTTACCTTCTATTTTTTTGAATATTTTAAAATATCTGAATTTTCAGAGATATTGCGCCATGTAAACAATATTATTTAAAAAAAGAACAATGTTGTTCTTTCGGCGTGTTAGAATTGTGAAAAGTTAAATTTTATAATCGTTCGCGTTCGGAGTAAACTCCAGTCGTGAGTCGGAGCTGACACACACAATGCTTCCATAGTGGGATGCAATTCAGAAAACTAATAACAAAATCGCGAATAAAATATTTGGATGGTGTAACCAGAATATTCTAAGATTCGAAATTTAATTTTTTACATTTAAAAAGTCATCAATGTTTATATTCGATACATTTTTGTGTTCTGTGTAGGTAACTTTTTTTAATCAAGGCAAAGATATGATGAAGTATAGAGCCAAGACAAGTTATACTTACTTACAAGATCCAAGTAATTTTATATTATTAACTAAATTACGCGCAGCTGTTCTGTCTGTGTGTTCGTATTACGAGTATACGAGTATATAGAGGGGCATTAACTTTAAAATGTTTACTGTAGTTAATTTGATTATTGGAACCAAGGAAATGTGGTTTCTGTGAAATTTTTGTTGAGTAGAATCAAAAGATGTTGCTGTCACTTAAAAAGGTTAATATTAAGTGGCCATCTACCGTCAATATGGTAACCACCTACCATCAGTGGATAGTCAGGCAGGCTGACGACCGTGGGGTAAGCGGGCTGTGGGCTCAGTTGACCATAAAGTCGTAATGGCGAGTGTAGAAAATTGAGTGTAGCCACAGAATAGATAATAGCACAACCTAACTTAGGATTACCTACCTCTAAGTGCCCATTTCAAAAAATTTGGCAAAACAACGATTTCCGGGTCAGCCAGTGTATAGATAAAAATATGTTGAAGAAATATTAACTTCATATAATATATATCGCTAGTTGTATTTATAAAAGTTAGTTGTTTTTTTTGTCTGTATTTCCGAGCTCATATAACCCTAATCTTTTCAAAGTTCAAGTGAATAGGCATCTTCTGGGTGAGCTCGCTCCATCATAGGCCTCATCCTTGCTACATAGCTGGTTGTTGGCTAAGAGTAAACCCATCTCTAATAAAAAAAAGTCTATAGATATGATATTTTTATTATAAGGTTTATTGCGCAGGCGTAGCATCCGCGAGCTACCCATGAGTGCGTTTAAGGGCGGAGCTGTTAGGGGAGACAGGGGGAACAGTGTAAACATGCGCCCAATCGGTGGGGTGCATTCTATGATTTTGATTTATACTACTCGTGTCATAATTTCACATTGTACACTCGGCTCGAGTATAGTCAGGAACAATTGCGTTTGAACTTAGATGTATAAAAATATGCTCGGAAACTTATACGATAGATACAAGATTCACAATCACAATATAATATACTGATATACAAGACTCAGGAATCTCAGAAAATGTACGCCTTCGATACATTACAAGCTAATCTCAAATTGCCTGAAAAGTAACACCTGAATCTCAAATAGACTAAACACCTCTTCACACACAGAACAAATAATTCGTTCCAAAAGGAAATATAGAACAATTAATGACGTAAAATATGAGTACAAACATCGTACAAATAATATTATACAATTAAATAAATATTAATAATTAATAAATAATTAAAAAAATAAAAATTACAGAAAATTAAGCGTAAATTAACTTATAACTTGGATTTATATTTTACCTACTTTTAAGACTTTTAATACTTATAACTATTATTTTAATCTGTGCTAATAATATTTTTGATATAAAATGTTATATTTCAGTATATATAATACCATTTTCCCAAGCATTTTCAACATTTTCCCAGGCCATTTCAACAATTCCCCAAGCATTTTCAAGCTCAGAAAAATGTTGAATTTGCTTAGGAAAATGTTGAAATTGCTTAGAAAATTTTTGAAAATGCTTTTGAAAATTCTGAAAATTACCGAAAAATATAATAATATAATAATATATATATTTCATTATAATTGCCTTTTAAAGACATGTCATGAATATAGTCTATAGTTTACTATAGTTCGTATCTTTTTAGGTACCTACACTAAATGTCTCAAGTAAATGTCAAGCTGAGTGTTCACTGATGGAACGTTAAGAGGAAATAGCACATAGCTTCCCGTTTTCCACTTCCGCCCTCAGTCGGACGTCGACACATTATCCCTGTACATTGTGTTTTCCTTTTTGGTAATGTTTTATTGCTTCGCTATTGGCTCGCTATTTCCGGCATTACAATTTTTAATGTGATGTGATGAATTCAGACATGGATGTGAATGAAAGCCACTTAACATAGCCGGCTAGACTAAACGTTGAAATGCCTATCTCTATATAGATAAAAATTACGTTTCACGTTGTTTGAGGCCAACGAACTCCTAAACTACTGAACCGATTTTGATAAAACTTCGTAACTATATATATATAATTTGGTCCAACTTAAAAGATAGGATAGTTTTTATTTTGAACCCGGGCGAAGCCGGGAGCGTGTAGCTAGTACCTAGAATATATATTTTTTATTTTGAACCCTGTAAAATATTTTACGATGACTATTTATACAGAATAGGCGGGCGAAACCGTGGGATAATGCTACTCTTAAATGAAATTAATAAACCTTTTATGTTCTTATAAGAATTAGTCTAAAAAATCACTGAAATGTTCAATCAATATAACGTATAATAATATAAGTATAATTACTACTGCGTGATTCAATATAACGAAGAGCGCCATCTATTTATTATTAGGGAACTGATTACGAAATGGACACAGAGGGCCTTGTAATTCAAAAATTAAAGAATCAAATAAATAGCTGACTGCCACTCTGTGTGTAATGAATAAAAATTATTGTTCTATGGTTTAGAACGCAGCAACGAACTTTGATATAGTTTTCTGGAAAAAGACATAGACGAGAAGGTCTTGAGTGTATTTATAATTTGCAGAAAATATTGCATCTACGCGAAGCCGGAGGCGTGTCGCTAGTTAAATAATATTTGCAAGATTTATTTCTTCAAAATTTCCCAATTATCTGTTGAACGGTTTGGGCATATGAATATCGTTGTAGGACCGGTCCCTTAGGCCCATTTGTTAGGATGTAACCACACATCTATCACACAGTGTGATTCACACTGGGTCGTTTGAACCCCTTACAATCTCAAGGGACTCCAGGGCCACTGAGGGCCAGGGACTGGGGACTATATTCACCAGCTCGTGAAAGTGTTGCTCTTTACTTACGAGTTAAATTTAAAGTTAAACGTCATCACTTGATGTTATAAAAACTTAACTGATTAAACTTAGTTAAGTTCAGTCAATTAAGATATAAACTTCAGTTTTTTTTAAATCACAGACATTACATACTTTAATCACTGTGATTTGTTATAGATCAATATCTAAGACTAATCTTTTAAGACTTATTATTTACCTAACTTCATCTATTTAGTCTGTGTATAGGTATTCATTGCTTTTTGCCCACGACTTAGTCCGCCTATCTTTATGAATAGCCTATGTGCATCCTATGTGTTACGTGATACTATGATGTATGTGTTAACTGTATCAAGATCCTTTGAGTGAGTTTAGAAGAAGTTAGCGAAGAAACAGACAGAGGCGGACTAGCTTTTTATGTATTTTTTTGTAGATATGCTGACGCCATAGGCAAAGCCAGTGTGACGTATACCCACATTGATAGTATAAAGGAATAGTGTAGTGTAGGACGCACTGAAAAGCATAGCACACATCCTATTGTTTCACTTTGATATTTAATAAGGGGGTGGTAACCGTCGCCAGACGAGCTGCCCAGTTTGTGACTGCAGAATCGCAGAGTATGCACTTTACTTGTCAACGGCTGAAAACGATGCGAACCTGATTTTCAATGGCATTTCTTTTAATTTTAATTGTTAAGCTAAGGTTCAGAGAGTAGTCTGTGGTAATGTTTGCCTAGAAAAATCTTTAATATTATATTTTTTGCTGACCACCATAAAATACAATAAAAGTTTAAATGAGCTACAATTAAAAGCAACGATGTGCTAAGAAGCGTACAGAACAATTCTAAAACGGTACAGTCGTGCGCAAACTATAATTTTATGCAAATTTAATGTTCAAAAACTTGTATTACATTATACGTGCGCTACAAAGAAACTTCATAAATCGTCCAGGGTCACATCTGTCCCCAAAAACCAGTTAAAATTGGTCCGCGACAGCAATGAACCGTTTAAAATAAATAGCTCAACAACCGTTGGCCGTAAAATTCGGTAAGTCTCCGCAAACAATCGTTTTAATAGGAAAAGGGGAGTTAAATCCGCACATAATAATGGAACCAGGACTAAATAAATAAAGGGTCCTTGTTCGCAACATGCCCGAAATGCGATTAAGTACTTATGTGCGCGATTATACTGCTCCCTGTTGGATGGATTAAAGAGCGAGATGGAATGCTACGAATCCGGACATAAGTGTGACAGAGACGCAGAGATTAGGGGAGATACGCAATTAAGGGGTAGAGCGTGAATTGGGCCAAAATTTAAGCGGAAAGCTATTTATCTGTGTATTACTTTATTGTCGATCCATTAGCGTGCGAGCGGGACGGAGATAGAGGTAAAAGAGAGAGGTCATTATGCGACAAATTGGGGTTGTTAGGTATTTGCAATTTTTGCGCGTTTACCCGTCCCAGGGGTGAGAGTTTGTGAGAGCGAGATAGCTATATGAGTGAAGCGGTTGCGCGAGAGAGATACAGTTACGAATGCAGTTACGAAAGATCAATTGCTTGTTAATAATGAACGCTTTTGTCAGATATAATTGGGATATGGTTAGCCAATTTGGACGGTAGTTTGAACATGATTAATGTTTGTATTTAGAAATTTATAGGCGGCCATTTTGTGCGCGCTCTATTCAGTAATTGTAGAGTAATTTATGTGTGTAATTATTTTAAAAATATTGTATCGCATACCTACGTGGTCATTTGGAAGACAAATTTAATTAAGTTTTAGTATTATTATTTTTTTTTTTTTTTTAAATAATACTAACCTACTAAATACTAATACTAACACTACTAAATACTAATATTACTAATACTAATAACCTACTAATACTAATACTACTACTAAATACTAAACCTACTAAATTTCACTAAATAGTAAATGAAATAGTAAAGTTGTCATAATATAAAAATGTGTCACTTTGTATTAAGTAAGAAATAAAAAGGCTTATTTATTTATTTATTTATTTATTTATTATTAGCATTTTTGATTCTCTATCTAAGGATGCTACCGGTGCATCGTACTTTCAACGAATATCTTAAAAAAAAATTAGACGAATAAATTGGTTCAACCATTCTCGAGTTTTACGCTTAGCGATAGCAGAAGATATTTAGAGATGCATTCTTATTTACAATACTTATTATATTTATTTATTTTAATTTTTGTCACGCGTTTTTAGACGATCCATCAGGAACAGTAAGTTTTTCTGGATGAAAGTTACCCTATGTTTTTGTCTGTCAGTTTGTCACTGACAGCGTGTATGCAAAATTTCATGATGATCGGTTGAGTAGTAATTGAGTCGTGAAAGAGTAACACGAAAACAAACAAACTCACTGTCTCATTTACAATAAGTATTTAGCATTAGTTAGGATATAAGTACACACCTAGAGATACACATGCCTATAAAAGTCTTAGCTTGTAAGTAAAGCAGAAATTTCGGATCGTTTACATGTCGTGACTTGTTCTTTATACTGAAGAGTATGCATGGTTCCTTTTGCATCGCGTAAAGCCATATTCGCTGATTTCTTTGAAAACACACTGAGTACAAGTAGTAAGGAGTTGCGCCATTGAACACTTGAGTACTAAAAATGCTAAATAACTGACATTTTGCGACCCGCGTGCACATTTTAACGATCACATCTTGAATGTTTTGTTAAGTGACCCACCCGCCTGTACTTAACGGTGATAAATAAATCTTTTAAAAAACATTTACAACTCTGAAACAACATATTCTCTCGTATCTCGCCAACAATAACAAATAAAAGAGATGGGATATCTTTGTTTTGCACGGGGTACGGCACCAGTTGCAGCGGGAGAGAAGCGCGAGAACACTGTTTCTAAAAACTTCCTTTTTAGGTTGAATCTAAAAATTATTTTTCATTAACTTGTGGCGACCTCCTTCAAATGAGACCTGTTTGGAATTTCCGTCTGTTTCCGTGTCATTCTTCATTTAAAAGAAGAAGGCACGGAAATCAGTCAGTCGGCGTTCAACTGCTTACGAAAGCACGCGCTTTCTCGCCACTCATGATTTGTCAATATGTACATATGTGTAATTGTAAATATATGAATATTATAAATAAATATATGGTGTTCTTCATCCGATCCGCCCCACATATTTTTTAATTCATTTTTTATGAATACTAGCTGGTGCCGGAGACTTTGCCCGTGTTGAAAAATAAAAGATATAACGTCTGAGAAACAATATAACGTCTGTACAATTCCGCGTGTACTCGCAAATGATATAAAACCACCGGTAGGACTGTCGCAAATAAAACTCAGTGATTTCACATCTGATGACGGATCTCAATTTATTTAATCATTTCCTAAACCTATTTGTGACACATAAAAATAATTATATTGGGCTCACATAATGCAAAGCGACAGCTAGATGTACCTTGCGTTCTAAGTGGTTTGAACAAACCAATAGCGCCATCTAGCGGTCATTAGCAAAACAACACATAGAAATATTACTTAGCAATAATACCGTTCAACATTCCGCCCACCTAGAACTAAGTCTAATAGTTCTAAGTCCAATATATATTTATTTAACAACTGCCGCCCACCATGGCGCGACCCGATAAACAAAAATAATTACCACCACAAAAATAAAACATTTCAGAATCATTTTAAAACAAATATGTATACAAGTACTATAAAAACAACTAACTATTCAGATTTTTTTGTAACACAACTATTGCTTAGAGGTCTCTTATTAAAATAATTATGTTTGCAAAAAGACAACACGTGTAATCCCGTCCGCGCTTTCATGCTTGATACTATCTTACCATAAAAACTAAAGAGAAAAGGGGATAAAGCGTTTCTTTATACTACACCATCGATACTGCGTTCCGGTATACCTAATATCTACTTATAAATTTGAATAAAAACGTCTCAATACCCTTCAGACCACCTCCGCCGATCATGTAACCATGCCATATTTCTGAATTATAGAGGCCTTCTCGAATACGCCTCAATTCCATTCTCTTCCATGCAAGAATGGCACGCAATCATTCATATCCGATAAAGGTGAAGTTGAACTATTCACACAGCCTGATAGGATCCAGCCCAGTGATGTAGACTGTGCTACGATCGTGCCACTGTCATCCCTTTTTAAACCCTCTTTCAAGACTTGACTATAAATATCTCCTCCTAATAATATGTCAATTTTGCTGGGCATATTGTAACTTGGATCCGCTAATTCTAAACCTTGAAAATCTACACATTTGAAAGGCGGAAATCCTCTAGCTGGCAAAAGTGAAGTGATCCTTTTTAAAACATAGGCCTTTACTGTAATTACTACCCCTGGCTCAATTCCTGAACGTATCTTAAGGTTAACCATAGACCTTGAAGCGATATTACATCTTCCTCCTACACCTAAAACCTTTCCCTTAATTGGTATTTTCTTAAGTCCCAAAATTTTAACCACAGATTCCGTAACAAAAGACGCTTGTGACCCTTGATCCAGCAGTGCTTTCAGAGGATAATATGATCCACTTTTAGAATATGCTTTTACCAAAGCGGTAGTCAGTAAGACTTGATTATAGGTTCTACCTGTTGAAAAGCATGAGACGAGTTGATTTTTCGAAGCTGTATTGGACAAGCCCTCGCCTTTACTATAGTTCTCCTCTTGATTACGTGGCATGGTGGTCGGAAGAGTACTACACTCCTGATGTAATAACGTATGGTGTCGTTTCTTACAACGGCGACACTTCACAATTTTCTTACAGAATCTCGCGATATGTGAACCTTCTAAACAATTAAAACACAATTGTTGGTCACGGACGAAATTACGACGTGCTTCTACTATTTCATTCAAAAATCCTTTACAAACATTTAATGTATGTGCTTCAGAGCAAAATAAACATTTTAAATTAACAACATGTAAGACTTTAGGGATTGACAAAGGTTTAAATTTCGACACATTCGGTTTAGATTCTAGGACTTCTAAAGCACGAGATCTATTGATTAAAAAATCTTTAAATTCCTTGAATGTTGACAATATTTCAGAAGAACTATTATTATTACTATTAAATTCCCATTGTCTTTTTGTTTCTATGTCAAGTTTCATTGACAAAATATAAATAATAACAGTATCCCAATCAGACACATTAACACCTAAATTGGACAACCCATCAAGACAGTCGCATGTCGTGTCCACTAATTCCTTCAAATGTTTTGCCGATTCTTGTGTCGCAGACCTCTGACCAAATAAACGTTGCAAAATATTATTTGTTAAATACTTTTTATTATTGTAACGATCTGTTAACATTGTCCAGGTCTTTTCGTAATTTTGCTCCGATATAGGAATCTGCCTCACCAACTGTTCCGCTTCTCCCGCTAAGTATCCTTTCAAATAGTGCATCTTTTGTACCTTGTCTAAACTGGTGGAGTTGTGCACCAATGACGTAAACAAGTCTCTGAAGGTAATCCATTCAGTATAGCTACCTGAGAAAATAGGTATGACTATCTTTGGCAATTTTACTTGCGAAGTAGTAGAAATACCACAGGCCATACTCTGCTCAGATTTACCTGAATCCTCGCCACTCTTATCATTTTCCAGACTTGTTACTAATGCCAATTTGTACTCCAGATAACCTTCCTCGCATGTCTCGAACATATTTGTGCTGCTGTATGTACTGGCATTTAATTCCTCTGAGGCCGTTTCTGAAATTAAGCTATCATTGTTGTTTTCGAATTGTTGCCAAAGTTTCTCTAAACTCGACAACCTTATTTCTACATACTGCCGCGTGATTCTGTATTTTGGCGATTTCTTAAAATTTGTTTTTGCCTTACATATTCTTTCATAGATTTTTTCTTGCAACTTAATCAATCGTTCCATCTTGTTTGAGTGTATTACTTGTAATCAACTTGCCAAAGAATAAAATAAAATTTAATTTGACCTAATGCCGAATTTTTCTAAGTCCAAAAATTTTCTTGAAAATTTTACAAGTGTTTGAAGTTGTACCGATCTGAAATCCGGCATGGATTCCCCGTCTCAACCACTTATACACGAAAAATTTTACAAGTCCAAATATTAATTAAAAGTTCTAAGTTTAAGTTAACACTAAGCAAATTTCAAAGTTATTTTAGATTTAAATTTTAAAGTTATTTCTTCACTATATTTAAAGTTCAAAATTGCACGAAAAATATGGAACGGACTCACAAGTACTTTCTTCGCTTCGTCCCTCGCTGATCTCGATTCCTTGGTATCGCCGGTCTTGTGCACGTCGCTGTAGTAGCCGAAGCTGCTGTCGTCACGTTGTCAGCCTTTAGCGCCGTGTAGACTCGTCCCGTACAGCGATCCACTGTCAAGGGTCCGAAGGTAGCAGGTAGTCCCGGCCTGCTGTCTGCGTCGATCTGTCACCCTTTGCCGATAACTCAGTTATCCGACTCAGAAGGACCAAATGTACAATTCCGCGTGTACTCGCAAATGATATAAAACCACCGGTAGGACTGTCGCAAATAAAACTCAGTGATTTCACATCTGATGACGGATCTCAATTTATTTAATCATTTCCTAAACCTATTTGTGACACATAAAAATAATTATATTGGGCTCACATAATGCAAAGCGACAGCTAGATGTACCTTGCGTTCTAAGTGGTTTGAACAAACCAATAGCGCCATCTAGCGGTCATTAGCAAAACAACACATAGAAATATTACTTAGCAATAATACCGTTCAACAACGTCTGACATTATATTGACAGGTCATTACCACATGGAATATTTAGCCTATGCCCACCCTGAAATGATTTTATTCTAAATATTGGTGAAAGATTAGAAAGTAGTTTAATATTTTTTTTGTTAAAACAACATTAAAATTTTATAAAAATAAAATAAAATTTACATATGATTAAAAAAACATAAATTAGGTAGTATTGAAAAAAAAAAAGAAAAACTAAATAGAAGAGGTATTAAATAAATTAGTCCGTTGTCACCTTAAATCAAACATCGATCATCAACTAAATAATATGAGCGTATAAGTGCTAATAGCTTAAGCAATTAGCCCGCTCTTAATGCGACCACGCCCTTACCTTGAACGATTAGGTGTCATCATGCATGCGTCGCTTAAGGGACATTAAACCGTCTTTACGGCAGTCCATTCGCACGAGTCTATAATCACAAGTTTTAACTAAGTATAACTTAAATTCCTCGTAATCCTAATAACGCTTTAACAATCATTATATAACTAATTAGTTTTAAATTTGTTATTTACTTAATGATTTGGGTTATATGAGCTGAGAAATACAGACGCGCAAAATTAGGGAGTTCCAAACCTTGGCAGTGCGCATTATAAAGGACTAGCTTGTGCGCGCGACTTCGTCCACGTTCTGGATGAAAGATACTCTATGTCCTTTCTGGTGTCCCAGACAACGCCGCATGCAAAATTTCATGGCGATCGGTTCAGTAGTTTTTGCGTGAAAGAGTTACAAACATCCATACAAACTTTCGCATTTATAATACTAGCCCGCGACTTCGTCCGCGTTGAAAAAGCAATATATCACCTGACATCGTTATTGCTATTACACTTAGCCAGGAGTTAGTTTCCTTAATTTTAGATGATCCCTCGGGAGCAGTACTTTTTTTTTCGATGAAAGGTACCCTATGTCCTTTCTGGTGTCCCAGACAACGTGTATGCAAAATTTCATGGTATCGGTTCAGTAGTTTTTGCGTGAAAGAGTTACAAACATCCATACATCCATACAAACTTTCGCATTTATAATATTAGTACTAGATTAGTACGGATTAGTACGGATGTTTTAAAGCACTTAGTCCGAAAAAGTCCGAACCTTAACATAAAATTTAATTAACTTTTATTATTTAATTAATTCATCTTTAATTACTAGAAAATGTAAATAGTTAAGTTTAGTATAGTTGGTTTAATTTATGTTATTTTTTTATGTAATTCACTATGGACTAATTTGTCTGAAAATAAATAAATAATTATTATTATTATTATTATTATTATAAAAAATTAAGAAATTATGCCTATACATTTGCGTAGGTGTCTAACAATAAATAACTTAACTTATAACTTAGTTATTATATGTAACCCTCGCTATGTCACGCGCAGTTACCCTCAGCGTAACGGAACGGGTGCCAACAATTGAACCTGATTGATTTTTGATGTCGATACATGATACTGTTAATGTACTGTGACCGAATTCATTATAATTTAGATTTGGGGTGACACTCCCCCTCCTTTTAATTCTTGTATGAAATCCAGAAGCTTGTAAGTAATCTTCTAAGGTGTTACCATTTAGCTACAATATTTATTAAATAGATAATATTATTAATTACTAGCTGGCTAACCCAGCAAACGTTGTTTTGCGAAAAAATAAAAAATGAATTTTTTGGGTGGACCACCCTTAACATTTAGGGGTATGAAAAAATAGATGTTGGCCGATTCTCAGACCTACCCGATAAGCACACAAAATTTCATCAAAATCGGTCCAGCCGTTTCGGAGGAGTTTGACAACAAACACTGCGACACGAGAATTTTATATATCTAATATTTTAGATATTAGATACAATATATTTAGCATCTTCAAGTCTTAAGGTTATTTAAGCTTAAGTTATTTAAGGTTATTTATCTTATGGCATATTAAGGTTATTTAACCTAACACCAGCGAAGCCTCATATTATTTACCTTCCAAAAGGCACCCTATAAATTGTAAGAATAAGCATATACTAAACAGGCATTAAAATACAATTAGTTTTTATGTAAACTAAATATTTTCAAAATACTTATAGCCCATAATAATTATTCGATAAAGGAACATTCGACTCTCGACTTTTGATTAAATCAATATTGCATTTGAAACATGGATCCGATTGCATTGTAATATTGTTTGTAAAGCCGTGAAATTGCGAACTAAATAACGCTATGACTTTACATTACAAACATGTCATAAATTACTTTTTACTTCTCGACGATAAAATTGAAAAGGTAATGTGTACAGTTGGCCACATAAAAAGCGCTCGCCTTGTATTGGAATGACGCTCTTAATACGCAAAATGTAGCTTAGGCTACATCTTGCGCTCCATCTAAGGCCTCATCCTTGCCACATGGATGATTGTTGGCCAAGAGATAACCCATCTCTAAAACAAAAATGTTCTTATTTGACTAAATGATTTTAACTGGTTTTGCTATGCTATTCTATAAGGTGAAAATGTTTATAGTTAAAGTACAAACGAGTTAAAGAAAATATCAAAATATATACTTAAGGTTAAATGTAGTTAGTATTCTTGATAATTATACTGGAATTATTTTATTAAGTGTTATTATGAAATCATATTATTATTAAGTGTTATTACAATATATATATTAGATATCTACAGGTCGCATTTTCAAAAAATTAACAAAATATTGCCATACCTATATTTATTTGAAACAATATTATCTCATATACTTATTCTTCATTTATTACTACATTTCATATAGGTAGCACAATATTCATATAATTTCATACCTATTGCTCTGTTAATATAATTTTTAACGAAATCTATTATTATACGTAGGTACATATTAATATTATAAATGCGAAAGTTTGTATGGATGTATGTATGGATGTTTGTAACTCTTTCACGCAAAAACTACTGAACCTATCACCATGAAATTTTGCATACACTGGGACACCAGAAAGGACATAGGGTACCTTTCATCCAGAACGCGGAAATAGTCGCGACCACCAGCTAGTGTATAATAAATGTAACTTCCACATTAAATGTTACTTTAATAAAAATTAATGCCGAGTGTACATTTTAACGCCTAGTAAATCATACAAACATGGTTGTGTCTGTCGCCTGTCTCTGTGCCTTTTAATTGAGCTGTGAGCCATAGGAAAAACTATACTAGACATACCTTTTATGGATTCGAAATCGCATGTTGCACTTTGTAAATGGTTAATTTAATTAGGTTTAGAAAAATGGTTTGCGGCGAAACGGCAATGTTTTCTTTGTTTTTTATTTTATTTTTTAATTTGCTGTATTTTAATAGTGGCACTTCATGACTATGGGCATGAGTGTTTTGTATGCGATATTGATGTACCTACTACCTTATATATAAAGCGTTCCGTGCCTCAATAATGAAGTGTAATAGTATCGATAATAGGTAGGATATAATAATAGGTATCGAACATACCTACGTGTAATATGAACTAGTTGGGCTCCGTGGTTTAACCCTTAATTTAATTAGAAATTCTTTTCTCTTCTCTCCCTCTCTCCCGAATTCGGCCGTCTTACGAAAACCGAGCAGTACCTCTAGGTTTTCGTAAGATGGCTACCAACTCACCGTATCAAAATAACCGTCTGCATTGTAACCTACTTACTTAGTTTTCTCTTAGCGTTCTGTGTGACTTTTTTTCTTTTTGCTCATCTCCTAAAGGGATATAACCTCCACACATAGAGCTGACGGACGCTGGTCTTCCACCCACAAACTAATAAGAACTGTGGGATGACGCTGGATCCAGGCTGATTCTGGCTGATCCACCGGGAAAATCAAGGGGAACTTCCCCTTGATTCCAATGATAATTATGGGGAGGTACTAAAAATTATTAAAAAATAAGAAAAAATACTTATACAACTAGCTGACCCGGCAAACGTTGTTTTGCGAAAAAATAATATAAAATTTTTGGGGTCACCCTTAACATTTAGGAGTATAAAGAATAGATGTTGGCCGATTCTCAGACCTACCCATAATCAAAATTTCATCAAAATCGGTCCAGCCGTTTCGGAGGAGTTTGGCAACAAACACCGCGACACGAGAATTTTATATATTAGAAGATATAAAGTTCTGAAAAAGTTTAGAGAAATATTCTATGCTATAAGAATGTTAAAAACCTTGGAAAATTTTCGACAGGAGTGCAGCTTGCGTACCTATATACCATGTCTGTGTATATACCTATATATACATAAAAATTAATGCATGTATGGTCTACCTACATAAAGCAGTTTTCTACTCCATTGAATAAACTGATGTTCACGATCCCCAGCAGTTATTGCCTACACAACTATGTACATTTAGTATAATTTCTCAAACGCCGACATGAATAGATTTCACAAGCCATTAAACTCGTGACAAATCGTCGCAAAATGGCGTCGCGTCGGTTTTTTTTTTGCGCGGGAAATCCACGCGTCGTGTGTCGCTCTAGAATTTTCGATGGCGGATTTTCTTTCAATAGATTGTGAAATATGAGTTTCTGCTTGCTTTTGAATAGTGCTGCTGTTTCCGTCAATCCTTTATGCTCGCTATTTTATTGTTAGATGATCAATGGGCGTGGATTCTATATATATAATATTCGCATCTATCTATTTATATTGTGCTTGACTATCATATTTTTATTGCCATTTTTTTCGGCTTATTTCACTATTGTCTTTATTATAAACGAACAATATTTTCAATAGTGTTTGTTTGTGTCTACGAAACTTAAACTAATTTCTTTACGAGGCCCTCATAGTGTACTAATTAGCAGCAATTGAGTATTTGTAACATGTCATTCATTAAGATGAGTAGGATTTAAAATCTAGCATAGTGGTTATATAAACTTATGATAAAATAATACACGAAACTAGACTAGGTACTTTTACAATATTAAAAAAAATGAAAATTTCTTTTAATTCAAAAATATATAAAATTAAAAAAAAAAAAATCATCATTAGGTTATGGTACCTAATTCGCAATATTATAATTATCTCTGTAAGGAAGTGGGTAGTGGTTACTTTTATTTATTTATGTTACAAAAAAGTTACAAAAGGAACATCATGTTTCGCTTTTTTATCACAGGCATGCAAAAATTACTGCTTCTAGATAGGGGATTCTAGCCAATAAATAGGATTAGCATTACTGTGTACGTCATTGCGGTAAACACAGACTAAAAACTATTAACTAATAATAAAACATCAGTACTTAAATAAATATATTTTTATGTTTGTTCGCAGGTGAAAGTGTGGTTTCAAAACAGAAGAACGAAACACAAAAGAATGCAGCAAGAGGAAGAAGCAAAGACTGGTACCAAATCTGGTGCTCCAAGCGGGAAACCGGAAGACGGTAGTCAGTTCAACAATTCCTACGAAGAGGAAGACGAAGAACTAATAGATATGGACATGGACGATTTAAGTGAAAGCGAAAATGAAACGTAATCTGTGCAGTGTTCGAACACAAGTGTAAATAGAGTAGTTTTATTTAAATTCATGCCTATGGCAACCCTTGAAATTGATCTGTCAACTAATGCTAATAAAACATTAAGAAGTCCAGTGAAGAGACTTCCAGGTTTACTAACTCAAAATTTTAATTAAGTTGTGAAAATTGAAGTGACATTTGTATTTCTCTTAAAATCAAACTATATTTTAGATTGAATTATACCTATATACAGGCCCTTGTTCAAGATAGAGCGAGACTGTCTTTCACAGTACCCTTTCACTGATGCTTTCATTTCTATTCAATCTGTAGATCTACGAATCTATGGAAATCTACTGATTTATCGGAGTCACACTACGGATTTTTAAAAATCGAATCTGGCAACACTGCCTCCGTGACTGTCAAAAGGCGCTACCAAAATTTAATTTTGTTCCGGTATTTGCCCAGGGTTGGCGCTGCAACATATACAAACTAAATATATTATTATAATCAATTCAATTGCATTTCCAATGAAAACTGTTTAGCTTTATAATCTATTTATTTATTATCGTAATGAATTTTTTTGTAATAATGCAAAGGAAAATATTGAAAATCTTCACTTTTTAATCACATTCCATTGTTTGATATACCTACTTACCTATTATTTCTTGTAAATACATTAATTTTGTGTTTAAAGTTATATACATAATGGCGAATTAGATATAAAGTAGACTGTTTCAAGTGTTGCTACAGAGTCTTCTTACCTATTTATTTATTGATGTTATCATCATTTTAATAAAGACATTTATCATATATCTATATCTACCATTATAGGTGTCTTCACCTAAACTCAATTTCGCCAGAACGGTTCTTCTTTAAATATGACAAATGATGTCTTTAAAATTATGATAATAATGTGCGTACATTTATAAAAAATAATAAGCCACTGACAAACTCCAATAAACGAATAATTAATGCCCAATTAACATCTAATTTTATTAACAGGATTTCAACAGCGAAAGTAATATTTTACATCGTTAGTTGAGGCCATTATTTATAATGTAAAATTAACCGTGTCATTAAAAGAACGGAAATTTACAAAGATGGCGTCGCGTCGGTGAGTATCTTGTTAGCTTGTCACGAGTTATTAGCCAACAAAATTGGCCCCATTATGATAGTTTTCGGGACTAAATTAATTAAATATGCCTCTTTTGATGCGTTCCACAAGTGATGTGGGTATAATCACACATTTAGATTTCGAATGCTGATATACGGTTACTAAACGAAAGCTGTCAACGCGAGAGTGAGACAGCTATACGTGTTAATTTGAGGATAGAGCGAGACATCGATATGTTTTTAGATATGAACGCGATTATACATCGTTTGAGGGCCTATTATTAAGAGATGCGTTTGGGAACTGTATCTCGGTCTCGAATCGCTTTTCGTAATTGCTCGCGAGTCAACCAAATTGTTTATGAACTGTTGACTAACTTGATTGTTCTCTATGGCTATTTGTCTACGCGTTCGACAATTTAAGATTAAGATCTTATTTAAGAATGCCTTGTTAGTGCTCTTTTGACGCGGCAAAGGTTATTGTGCTATTACAATTTATAACTTTATAGATTATTTATTTATTACTAGCAACACGCCCCCAGCTTCAAACGGATACTATTACAAATCAGCTGCAACCACAGATAACCCCCAAATGACCACAGAAACCACAGTTATCTGTGGTTGGAACAGTCAAATAGTTTTTGACAGAATGACGTTAGTCGTCACAGATGAGACATAGAACAGTTTCTAATTCTATGCAGCTAGTAGATTTACAAAATCGTATCAGTTCAATATTCAATTTTTCAAACTGTTAGTTAATTTATAGTAGCGCCACAGCCCGTCTGGTCTGGTGGCAGTAACCAATCCCAACAGAATAGTACAGTGCAATAACATAATATCTGCTTTTGTGTTTCTGTGAGGACTTCTACAATTTATAGCGTAACCAACTCTTGGGAGTGATAAAATGGTAGAATCTAAGCGAAAATTAGCGCCTTTTGGTTTATTATAGTTCTAAAATAGCGATAAAGACCGCGTTAGGGTTTATATGCGCAGTTTATGCCTCCGGTTAAGCACTCAGGAAGATGTGGCACCTGGTTAGGTACAAGCATATCTTAACAATCGTAATTTGCCTCGAACATTAAATTGCTGTGAAATTTTTATAATGGCCACTTTTCGCGAGCGTCATAAAGTTACATTTTTAATTAGTCAACGCGTAATATATCTGAATGAGTGGCGAGGCGGTTTCTGATATTCGCTCGTTGAATTTACAGTCGCGGGACCGTAACGTATGTACGTGTAACGAACCTTATTAACTCGGACGTTTGTATGAACACGGCATTGTTTGTGTTGCCAATTTTTAGGAGCAATTAATTTTTTGCGTTGACCACACTTTGTGGTTTCTGGCGTATTAACTGGGTATGCCTTTTGATTAATATAATAAAATAAAGAAAATAAACTCTAAACGTTATTTATTAGATATTATGTCAGGGGAAATGAAGGTTTTTACCTTTTATCCTTTTTATCCTATCCTTATCCTATATCCTTTTGGATTAGGGCCAAAAAAATGATTACCCATTGCCATTGCTCCATTGCCCGCGACTTCGTCCATATTGAATTACTAGCTGCTGCTCGCGACTTAGTCCGCGTGGAATAGTTATTTTGGGAATCATTTGGGTATCTCGAATGGTTTTCGCAGCGCACGCAACGGAAGCCCGTTTTCGCTCCTATTAGTCGCAACGTGATGTTATATAGCCTAAAGCCTTCCTCGATAAATGATCTATCCAACACAAAAAGAATTTTTCAATTCGAACCAGTAGTTCCTGAGATTAGCGCGTTCAAACAAACAAACAAACAAACTCTTCAGCGTTATAATATTAGTGTAGATATATAAAAAAAACCTGTCTCGTGTAACGCTTTTCCACTAGTGAAAACCGCATTGAAATCCGTTGCGTAGTTAAAAAGATCTAAGCGTTACAATACAGACGGACAGACGGCTGGAAGAGACTTTATTTTATACTATCTAAAGATAATATTGAGGGTACTGAGTCCTTCATAATGCTTATTAAGATCTCGTCATAGTGCGTATCAGTGTGTAAATAATCAGCTAGTGAATTTAAAATCAAATGTAGTGAATTGAACAAATAAAATTGAAACCAAATAAATGGTTTCAATTTTATTTCGTTCCATTTACTTCACGATATCTAATGTAATATATTATATAAAATATACCTAATATCAACAGTTTGCAGAACTAATTGTAATAATATGAAGTATTACTGTACCTACCTATCTATCTAATATATAAAATTCTCACGTGCGGTGTTTGTTGCCTAACTCCTCCGAAACGGCTGGACCGATTTTGATGAAATTTTGTGTGCTTATCGGGTAGGGCTGAGAATCGGCCAACATCTATTTTTCATTCCCCTAAATGTTAAGGTTGGTCACCAAAATTTTTTTTATATTTTTTGACAAAACAACGTTTGTCGGCGACGGCATATATCAATACCATACATTTTATTCTTTTCCAACTTCGTTATTGTTTCGTTATCGTTTTAAATTGTTACTTTGACCTGAGTCAAAGTAACAAGCCCCAGAACTGTTTGATACCTTTTCACAATATCATGTCGCCGAATGAATCTGAATGAATGAGCACCTCTTTTTGCAACGTCACAGAGCACTTTTTACTATATTTACCTACTTTCCGCTTTAAGCAATCGAAATAAATAGCAGACGCTAACAATATTAATAATGAAATTTAAATAAAAAAAAGACTATTTGAAATTGTTTCTTAAATTGTTACCGATACGATGGTTAGTGCAGTAAAAGGGTTTTAGAGCGCGATTATAAGGCTAATTTGTATTTTCTTTTCCGTCTTTTGTTCGATTGATTTACGATTACGAGGTATCGTATTCTCACCGAATCGATTTTCTGAGGCATTTACATAAATCGACAAACAACGGCTCTGGTAAAACACACTTTATTATTCTTAATGCGGTGTTATTGCGAATACTGTCGTCTCGCGTTTCGCGTTCTTAAAAATAAATTCTTATTCTTCACAATAAAAATATCTATAACTAGCTGTGCTCGCGACTTCGTCCGCGTGGAATAGTTATTTCGAACGGTTTTCGCAGCGCACGCAACGGAAGCAATTTTCCCCGTTTTTTTCCACATTTTCGACTGTTTCTTCGCTCCTATTAGTCGCAACTTGATGTTATATAGCCTAAAGCCTTCCTCGATAAATGATCTATCCAATACAAAATAATTTTTCAATTCGAACCAGTAGTTCCTGAGATTAGCGCGTTCAAACAAACAAACAAACTCTTCAGCTTTATAATATTAGTATAGATGTCAACAAAATTTAGCACATTAGGTACCTTATTATAGGTATCGCCTATAAATTATAGTAATGCTAATACTAGCTGACGCGTCAAACGTTGTTTTGACATATAAAAAATTTTTGGGGTAGGAATATAAAACTAGCTTATGGCCTATTCTTAGACCTAATGAATATACATAAAAAAATGCATAAAAATCGATCAAGCCGTTTCAGTGGAGTTTGATTACAAAAACTGTGACACGAGAATTTATACTTAAGACTAGCTGGTGCCCGGAAGAAAGGTCCTTTCTGGTGTCCCAGACAACGTGTATGCAAAATTTCGTGGTAATCGGTTCAGTAGTTTTTGCGTGAAAGAGTTACAAACATCCATACATCCATACAAACTTTCGCATTTATAATATTAGTGTATATAGGTACGGATATACCTAATAGAAATTCGAATTAATTTATTTGCAGGCAACTGAACCCATATTTTATATTTTTATAGATTAGTTATAATGTTGGATTTGATGTGGTTTTCAAAAATAAAAAAGAAATAAAAAAAAAATCAGCGCAAAGCCGGGGCCAGTTAATGTCGAATAAATTAAAACGTACTATCACGTTTTTAAGGTAAAGAATTGCGGCTTGGAAAATTGTACCAATTTTGAAATAAGAACAATACTGTTACCAGAAACGGTCCGTTACGCGCAACGTTCTCAATAATTAAAATCAATTTTTCCATTTTCAACTCAATTAACTCGTAATCGTTTTTAATTAGCGTTTCTCTTCATAAAGTGTTTCATAAAGTGTTCAGATTTGCGACCATGTCGATATTTTACGATCCCATTTACAATGGGAAATGCAATTTTAATTACACACATCCCGTAACTCATTAATTTTTCGATAAAGTGGCATAATTCCTTTATTGGAGTCATTTTTGTACAGAAATAATAACTTTTAACAGATGTCGTAAAATTTGAATTAGGGAGGCTGCACATTGGTTACTATAGCTTAAGCGATAAGTAGCTCAGCGATAGTTGCTAAGTGACAATCCGCACACTCGTTTGTCCTGTCGAACACGATGGAACTGTTGCATAAGCGATTATTCTGTCGCTAGAGCGATCATTTCTCTCATGAAATCAATTGCTGAAGCGACAAGAATGTCTGTGCATTTGTGAAGTTGTCGCAAGCAAAGCAAAGAAAGCCGAACCTAGACGTACGCGACCAAATAGCTGTACTATTTTTCACATAGCTTGGGTGACGTCTGGTATTTAAAGTTAAATCAATAAAATCTTTTCAACGTTCGAGTGAATAGGCATCTTCTAAGTGAGCTTCCTCTATCATAGGCCTCATCTTCGCTGTGCCTTGCATCGTTCAACATGTGTGAAGTAGAAGATATCAAATGTAAATGTAGACATGCTAGGAAAATACTATAATGTGAGGTCTCAGTACAAATCCGCTAAAGCAACTCAGATGCTCGCGCAATAGTTGCCAATGTGCGGCCTCCCTTAAATGGATGACCGCTGTGTAGTTATTATGAACTATTGTGGACAATTATATTAGTTCGTAAAAAAAAATATTAACACAGTCTTCGCGTCGGTCATGAAACTTCATTATTTTAATAATTGTAATATATATTTAAGATAAACAATAATTCGCTCAAGTTGTAGATTTATTAAGACAGTTCCTTTAGAGTAACTCGAGAAATAATCGTGTAGTGTAGATTTTTTATTACAGTATTAAATGGATTAATATTTATTTCATTTATTTATATTTATTTTAAAAAAAAAGGTCTGCCTCCTTTCGTGAAATATCCTAATTGGTAGATAGTTTACTCCTATTGTATTATGTCTTATGTCAATATTAAATTTTAGAAGTTAATTTTAAAAAATGACAAATTATTGTCATTTTTACTACAGAAGCGATGTGTAACAAAAACTTATTTTAAAAAAAATGTAAATATTTATTTATTCCAAAATTTCGGTTTTTAGAAGTTATATATATATTTTAAGTGGTTTTTTCAAGTGCATAAAACCCCAGAGGAATGATTTTCATAAATTCTACAATATACTAATTTTCACAAGAATATCTATCTAAAAAAATATTGCATCAAAGAGCATTAACAAGTATGTAATTGTTGGGCAAATTATTAAGAAACCAATATTTATTGGAGCCTTAATAATATTTTACAGTCACAAGAAATTATTTCCAGAGATATCTTGTAAACATTTTTTTCATTATTTTTCTGTTAAATAAAAAAAAAAATTATTATGCATATATTTTTAATTTATGTACTTAAAGAAAATTATACCAGTGCAAACTATAAGTATATATTTTTTTTAATACATTTCTATATTCGCTTGTAAATAGACACTTAACTTATTGTAATCTCCTTTCGTGGGTTTTGTATGCCATAATATTAAAAAAAATATGAACCTGTAAATACTTAATTATTGTAATCGTAAATAATTATAGATGTTAATTGTAAAGTATTTAATAGAATAGTTTTGTAAATATTGAGTGTTAGTTTTTAGATATATGCCTACATTTAATGTTTGTGTGTATATTTGAATTAAAATAATAAAGCGAGCGGAAATAAATTTGAAACGCGACCGCTTATGTTACAGTGTCCTCTCCCGGAGTGCGTTAACTCATGTTGGGTTAGAATGTCGCTGCATGAGCGTACAGCGTTTACAGTTGGGACTGAGTGATAGGAGTACATAAGCGGTTGAGACAACTAATTACCTATTGGATAGTTGAATTGTAATTATTTCCAGTGAGACTTTTGCAGTTGCGAGCAGAATTTCTAAATATTTTTTTAAAATTGGTATTTTTTTATTTTTAAAATAGTTTTATTTATATAGAGTTCATTAACAAAATATCTTACACGAACGTTCGTGTTTTTCTTTCTATAAACATTTTATAGAAAAATTGCATAATCAATTTAATTGTTAAAGTTTGGTATAAAGTTTTAGAAAGACAGGCTAATTTTTTTTTTAATATTTAAAACTATTTTTTTAAATTTATATTTTTTGCTCGTAATCGCAAGTGGAAGACTTATACCTGATGTTCGATTAAAAATTTGTCTGTATTTTTGTCTTGTAATTTACTCCATTGAAATTATAAGATTTTGAGTAGATTTAATTGGAGTTTTTTAAGCGTATATAAACCAAATTTATATAAAGTATATACAATTATACATAAGTATATAATATCAGTAAATTATTTAATTAATCCGTTTAAAAATGAAAAAAGTTTAATCGAACGTCAAGTATAGTTCTATAATAAAAACACCAGAGTATAAGTAGTTTTGATGAGTGATAACTTAAAACTATGAATTATATGTTTTTACTCTTAAACCTTGTTTTTATTTGACAATTACCTACAATCTTTTATCAAAAATAACAGCAATAGTAAGATAAATAATATTTTGTAACTTCACGCAAAAACTACTGAACCGATCACCATGAAATCATGCATGCTTACATGTTGTCTGGGACACCAGAAAGGACATAGGGTACCTTTCATCTAGAACGCGGACGGAGTCGCGGGCACCAGCTAATAGTCAGGTATACACTTGACTAAATATTTTTTCTACATCAGTATAACCAGCTAGTCGCTGGCACCAGCTAGTCTACTATATCCAAAGAATATATATATAGTAAGTATAATTGGTAGGACTATAATTATTTAATAAAATTAAATCATTTTTATAACAGGAATGATCCGCCTTTTCGCCCCTTGCTCTATTTGCTATCTTAAATTTAGCCCAGCTCTCGACAAAATTATCGAAGAAAAAAAACACTCCTTCTAAGTTCTTTTACATATTGTTAGCACCCTTTACTTCGGGTAAATTAATTAAGTAAACAACTTTATGTTTAGTCCAAATACTTTTATCGTCCGACCAATATATCAGATCAGAACTACAATTCCAACTCTAAGATTGTCTGAGGACGGACATAGTTACGATAACGACCTCTCTTCGCGAACGCCATCGTTCAACTGGCTGATACATTTTTAATTTAATATCATTCCACTGAATGAATCTCGAATGAATGAAAGTTCTCGAGTGGAGGCCACGGACCAGCAAGCGCAGCATAGGACGTCCACCCACAAGGTGGACAGACGACCTAATAAAGGCCGCGGGTCAGCGGTGAATCCAGACTGCTTTTGACCGGTCCCATTGGAAAGTTATGAGGGAGGCCTATGTCCAGCAGTGGACGTCCTGCGGCTGAGATGAAGATGATGAATGAATCTGAACGAATGAGCACCTCTTTTTGTACCGTCACAGAGCACTTTTCAATCAACTTGCTAACAGTTGTTAAAAGAAATTTAAGATACAAATTATTTGGAGCGAAACGAAATACGCCTTGCGAAAGGAAGACCAGCTGTTTTATTGCCAACTGTAACAATAGATTTTCATGCAATAACTAGAAATATGCGCGCATATTAGATTAAATTCTAAATAAAAAAGACCACACAATACGAGTGACGTCACGATGCATAAATGACAGCACTAGTGGCGATAGGGTTGTCACTTGAATGCTAATCGATACGTGACTCGATTCGCAATCGACTCATATCAATATAATCTGTGGAAGTTTTGGTTACGGGAGTTAGTTATTACAATGTGAGGGACAGTTCGTCATAAAAGTTTGATTTACGACTCCTGCTTCCTGATTCAACTGTAGTCCAACAGATTCTGGCCAAATTATTCCTAGGTAGGTATATTTAAAAAAGGAAATCAAATTATTGTCTAGGTAATTGCGACATTTTGAAATTTATAAATTTTTGAAGAAGAGCTTTAAAAGATTCGATTAACTTTATTAAGGGCCTCTTTCACCAACTACAAGTAAACTGTTGATTAGATACTTTTCAAGTAATGCGAATTGGCGGTTAGCCTATTTGACATTTTACTCAGAGATGGTGAAAGAAGCCCTAATTCTAATATCTGTCATTGTGTAGCTGAAGAGCTAGGTATAATACTAATTTAGTACTATACTATAGCTAAAGAGATCCTGAAAATATGTTAGGTTCTTGTGGGATTTTCAAAAAAAGAATTACAGCGCGTACGAACCAACTAAGTAGTATTTAATCGTATTATAATACAAATACAAATAAGTACATAACATATATAACCGAGTAGTGTAAGTATGTATTGTCTAAGTTCAGTTTATAGCTTTTTATACATCTGACATTAGAGATTTATTATCAATGACAATTATATATTAAAAAACAACATTGTAATGTCTGTTTGTTACAAGTTACGATTTACACATTACGGGTATTGAATATAATAAGGTCTTAATCGTCTAAACCAAAAGTAAGTTGCATATAATCTAGATTGCATAATAAGTTGGGTGTCCGCAACTTCGGTATGCGCTGTATTTCTTTTTTTAATAATTTAACAATGTAGTAATTTAATATATTTAATCTGGGCTATTTTTAGATACGAGTAATAATTTAATTTGATTTATTTATTACGGTAAATATTTTCACATTTCGCTTACAAGTTATACTTAGGTAGGTATTGTAGAAAAATTATTTAGAAGTCAAGTTTATACCTGACGTAGCTATTGGGAATAACTATAATAACTATAGGTTCATAATATAGCATATCATTGTTATCGACACATGCTTTGTTTCAGGGGTCCCGCGGGTTCGATTCGCGGCTGGGCCAACTTTGCAAATGAACTTTTGATAGTTGGCTCTGGTCTAGATTTTAATATTTTAATTATAAAATATTTATTCACAGAAAGAAAAGTTGCTTACAAAATAAACTTCTGTTAAGCGAGAGCCAAGAAGAGTGCCAGGAGCCCTTTGCCTAAAATCAAAAGTAGTCTGTGGTTTACTGCTGGAGGTTTACTGCCAGCGTGGAGAATATAAGGAGTACCACCTATGTAAGGTGTCAAACTGAAAAAGTGGCAAGCAGGTGGCAAGCTAAAAGCATTAAATAATGGTTCATAAATTATCCAGAATGGCGCTAGTGTAGCATCGGTGTTTGATATGATTGGTTGGTTGCGTAGTTCATGAAATAACCGTAAATAAAATGCTACTAGTGCGTCACACACCAATGCTACTACAGCGCCGCCTTATTGAGCGTATTCGACGGACACTTTCTCATTGTATAGAGTTGGGCCTCCTTACCTCTTCTCTCCATGGCTGCCAGACCGGCTCTCCTATTGACAACTGCTTCAGATTATAGGATGCTATTTTTTTGCTCTACATTAGGTGGTCTTTTGGTGTGAGAGTGAACAAAGTTTCAAGTGTGACTTAAAACCTTTTCTACCCTTTTTTTTAAATCATGAAAAAAAGTAATCGTTCCAAAATTGGATTTTGCGGTAATCTTATACGAAATGCCGCCTTCCCAAGTACCACAAGTAATGGGTTTTTCTCTATCTATACGCCGGATTAGAACCCATTTAAAAGGTCCCAATTCCTTCTTACGGACACCTTTTCAGATAATACTCATTTGCCAATTTATTTTTTAAAAGAAAACCGCTGATTCGTGAACAGGATTAATGGAGCCGACAAAGAGAAAGGCGACCTTATTATTATCGCGTTAAAGACGTAATTTATTGGGATTGTGTACGAATAAAAGCCAATATCTGAGTGGGTATCTGTTTGTTTGTAATAATGTTTAGTGGCCGCTATAGATTCGCCACCCGCGTCGC
Organism: Synanthedon tipuliformis; assembly: GCA_947623395.1. Taxonomy (NCBI): domain Eukaryota; kingdom Metazoa; phylum Arthropoda; class Insecta; order Lepidoptera; family Sesiidae; genus Synanthedon; species Synanthedon tipuliformis. Next base: position 1,206,349 of record OX392429.1, on the reverse strand, counting down.
TTCTAAGAACAGATTTTGTGTCGGACTCGGTGACTATTCTACCGTGGGATCCCACTTAATAAACCAATTGTAATATTGGTTTATAAAATTATAAATAGGTAGGTGCTCTGCTCACCAAAGATTTTATAGGTTAACACATAGATGAATAATTGGTCTCGCAGCGCTCGACTAGATACCGCCGTCGTACTTGTAAAATGCGGCAAAAAATACTACGCCGAATTCGGCGTACCCGAGCCAGTCACACAGGCAACTGTCTGTGATGTGTATACGTCTCGAATGTTTTATTAAATTTTGGGCATAATAAAATGTCAGTTTGCGTAGTGAAACTGTGTAAAAATATAATAAAACTAAGTAAAAAGTTATAAAAAGTGACGATTTTTACACACACTACAATAAAAAGTACACAAAAAAGCCTTTACCCAACCTGGGGACCTAGCTTAACGCACTTTAATTAAGATTTAGTAGAAAATAATTCACTAGAAATAATTCAAATTTAGTATTAAATGTTAGTTTGTTTACATAGCAATTAGTCTAGTAACTAAAATGCAGCTTGTAGCTTGGTCAAATAAAGGCTTTTTTATTTTTTATTTATTTTATTTTATACAATAAAAAGTTGCCGCATTCACAGAGCTTATTGCTTTTGTATAGCGCTCTATCTAGCCGAGCGCAGCGAGACGAATCAATTTATCTTTGGGTTAACATTACCTTATTCAAGTCACATAGTAGTGGCAGGGGACACTGTTACGCAGTCATTTGGGCAGCCCGTCTGGCGGCAGTAGTGACCTTTCAGAAGTGAGTTCGGAAAGGGGGTTGAGTTTCGGTGAGTCAGTAAGAGCCATTACGCACTGTCGACTGGTCACCGGCGACTCGGTTGATGGCGACTGTGACTTACTATATGTTGGGTTAGAATGTCGCTGATATAATATAATAATTATAAAGAGGAAAGATTCGATTGTTTATTTGAATGAATAGTCTTCGAACTCTTCGAATCGAAACTTGGACCGATTTGAAAAATTCATTCACTGTTATAGCTTCCTTGCTTCTACCTATACCTTTACCTATATTCATAAAATATAGCCTATGTTATAGGCCAATGTTATAAAACATAGGCTATATTTTATGAAGCTACGCGGACGAAGTCGCGTGCAACAGCTAGTATATTATAATTTCTAAATGAAAAACCGGTGTAAGTAGGTATGTCATGTTTTTTGTAGTAAATGTATGGGCGTGTAAGAAACCTTAACAAGGCAATAAAAAAATAGCCATTGAGTCATTGAGTCCTTGTAATAAGTAGATCCCAAGTGACATAGGCATGACTGATCCCACTTAGAGCGTTAGAGAAAAAAAAAATCGCTCAAGTTTTCCACACTCAAAACCTTTTTTAACCTTTTTTGAGCTTAAAATAAGTGAACAGTTAGAGCTTATTCTGTATAATGGGATCCGACTTAAAAGTGACCGCTGGACAGTAAATCATTTTTGAGTTTTTTTTTTGCATTTTTCTTACATGGTTTAACAGTCATCTTCTGATTAAATAATATTAATTAATAAAGTCAATATTATATTAGATTTAATTTTATTTAATTAGATTTGTATGTATATTTGTAGTGAATAAATTTAAAAACTACTGGACTGGTTTTAAAAATCCATATTTTTAAAATTAAAAATTTTAATTTACTGAAATTAAAAATTAAAATTTTAAACCTAATAATCTCTATTAGTTGATCTATTCCGAGTCTTATAGTTATAAATGAATAATAAATTAATATTTAACATTTTTTTTATTCGTTACTAGCTGTTGCACGCGAATTCGTCCTCGTCACTTTATAAAGTATTTTTCATTTTTCAAATCGGTACAGTAGTTTCAATTCAAACAAACAAACAAATAATCAAATCTTTCCTCTTTATTATATTAGTATAGACTAAGTGACCATAAATTTAGTATAGACTAGTGACCATCCCTACTAAGAAAACTTTGACCTATTTAATAAGTAAAAAACGCTTCAAGCTTATCCCTTGCGCAATGTAGTGTAACGGGTGTTACAAATTCACGGATCGTGAGAGATGACCCGCAACTGATATTTTGAACTGTTGTTATATCTGACAGTCCGGTACATCACACAACTTTTTTTAGTTGACTGTACTTGTGTCTGTGGGAACTGGGAATGTTTGTTACTGTATTCGACAGACTTTGCGGTAGGTATTTGATAAAATTTCAAAAAATTATGATATTTTACTTGATAAAATTTCAAATAATTATGATATTTTATTTGATAAAATTTCAAAAAATTATGATATTTTACTTGATAAAATTTCAAAAAATTATGATATTTTATTTGATAAAATTTCAAAAAATTATGATATTTTTTCATATAATTTGCAAAAAATATACATAATTTAGCTTAAAGTATAGTGACATAATTATGTTTTTTTTTTACGCTATTTTCTGCTAGGAGAACCACAATTTGTAGTATATTTTTGTAGTATAGCCATAGTACACTATGGCGTTGCTTGCGTTATAGGCGACGGTGGCCAACTACCATCAAAGCAAGCAATCATTTTGTTTAGGTACCATTCGAGCGAATTCTAGTGATATATGTAAGTAAGTAAGAGTCTTGTAGCATTATGACAATAAAGATCAACAAAGATCCGATAATAATAGATCATTACTTGGGTACCTCAATACTAAATTAGAGTGTTCCGTATAAAATTCGTGAGACGCAATCATAGTAGGTATACTTATACAAGTTTAAATGATAGAAAATTATACAGGTGCTATTGTCTATTGCATCAAATACAGTGGAAAAAGTACGTTTGTTTGTTTAATGATTTTCAGCGGATTTCCTGGTCTTGGTATTCGTTACAAACACTAAAAAATAAAAATTTTGTCTCTTAGTATTAGACTAAAGAAATAAAATAAATTTTATTTACTAATTTGTAGGTTAATAATTTACAAATAAAAAAAAGCATAGGTAAGCATAGGGGTGTCAGTAGTATTAATTACTTATTATAATAATTGTGTAATTATTTAATGTCAAATATGTAGGTTAAAGAAACTCACGTGCAATAAGATGTTTAAAGAATATTGCAAATGTTGCCCTTTAAAAAAACGAAATCATGTTTCCAATACAAAAATATCCGAGATCCCGATTAGGTGATCTGGTGTCAATTTGGCGTCCATCTAATTCCGATTGACAGCTTTATCTAGATAACTATAATCAAATTAGTTTGGATAAATAGAGAGCGTATAAATACAACATTAGCTGTGCTTTCGTTATCAATAACTCTACATTCCATTCTAGAACTTTTCTCTGTGAAATAAGGTTGAGAATTCTTTGGTAGATGATATCGTGGCGCGGACGTCGAAGGTTGTTTTGAGTTTTCGTTTATCTCTTGCATCTGTGGCTCGTTGACAGTGGTCTGTGCGCTTTGTGGACTGTTAAGGCGAATTGTATGGTTAAATTAGTTTTGTGAACACCAAATCTGTTTCTATTTATCTAATCAGTGGATTTAATGTCTATTCTGAGCGTCTATTACGTTTTTAATCGAGTGCGAGGAATGATTGCGCTTTTTTCAAATAGAAAGGCAAAGTTAAAAATGTGGCTCTCTCCTAAATGACACCTCGAAGGTTTCAAACTCTTTTTTAAATGTGAAAAAGATACTGGCACTCGAACTGTCAAACAATCGTTATTAAACGTCACTTCACTTTGAGTAATGTAGTAATGAGATATACTATTTCGTTGCTAGTAATATGATCTACAGTTTAATAATTATAATATTAATTAATTATTATTTAATATAATATTATATAATTATAAGAAGAAGATTTGTATGTTTGTAATGAATAAACCAAAGATAATTGATTGGTCTCGCTGCGCTCGACTAGATAGAGCGCTATACAAAAGCAATAGCTCCGAAAATGTGGCAACTTTTTATTGTAGTGTCTGTAAAAAAAATCGTCACTTTTTACACTTATGCCGCATTTTGCAAGTACGACGGCGGTATCTAGTCGAGCGCAGCGAGACCAATCATTTATCTATGGAATAAACTCAAAAACCACAAAAAAAAACACAATGGTCTGGTTTTAAATGATGTTCTTTTGTAAGACGACTAAAAAATTTTCTTGAATCTTAAAACTTGACAAAATATTAAAACACTAAATTAAGTTTTCTAAATTAAGTTTTTTTGTTACTTCATTCGCCTTAACGACATCGCCTCTATGCGCTGATAGTTCCTGATCATAATTAATATTAATTTCCACATCGTAACCGACACATGTCATTCTTGTCATCATATAACTTTTACAAGTTCACCGTGATGAGGTAACAATCCAAATTGAACTTTAATACCTAAGGAGCAAAGGCGATTTCAATTGAAATATTATCCTTGTACATTTTCCTCAGATGTGTACCGAAATTAAATCTGTTTAGGTCTTATTAATTAAGATGATCGCGGTGTTTTGATTGGTCGAACGTTAGTTAATTCGATTGATATAATTGGACTCTTGATGGGTTGATGGGTTTCTCGTTAAAGCGTGTTTTACATTAGTTGTTTTATTTAAAAGAGAGTATTGGGTTACTTATAAGAAAATTCATTTTTCTGGTATGTTCCTAATCGCCACCAGTGGCGCCAATGGGATTATTTTTCCCATTCGCCATCACAATTATTAATGATATAATTTAATGAAGTTTACTACTTATGTATATTAATGATCATAGATAAATGATTAGTCTCGCTGCGCTCGACTAGATACCGCCATCGTACTTGTAAAATGCGGCATAAACACGTACCCGAGCCAGTCACACTGCAAACTGTGTGTGATATGTACGTGCCGAATGTTTTATTAAATTTTAGGCATAATAAAATACCAGTTAGCGTAGTGAAACTGTGTAAAAATATAATAAAACTGGGTAAAAAGTGATAAAAAGTGACGATTTTTTACACACACTACAATAAAAAGTTGCCACATTTTCGGAGCAATTGCTTTTGTATAGCGCTCTATCTAGTCGAACGCAGCGAGACCAATTATTTATCTTTGGAGTTAAAAATAAAAATAAAAATAAATTAATTATACTTAATAAACTTATTAATTTATAATAAAATTATTATTGTAGGTACTAAAAAAGCAATGAATAATATGCAGAATAGGGTAGGTAGACTTTAAGTGTGGTAATTTTATTTTTTGGCTTGTAATATATTTAGTCAAAGTTTAAAGTCTGTTAGTTGGTGGATAAGTTAATCAAAACACTTTTTGTACTTTTTGCTTAAAATAACTTAACTAATTTAACTAAACTTAGATGTTTTTGAAGATTGCTTTGCTACATATCTATAATAGTTCTATACTAATTGCTATTATTAAAGTAATTTAAAAATCGACACATTTAATTTAAAAATCGATTTCAACACTACCGATCATTTATATATTTTTTTTCACCATAAAGCCACAAAACAAAACATCTGTCAAATTTAAAAAAAAAAACAAGTGGAGTCTTTTAGAGAAACATGTCTTTCGTAATAAATTATCATTTAATGAGGGGCTTATTTTGTACAAATTATCTTTTATAAAGTGGGTAGGAGGAAATTATATTTATATAAATGGGGTACGCCTAAACAACGTTTATGGGCGCGTTTCCATTCAACCGAAAATTCAATTCAAATAGCGCCATCCTATATTTATATTTTATTTATGTTTTGGTTAATCAATTAGTGTGAATAATGTTTGTTACTATTTTGCTAACTGTACTTTTGTATTAGTGGCAGTGGGGAATTCATATTCATACTCGTGCGAAAGGGGAATTATCCGTAGGTATTTAAAAAAATGTTAATCTCCCACGTGCGAGTGGAGCATAAGCCAATCCAATACCCATTTACGATATTTATTGTTTTTTTTTTTAATATAAAGTTTTTTTTTTGGATTAAGAAAGAAAATAAATGTGTATAAATAATAATAATAATTAAAAAGCAGATAAAAGCTGCAGTGAATGGCTCATCATCACTACAGGAATGCACGAGGAAGGCGGCCATCAGAGAGGAATGGCGGCGTACCTATTGTTAACCTTGCCACCAACACCTGAAATGATGACCACGACCACTCTGTCAAGAGTGAGACCGAAGAAGAAGAAGAAAAAGAAGAATAATATTAATTATTTGCTTAATATAGGCAATTACTATGGTTTTAAAAAAGAGTAAGGCTCGCTCTATCGCTGTATACACTTACATTGGGGTGTGCAAATATTTTAAGAATATCACATAACAATATAAGTAATTTTAATTACTACTATCCACTAAGTTATTGGAAATATAACTTAGTGGATAGTTGTATTAACATTTATTAACTAGTAATTCTTTAATTTTCTTCTAGAATTTTATTAATATTGAGCTGATTTTAATATTGTTCGGAATCTTCTTGTTATATATGACAAAAAACACTTGTTTTGCTTATGCAAAAAAAGTGTTTTTTGCACCTTATGGGTAAAAATAAAAAAAAGCCCTTATGGGCTGCTGTGCTTTAGAATACATAGCCTATTCGGATCTCTTTGAGCTTTTTTACTGTTCTCTGAAGCTATATATTTCATTAAATTCAGTATAATTATCTTTATTAAAATTTTTTAAATGAAATGCTTAGTTTCCTCTAAACTAAAAGAGAGTGAACGAATGGATTCGTGCACCGCGTTATCCCATTTACCGGGCAGCAGCGTTGATGGGCTAAGTGGGTGTTTAAATCCCCATTTTTGGGGTAATTTCCTTAAATACGCCCTCCTCATTTCGTTTTGGACACGAACACACAATCATTTGTCATAAATAGGATTTTGTTTTGTTCGCATGGCGCCTTTAAAAACATTCCTTTTAACTTTATAACTGGTTAGAAAACAATAATTTCATTGTCAGTGATATTTTTGTTAAGAGTAGAATGAATGAGAAATGAAAGCAGATAATATATCATACTGTTACATGTACTGTTTGATAAAATACTTTTTCATACGACGGTATTTTAAGTATTTTAAGTATATCACAACAAACAATTTGTTACCAACCTAATCTATAATATATTTCAATGCTAAAATATAAAGAAAGAAGATTTGTATGTTTGTAACGAATAAACTCAAAAACTAATGGACCGATTTTAACAATTCTTTCATCTGTAGAAAGCTACATTATCAGCGAGTAACATCAGTAGGTTATATTATATTATAATATTATAAATGCGAAAGTTTGTATGGATGTGTGGATGTATGTATGGATGTTTGCAACTCTTTCACGCAAAAACTACTGAAACGATCACCATGAAATTTTGCACACACATTGTCTGGGACACCAGAAAGGACATAGGGAAGGACATACCTTTCACCCAGAACGCGGACAAAGTCGCGGGCACCAGCTAGTAGGCTATATTTTATGAAGTTAACGGACGAATTCGCGTGTAACTCAATTTTTGACCCAATAAAATTGGTTTGTTCATTAATCTCTAAGAACAATATAGTTCAAGGGAGCAGTTGTTGTAGGCAATAAATCATGTTTAGAACGTGAGTGGTTTTAAGTTAAACTCATATTTAACTCAGTGTTAAACTAATAATTTGTTTAATCTGACATTTTGTGTTAGTACGAACACGCAAACCACGGGTTTCAAGATACGATTATTATCGTTTCACGTACGAATTAAATATAATTAAAACTTCATTTTCCAACTCAATTTTTTTTTTTTAGGTTTATAAGTATTTATTCTCATTAAAGCTTAAAGCTAAGTTACATGAGAAATAAAAAATAAACTTAATTAAAAAGACGAAACATTAAACAGGCAGACAAGACATTAAAATTTAAACAATATTTTCCCTGATTTTTACAAAAACACGCCAAAACATTCAAACACTTAACATAACATGTTCCAACAGCTTGGATTTAAATTCTGTGAAAGATTTTGCCTGTTTTATTATTATTTATTATTTTATTTATTAACTAACACGACACACCCGGCTTTACTCGGGTACAATTGGGGTAAACTGTTATACACTGGTGTAGTTTTAAATAATCTATTACTAAATATTATAATGAGAGAAGCATAGATGAATAATGTTCTCGCTGCGCTGGACTAGATACCGCCGTTGTACGTGTAAAATGCGGCATAAAATACTACGCCGAATTCAGCTTACCTGCAGTCACACTGCAAACTGTCTGTGATGTGTACATGCCGAAAGTTTTATTAAATTTTGAGCGATATAAAATGCCAGTGTGCGTAGTGAAACTGTGTAAAAAGTGATAAAAAGTGACGATGTTTTACAAACACTACAATAAAAAGTTGCCGCATTCACGGAGCTATTGTTTTTGTATAGCGCTCTATCTAGTCGAGCGCAGTGAGACCGATCAATCATCTATGGGTTATATTTTATAAAAAAAAAGTTACGCTGGCGAAGTCGCGTGCAACAGCTAGTTAATTATATTTCAAATAATATTGTCACTAGAATTGCTACCGTCTTCTATTCTATTCTATGCTATTCTATAATTATTTGACGAGCCTTGGTCGAGTGGTTAAGGTGCTATAAGGCTCTATTTAAGGGTCTGAGACAGAGAGAGGTCTGAGTGGTCTGATACAAGACTTATTGACATTACAGACAGTCTTTCTGTAATTGTCAGCTAAATAGTAATGTGTAATTGCCAGCTAGGAACTTTGGATGGAAAAAAATGGGTTTTTTTTAAGTATTTCCGAATAATTTTTCCATTTTATCTCTTGACAAGAACCTTACTCAGATTTCAACGAATATTTTAATAAAAAAAAAATACCCGAATTTGTCCAGCCGTTCTCGAGTTTTGCGCTCAACAACACATTTAGCGATTCATTTTCATTTAATATTGATAGATGAATTACTAAAGAAATTAAATCAGTAATAGATGATAAATTTCCCATTTTCACGTCTGCATTGGAACTAAACAGTGCTTTCCAGCCTTAATGCCTATGTGTGTATTGTAAGGGCGTGTGCACACGATTCCTGATAAATGTGTGTGCATCTGCCGTGTGTCTGTGTTTGTGTGTATGTAAGCGCGAACAACTTGTTTGTTCAGAGATTTAATACACGGTAAATTTCTTCACGTTACCTGAGCGACGCCCTGCGGGGAGAAGGTCGTAAAGGATTTTTAAAAATATTGTGGTTATATTTATTTTATATGAAACAAATGCGATGTGATAATCGTCTTTGATATTTATTTTATTGTTATAGATAGTCAAACATAATTCATTGATCTGGCTCGACCATGTCGTGATATGGTCAGTTTTAGCTGGCCATTCCATGAAATACTTACAACCACTTCATGAAATGGCTGGCCACATCATGAAGTAATCTATGATCTGGCCACAACACTACACCACAGATTAAATAATAGTTACTATTACTACACGCACTGCCAAGAAATGGAACTCTGTGCTTATGACCGAGTGAATAATAGGCAACTTCTGGGTGAGTTCGCTCCATCGTCCGCCTCGTTTTTGCTGCAAAGCTAGAAGCTGGCCATGAGCAAACCCATCTCTATAAAATAATAATAATAATAAAAACATGAAAACTTAAAAAATAGTACTTAATATTTACTAATAAAAAAAACAACATTAAACATAAAAAAATGAAGCGAACCGTGTATTTTACATGACGTACCTACTTTAAGCATATTATACTTATTTATGTATATATCCTACGAAATCGAATATAGTACCATACTAGCTGGTGCCCGCGACTTCGCCCGCGTTCTGGATGACAGGTACCTACCCTATGTCCTTTCTGGTGTCCCAGACAACGGGTATGTAAAATTTCATGGTGATCGGTTCAGTAGTTTTTGCATGAAAGAGTTACAAACATCCATACATACATCCATACAAACTTTCGCATTTGTAATATTAGTACGGATATATACCAAAATATACAAAGATATTTTAGCTATTGAGTGTTGTAATTAAATTTTGGATGTAAGTAGACGATGATGATAATGTAGTTACAACATCAAACTGTATCAACCGTTTTTTTATCATCAATTTACTGGATTTCCTCCCAACAATTAAAAGACTTATGTCAAAAAAACACTTACCCCCTTATACGCGAACTCCACTTAATTGGATATATCATAGGCGTCTGTTTGCGCATGGCAATTGATTGCAACTTAACAACATGCCAGCAAATTGCCACGACGGGAGTACGAGACGGAGATATTCACGGTTGCTTTGTAAAAGCGTGCGAGGGAAAGAGATGGCACGATTGTCGATTCGTCCTCGATTAGAACAGTCAACATGGCGATACACAACGAAGCAGTGGCGAACTCGAAAAAACAAGAAACGTTATTTTAAGGGTCGATTATTTTGGTTTAAAAGCGATAATCACCACCGGTCAGCCATTAAGCAGCTATCGTTAACCGACTGGCTCTTTTCTAAATCATTTATTATAATTGACCAATAAAATGTTAATTTTTATAATTATTCTCGTTTTTCTTTATAAAAATAATGATTTCGCGCGCTTTTTTTTATAAGCTGCCAGTTTTCGGAGGCTCGTTATTACGGTGGTTTAAGGTTGGCTTGGCCATCATTTTTTTTTTTTAGTTTTTCTGTAAAAGATTTGTGTATCAGCTCGCGTAATTGTTATTTTCTTTTAATTAAAGGTTTGCGAAGATTGTGGCAATTTGCGCTTTTCGAATATAAACTCTTATATTATAGTTTATTTTTAAATAAAAAGCACATATTTGTTTGAGAAAGAAAGTTAGGCATATTCTTATTGTGAAGAAATTGATTGGTACGTAGGTAATGTTAATGTTTTATTAAAAACCTACTTAGTTCAGATACATTAGGTATATAATCAGAATATAATACCTATCTATAGGTAATAACTAAAAGTCGTAATTAATAATTAATTTTTTTTAATTGTTTTTACGTAAACTTTAATTTACTTTGATTTATTTGAATTACCTAATTTATTTGTAATAAAAAAAAAACAAGTAAGAAATGTACCTACCAGTTAAATAAGTATAATAACGTAGGTAGGTATACCTACTTAGTGCAAATATTATTATAATAATTAGATATAAATGAAGATTTTTTTAAAATATTTTTTGCAGGAGCAATAATATTACCTACCTATATTTTGCTTTTTTGAACGAGCTAATATTTTTTAATTAGCTTTCTCAATAAGTTTACAAAAGTTCAAAAGTGAGTAATATTTACAAATTATAAAATCTCATACCTACTTAAGGAGAATTTGATAAATTCTTAATGCTATAACTAGAGAGTTAAAATACTATAGTCTAATATTAATTATAATAATTAATATTAGTTAATTTGTAGTATTTAACACTAAAGTCAGTAATCATAATTATTAAAATGCAATCTATACTATCTATACTAATATTATAAAGCTGAAGAGTTTGTTTGAACGCGCTAATCTCAGGAACTACTGGTTCGAATTGAAAAATTCTTTTTGTGTTGGATAGATCATTTATCGAGGAAGGCTTTAGGCTATATAATATCACGTTGTGACTAATAGGAGCGAAGAAACAGTCGAAAATGTGGAAAAAACGGGGAAAATTATTCATCTTTGAGGGCTTCCGTTGCGTGCGCTGCGAAAACCGTTCGAGATACCCAAATGATTCCCAAAATAACTAATTCGCGCGGTCGAAGTCGCGAGCACCAGCTAGTGCAATATAATTGTAAAAAAAAATTGCACAATTATATTGAAGTAATGAAAGAAAAATACATATAATAAATATATTACGTACTTATATTATAATATAAGCTATTCATTCATATTGTTATTATAATACAAATATATTTTTATTGAAACCAATTTTAATGTAGGTAATATAAATAATAAAAAAAAGAGCTGTACAAATGCGTGCGAGAAATCTGATCGACCGTTAAAATAAAACCTTTGAGATACGACCGAGTAATACTGTTCTCGTTTATAACAATTATTTACTTAGGCTGGGTTGCACCATCTTACTTTAACAATAACAACGCGAGTTGCACCAGTTAACAAATAATCATAACTGGTTAACTGGTGCAACTCATTTTCGGCCGAAAATGAGTGCGAATTAACAAAAGTTTAGACGGTTGTTATTGTGAAAAAATAATAAAGAGAATAATTTAAATAGTTAATAGTTAAGTTTAGTATAGTTAGCTTAATGTATGTTAATTTTTTTTGTATGTTTTTAATTTTTATTTATGTTAATTTTGATCTATGGACTAATTTGTCTGGAAATAAATAAATAATTATAATTATTAATAATAATACATTCAAATAATTAGAAATAGATTTTTCTCACAAAAAAATGTTCTTCAAAAAATGTTCACAAAACAAAAAAATGTTTGTTTCTTCTTTAAAGGAGATAAATATGGAACAGTAGGGATAATTCCACTTTTAAAATAGTAATGATAATTTGTACTTAATATAATATATTAGCGACACGCTTCTCTCGGTAGCCAAGCCACCTACCATCAAATTTTAATGGACCGTCAGTTTCTTTGACGATTTTTACATATAAAAAAAATCTGCACGTGTACAGAATACGCGTATCAGGGTGAAATCAAAATATAAAAATCAAATTAATAGTTATATTAATAATAGATTAATAGTATGTACATTTGCAGGAACGTTATTAAATAGGAAACGTTACAAGGATCGTTACAAAAAAAGTTACAAGAAAGCTCACGTGATTGTTACATTGAAGCGTCTTTCGATCTTAAAATATGACTAAAATTTCAAAAATAAATACTTGTACCTACCTTGTTTGTTCGTTTGCATTGAATAGGTTCTGGAACTACTGGACCGATTTGAAAAAAACCTTCCCTGTTGAAAAGCTATAGCGAGTAACATAAGCTATATTTTATAAAAAGTTACGCGCCACAGCTAGTATAATAAAATTATTTAGTTGTCGAAACATACGCGGTATAACTCGACCGTTCACAATGAATGTACTCGAAGAGCGTTTCGCTCCGAACAAGAATCAATACACGAAATATAAACACACCTCGCGTACGAATTATATCGAAATAAATAAATATCCCGGCACTCGTAAAGAAGGTCGCAACTGACGTTTACGGCGTGAGCTTCACTTTATTATGTTTTATTTTTTATTTTTAAGAAAATTAATTTTTGCATTATGCCAGACCGTTTTGCTTTGTTTCGTTTAGCGCGCCTGTTTCGCGAGATTAAACGATTGGTATATGTTATTTAGTGCCGTTTCTGAACGCGTTCTTTTTATTAAATTTCAAATAAAGAACGTTCTTTCTTCCCAGAGAGTAAAGAATCGCCGCGCCGTGCACTTCTAGAGACGGCAGAGTAACAATATTATCTGTGCCGCTTAATTTTGCTCTGTGCGCAATTCAGGGCGCATTAGGTTAACCGGGACCTGGTCGGTATTCTTAGTGGAGCCTACCGCTCGTCACGAAGTTCCCCGAGATAGCCGGCGTACCTCCACTCCTTTTGGGTACGCCAAGGAGTTTAGCTCTCCCTGCGTTGAACGCCCGTTTAAAGCGGATGTAGTTTGATAATGCTCCCACGACCCTGCCCATCTACGGCCGCGTTAGAAAGTCGTTGGATTTTAGGCGGTAGGTTCCGGCTTAATCCTGTTGTGTCCCCTACCCTGCCGGGTATTCGTGAGGATTTCGCAACTTTAAAAAAATGTTGCTTTAAAAAGCGATAGAAATGCTTCATTTGGTGTAATCAATCAAACTAAAAATGTCACTAGTGAGTAATTAAATGCAATTTTTAGCATTAAACAATGCGCATGAGTCAAGATTGCGAGTCAAGATCATTTTGGAACACAAAACCTAAACAACCTTCCTCACACTGGATTTGTATTAAAAGTGGTGACCATGCCGTCTCTAGTAACGGGCGGCGCGGCGATTCATTGCTCTGTGGTTTTTCCGATTCTGTTTGTGTTGGAGTTCGTTCGATTTTCTAACATAAATTGGCTGCATTTTGTATGTTTATGGTCAATAAATGAATCTAATTAGCGAATTGAAATGCGATTACTTGTATCTTGATTTATTGATTAATCACGATTGAATCAATTAATGTATGAATATTGTTTGTGATTTGTATTTATGAGTGAATATATTTTGATATAATTATTTACTCTAACTCCTATATCTACTTATATCTATATCTTAGTGATAAAGGAGGAAGTTAGTGCTTTAGTATAAACTATCGATTTTTTGGCTTTATGTCGGGTTATTTAGGTAACTTTCGTTCCTTGATACCTGTGATTCGATCTAGCAGTGTGACTAATAACTCGTTGAGCGGCGCTGAGCTTTCTAAGGCTTCGCGCCCATTATCGGCATCGGCTAGTCTGAGGATTGTAGGTGGCAAATTATAGTAATATACATTAATGTCATGGCAATAAAGTAGAAATTTGGCTGTCGCGTCGGCAGCCTTGAGGATGCTTCGGCAACCTTCGGCACGCTGAGGCAACGCTCGGCATTTGGGGATAGCTTGCCCTGAAGAGAACGCGAGACGCTTCGGCATGCTTAAGGACGCTTCGGCTTCGCTAAGTACGTTGCAGCATGCCAAGGCATGGTTTCTAACAGTGTGCGCTTGCATGTAGGGATGCCGAAGGATCCTTTTCCCTGCCGTTGCCGATAATAGGCGCGGGGCCCAACTTGGCCCATAGTTAGAAACCACGTTTCAGCCATAACCCTAGGCTAATACGATAAACTAGGTAGGACATTAACTTTTTTTTTCACATGGCGTCTTAAGATGTTGTAACATTATAAATAATTGAATTAATAGACACGACTATTACCTTTTTTCACGTTTACGACACATAGCATTTGAATCGTAAAATATTTATGTCTTTATTAACAATATTTAGACGCAAATATACTGTTCGATAGAGGCGTTAAAAATGGTAATCACCTGTGTTCATTTTATGAAATATAAGTTGGTTAATGTTAAGGCGTATGCATATTGATTGAATATTCTCTTATTATTTTGAGTTTGAGTTTCTGTGTCCTAACTTTAGTTAGTAGAGGCACTGTGTTTCGCAGTTATTTGGGAAGCTCTTTTTGGGGCATTTTTTTCCGCAAGAAACAGTATAAAATTGCGAATAAACTAAGTTAAATTGAATTGCATACAGAATCTCAGTAGCTCGACGTACTTCTATGATTCTACACTAATTCTACACTGTGACTAGTCTTAAAAACTAGTCTTAAATAAAAGTAAATAGGCAAATACCTACGTTTTTTTAAGGGGGAGGGGGTTGGGTCGAAAATTCGCCAAAATCGCCTCATGTAATGGACGCACCCTGGCATTATGAAGGGATAGCATAATGAGGTCTGGCATCTCTCACTAACTCACCGAAACGTTGGACTTCTGCAAAGAGGTGGTTACTGCCGCCAGCCAGACTTTTTTTTTGACGAGGAGTAATCCGCTTACAGATACCGTACCGCTGGCTAGGCGGAAGGGATATGTGGGGGTCGCCCAGCACCTGATCATAGCGGCACTGGGAATACCCACTAAAACTCCCCGGTGCCTCCTTGCCCTGTGAGCGGGATGGACCGGGCTCTGCCGAGGCAACAACACCGATCCATCCCAGGGCAGCCTAGCCATTGCTGGCTAGACTAACGCCAATGGGGGATTGCCCGGAGACACCCAGGAAATCCCCAGACGGGGGGGGGGACCTTGTGCAGGCACAGAGCTGGATCAGCCGGGCTGTCCAAATGACTGCGAAACGTAGTGTGCCCTACCCTGTCACTAAACTTAAACATAATATAATACTTCAATTTAAAAACATAAAAGAAAATACTCATAAAAACCCGTTAATGTGAATATGTGTTTATGTCGTTTTTATAAAATGATTATCATTAAAAGGACACGTTATGGTGTTGACATGGAGTTTTAATGGCGTCGTTATTGCCTTAATTTGTGACAATATTCTGTGTAATAAAAAAAATACGATACATAAATGCGGAATGCAAATAAAAGTACAATTTTATATTATTTAATTATTGAAAAGTGTTAAGAGTTGTCGAGAAGGCCCGTATATCATAATGTGCAGGGTGTTACGCAGATGGGACAAGAAGAGAATGCCACTTTAATCATAATCATACTTATAAATTATGCAATTATTGAATACTAGCTGTTGCATGCGACTTCACCCGTGTAACTTTATAAAATATGGCTTATGGTACTCGCTGCTACGATAAAAACAATGTCACACTAAAAGCGTAACTTATTTAAATCTCTTATTCTCTTATACTTATATATTTTATAGGATCCTACCGAAGCTAAGGCTTCGGCTTCGGCTTCGGCCGTCTTCAGCGAAAAAAACCACCTTTGATGAAACCTTCGGCTTCGGTGATTCATAGCAATTTCATTCATAACATTTGATTGTGATTGTTAAATTACTGTATTGGTGAAAGATTTTTGATTTCATACTTTGCGATCTGCCCAATTCTACGATCTGCCCACGACATATATACCGCATTTTCTAATGGCACTGAACGATTAAAAGGTCAGCTACCGAAACAATAAAATTTTCACACCACTCATCAAAATAATCTCGTAACGTGTTTAGATAGTGGCTCGTTACCTCACCAGTTACCACCCATCGGTTCCAATAAACCGTGGTACATCACAATACTGACGTACAAAAGTAATTGACTGGCAATAGTGACGCGACTGACAAACCATTACTTTGAGAGATATAAATCTTTGAAAACACACGGCTCTCTATTTTGGACTGGCAAGCGGCGTTTTTAGCAAGACAATCTTTTTAATATGTTCAAGTTTTATCAAACCTTTTTTTGACTGTCTCTAAAGGATCTTATCATTAAGTATCCGTATTGCAAAATACTATAATGAAGTAAACTAAATACTTCTTATTTAATACTAATAATAAATCTGCAAGTGTAGGTATTGTATGTATGTATGATGTTCCTCCATAACTCTTAAACGAATTATGTAACTGGCTTTCATGAAACTTGGTAGATAAACATTTAGACGTACGGGACACGGGATAGGCTATTTTTTTCACGCTGACGAAGTCGCGGGCGCCTTCTAGTATATTATAAATACACTCATAGTTCTGAAGTAGACTTCATGGTTGGTGTTTTTGTGTTATAAAGGTGTTCAAACGTTCGGTTACGAACTTTTAACAAAATTATATTTTCAAGTACCTACGTACGGTCTACACTAAAATTATAATGGAGATGTAAGACGTCTTAATAAATAAACTGCAAAATTGATACATCTTATCATAGTAGGCAAAAATATTTTCTTCCGGCCCATAGTATTCCTAAATAATTCCATATTCCTGAATGAAATAAAGAAACCTAATATAATCAAATTATGGCAACATTGTGGCGTGCCGCAATTTATGTCCGTGTGTTCTCATTTTATATTCTTTAATAATAGTACGAGAGTGTGGGACAATTTCTATAGTCAAGAAATAAGAAAGATATCAATTTTATTAGCCTAGTTCTGTAAGCTTAATATAGTAGCTAAATATAAGCTAAATCATCAGTAAGATTTTTAAATTTTATCCTTAACTTAATTATCTGTGTGAAATATTAACGATCAGGCAGACAGCCCTACAAATTGGATTTTGTTCACAAACCAGTGCAATACTAAGGAATAAGTAGTTGTAGCACACTGATAATGTGTAAATCTAAGAAGGAAGCCAAAAACAAGTGAATCTTTTTTTTTTTTGGTGATCTTTGAGTTTTTTTTTATTTATTTTTATTAGAGATGGGTTTGCTCTTGGCCAACAACCAGCTGTGTAGCAAGGATGCGGCCTAAGACGGAACGAGCTCACCCAGAAGATACCATTACTCGAATTTTGAAAAGATTTGGGTTATATGAGCTCGGAAATAAAGACGCTGGCAGGCAGTTCCATACCTTGGCAGTGCGCATTATAAAGGATGTTTTAAAGCGCTTGGTCCGATAAAGAGGAATTTCGATAAGATAAGGATGGTATCGTACTGTAGTGAGTTATTCCTACAGATCACTCCTAATATTTATTTAAGCAGATCCCTACAGATCACTCCTAAGTACTATTTAAAAACAAAGCCGAGGCGGATTATTAGTTTTTTTATAAAAATATTTACCACCGACTCTCCGACTATGATTACAATAAGGCACACTAAACAAAAAGAATGTTCGCTGTCAGTTTGTTTAAACGTGTTGTATTGGGCCATAGTTTTGTGAACATAATCATTATACCGTGAGATAGGTACAGGTACCGGGCAAACACCTCGGGCGCTTACTGGCGCGATCTTTATTCCTTCTTAACTTTTATAACTATTTCCTGCGCTAAAAAAGTATAAACTTATTTTTGGTTACTCCTTAGATTACTTTTTAAGTATCGATTTCATATAAACCTGGGGTATAAAAAAATTATATATGGGAGTAAAAACAAATGTCACATGTCACATGTTACACGTTACGCGTTACGCGTTATGTTTTAATCATATTTATTAAGTTATTTATTTATTCGTTCGTTCGTAATTAAGATTGAATAAATATTTTTACATCTAAAAAAGGCCTCTTTCCACTTGGATCCACAGCTTGGCTCGACATGTGGATCCGCGGATACCTTTTTCTCCTCTTATATCTACCGTTGAGAGGATTTAATAATAAACATAATTTTATATGCCACTTGGATCCACCTGGTGGATAGAAGAGGAAAAAGAAGTATCCATGGATCCACCCGTGGATTTAAGAGGATATGAAGGTATCAGCGGATCCACATGTGGATTTAAGAGGTGATATAGGTATCCGTGGATCCACATGTAGAGCCAAGTTGTGAATCCAAGTGGAAGGAGGCAAAAAAGGGGCGTAGACGTAGTCGCGAGCAAAAGCTAAGTTTTTGTACAATTTACCAGGAAAACCGCACGACGTTCTCAAACTAAAAAAAAACATTTGTAACTTAACACCATTAAGCGTAACATTGAACACCAATAAAATAAATAACACAAAATTAAACAATAAATTAGACGGTCCCGATCGTTAAAATATGTAATTTGTTAAAATAAATCCCACCATTAATTCTGTTTTAGTTAAAGATCAGGGAATGTTAAATAGTGGATAACTCAATCTAACACATTTCGAATATAATCAAACATTCGAGACGAAAACAAATTAAAGAGAGATTTGTACTAACAGTAGAAAGGGTTCCGTATTAGGACGAATCTATACTAATATTATAAAGCTGAAGAGTTTGTTTGTTTGTTTGAACGCGCTAATCTCAGGAACTCAGGATAGATCATTTATCGAGGAAGGCTTTAGGCTATATAACATCACGTTGCGACAAATAGGAGCGAAGAAAAAGTCGAAAAAACACAGAAAATACACAGTTTTTCCACAGAAAAACGGAGAAAATTATTCATCTTTGAGGGCTTCCGCTGCGTGCGCTGCGAAAACCGTTCGAGATACCCAAATGATTCCCAAAATAACTATTCCACGCGGACGAAGTCGCGAGCACCAGCTAGTATTAATATAATTTGTGAAACTAGCTGGTGCTCGCGACTTAGTCCGCGTTCTGGATGAAAGGTACTCTAATTCCTTTCTGGTGTCCCAGACAACGTGTATGCAAAATTTCATGGTGATCGGTTCCGTAGTTTTTGCGTGAAAGAGTTACAAACATCCATACATACATCCATACAAACTATCGCATTTATAATATTAGTATTTACTGATTGCTTGAAAAACTAATTACTTTTTAAAAAAAAAAAACGACGAATCGATGACTTCCATAGTGTAGTAAAATAAAATTTGTTTATTTGATACATAAAAAAATGGCTCACATTAAATGTATTAAGGGCTAAACAAAGGCTCAATCCTAAAAATTTGCATTGTTTACTTAATAAAGATGTTACAAGAAAGTGTCAACGCAATTGGTTTGAAAAAAATATATGTTATAATTAAACATGTGAAGAACAAATTATATTGTTTAGAATTAATCGATTAATAAGTAAATTTTTTTTAAAATTAAGTGTAATTGTTGTTATTTTATATTTTAAAGATGACAAAAAGAATAGTATCCTGTGTTTCTTTCGGGGTTTCTTCTCAGGATCGTCATCTTGGCATTTTTTTCCTAAACCCTGGTAAAATTTAAATTTATAATAGAAACACAATTGTTAAATCAAATCAATGATTTGATTTTTGACCTCTTTGGTTCTTCGGCGAATTTTAGAATTATTTTACCTACCAAAGAAACTCTGAGCGTAGCCCGCTCCACATCCACTCCATAGCACACTGTGCGACTTTAAACTTGTGGACCAGTGCTGCCGTGAAAGTTAAAGTTTAGACACCATACGTATTTACGGTCCAGCCAGTAATGGTTATGTTTTCGGCACATCGTAGAATTGGGCATATCATGATGTTCCTGGGCAGATCATATTTCTGTTTAAGCTGAGAGGGTCGCCTCACCCCGCTCCGCTTCGCTCGGCTCCCCAAATTTATTTCCATGTAAACTTAACACGCTCCTCCTCGCTTTGCTTCGCTCCGCTCCTCGTCGCACCTATTTTTGACTTTTGGTGAAATATTTTTGATATACTTTACGATCTGCCCAATTCTACGATCTGCCCACGACAGTTACACTGCTGCTGCGTTCAATAATCAATATAGCTATTGATCGGTAGTGCATTTTCAGCACGCTTGCATGCGACGGTAGCCACAGCAGGTTAACATAGTGGCTATTCTTGCAATCTGGTCCTATTTTAAAAATTAAGTCCAGGGAACCCTAATAAACAGAGAGTTTACAATGAAAAATCACGTTGTACATTTCAATTCCCCCAACTAAGAGGTTCTTACAACTTATAAAATGCGTCTTCTTATTGTGTGGGTATCTTGTTACTGATATATGGTCGTTCGTACGCATAAACTGCGGCCCTGCGGAGCGATTGAGATCGGGAATTCTCGGCGGACGTCGGCTATTTCCGGGAGATATGTCACGTGGGGTTTTATTGGGTTCATTAAATACAAAATGTTTAGCGATACTCTCCGCTTTGTTTTAGTACTCACCTCTACGTGTACCGTGTTATATTGTGTTGACTACAATGTAGACAATGTATTGTGAAAGCCCAATGACGCTATATCTGCTGAAGTTGCGGAGGAGTTGAGTATCCCGCAGACTACTTTGGTCCTGCAGCATTAAGTCAAGTTTATCATGTCATGGAAATAGATAATTTTATTACAATAATTTCACATCACATCAATCTCACATGATCTTATTATAGCTATAGTTTATAAGGATCTGTCACCATCCTCATCTTGTCGAAATCCCTCTTTTTCGGACCAAGCGCTTTAAAACCTCCTTTATAATGCGCACTGCCAAAGTTTGGAACTCCTTGCCAGAGTCTGTGTTTCCGAGATCATATAACACAAATCTTTTCAAAATTGGAATCAATAGGCATCTTCTGGGTGAGCTCGCTCGATCATAGGCCTCATCTTCGTTACACGGAGTTAATGGACAAATCGCCCGATTGTCATGTTTTATTTTATTTATTATTTTTATGGACTACTCGCCCGCAACGGTGATTCCGTACAGTTGTATATAAAAACTGTATTCGACTAAATGCCTGCCAAGACCATACCTATCTTTTCTCATTTAGCCCATTTTCTACTTGACAAAGGGATTTCACTGACTTCCACAGGTTCTATGGATATGAATTTTGGTATAGGCATAACTTCGGTGATATTGCCATGTCATTTTTGATTTGATGCGGGATTTCCAACTTCTTAGCAAATTAAAGCAGATGTACTTACGGTGTTTGATGGTCAATAGAAAGTGGAAGGTTAGTTTATAACTTTTAATTATAACTTATATAACTTGTAACTTGTGCCAGTATGCAGAATAAGTACATACCTATATTTAGATACAGATCGTAGGTGATAAATAATATTTGTTTGTAATGTGGGTTATTAATTTGTAATTATTCGCCATAACCACCTGGTGGCCACTAGATCAGCATGACATAACACAGACAATTTATGGTCTAAACATGATTGGAACCCCCATACGCCGGCATTCGTTCCGAACGACAATTATTTAGAGTCATTGCAAAATTCTAAGAAATTTATAATAATACTACCTATACCAAAGCTACACGCTCTTGGCTTCTTCCGGTTACAAAGTTTTATCAAAATCGGTTCAGTAGTTTAGGAGTTCATTGGCGTGAAACAACGTGACACGTAGGTAATTTATATATATATATATATATATATATATATATATATATATATATATATATATATATTTCGAGAATAAAAAGCATCACAAATACCTATGATAATCCAACTAACTAATCGCACATAATACTTAAACTATCCCACGGTTTATTCATACAATTCCGCGTAACTTTATAAAATATGTTACTCCCTGAGAGTTTACCTTCCCAACAGTGAAAGAATTTTTCAAATCGGTCCAGTAGTTTCGGAGCCTATTCAGTCCAAACAAACAAACAAATAATCAAATATTTCCTCTTTATAATGTTAGTATAGAAAACTGCAAACATTCTTAGCGCACGCATTCCCCATAGAATAGCAAACTTAAGTGTTGTATCTAGATCTTTAGCGGTTGTACATCTCCACCTACGCATTTAGCTCTAGGGATCATCAAGCTTGTATCGTGGTATCGGGCTATCGGCTCCATCTGTTCTTAGAAGCCCCTCTTGGGTTACGGGAGGGGGCCCGGGACCCCGCTGCGACGGTAATTCACGCGGCTCACACCTCCGGGGACCCTTACTCTTGTATTCTACTTGGACTGTGTAGTTTTGATACTGGCATAAAATTATGTTAGCGTCTGCTATTTATGTCGACTGAAGTTGATTGAAAAAACTGCTCTGTGACGTTTCAAAAAGAGGTATTCATACATTCGGATTCATTCGGTAGGAATGACAATGTGACAATGTGATATCACGAAGTTTGAAGTTTGTAACAAATGGCTCAAGAGGAAGAGGTTGGGAACACTCAAGTCTAAAGGAGTTTCAAGTGTACTTGATAGTATAAACAAGTAACCATTATTTAATCTGTGGTATAAAGAAGTATTCAAAAGATAATTGATTTAACAAAATTGTTTTAGGTATCATCGGACTAAAAGGCTCAGTAGTCCGATGATTAACAAACATGTGTTATCATCGGAATAAAAAAGTCTCACCAGTCCGATCAGCAGACTGAGTAATCGGACTACTGATACTAGGCCGTTTGTTGTCACAAATACTACCTATAACAAATATTATTTATTCTATACCTACTAATATTATAAATAGAGAAGATTTGTATGTTTGTAATGAATAAACTCAAAAACTACTGAACCTATTTTGAAAATTCTTTCATCTATAGAAAGCTACATTATCAGCGAGTAACATAGGCTATATTTTATGAAGTTACGCAGACAGCTAGTATAATATAAAATAAACAAAATATAGTGAAAATATACTTTTAATTTTTTTCAAATGAAAGTTGACAAGTATCAAGACTATCATGCCGATAGTTGCTTGGTAATATATTGATGATGGTGTAACGTTCTATTGTGATCTTTTGTTAGATTATGATAACTTAGATAACTTATTCCAGAGTTAATATAAACGTCTGACAGAAAAGCTGCGAGTTAAGTATGGAGGCGCTTTTTTTTTATAATATCTCTATTATTACCTACGAGTACTTACCTACTCATTAAAACAATTTAATAATAGGTAGGTATTTACCTTACTTGTTAAGGCGCTTTTTAAGTTTGTGCAATTTTGCAATGAAATCATTGTTATTAATATACAGGATGGAAAAATAAGTCGGGCCCTGGTATTATGCTCATAACCCGAGGGAAACTACCTTAAATCCTTAAGTTGGCTCATTTTACATAAAGGATACATTCCTTTATTTTTAAAAAGAAACAAAACTGCATTCAAAGATTTTCTAAAACCCGCTTGACTCGCCCGGGACTCGAACCAACTAAAATTAAAAAAAACAAACACTCACTATTTTATTATACTAATCGATAGGATTATTATTCAGGATAAAATTTCTCTAACAAACATTTGGTCTAACTCTCGTCTGTCGTGCAAGATATCCATGAAGAATACTGCGGAAACTTATTTGTATACAAAATCTTAATTATAAATTTAAATTAAAGCTATAAGTAATAAACAAACTCAGACTATTGTTTATTTATTAAAATATAATGGCATTATATGTCTTCATTCATTTATATTTAACAAAAATTACGACCGAAATGGACAGGAATGAATAATTAAACGCGACGTTTAGTGTTCAATCGAGAGTCAAAACTTGTAAATGCGGATATTTTAATAAAAAAATCATTTCTTATGTCTACAAAAAGACATTAGAAGCTTCAAATAATAAATCTCGATTGAATTTCTATATATATTAGCTTATTTATTAGTTCTATAACTTTTAGAATGGGAACGAAATATGAATATTATATTATTTAGATCGTTAGACAGGCTGACAGTCCACTTAATAGTAGGATATATCGTTGTCTATTAGCACAAGTAAAGACATAGCTGCTACAGTACAAGCAGAGTACAAATTTCATCCTACTTAGGAAAGTTTCCTATGTTCAAAAGTTAGCACTGTTGGAAATCGAACTCGGAACCCACGAGTCAGCGCGCTAAGGCAAGCAACATACACTCGGCGCCAAAAATATCGCCCCTCCGCGAAAAATAGTTTCAACCGACTTTAAGCCTTATTCGATCAAGGGTAAGGTTATGATTGTATTAATCATGTATTAATCACTCTACAAATCTATACCTAGTAATAATATTATAAAGCTGAAGAGTTTGTTTGTTTCTTTGTTTGAACGCGCTAATCTCAGGAACTACTGGTTCGAATTGAAAAATTCTTTTTGTGTTAGATAGATCAATTATCGAGGAAGGCTTTAGGCTATATAACATCACGTGGCGACTAATAAGAGCGAAGAAACAGTCGAAAATGTGGAAAAAAACGGGGAAAATTATTCATCTTTGAGGGCTTCCGTTGCGTGCGATGCGAAAACCGTTCGAGATACACAAATGATTCCCAAAATAACTATTCCACGCGGACGAAGTCGCGAGCACCAGCTAGTGAATCATATGCTCATAATGTCTAAGATAATGGACGCTGTACGGCCTAGACAAATACGTTACTGTCCCAAACATATGTTACCTTTAAAAAATATAAATTTACTATACTAGAGAAATTTAGATTTAGTTTTTTTATATTTGAAGGTTGCCACGAAAGCTGACGGTCCACTTAGTGGTAAGTGCATAGAATATAACAGCACATGGTCTAACCGACCATTTATATAAGCGAAACCGTATAAAAATACTAGTCATTTGTAAATTTTTGTGTGTCATGATCATGATCATTTCACGAATTTTAATTTAATATTTTTTTTTTAAATAATTTTACAAACAACTTTGGTTAATGTACCCTCTAAACATTCTATGGTGAATAAATTATCATATCAATAACAAGGTCTTCTTCTTAACGGCCGTAAATGTCTCTAATGCCCATTAATAAAGTGTAAGTTGACATTAATTACTATGGCTAACAGTGTCCAATGACATTTTGACATGCTAGCAGCGTCGACTCTTTCTTGTACCTTGCTTGTACCACTAATATCCCACGCGCAATCTAAACCTTCAATATCAAATAAAACATTTATCCCAAGATTTCTTTGAACAAATATTTTTGAAGGCAAGCTTAGTTAAAACTATTTTATAATAATACTATCTACAAGCTCCCGGCTTCGCCCGAGTTCAAAATAAAATATATCCTATCTTTTAAGTTGGACCAAATTACACATAGTCACGAAGTTTTATCAAAATCGGTTCAGTAGTTTAGGAGTTCGTTGACCTCAAACAACGTGACACAAAATTTTCATATTTATTTCGGATGATTTACAAACCATATGAAAAAATAAACTTAAAAACTTAGAAATATCAACAATAATTACAAAAACGAATATTTACAGTCTTAATTTAGTATAAGATTTAGCAAAATTAACATATATAATATATTAGCTCCAAAGTACGGATAATGTAGGGATAATAATATCATGCGGTATTAGCAGCAAAGTCTCCTGAAGCTCTTTAGGAAAATTGATTTTGGAAAAGATACTTATGTTAATTTGGAATTGGTTTTTGGTATTACGTAAATTATAACAAAGGTTTGGAATAGACCAAGATAATTCCAGTCCACTCTCTTAGCATATATGCTACAGGTGGTCACCGAGGTTCTAACTTCTAACAAATTGTAAAAAATAGTTACCTAACCTAGAATGGATACGTTGGCTAAGCACGTGGCCAAGACATTTCTTCTATTTTGCGTAATAAATAAATAAAATTAAAGTGCCACATTCCAAAATAAAATCTATTAAAGTTGATACAACAATGTAAATGGACATATTGTATTTTATGACTTCCTGTTTCCATAAAGGACATTGTTTCTCTCGCTTCCTTGAAACTGTTCGACAGGATCATGTGACATGCCATCAACGACGCTTTACCTTTTTATATCCAGTTCGCTATTTATATAAAAAAATATTAGGTGAAAGCGATATTATTTACTTCTCTAGTAATAAAAATATGCATCTTTCTGTTTTTCAAGTTTGACCAATACTGATTACTTAGCCACACAATGGCTTGTGAAGATGTGAGGAATGCCTCTATCAAAAAAGTACTACAATTTCTTAAGGTCTTAACACACGCCAATCCTAAAAATTTGCATTTTTAAAAAAATATGTTTGGTTTGAAAAAAATATATGTTATACCTAAACATGTGAAGAACAAATTGTATTGTTTATAAATTCCATCAAAGTCGTAAAAACCCCACAATAAAAGTTAGAACATAAGAAGAATTTGACTTATATTGAAATTTGTTGCGAAAACGGTTTATTGCGCGCAAATGATTCCTACATCGAATAATAAGTCAATATCATTTAAAAAAAATGTATTGATTTTTTTATTTTTTTTTAATATAGTTTTAATGAAAAGTACAAGAAACCACATTTATCAGGCCTGTTGAATTGTTTCCGCCGCCTCGGAACTCTAAATATATGGAGCTACAGTGTCTCAGTGACTGCGTTGAGGTGTGGATTACGTTTGTGTTTTTGGTGCGGAATTAGTATGATATATATAAACATTCTAAAGGTCATATCGGTGAAGGTCAAATCGTCAATGTCATTCGCCTTTGTGAATCCCTTAACGTGGTAGGTAGAGAGCTTTAGTTTACGTGGCGATCACAATATTTCAGCAATGGACGAAGTGATACTGGTACTCTAGCAGACAGAAATACCCACTAAGCAGATGATAATACTGATTACTTATATGCATACCAGTTGAAGCCTATAGAAATAGTAAAAATTTTATAATGACTATCATATGAGTATCTAAATATTTTGATTTCTTTTCACGCAAATATAACTAGAAAACCTATAGAAAACTCATTTGTAATAATATCCTTACTAATATTATAAATGTGAATGTGAGTTTGTTTGTTTTATTACGCTTTCAAGCAAAAACTACTGAACCGATCACCATGAAATTTTGCATACACGTTGTCTGGGACACCAGAAAGGAAATAGGGTACCTACCTTTCCTCCAGAACGCGGACGTAGTCGCGGACACCAGCTAGTAATTTAATAATTTAATAAATACGAACGAACGAATAAATAAATAACTTAATAAATATAATTAAAACATAACGCGTAACGTGTGACATGTGACATTTATTTTTACTCCCATATTTTTTTATACCCAAGGCTTACATGAAATCGATAGGTACCTACTTAAAGAGTAAACTAAGGAGTAACCAAAAATATGTTTATACTTTTATAGCAGAAAGAACATAGGTTACCTCTACCATTCATCTAGAACACGGACAAAGTCGCGGGCACCAGCTAGTAATAAAATTAATAAATATAAATAAATAAATAAATATTCACACATTCCACACAGCACCATCTAGTTCCAAAGTAAGCAACTTAACGCTTGTATTATGGATACCAAACAGTTGATAAATTTTACATACAAAACTTTTTTTTGTAAATACATACATATTATAAATACAAAACATCCATGACTCAGGTACAAATGCAAAATGTCAACACATAAACATTTGCCCCTAGCGGGATTCGAACCCGCGACCGCTTGGTTAACAGCTAGGGTTACTAGCCACTAGACCAAACGTGCCGTCAACTTAATGTAATAAAGAGTAAAGCAGTCCTGAGATGTCGCGTGGCGAAGGCATGCCGTGCTACGTTCAGGAAGGAGCTCTATAAAGTGAACCAAAAAACTATAAAACAGCAGGAAAGACTCGCCTATTTTACTACTAGGACATAAAATACATATAAAATTACCGAGTTGCCTCCGATAATTCCATAACGAGATATTAATTCAACGACTACTGGAACAATAAAAAACACTTTTATAATTCTATAATTCAGCACATAAACGGCTTAGTTTGTTGGTTTTTATGTGAACGTCCGATGACTCTTAAGCTAATGCCTTTAGATTCAATATTCAATGACACTGAATATATGTCAACACGCCTGTTCAGGAATGAACATACCATTTCTATTTGGTTTATATCTTTAAAATATGCATTTCAGAGACTAGACTACTAAGTATATTTCGAACAGATATAGAGATCCTAGAACTAGAAAATACAGGTCCAGTTCTAGGATATAAGATTCTCGGTTCTAGCGAAAATCAGAATCTCACAATACGTGAGTGAACGATATATATGCCTACAATGGGCAGCCAAATAGTCAAACGATATACAGTACGATCTGACTTAGACTTACATGATATTAGCACAGCATACTTATTTCGTAGTTAGGAACTTAATGAAACGGCGCCATATCACGATCTGCCTAGGCACATCACGAATTGCCGGATTATACGATCGGCCGCCAACATAATTACCGCCACCGATGTCGTGTCCCCCTTTGCCACGACTTCGGTTCCCCGTCACGGCTATCCAGCGGGGAAGGCTACGCTCCCTCTGTCAGAACCTCGGCGTACCCGTAAGTGGAGGTACGCCGGCCATCTTGAAGCGTCCCCTATAGTGATATAGTCCCCTATAGTCCTCTATAGTGAGCGGCAGTGGCCAGATATCCATGAAGATTTCCCAATGTTAAAAAAGAGTTAATAATACGTGGCTGATAGAAGCGGGTCTAAATGTATCCAAAATGGAGCTGAATAAGGTGTAGTTACTCCCTTACTATAGAAATCTGATAACAATATGAAAAGACACATTGTTGTATGTTAGTCATCGTATCGAATTACATATTCCTTTTAAAATCGCTTATTGGCATTTAAAATGACTTTTATAGCTCTTTTATAACAGCAACACTAAATGTTGACACAATAAACATTTTCAGCTATCTTGTGTCTTATTATATATTGACAATAAAGTTGAGTTTGTAAACTTGGGTGATATTAGTGAATAATTGACCTGGAAAGTGTAGGCGATGGCTGTTCGGTCAGGTTCGGATGTCGAAATCAATTACATATGTTCAAATATGATACAATATAAATTTATTATTATCATCGAAATAATATCTGTCTTATTATATTGTTCATTTATAGAAATTTATTAACATTTGGACTAAAAGTAATTTTAATTAAGATTTAGACATAATTATTTAATTGAAAATAGTTACTAAATATATTTCATAATATTCATGTATTTTTGTATTGATTTTTAACTGATTCCCTGGAGTGTGGGAAGGGTTCTAGTGTGGGACGCTACTTGCGTGGACACACTGGCTCCTTCCCACATTCACGGAACGAGTAGGCAAGGGGGTGCGGCCGCTAAAGCAGCCAAAAAATTAAAGACTGCGAAATACCGGGGTCTCGGTTCCGGATACACTTTTGTGCCTTTCGGAGTCGAGACCCTTGGTCCGTGGGGTCCCAGCGCTCGTCAACTTCTCAAAGACCTCTCAAAAAGGCTTATCGACACCACTGGTGACCGACGAGCTGGCAGCTTCCTCGCGCAACGCATTAGCATTGCAATACAGCGAGGAAATGCTGCCAGTATCCTCGGCACCATGCCGAGGGCGCCCAATTTTATAGATCTTTTTTAGGCTTACTTATTTTTAGATTTTAGTTTAGTTTAGTTTTATTTAGATTAATAATTATATTTTAGTTAGATAATAAATTAATGTTTTCTCTTTAATTCAATTAATTATATTTAAAAAATTTATAATTATATACTTAAAGTAAGTATTAAGATATTTTGTAATTTCTTTTTTTTTGTTTTTGACAAGCAGTTGTGTGTTTGGCAATAAGATAATAATAATAATTCTTTTTTTAATTTTATTTATATTAATTAATTTTTAAGGAGCATAATTATGCATATTTGTATGGCTATGTGTATGTTAAGCACGTTAAGATCAGTGCTGGCATATTATATGTCAGCAAATATTGAGTAAGGACCTTTTTGTAACTAATGACTTTTTCTTCTTACAGTCACTGTTTTTTTACTCTTTTTTTGTTATTTGTTACAAATAAATAAATGATTTGATTTGATATAAATTAGCTGGTTAAATTACTTATCAATAAAAAATCTCAATGTTTTTGTAGAGATTATGAAAAATTAGCGACCCGTCTACAGGTTCGCATGTAGACATTATTTTCCTGCAAATCATGTGAAAATCATATAAAAAAAAGCTTCACGATTATCGCTGCTTTCATTAGTGAAAACCATATCAAAAATTGTTGGGTAATTTAGAAGAAGTTAGCGGACAACCAGACACAGGCGGAAAGACACTTTATTTCATAGTTATTGCCCGTAACATATTTTTTGTTTGTAACCTGTTTGTAAGCAGACAAAGATTTAAATAAGCAGATATTATTTCGATGTTTGTACGCCGGTTGGAATGAAACAAATAATTCAAATTCAAATTATTTATTTATTTATTCATAACAAAATCAAAATTTACAAAATAAAAATAATTTCTCAAAATAATTTCTAAATTTTGAAAAAAAGAAAAGGAGTATCTATACTATTTTTATCTATACCTATTATTTTATTTCATGTCTAGACCTAAGTGCCAACTTAGTTTTCAATTGGCATTTAAAATACCTAAGTATTTTAAGCAAAGTAATTTATTTAAAACGCTTTACAGTTTAATGAAACAATTTGGAGTCAATATAGCGTCTTTATCAGGATGTCGAGCGACCAATAGGACCCCAATACATTGGAACCCAAATGTGCGTGTTTGTGTCAAACAATGACCACTTAATGTGATTTCCGTAGAATTGTCCAATGGAGTTGTACCATCAATAAAATTGACAGGTCAATAAAATTCAGTATTTCGGACCTCCATCTATTATGAGGTTAGGGTTGGCGCAATCGTGTATTTTACAAAGACTATTACCTATATAAGTATAATTGGTAGTCAAAGATAATGGATTGGTCTCGCTGCGCTCGACTAGATAGAGCGATATACAAAAGCAATAGCTCTGAAAATGTGGCAACTTTTTATTGTAGTGTGTGTAAAACTTTCATCGTCACTTTTTATCACTTTTAACACAGTTTCATTATAACATTAGACAGTTTCAGTACGCAAATTGTCCGCGTAATTTTTATTATACATAATTTTTTTTATGATATAAACGTAATTTTATAAAAAAAATTTTTTCTAAGAAAAAAAAATACCTATAGAAAATTACTGTCCAAAAAATTAAATATTCTATTCGTGACACAATAAAAAATGTTTAGCGTATTTATTAACTTAAGTTCTGCACTAAAGTTATGTACTTTTATCTATCAGCTATTTTTATTTCTTTTTCACATTTTACGTAATATTTAAAAAAACCTCCAAATTTTAAATCATAGGTCCATTTTGATAAAAACTGCGTTCGGTCCGAGGTTAGTCCTTAAGTGTCTTAAGTGCACAATTAAATATAAGATATTCTAAAATACAGTATTAATTTATTTTTACAGTACAGTTACGTCATAACTGCGCAGTTTGTGGTCTAGAGCTATTCGACCGTTAAACACAAACGCATTCGGCTCACGCGCGACAATTTAGTAGCAGCAATAGCATAAATGCGACTTGCATTACAATAATAAACCCGGTAACCCATAGACAGCTATACTATTGTTAGCGTTTGCTATTTATGTCGACGGAAGTATAGTAAAAAGTGCTCTGTTACTTTGCGAAAAGAGGTGCTCATTCATTCAGATTCATTCGGCGACATAATAATAAAAAAGAAATCAGACAGTTGAATGAACGCGTCCGCGAAGAGAGGTTGCTGTCGTATGTCCACGCACCTATTTTTTTTTGACGAGGAGTAATCTGCTTACAGATTCCCTACCGCTGGCTAGACGGTAGGGATATGTGGGGGTCGCCCAGCACCTGATCATAGCGGCACTGGGAATAAACTAAAACTAAAACTCCCCGGTGCCTCCCTGTAAGCGGGGTGGACCGGGTTTTGCCGAGGCAACAACTCCGATCCATCCCAGTAATCGGAGGATTACCCGGAGACACCCAGGCAATCCCCATGTACATGGAGTTGGAATTTTAGTTCTGTAGATTGACCGATAGGTCGCGCAATAAAAGTATTGGGACCATTAAGTAGTTTAATAATTATTGTATCCGAAGTCGAGAGTGCTAATACTATATTTCAGAAAGAGTTTACCTTGTTTTGTTATTAGAAAAAGTTTTTGTTAAATGTTCTTATTATTCGTGCATGCTACGCTTAAAAAACGCACCGTTAGTATATTGTTAGATGTATTTTTAGTTGCGAATGACGTCATGCGGATTTTATTGTGGGGTTCCTTTTTTAAAATTGGTTTGATATTTTTTTGATATCCTCTTTGATACTTGGCAGTGTAGAGGACACTGCAATACCACCAAGCGGACCGTCATTTAGCCTACAATCCTACCTGTCATATCATGTCCTATCGAAGCTATCTTCGCATAGCTTTTGTTGGCTCGCAAGTATTATCTGACCAATTCAAAGGATAACACACACTGTGATACGCAATTAAATTTCAAACTTTCCTTCTTAGAAACGAAAACAATTTGGACATTTAGATAATTTGAATATTCGTTGTTCTTACAAATACAATGGAATAAAAATGAAACTACTTAAACTACAACTTTTGTTTTTACAAATTTTCTTCGATAAAATTCAATCTCAATCAATCTCATTTTTTGTTATTCACTCACTTTGAATATGTATATATAAAAATAAACTTATAATAATAATAATAATAATAATAATAATAATTTATTTATTTTCAAACAAATTAGTCCATAGTAAATTACATAAAAAAAAATAACATAAATTTAACTAACTACATTATTAACACTTAATTTTTAAATTGAGGATTACATGATACGTAAAAAAGTACTTTTATAAAGTAATTTACCTAACTTTTATTTTTTATTTTTATAACCAACTTAACTAATAGACACAGTGGCATTAGTTTATTCACTAGACAAAACTTTATAAATTAGTTTTTTAAGTAATGATAAAAAATCAATCAATCAAATCAATCAATCAAGATCAAATCAATTTTTGCTGAGAACAATCAGGACGAGACATCACACCTAATAACTTCTCTCTGTAGGACGACTTACCACAGTTTCCACCTGAAACTTAGTAAGTTAAAATTAAATTAAGTACTGTTAGCATCCTCTACTTCTTGTACATTAATTAAACTACTCTATGTTTAGTCGAAATACTTTTATCGTCCGACTTATATATCAGAAATACAATTCCACTGCGGAAATACGACGCGACCTTCGCGAATGAGTTCGTTCAACTGACTGATGCTACCCTTTCAATATCATACCACCCAATGAATCTGAATGAATGAACACCATTTTCAATCAACTTCAGTCGACATAAATAGCAGACGCTAACAGTACCAATAATTGTTGGTGACGTAAGTAGCCGCGGTTTGCGAAATAAAAGAAGTTATTCAACTAGTACGTCGATGTCCGAGATATGCGAGCGGCTCGGTTTGACCGTGTATGTATTGCGCGGTAGCACGTGGGTAACTGCTTTAAAAAGTTAAACGAGTAGCCACCCGCAATCTCGGTCCACCCTCATTTATTAATAAATAAAAATAACAATTAGGTACAATAATGCGAAGTTGACGGTACACAACTCAATACAAATCCTAAAAACAGGTAGCTTACATTTAAGTTACATTCTATATTCTATATAGCTATACATACATTATTTTATATTTTACATTATCTATATATATATAAAAACCCTACAGGTGACCGTCATCAACATCCTCCCCACCAGTGTCGGCACGACACTCACTGCTAAGCAAAAGAGCGACCCGTGAAGCGGGACGCTTTATCACACCTGACTTAGTTCTTATATCTAGGACTCTTACCCGACCGTCCGTTCCAGGATAGACTGCCTGCACTACTTCCTTAGGTCAGAAATTCCGGGGGGATGATGGATCAACAATAATAACTAAATCACCTGTTTTCAGCTGAACTCCTTCCTTGCGCCACTTGCAGCGTGGAATCAGGATAGGCAGGACCTCCTTTATCCACCTAGACCAAAAGACTAGACCAAAAGAGATTAGCCAAATGTTTAGCGTTAGGCCATTGTTTTCCTAGGTACAAATCGCTATCATCGAAAACTCCGGGTATAGGTAAATTGGAAGAAGAACCCATTGGAAAATGATTAGGCGTCAAAGCCTTCTTAAAAAATAATAAAACCGTGGCAGCTGCGCGCAACAATCGCAACCAACTGGAGAAACGACCGGCATCGGGTACAGGTAAGTTATCATTATCATTTATAATTATAGTATTAATCTTTTCTAAAATTTCTTCGTTAATATTTTCTTTCATTTCAGGTGGTTGCGGCCAGTTGCAGCGTGGCTCGTGAAGAAACGACGGACCGGTGAACCATTCTGAGTCGCTAACCAATTCGTAGTTATTTATTTTAGTCGCGACATCCGCTGTATTTAAGTCCGTAGGAACATAATGCCATTGTGAAATATTACTTAAATTCGCAATAAAAACTTTATAAATTCTATACTGATTTTTAATCCAATGTAAAACTGTTGTAGAATCTGTCCAATAGTATATCGCTGTAGGTTTTAAACGATGTTCCTTTCTTATAATATTTGATAATGGACATGCTAACAAGGCGCCCTGCAGTTCGAGTCTAGGTATAGAAACCGGTTTTAGCGGGGCGACCCTGCACTTACTCGCAATGAATGACACAGTCACGCGTCCATCAGGACCATCAGTCAATTCCTTGCGCCAATATGCGACGGCAGCGTATGCGCTCGGCGATGCATCACAAAACAATTGCATCTCTAGTGATGTCTCGCTCGCACCCGTAGTGCCGTCTCCGTTCGCGCGAAAATACCAGCGTGGTATTTTTATATTTTGTAACTGTAATAACCATTGCCTAAATGAATCATTTAATTTATTATTTATTTGTTCGTCCCATTTTAAATTTAACTTCCATGCATAATCATTTATAAAAAGGTGTTGCACTCGTTCACGGTAACGTGACTCATACTGCGAGTTAACAAACATCTTCTCAACTGATTTTAATCTAGTCAATGCATTCGAATAAGAATTAGGCATGCTAAAATTATAATACTTCCAAGGGAGACCTACGGTCCATTTACCGTTAACTAATTGTGAAGTATTATTCAAAATATTAATTGCTCGTAATTCGTCTAAGTTTTTGCGTGGTTTCGAACAAATACCTATTGCATCGAGTAAAAATGAACGACGTATAATTTCCTGCAATTGTAAATCATTATTATTATTATCGTGATTACCTGTAATACTCTCATAGCTAGCAGAGTGTGCGGCGCCGGCGTCTGCGCAGCTACTGGTGGCGGCTGTGTCTCGACGAGGCGACGCGGGCGCGGGCGGAGAGGGGTTGTTTGTGCACTCCTCCACCTGTGCTACGTTCGACTGATAACACTGATAAGGAACTAAGCGTGTATTGTTTACGTAACTCACCGGACATAAGGCTCCGTGCACACACCAACCTAGTGGGGTTTCAGTGATATATGGCCCGCCCGAGCTACACTTTATACAATTAATTGGAGCAATGAGATCATAATTATCTTGACCTATTAATAATTCTGGATGAACATTACTTTCACAAAATTTATAGCTATCATGTAACTTAGTGACTATATTAGCTGTACTTTGAACAGGCAAATTTAATTCACTGATTTTACGAGCACGTATACTATATTTACAACCACTGACATTGCTTATACTAAAATTGATCAACTCTGATTGACATATTAATTCACTAGCGTCCCATGCGCTTCGAGCGCGCATAGCAACACTCTTTCCGTGTAGTCCAGCCCTATTAGCTACATCAGCCGTTAGTAAGGACACGGTAGCTCCGTCGTCGAGTAAAGCGTATGTTTTAATACTGTTTTTTGGTCCATGTATCGTAACCGGCACTACTTTTAATAACACACGCGATGATACCGGGCACTGTATCGCTGATGTATGCGTTACCGTTTCTTCAGCCTGCTGTTCATCAGTTGCGGGCGATGTCATCTGCTGCGCTGCCGGTCTGCTCCAATGTAAGAGGCGATGGTGTGGCCATCCACACCCGTCGACGTCGCAGTTGTCCGCAGGACAGGCTGAAGTGTGATTGTGACGTGCCCCGAGGCACTTATAACAGAGTTTGTTGCTTCGTACAAAGTGCCATTTGTCCCTCCGCAGGGCGCGTTTGAACTTCTTGCAGTTTATCAATTCGTGTTTTTCTATACGACAGAATTTACACTTTGAGGCGGCGCTGCCCACATTCTCACACAATAACACTGACTGACTCTGATTACTTTTGTTGTAATCGTATTTTTTCTTAACTTCGCCAGTGTTTTGCACGTAGCTCACTCCCGAGTTGGCGATTTTAGTAGCTTCCTCATACAGAAAATTAGACAATAGTTCAAATCTAGGTGTGACGTCATCGCTGCGCTTCTCGTGCATGTAATCTGCCCACTTGGTAATCAATGCCGTTGGTAACTTAGTCACCGTTGTACTCACAAGTTCGGGGCTTCTTAAGTAGTCGTTTTGATTTATAGCACGGACAGCAGCGACGCAGTTTTTTATTTTAATCGCAAAATTTACTATCTCGCTGTGGTACGCTTGTGGTAGTGGCTGCAGCTTCCTCAGTTGTAACGATATTTTTCGCATAATATTTTCGGGTCTTCCGAATCTTAGTTCCAGAGTACTCATGACATCATTGGGTGAAGTGGCGCTGATAAGTAAGGAAGATGTCGCTTCTCTTGCTTCACCTCGTAAGCATTTGCGTAATCGCCACATGTTCTCTGTGTCGCTGTAATTACAAAGACGCGTTGATTCACTGAATGCTTCCTTAAATTGCAACCACTCCACCGGGTCCCCAAAAAATAAAGGAAGGTCTTTAGATGTGGCTAATCTAGTTAGCAATTCTTGATTGTGCGTTTTTGACGTCGATAATTGGGATACAACGTCACGAAGGGTACTTGCTAATAATTGAATATCGCTGTGCGGCTCGGGTGTCATCTGTTTATGCTCTTGGTCAAGTTCAAGGCTGCTGGGGCTGTTTCGCGTGCTGTTGCCGTTATCAATGGTGCGGTGGCCGTTATCACCACCGCCGTTGGCACTCACTAATTTATTTTCATCATCGTTCAGTGACGAGCCTGGTGCGGCAACTGACTTTTCCAACCAGTTAACAACTTTACTTGTGCAGGATACAGATGACTTTCTAGATCTAGAACTAAGCGAACCGAGTTTAGCCACTTCAACAGCTAGCTTCTTATCAAGTAACTCCGTTTCTATGCGCGCCATATCTAAAGCTTTTTTCTTTTCGATTTTTGCTTTGGCTTTAGCAGCTTCATACTCCAGCTGCCACTGGCGTGCAGCAATGGAAGACGTGCGCGTGCTGGGTTTTTCACTAGCCGCATCCTCTTTTATTCCTCTCGTTTCTTCCACTTTTTCTACTGCTGGAGTATCTGATTTCACATCGTGCATGATCTCATCATGCGCCAGCTGTTCCCGTCTGTGCTGACTGCGGGTCGAAACCGACCGAGGTGTTCGGAACAAAGACATCCCTGCTCCACAGGTTTGGTTTCTTCTTTCGCAGATTCGGCTCGAAGAACCACTTTGTTGGTGACGTAAGTAGCCGCGGTTTGCGAAATAAAAGAAGTTATTCAACTAGTACGTCGATGTCCGAGATATGCGAGCGGCTCGGTTTGACCGTGTATGTATTGCGCGGTAGCACGTGGGTAACTGCTTTAAAAAGTTAAACGAGTAGCCACCCGCAATCTCGGTCCACCCTCATTTATTAATAAATAAAAATAACAATTAGGTACAATAATGCGAAGTTGACGGTACACAACTCAATACAAATCCTAAAAACAGGTAGCTTACATTTAAGTTACATTCTATATTCTATATAGCTATACATACATTATTTTATATTTTACATTATCTATATATATATAAAAACCCTACAGGTGACCGTCATCAACAAATAATAATTAGGGTGTAAAGTTCGTAGTTTTTGTGGTAGCACTAGCCAGTAATAGTTAAACGATTGAAACTAAAAATTAACAAGAATTGAATGCAATGAGCACGCGATGAATAATGAATTTTAATCACAATATTATCATTAATGTTGTCAACTTGTTTACTATTCAGATAACTTAATTTCTTATTGCTTTTCACTAGAAATGGTCTGTTTGGTATGTCAAGCGACAAAGTAAGAAAAAAAATAAGGCATTATAGAATATTGTCTTTCTTTAAACCCATTGGATTCTTGTTAACCATTATTACTGGTAATAAACGAGAAAGGTTTGGTTCCTCCAAATTAACATAGGTAACTCAATATACTTATACAAATTATTATATTACCTACTTCTTCTTAAGGTTTACGAAGATTGGCAACCATCATTGCCTATCATAACCTTGGAAGATGCTGCACGAAAGAGGTTAAAGATTTTGAGTAAAAGGAGATAGGTAAGTTATTGTATAAAAATTGTATTTTGTTAAATCTTATTGTATATTGTTTTGTATTGTATTAAATTTTTATACAATATTGAAAAATATTGTATAAAAATATTTTGTCTAATACTTGCAGGAATTGAAATGATTGAATTTTTGATTACAACTAGCCAAAACAAACTTTAATTAAAAAAAGAGGGAGCCACTCGCTCCCTTCTTTTTACGACAAACAATCAGGATGTCTTTCTCCAGCATCTGCTACCTTTACACTGTATTAAGACCCGGTAGTAATAAAACAATGAAATAAACTATATTTCCACTTTTCTACCAACTTATTGCTCGTTAAATAAAAGCAAGATTAAATAAAGAAACAGTTACTCCTTTAATAGGACAACTAACGTGACTCAATGACTCCTAAAATGACTCGAAAAAAACCCAAAAATTATTACAATGCACTATTAAAATAAGAACGGAACAAGTTTTCGTACGTTTTCCTCGTTTCAAAACGAGTTCGCCTCAATTTTCCCTCGTGAAACCGCCATTTTGTTTATAAAAATAGTTTATCGCTGGACTAATAGTGGCAATAAAGTTTAAAACTGTTCTGTGATAGCAGCTGTGTAACGTGTTACTCGTTTTGTGTCAGAAATGAGGATGACCTCTGACATGGACTTGTTTTCTGCTGGAGTTATATAAAATTGAAAATAAATATTATGGCTCCTATTTATTTAAAACTAAGCTGTTGCACGCGACTTCGTCGGCGTAACCTATAAAATATAACCTATGTTTTCCCGAATTTTCGAATTTTCCCAACTATAGGGATAGGGAAAGCTAAAAGCTATATAGGGAAGCTATATTATAGCTATACTAGCTGGTGCCCGCGACTTCGTCCGCGTTCTGGATGAAAGGTACCCTATGGCCTTTCTGGTGTCCCAGACAACGTGTATGCAAAATTTCATGGTGATCGGTTCAGTAGTTTTTGCGTGAAAGAGTTACAAACATCCATACATACATCCATACATCCATACAAACTTTCGCATTTATAATATTAGTACGGAAGTACGGATTATAGCTTCACTGTTTGGAAAATTCGATTTGTTTCAAATCGGTCCAGTAGTTTCGGAGCCTATTCAATTCAAACAAACAAACAAACAATCAAATCTTTCCTCTTTATAATATTAGTATAGATTATTTCCTTGTTTTGATAAAAATAATTCTACTATTTATTCCAATTTTCTTTACCTTATAGCTCAGGCAAAGAGTCATTATTTAATTACAATATATTTTACTTAATAAATGACTAAGGATTAAACTACCGCATGTAAGTCTGTCTTTAAAAGAGTTTCAAAGAATGTCACCAAAAGTTGTCACACGCCATACTATTGTTTGTGTGCTTTTCCATTTGTCACGGAATAAACATTTATTGTCTTTGGAATAAACAATGTATAAAGACACAAATTTCTTTTTGGTAAAAAAATTGATAAGTGAATTTGACCTTAATAAAAAAAAAATACCCGCGCTGCCGATTAAGGATTATAGTAGGATTAAGGATAGGGGAGTGGAAAGGGTTAGGAAATCAGCTCTAGCATCCTTTACTTGCCGTGTCAAGAAGTACCGCATTCTGTATCTGTCTCTTGACCCAGCCATCTAGTGAGAGCCTCTTGAGGTGTTGTTCGAGGCTCTTCGCTATAAGACTTTAATAATATTATTAATTATTATATATAACACACTTACTTAAGGCGTTGGAGGTTGAAAGCGTTTGTATGAAATCGACATTTTTGTCCGTAACAAATGGAGAAGCACACCGAGTTCCTTATCTTAATCACTTCCAGTTAAGTACGTGGCTTACCGTCTTAGATTATCGACAAATGAGTGCAAGCGTTACGCGTGACCTACGTGTGAAATTGCTGAAGAAATTTATACATTTTTTTTCTGTGTGCTACTGTGCCGTATATTTTTTTTATTGCAGAATGTTGCATTTACATGCGAACTGCTCATAATTTTATGTTTCATTTTGAATATGTCTTCTCTGGGGTCTATTCGAAAGAATGTGTGTCACGAAAATCGTTACCATGACGTAAATGAATTAATTCGAAAGAATGTGTGTCACGAAAATCGTTACCATGACGTAAATGAATTAATTATAATTTGTTCGTTTGTTTATATAT
This sequence comes from Synanthedon tipuliformis, assembly GCA_947623395.1. Classification (NCBI taxonomy): domain Eukaryota; kingdom Metazoa; phylum Arthropoda; class Insecta; order Lepidoptera; family Sesiidae; genus Synanthedon; species Synanthedon tipuliformis. The sequence continues at coordinate 1,165,262 of OX392429.1, read as the reverse complement.
ATATTTTATCCCTGTTGACCATAGAAGGATTAAGGATAAGGGGAAAGAATAAGGATAAGGATAAGGATAGGGATAGGGATAGGGATGGGGATAGGGATAGGGATAGGGATAGGGATAGGGATAGGGATGGGGATGGGGATGGGGATAGGGATAGGGATAGGGATAGTTTGTTCGTTTGTTTATATATATATTATCCCTGTTGACCATAGAAGGATTAAGGATAAGGGGAAAGAATAAGGATAAGGATAAGGATAAGGATAGGGATGGGGATAGGGATGGGGATAGGGATAGGGATAGGGATAGGGATAGGGATAGGGATAGGGATAGGGATAGGGACCATTTAAATCTTTCTTTTCATTTATGATATGAGACATATTCATGTCTACTGTGCCATCGAGAAGCCATGGCACTTTTTATTATTTTAACTTTATACTGTCACATTATATCGTTCAAATAACTTGATTTTAATATCTATACATAGGTAAAGTATATTTTTTACGGTACACACTTAAGTGTAAATTTAAGTCGCTAAGTAGAAGGTACTAAGTAAGTAGGTACTTAGCAACTTATAATTATACTAGTTACTTACTAAGTACTTAGTTAGTAAGTTACAAGTATGTAACTATAGTATAATAAGTAACTAAGGGCCTCTTTCACCAATTACAAGTAAAGTGTTGATTAGTTACTTTTCAAGTACCGCTAATTGGCGAGTAAATGTTACGAGTATCTTGTGTCAATTTCAATGAAATTTGAGCACAGATTAATATTAAGTTACTATCGTAACCTTGAGTAAGATGGTGAAACGTACGCTTTCTTACTGGTGACTTTAAATGGCGGTTAGCCTATTTGACACTTTACTCAGAGATGGTGAAAGAGGCCCTTAGTAAATTATACGATAATTTGGTACCTATAATTTAGTTAGTATAACTACCATTGACCAAGGACACAAATAGCACATATCTATTACTATTACTTAGGGGTTCTACAATTTGACCAGAACCGCTGTACCCTATCCTATACCCTATGCCCTATACTAGCCCTATGCCTAATCTTACTATGGTAGGCATCGAACTTGCAAACACTAGTGGACTTACTTGTGTTATACTTCGGCGACGGTAGCCACCTACCCTAAAAAAAAATGACTAATTAACAAATTTCCCCAAAAACTTTCATAAATTGGGTAGGTAACAATTTTTAAGAGGTTTCTGTTTTTTTTTTTTTGACAAAAATCCCATTTGAAATTGAAAGCAAACAGAAAAAGTCTAATTAACAACCTCTTTAGTCATGGTGTTATGTCCTGTAAAAACAGTTTTCGGCTTTCAACAAAGAGTTTCTAAAATGCCGTCAAATAGGTTTGGCATTTGAGGCATTGTCATAAAATTGGCATCGCTGCTTGATGCCGATAATGCCGACCCCCTGTCACACAGTGATTAAATGCAAACACTCGTTCCGTATAACATAATAAGCGAGGCAGTGAGTCACACCGTAAACGAATGCATAATAGAATTGAAGTTTATTTACAGCCACAAATTATAAAAGGAAAGAAAGAAAGAAAAGAAAGAAAGAAATTTAAGGGATATGTATGTTTTTGTATTTGTATGGTATCTTATTAGACTTAGCCCTGTCCTATGGGGTAAGTGAGTAATTTAAACATATCTAAATCGTCAATATACCAATGAAAGATTGATCTTGCAATTTTGATGAAACTTTCAGACAATCATCAGATTAGTCCAGCGGGTGTTCCTTTGAAGTTTGGTGTTCCTTTGAAGATAAAACTACTGAACCGATTTTGATAAAAAATCGTAACTGTCTGTAATTTGGTCCAATTTAAAAGATAGGATACTTTTTATTTTGAACCCGGGCGAAGCCGGGAGCGGGCCACTAGTTACATGTAATACTAACTTATCATTCAAGCTTTAAGTGTGGAATTTAAGTTAATTAATAAGCCTAAAAACAAAAGTAGTTGTCACCGAAATTTTTTTATTTCTGTGAACAGTAACGGTCTTACTACAAAAACATTAAACACACTTTAATCAGGCTTAAACCACGTGTTAAAAAAAAACTTTACTACAAAAGAGTGTCTAGGCATTGTTTAGGGTTTAACAATGCTTGAGCATTATTTAAATTTAACCACCGCCATATGCTAGTTTAACGAGAGTCTATCCAGTTAACGGCCTCTCTTCCTCTGACGTATTGTGTCAAATTTCTTTTGCGTATACTTAATAGTTAATATTAAAGATTTCTTTTGATTTTATAAATGAGTATGGATATTTTAAATTTAATTGACATGGAGGATTACATGGATAATTTTTGAGATAGAATACATCGTGAGAGAATTAATCCATTCGAATGTATAACTTTGGTAACAAGATTATTTATTTAATAAAGGATGATCTACCATGTGATGCTAGAGGTGGATCCTCAAATAAAAATTTTATTTAACAAATCAAACTTTACATTTGACCACATTTGGCAATTACGTCAGTGTTAGTTACGTTCCATTATGCTCAATATTTTTTGGTATTACGAAATTTTATAAATAATCTAACGTATTTGTTGTAATTTATTACTTATTCCAATCTTATAATTTGCTGATATCATTAATATAGTCCGTAATAATAGCTTGTGAAAACCAAAATTCATCATTATACGCTTATCAGATCTGCGTAAAATGAAAACGACATGAATGCAGGGCGAGTGACTGAATGAATGTTTGCCAAGGTTGCCATAATTCAATAACATTCACGTACTTTAACACTGTCTACCGAAACAAGCGCTAAATAAGGTTTTGTGGTAGGGACATTTTAAACGCTCGCTGACCAATGCTTAAATGCTTAATGCTTGTCTAACTAAGCATGTGTTTGAACAGTGCTTACTGAATCTTTTGTAGTAAGACCGTAAGTTTTTTTTAGGAGTATTTTACTATTTTTTTTTCTCAGAAAATGGATTTTTTTTTATAAATCTGTCCAATTTAAACTTTTTTCAATATAGTCTATTATGCACTGTATTTTTATCTGACTTGTAATTTTACTCCAAGACTACTAACTAGGCGACGAAAAAACGCTTTTCTGCTAAGTCCTCGCCTTAAACAGTTGCATTGTCCGTAGACGGTTACATGACGGTGTGATAGAATGATATTGGAAAGAAGAGCATTTGTATCGCATCAATAAGGTTTTAATGTTAGGGGCATTTTACGCCCAATTGCTTGCAAATTATTATTAGTAAACGTATTACAAGCACGACCAATAAGTGTGCACTTTTAAACTGTTTTAGAAGATTATTTTTTATAGAGCACTAGCGACCCGCTCCCAGCTTTCCATAAGTAAGAATCTAATTAATTGAAATAATTGTAATTGTTATTTTTTTATTATTTCAAGGATGCCACAAAGAATCTCTCTCAGGATCCTCGTCATCTTGGCTTTTTTATCTCGAAACCATGCATAACGACTATCATAAGAGTTTCATGGAGAAACCTATAATTGATTCTTCTCCTTCGGTCTCACTCTTGACAGAGTGGTCGTGGTCATCATTTCAGGTGTTGGTGGCAAGCTTAACAACACGCCGCCATTCCTCTCTGATGGCCGCCTTCCTCGTGCACTCCTGCAGTGACGATGGACCATCCACTGCAGCTTTAATCTGATCCGTCCAACTCATAGGTGATCTTCCTCGTGGCCTGGTACCCTCAACCTTTCCCTGGACCACAAGTCGCTCAATAGCCACCTCCCCCCGTTGCCTGCCACGTCTGCCGCCGTCTTCTTTAGAAGGTGAGGATACGGGACTGTACCAGAGATGACAAACGCTGCTTAATGCCGAGTTCTCGAAGTATAGACTCGTTGGTACGGAATTCAGTCCACGATACTCCGAGCATTCTATGCTGCAGCTTCTTTTAGTGAACGTTTAGTATCGTTCTAAGCAGATGTGTAAATATTTTTTGCTGCCCTCAACTTGACTTTGCATCGTGCGACGTTATTTCTTTGTGTGACGACCACTTAACTATTGCATTCGAGTGTCGATTTCAATTAAACTCCAATTGTCGTATTGTTGGCCGCGTATATGTCACTTCGGTTTGTCGAGAAACACCTTTTTTTGTATTCGGTAATTTGTTAGTTATACTTAGGTACCTGAGTTTGTAAATCAAAGGAAATAATAAGAGGAAGAAACATCCCTACCATCATTATCAATTAATTTTCCAATAGAATCGGTCACTGGATCCACCGTTGGATACCCGGCAGTGTAAAATTAAAAATTAAAAATTAGATTAAAAATTAAAAATTAAAATATAAATATTAAAAATTAAAAATTAAAAATTAAAAATTAAAAATTAAAAATTAAAAATTAAAAATTAAAAATTAAAAATTAAAAATTAAAAATTAAAAATTAAAAATTAAAAATTAAAAATTAAAAATTAAAAATTAAAAATTAAAAATTAAAAATTAAAAATTAAAAATTAAAAATTAAAAATTAAAAATTAAAAATTAAAAATTAAAAATTAAAAATTAAAATTAAAAATAAAAAATTAAAAATTAAAAATTAAAAATTAAATTTAAATTTAAAAATTTAAAAGGAGTCTTCAATCACGGTTATTGTATTTAATTTTTCTAACTGAATAAACATTTTTTTATTTGTTTTTTAATAAAGTAGAGCTCTAAAAATAAATATGTCTGTTACCTATAATTCTAGACTTTTGTGGTCATGAACTGTGTTTTTAACAAGAATCATTTTGCAATAAAAAGTCTGTGATGTGCTTAGATTTTTTTCAACATACCCACAACCAGGTGTCGCAACGTTTTTTTGTCGCGTTCATTGTTATAGTCATATCTGCACGTTCGTGAATTTGTTTGTAATACAGTTTCAATGGCCATTAAATTGGGCGTAAAATTTATTTTGTGTGTTAATAAATTAAGAATTATTTCGGTCGTTACAATGACAATGATGCATCGTTCTGTGTGCTGAGTAATGACGTTTGATGATACAGCGAAAAATTACGGTTTTACCGGGCTTTTCGGTTACAAAATGCAACATTTTTGTTTTGTGTTTTTGGCTTTTTGAAATATTATCTCGACAAATATTTACCTACGTCTTATCTACTCAATTTTTTACTGCATTGCTCTAGTCAATTTGTTTAATGATCCTTATGTTGGAATATGTATTTGTATATGTATAAAATAAAATAAAGCAGCTGTCTGTCTATCACTCCGCCAACATCTAACCACCCAACGGATATTGATAAGATTTACCTAGTAGACAGAGCAAAGGCTTGTGAACTATCTAAAGTAGGTATATCATTTGTTTGCAGAAAGTGACGCTAGTTTACTTAAAAAGTTAAAACATTAGTAATAAATGTGCTAATATTTTAACTAAACCATTTATTTTAACTTATTACTTATGTAGTAAATAAATACTTACTACATTAGTAATAATGCCTAATGCCTAAAGGGACTACTTTTGGTAATATATTTTAGTTAAGTATTATATAATAATTAAAAGTCTCGAAATATAAAAAAATGCCTTATGTATTTATGTATTAATAAATGAGTTACTAAAAAATATAGTAAAGAAACTTAACTAAAACATTCCCAAAATTACTAAAAGTGTACGTTTTTGGCTATTTTCGATGGACAAAACTGTTAAAAAAAAGTTATTTCGGCATTTTTAATGTCGAATTTAGTCAATAAAAATATCTTTTAAAGAATCTAATATCATACACATTCTGGTAGCCTATTCATAAAGTTGCTTTCAATTTTATGTGACACAAAACACAGTCATAAGAAATTAATTTAAATAAGGTCATTCCGATTCCATCTCCTGGTGCTTAATGCGTTTGGGACATTTCGTGGCCATTGTGTGGAAGCTATTGCCACTACAATATACAATTTAGACATCAAATATTATAATGTATAAGTTTATAACAGAAGTCTATTCTATTTTATTGTTTTCTTAAAGAGTATAGGTACCTACTTAAGGAAAAAACAAGGCTAAGGGCCTTGGTGAAGGCTAAGGCATTTCACCAACTGTTTTATATGCTTATAACCGTAGCATATAAAACAGCATTCATACATGAAATACCAGCCATTCCAAAATAAGGTAAGTCTGGGGTCACGTAGCTCTTAAACCACATCTTACTGGATATGGAGTTAAAATATTTTGTTTTAAATTTAGATTATTTAGAAAAAATAAAAATCCTAATAAAGAAAAGCTATTTATTTTTCAAAGAGTAAATCGCCGACATAATATACCTATATATCTCTCTATATATAAAAAAATTACGTGTCACGTTTTTTGACGCCAACGAACTCCTAAACTACTGAACCAATTTTGATAAAACTTCGTAACTATGTGTAATTTTGTCCAACTTAAAAGATAGCATAGTTTTTATTTTGAACACGAGCGAAACCGGGAGCGTGTAGCTAGTAAGACCATAAATTATTTGAAAGTATGTCAATGTCCCTTAGTTTATTAGTACCACAGAGTAGTACCCTATAGTGATATGGACTTAAAATGACGAAGACAGGAATTCCTTGCATGATTTATATTAACATGCATAATAAACTTAATAATGTTATTAGAAACAAAGCATCAAAACTTACCGCATACCTACCTACTTGATGCTTATTATGTTTGTCTATGCAATGAATAGTAACCATAAACAAGGTAGAGTCTTAAGCGCCATGGACGCTGCGCAGCGCCCTAAACTGACAAAGATCAGAGATTGTAAGAGCCACGGCACGTACACTCTCGCGACAGATATCGCGTTTCTTGTAATTTGAATAAATTATTGCCGTGTGTGTGATGTCTCTATTTGACTAAGGACCAGTACATTTAGACCTCCGCATTCTTTGGATTTCATTTGAAATTTTATTTAGGATATGATATTTTATTCACACTTTTTTATAGGAGTCCATAACAGAATATCATGAGTCTTATGAATGCAAGTCTCGAAGATTTTGTGCAAAAAAAAAGAAAGGAGTCAACTATTTCCTCACAACTTTTATAATGCAGATTGCTTGTACAATATATCGAAAAACTCTTTCATGGACTGGGCGAGTTGTCTCGCGAGATAAATTTGGGCGAGTAATAAATAAATAAATAAATAAATAAATATCTTCACACATTTCACACAGCACCATCTAGTTCCACACTAAGCAACTTAATGCTTGTATTATGGATACCAGACAGTTGATATACTACATAGATTACTTTTTTTGTAAATACATACATATTATAAATACAAAACATCCATGACTCAGGTACAAAGGTAAATGTTAGCACATTAACATTTGCCCCTAGCGGGATTCGAACCCGCGACCGCTTGGTTAACAGCTAGGGTTACTAACCACTAGACCAAACGTGTCGTCTAGTCCATTAACTCGCTGATCTAAGGGTGGATGGCATTCAGATAGTCCATTGATGTACTGCGGATACCGTGGCCTACAAATACTATGAACTTAAAAAGGATTACTTATAATCTACTATACTAACCCTGATGAGATGAACGAAAGACACATGGTCAGTTTTTCCTTAAGAATGAATCCTGACATATTAAATTTGTGTCAAATGAATACTTCAGCATCAGGTCAGGTACTTTTGAAGATATTGAATACTAGCTGGTGCTCGCGACTTCGTCCGCGTGGAATAGTTATTTTGGGAATCATTTGGGTATCTCGAACGGTTTTCGCAGCGCACGCAACGGAAGCCCTCAAAGATGAATAATTTTCCCCGTTTTTTTCCACATTTTCGACTGTTTCTTCGCTCCTATTAGTCGCAACGTGATGTTATATAGCCTAAAGCCTTCCTCGATAAATGATCTATCCACCACAAAAAGAATTTTTCAATTCGAACCAGTAGTTCCTGAGATTAGCGCGTTCAAACAAACAAACAAACAAACAAAGAAATAAACAAACAAACTCTTCAGCTTTATAATATTAGTATAGATTTTCTAATAGACCCTTTTTCTTTGCGGTCCATAATAATAATATATATAAAAGAAAGTCGTGTTAGTTACTTCACTTATAACTCAAGAACGGCTGAACCGATTTAGCTGAAAATTGGCAGGGAGGTAGTTTAGAACCAGGAGAAGGACATAGGATACTTTTTATTTATTTATTTTTTATTTTATTTTTTAATTTTTATTTACATAATTTACATTAACGTTTAGCTGACAGTTGCGTTTTGTTATACCACCTTAGAACCAGGAGAAGGACATAGGATACTTTTTATTAAGCTTTTTTTTATTTATCTTTTTGGTTTTTTCTTTTTATTTTTTTTATTTACATAACGTTTAGCTGACAGTTGCGTTTTGTTATACCACTTTTAACAAATGAACGGCTAGATTGTTTTTTTTTTAATGATAAAATGCATAATTAACCATAGACTACATTACGTTTAGCTGACAGTTGCGTTTTGTTTTGTTATACCATTTTTAACAAATGAACGGGTAGACTGTTTTTTTACTGATAAATTGCTTTCAGTTGCGTTTTGTTATACCACCTTTTATGTCACGTCCCACGTCATGTTCCCGTAAATTAAATACTTGCTTTTTTAATTTACATTAATTATGCAAATAAAAGATTGACCATGATAAAATCAAAAGTCTGCTCATTTATTGCCTCTAAAGCGGAACAAAGTTCGCCGGGTATTTGAATTGAAGCATTTTCACAGTTCTCCATACAGTGGTGAGTTTGTAAGTAATAGATGCGAGTACGTAAGAAGCAGATTGGGGGTGTCGGGTTACGGATACGTGTCGGACTTTTTACGGATACGAGTGGGCGGCTGTGGGTGGAACTCCATTGCACTTCACGTTGATGCAACAATTCTTTACTTTCCTGTGTATTTAGTTCCCAATTTTGTCACGTATGATTCAAAATGTTGTTCTTGTGTGTAGGTACACTCAGCTACAAAATTTTCAAATATTTCAAAAAAAAATTGAAAACAAGAAAAATACAGAAAACCAAAGACTATGTATAAGTAATTGGTAGTATCTGGATATTAGTGGCAGAAATCATCGATCAATACTAATAATAAATCTGTAACTGTATAATTATAATATAATTATTATACTAATATAATTATGTATGTATGTATGTTCCTCTATAACTCTTAAACGAATTAACTGATTTTCATGAAACTTGGTAGATAAACATTTGGACGTACGGGACAAAGGATAGGCTACTTTAATCACGCGGACGAAGTCGCGTACGCCAGCTAGTCATGTTACAGTGAGAGCCCATTTTTCCTATTCTTTCCTAATACTTAAGGATTCCTAACACCTGCTGCACCTTTGCTTTGCTTCTGTTTAGGCGACTGTTGCCACCTATCTACAATAAGTAGACCGCTCCTATTTTACGACCAAAACATAAAAAAATTCGGCTTTCGAGAAAAAGCAAACAAATTTCAATTAATTTTCGGTAGTAGTCGGTGCAACCATAGCAAATCGGTGCCAGATTTAGTTTTATTTTTGCAAAAGGCAAAAGAGCCAATAAGCCCATACCGCTATCCTTTGTCTCTTTATCCTATCGGGGTTGAAAACGGATTTATAACCCTTAGAACGTTGCTTGGGGTTTAAAGACACAGAATGGTGAGAGATGGTAGCTTTTAACAGCAAACGAAATAAAAATTAAATATATAAATAGAACAATTAAAGAGCTAACGAGTACTCACTAACAGCTGATATTTGTAAATATAATAATATTTGAAAGACTTAGGTATGTAGATACTAAATCCTTACATATTATAAAAGAAAGTCCTCCGCCGCGTCTGTCTGTCTGTCTGTCCGTCTGTCTGTCTGTCTGTCCGTCTGTCTGTTCGCGATAAACTCAATAACTACTGCACTGCACCGATATTCATGCTCTTTTCTCCAATAGATAGAGTGGTTCTCGAGGAAGGTTTTAGTATATAATTTACAAAGTTATGCGGTCGAAGTCGCTGGCAGCAGCTAGTATATTATAAAAGAAACGGAAAATTATGTCGGTATCTATATATATTATAAAAATAAAAATTACGTGTCACGTTGTGTGTCTTCGAGGAACTCCTAAACTACTGAACGGATTTTGATAAAACTTCGTAACTATGTGTAATTTGGTCCAACTTAAAAGATAGGATACCTATATTTTATAAAGTTACGCGGACGAAGTCGCTTGCGTCAGCTACTAAGTAGCTAGTGTATAAAATGCATTAGTGCTAAGCAGAAGTCGGGTCGCTTATAGTAGGTCTATCTCCTGTTGAATATTTGCTTTAAAAACAATTTGGTATTCGCAACACAAATTATGAGCATTGACATAATAGGTAATATTATCTACTAATGAATACGAGTAAAGTACCTTTCAAAAAGCAACCAAAACCGAAACAAATTTGAATCAAAATAACGACCACAAAAGCTATGGTCATGGTGACCATTGTACAAGACAAAGAAGTCCATTTGTGGCAATTGACAGGCCATTAAATGACCATATTTTATATTGAACACCATAAATTAGATGGGGCTATTATTTACGAAATAATTAGCGACGGGGATGATTTCTGTTTTGGGAACTTGTGACTGTGGAATGTTGGGACAGGTACGAATTTAGGTTTTGTTTTTAAGTATTTATAATGAAAATAAATTTTAATGGTGTTCCCTTTCTCTCTCTGCAAATATGTAATTATTATAATTCCCACATAATGTCAACGCAACTAAAAAATGTTGAATAAGAACTAAAAAAAAATGTTAAATAAAAATAAGAAACTGAGTTTCTTTCGGGGTTTCTTCTCAGAGATGGTCAATGGTCATCTATGCTTTTTTTCCGAAACCCTGGTAAATTTAAATTTAAAATTACGATCATAAGAGTTTCTTGTAGAAACCCAATTGATAAATAAATATTTTGATTTGATTTGATTTGAAAATACAAAGCTATCAGGTTACGTCACAAAAATGGCGGCCAGGCGCAGTTGGAAAGTCACAAAACAATTATGACTATGAGATAAAATCAAAATTGTATTGTTTTAATCTAGTTCACAATACATTAGATTAGATAGTCAGAAATAAATATAGATTATAGGTAAAAATTTGATAAAAATTAATTTCATATTTGATATAAGTATAAGTAGGTACTTTATACAATTTATACTAGCAAGTCTAGCAACCCACCCCGAGTTCACAAGGATCCTTTTTTTGCAAATTATGTATATACCTACACAACTTTCTTCGTTTATAGCTCTTGTCTTTAGTAAATACCACAGTGAAAACCGTGGTACTTAACTTTAAAAAGATTTGGGTACTTTAAAAGAATAAAGTATATTTTATTTGTGTTACTTAAGTTCGTCCCTGTACACATCGGTATTGGCTGGCCGCCCTCACAACAGGGGGTCTGTCCATCTGTCTGTCCGTAAGTAACGCCTAACGTCAAACTGCGATACCATTCAGTTGGCCTTTGTCCGACATTGTTTAGGAGTAATCGACCGCACGAACACAACTTTTAGATAAATACAAATCCTACGGTTTTCAAAAAGTCAAACCATTGAAGGTACCTAAGTACTTAACCAAAAAACTGTTAAACAGAATTTCTATTATAGATATTTAATACTGTACTTATGTTTATTATCAGCGGTTTTTTTTATCCGTAAGTTCCACCAATGCTTACTTATATATCTAACTAAGTATACAATAAAAATATATAAAATATATATATATATATATATAATAATAATAATAATAATAATTTTATTTATTTCCAAAGATTTTACATTTTTTATGAAACAAAACCCCGGTCCCCACACTAGGCAAGCCTGTATCGTGGGGTCCCGTACTTTGAATTACAATTTGAAATATAGAACTTAACTATGCAACAGTAAGTATCTGGATCGTAAAGTGCTTTTTGTGTCTTTTGTGCCAGTGTGCGTGCGTATGAAGTATGTTATGTATTTTTATGTATTTTATTGAGTGCATTTTAGTGTTTTTTGTTAGTTAGTAGTTTTTCGGTGGAGTCGTAGGAGAGCTCAGACAACCAGGACCCAAGTTTGATCTTGGATTCCGCCACCGAGCAGGATTTCATTGGAAACAGCTTCATCACATTGTTGTAGACGAGAATGGGCAGGTATGGGCTAAAGCGTCTTCCAAACGTAGACCTCACCACTGGCAACGGCAGTCTGAAGACTCGCTTCTTGGTTCGGCTTTCGAATTCTTTGGATGCTTTCAAGTGGACAGGAGGAACCGAAGCCAGAACAAAAAGCTTTCGAACGCTTAAGACACCAGCATCAGAGTACAGCTTCAGTATAGGTATTACAATCTAATTACAGTACTAAAAATGTGACAATAATCTAAAGATTTTTTGTTAAAGTCAACAGACAAGCTGACGGTCCACTGAAGCAAGCTACGGTAGTGTTCTGTGGTTATGGTTACTGCCGTCAGACTGGCTGCCCAAATTACGTCATGTGATAATAAACCTACTTAGAAGTCTTTTATCTGGGCTAATTTCTGACATAGCTAACATATTTTAAGAGGGTTTTTACAGCCCAGTTTTATAATTCGATGTCGGGTTGCGTTCCAACACCTAACCAACTGCTAACCATAGATTAATGGTTCTCAACTAATCATTAATCTGTGATTTGTAGGGAATTATTTATAGAATAATTCATAGAGTAAATCGTTAGCAAAAACTAGACACGAAATAACCCAAAAACCTATTTATCAGACATTAATGTATTGCCCAATAGGCATTCAAACACTACATCTACCTATCTCGAACATCAACGCGACAAGGTGACAATGAAAGATGACAAAGGTTCCTTCTATTTGTAACAAATTATCTCACGAGCTTCCCAGAAGGCGCCAAAATAGATATTCTATTAAAATCTATATTAACTGTCAATTCAATCAACGATCACAATAAAAACATTAAGTTTACAGTCGGCCGAACAATTCCGTAATAAATTTGAACTCTAATCGTAAGAGCATAAGTCGCAATCTGTGCGGAGGTGTGTACGGAATGAATTGTCACAGAGTAAAATTGAATAGAGCTGTCAAACGAACAACAATGGGCACTGATTGCCGCTCGCACATTCAACGATTATACACGGCCATTATATTCTATTTAGTTCCAAATAAGCGTTTAATAATTCAGTACCGGCTCCCCTTAGCACGCTTATTAACAATACAATAAAATAAATAACAACAGGGAATAAAGGCAACTTTACACCTTCTTGGAAGCTGTGCCAGTTGCTCTCAGCATGCTTTAAAAAAAAAGATATATTCCCATCTCTTTCTATTCTTTTGTGACGTTTAAAGTGGATTTACATGCGTGTTTTTATTATAGGATTGTTTGCAAGTTATCTGTGTTACAAATTCAACCGTGACACTTTGGTAATAAGTATTGTAATTCTAAATTCAAATGTTTTAATGGCGTTTAGATGAAGTGGAAAATGATACAGAGGATCTGTCAATCCCTTTTCACGGGTGTGGTAATGTGAAATTGATATTTTTGTTGCAAACCATTAGAAATCAAATATAAATTTTAATTTTATTGACAGTTGATATTCTGAGGAATTTTTTTTATATAACTATATAAATGTTCTCGCATATATATATGTTCTCGCGACTTCATACACGTGGCGTGGTATCCAGAATTTTTGTTTGTAAACCGATTGAATGAAACAAACACTTAGGAAGCTTACTACAATACCTACGACCTACATAAGTGAAAACAGCATTCTTTTTATTTTCAAATTTTTTCAACTAAATAAATTTTTTTACTAGAATTTTTTCTAGATAAAAAGCATCCTATACCTATGCTAATCCAGGTAATAAACTGTCTATCTGTGTGTTAAATTTCATCCAAATCGCTTCATCCGTTTTTGCATGATTGAGTAACAAACATACAAACTTACACATTTATAATATTACTAGCTGGAGTAGCTGGTGCCCGCGACTTCGTCCGCGTTCTGGATGAAATGTTCTTTCTGGTGTCCCAGACAACGTGTGTATGCAAAATTTCATAGTGATCGGTTCAGTAGTTTTTGCGTGAAAGCGTAACAAACAAACTCACATCCACATTTATAATATTAGTAAAGTAAGGATTAAAATTTGTACAGTAGAATTTTTTTCTAATTCAAATCAAATATATAGAAGTAGTTGTATTGACTCCGCGTCGTCACGTCATTCGTCAAGGCGACAACTTACAAATTCGATTTTTTCAAAGTGCCAACATAACGTTCGTTTCGCGGAAGTCGTTCCAATTCTATTTTATTATAATCTGGTGTCGTGTTTTATGTTCTTCACACATGACTTGATTTTAATTGGTTATGATGACGACACAAATTATATTTACAGTTGACGTGTGTGAAATGAAGTGTTTTTGAATCACCTTTTCAATAACAGATGTATTGTATCTGTAAACAAATATATTCTATGTCTACTTACCTATTTATTTTATAATGAGCATATTATTTTACCTACTTTAAGTTAGGTTAAATGCGCTCAAAAGGAAACATATTTTTTTAGTTCGTTATCAATAAATTAAATATTGTAATGAGAAAAGATTTTTCAAGTAAGTGCTAGTGAGGAATTTTCCTAGATTATCTTGAAACAGTTAACGATCGCCGGAATAATAGAAAATAAGCCAAATAAATTCGATTCCGTACAATTTAATAATTGTAATATATGATTATTAAGCTCACACGAGAGAGTGAATTAAATAAATTATAAACAATTTATTATACTTACTAGCAACAATTGCAAAAGTAATTGCTTTTACGTCACATAAATTTCATTTCAATGAGAGTCGGGGGCAGAGACAATGTATGTCTAAACAATCATTCTCCCCCTAAAACTTATAAAATTTTATAATGGGTAGAATTTTATACTACTTATACTTACTTATATTGTTTAAATATTTCAAATGTGCGTTAAACTGTCTATTTTATAATTTTGTTATTATTAACTCTGAATAAAGAAAATAAACTAAAGTATAATAATAGTTTAAAAGTCAACACACTGATATATAAGCGTTATATAAGCAATTTTACTTTTATAACGCCATTAGATTTGATAAAGTAAAATCTTCACCTCAAGCCGTGTTGGGCTTACCTACATATAGGTAAAATTGATATTTATACCGTTTTAGAAGATATTATTTTTTACTTTAATTTATATTATTATATTATTTTTTTATAACATTGTCAGTAGTTCTTTCTACATTATCAGACAAAACAATCTTTTGTAATGCAACCTCTTTTTCAATTTCATTTGCATATCTTTGACAACGGGAGGAATCGCTCATAAATTTAAAAATAGAATAACAGTTTTCATCTTTTCTTTTTATGTAAGTTGGTAAGTTTTGACAAGCTTCAATGAAAGCTTGTAAGTAATAAATTATTATAACAAGGTACAGTTATTTGTTGTGTACACAAATTTTGTATGCTTTAACAAGAAAGAAAGGACATTTTTATTTCTTTAACAAGATTAAACTAGGCACAGAAACCTTTGTCGCAAAAATTTGAACCGCCAAGCCACAACTTTTGTAAAAAAAGCCGTACAGAATGTTAAAATGTTTTAAATAAAGAACTATCTTGTTTTGTCGCTTCACGGTAATCCAATTATCAGTGGTCATTTTAACTCTTTTTTTCTTTTGTTTACATACAGTGCAATGTTTGAGGCTTGCAACTTTGTATCATTGCTCACATAAAAAAAGAATTGTCAATTTAACAGCTCAAAGCACGTGTTCGATGGTGCGTTCGTAAAATTGTTGATATTTTCTTATTCTGTGGGCATAGCACGTATTAGTTATGTTTAAATGCGTTGGCAACAAATGCATCGCATCTATAGGGCCTGCTTGACCACACCGAGCGTTCCTGTGATGTTTTGAATTGAATGCAATGTTGTTTATGGCCGCTGTGCGTTCGGAATATGCGATTGTTTACTTGAATCCATAGACTGCGTTTTTTGTAGCATAGACTCTATTTTATTGGCCACTAAAAAGATTTATTGGATGATTGAAAACTTGAAAATGCCTGACAAGATATTAATCAGTGGAACATGACCACAGAGTAAAGAAAAAGATGTTATGACAGATTGAAGGAATAATCTAAAAGATTTGTGTGACCTAACTGCTTTGACTTAACCTAACTGCTTTGAACATGACGGACCTGTTTTGGAATGGTTTTGGAAAACTTAAAAAAAATTGTGGACTTGACTCTTGACTTGACTGACTAGTCTCGGGATCCTTTAGTTCTAATTTGAATTTTGCCTTTTTTTTTTTAAAAAAGGCTATTTTAAATTGCTGCACTTACAATTTACACTGGCAAAATCATCGGAGAAGATCTGATGGATCTGCAAAATTTCATGGTGATCGGTTCAGTAGTTTTTGGGTGAAAGAGTTACAAACATCCATACATCCATCCATACAAACTTTCGCATTTATAATATTACCTACTGATTCCATTCTCTTTCTAATTCTACTTACACAATATTTGAGCATTATTAAACATTTTTTATTTAATGTATTTAACTAAAATAATTTCCATTAGACTAAGTTGCAGTAGGAAATATTTCGTATGCATTTTCACTATGTATTCCCGTCGGGTTCGCTTGTAAAGCTCTAATGGCACGTAGCGACGTCGGGCATGACGCGATTTCCGTCGTCCCGGGTGGCGGGTGTGTAGTGAATGCAAGATGCAATATGGCGCTTCGATGGCTTAATTGACAATTAAAATGCTACCGTTTGTATTATCAATTAGATTTTTTCTCAACTTAGCCTTAGGTCAGAGGTCGACGGTGGATCCAGGCTGCTTTTGACTGGTCCTTTTGGAAAGTTATGGGGGAGACCTATGTCCAGTGGACGTACTGAGGCTGAGATGATGATGATGAATAAGTAAAAAAAATTAATGAAAGTCTGACATTTTCATTGATTTTAGCCCACTGAATTCTAATAGGAATAGGCGAAAAGATGCAAATACGTCGAAGACCCTGATGATAGGAAGGAAAAAGGGTCAAGGTAAGAAAAAAGCAAGCATGCTATTATATTTAATATACTCTCTCGCTGCGTTCGACTAGATAGAGCTTGTATAGAGCGCTATACAAAAGCAATAGCTCCGAAAATGTGTCAACTTTTTATTGTAGTGTGTGTAAAAAATCGTCACTTTTTATCACTTTTTATCCAGTTTTATTATATTTTTACACAGTTTCACTACGCAAACTGGTATTTTATTATGCCTAAAATTTAATAAAACATTCGGCACGTACACATAACAGACAGTTAATATTTTATGCCGCATTTTACAAGTACGACGGCGGTATCTAGTCGAGCGCAGCGAGACCAATCATTTATCTATGGTTTATATGTTAAATATTAAGTTATGTCAGTGAACGTCCTATGTCCAGCAGTGAAGTGAATGTCCTACGACTGAGATGATGATAATGAAAATTGATTTGCTTCAATATGTGGACATATGACACTTGCCCCTGTTTGGTACAAAGTTATTTTAATTATTATTATATTTAACATTTTTTTTTCTCTATTAGATATGTAGTTATCTGTATTCAATTCGTCCATATCTCAAATTATTCCATGATCATTGTTGCATCACATTTTTACTCATAGGCAGTGTAAAGAATGTTTGAAAACCGAATCACGTCCCCGTTGAATTACCGATGGGACATTAGAAAGACTGATACGCGCTCACTGAATTCTAAATATAGTATGTCGTTACTCTATTTATCTTTATCAGTGCACTGATCTATACTTAGCTGTGTTAACCACGAGTTTTGGTAAACCTAAACTAAACCATGAGTAGGAAATAACCTTTGGTAGCGCTACATTCTAAGTAGCGCCCGTGGAGTTGCTTGTTAGTCTACTTCATAAGTTTAAATTCGTGTTAAATAGTGAAAAAAAAAAGCTCTAAAAATATGAAATTAACAATTTCATATCGACTTAGTTTTTAGGTTTTCACCATATTTTAAGCCCATACCTACCTATGTTATTCTGTAACAAAGTAGCTTTTTTAGGTGAAAGAACTTTTAAAATAAATTTTAGTAGTTTTTGAGTTTATCCATTACAAACACACAAAAGATCAAATCTTTTCAAAAATCATATTGCATAAAATCAAATACTAACATTTGTTTTATTTTACTATTTAAGAATTCCTTCTTATAAAATTTCCGGATAACAGTGAAGCCCGACTAAAATTCCTCTGAGTCGGTGGTAGCATATTTTTATAGACTAATCGCCGGTTCACGTATCGCACACACCCACAGTCATGCTTACACATACACCCACCCACACTAGTGTATTTGTGGCGACAGCCAATGATAAGTCGCTACGCCATTACGCAAGTGACAACGTTACTGAAGCATCATCTAAGTAAAGCGATAGATTGTTTGTACTTAGATGAGTCTATCCTTTTAGTAGATCTAAGCTAATCAAATATAAAGAAAATGTAATTATTTAAAAAGAGAACATTGGCACCTAGTTAAAACGGATAACAGATAGATGACGAGATATATCTACGATAAATCACTTCGTAACTAACTATTAAACCACATTAAACTCAGCGAACTATCGCTAAAACATGCGTATGCGATCGGCTCTAATTTAATTCGAACCGAACGGCCTCCATCTGTCTCCCTCACACGTATAGCTCCATCGCACTCTTCCGTCATTATGTTATTAGCGAACGTGGTACATCAAGAGCTGTGATTAGCAGATTATTAAGGTGCATTCAACATAATCATGTAATTATTTATTTATGTTTTAGTGGAGAGTGTGTTTTAAGCATAGTATATGCGGAAAAATCAAATATTTATGATAGTAAGTGGTTTAATAGATATAAGCAACATCAGTCAGAATCTGAAATAACAATTATGTGCAAACAAATCCTCTTTTAAGAAGAAAAGAGGATGTAGAAATAAAAAAAAATTCACTATGGAAAGAAAGGCAATAATCCATAAAAGTAATAATACAGTAAAATTGATTAACTCAAAAACATTTAAAGTTTCTAGTTTATAAAGTGAGACCACTGGACTCAGTTTATAAGGACCATGCGCGTATAGTGAGTAATGTATCTTCCTTTTTCTGTTGCTACCTACGGGTTGTATTATCTATATTTTTATATAAACTTGCACTAAACGTAACAATTAAAGGATAAAAAAACTTTCCAAATTTTTAGGTGATTTTCAACAGTGAAACTTTGAAGTGTGCCTATTAAAAATAGTAGCTTCAAGTCTCTAGTTTTTGAATCGGAGCTTCAAATATTTTTCTCGTTAGCGGTTTATGAGTGAAAAAAAAATTAAAAACTTTTGCTCGTCTTGAAATTGGTCAATGAGCCATAATATTTTTTTTGTAATGACACTATAAAGCTCTTTTAGAAAATTTAATCCCCTACAATTTGCCCCCCTCATGAGCTCTGTACGATGATTTGTCACTGAATTTTTTTCCGGTGCTTTCCTGTTGTGTAGAAAAAAAATTGAAAAAGAAATTGCATTTTTTTTTTTATTTTTAATGATTAAAGGCTTCTAATGAAAAAAAAAAAGATTATTGCTAAAAAACTTCGGGGACTTTTGACGGGTTTAACTTTTGAGTTTTAACCACTAGAAACTTGAAGCTACAATTTTCTTTTTTATTTAGCACTATACGACCATTTTCTTAAAGCCTGTTGAAAATCACCTAAAAATTTGTAATTTTTTTATATTCTTTAATTGTTGCGTTTAGTATATATATATACCAATTTATTGTACGTCAAAAATTATCTTCGTTCCCCGCATATACTGTAGTTTGAGTGAGGGCCACGCAACTGCGATATCTGCTCACGATCGCTAATGAAATGAGCGAGAACGGCTCGCAGCACGCCCCACTACACACTGCCAAATAGATTGGCCAACAAAAAATAATCTCACTAAAATTGTTAACGTATTTCTAGTACAGAATGAAAAAAATGATTAGAATACGAGTATGCCTGCCTAATGTGAAATCACCTTTACATATTTAACCCCAATAGATCAACAAGGAACGGACCTTCTAGTTACTAGTTATCTAGTTATCTATCTAGTATTAAATATAATATAACTCCTGACATTTGTGTTGATTCTGAATTATAAATACAATTATTAATTATTAAATCTAAATAAAACTAAACTAAACTAAAATCTAAAATAAATACGCCTAAAAAATATCTATATAATTGGGCGCCCTCGGCATGGTACCGAGGATACTATATAGATAGTACAGAATGTTTGCGAACACTGAACAAAACTAAATCAGTATAAAGAACAAGAAAACATAAAAAAATAGTACACATTAATTTATCCCGATAATACATCTCATGAATTGTTGAACAAATTAAAATGAATGAATGAATGAATTTAATTGTTGAAAAGTTTTTTTTTTTCAGAGAGCAATTCATTCTTTTAAAAGTCTTTAAATCGTATCTAAACTTAATACCTACTTAAGAATGTCTACATATTAATTAAACTATTAAATTTATTGAGAAAGTAGTGCTGAAAAATAGTTCCATAAATTAAACACACTTTCAAAGTGTGATACGAACATTTATGGATATTTGATCAAACCAATCTATGAATTTCTAGACATGTATTGTAGTTCTAGTTTTTTCGTAATATTTATTGTTTTTTATATAATTATTGTAAAAAAAATTAAAATTAAGAAATAAAATAAATATATGAGAATAATAATAATAACTTTATTTATTTCCAAAGATTTTACAATTTTTATGAAATAAAAATAAGATATAAATAACAATAAGATACTTATCTTATAAGTTATATAAGATAAGTATCGTTGTATACGATTTATAGGATATAGGACATTTTAGGTAGTATTTGACTTCTAGGAGCGTCTAAGAATTTTACTGCTAAGAATGTCGTATAGAGATCGTATGCAATCATGTTCTTCATGTCATGTACTGGCAGCAAATAATCTGATAGATAGGTTTAGCAGGACTAGTTTAGTAAGTAAATCCTTTAAAAGAAAAGCAATAAAATGTTGGTCAATCTTTCTGTCCGTACAGTTGCAGTACTAACTACGCCTTTAGATAGTTATAGGTCTTTCAACCGGAAACAGAACGCATTACCCTCTCATTATCAGTTCTGGCTACGCTTGTTGTATGTGAAATGGCGCTGGTTTAAATTAATAAACAAAACCTATAACCACCATCATTACAAATACAAGTATTTACCGAGAAAATGGAAATAATTGTTGCCAATTTCCGACTTGGAGATTTCCACGATAAATACTAACAGCGCATCTCATAAACATCGATGACAGAGACTACTGCACACTTAAGATGGATTGCTTTTTAAAATATTCTCACTGTAATACTCGTATCTAAAATAATAAACAATAAAAATAAAAAAAATGTTTATTAACAGTTAGAAAAATTGTTTTTACAATAACCATGATTGAAGACTCCTTTTAAGAAGCCTGTGCCCAGGAGCCTTCGCTCTTCCATAAAAGCTAGTAATAATATACATATATAAGTATAGGTAGGTATATAATTTTTTTAACAAAAAAAAAAGATATTTTTTAAATAGAACGAATGTGCGCACACGCGCGCTTATGTGAATGTGTGTGTGTGTGTGTGTGTGAGGTGTGGGTGTGTTTTTATTCGTCATTTCAGATATAATATCCATATTAGCTATTAAGAAAATAAAATAATAAAAATAATAATTTATTATTATAATATAATTGTGTTTAAGGATCTATAAATAATTCTAAAAGTTTATACATGTAATCTATACTAATATTATAAATCTGAAGAGTTTGTTTGTTTGTTTGTTTTAACGCGCTAATCTCAGGAGCTACTGGTTCGAATTGAAAAATTCTTTTTGTGTTGGATAGATCATTTATCGAGAAAGACTTTAGGCTATATTAGCTATATAACATCACGTTGCGACTAATAGGAGCGAAGAAACAGTCGAAAATGTGGAAAAACGGGGAAAATTATTCATCTTTGAGGGCTTCAGTTGCGTGCGCTGCGAAAACCGTTCGAGATACCCAAATGATTCCCAAAATAACTATTCCACGCGGACGAAGTCGCGAGCACCAGCTAGTAATAGATATATTAACTCGGTAAGTGTTCCTCGCGTTACAATTTTCCCTTATATAGCTATAGTGAGAATAAGGTATGCAATCCGTTTATTGGGTCATTAAATCGTATACAATCATTACTACGAAACTAATTAAATCATTTTGTTCGGCTCGTTAACAAATAAATTTTGAATGGTGCTTTATTCTTTTAACGTTTTATTATTATGGTACTACTTCACTAACCGCCTTGTAAAATTCCTGTCGAAATTGCTCAACTGCTTTTTGTGGTTCTTTGAAATTTTTTTATTCAGACTTTCAGACAATCTTGAGATTAGTGTAGCGTTCCTGTGAAGTTTAGTAGCGATCGGCCGCGAACAAAGTCGCGTGCAAAAATACTATATCATCATAGATAAATGATTGGTCTCGCTGCGCTCGACTAGATACCGCCGTCGTACTTGTAAAATGCGACATAAAATAGTACGCCGAATTCGGCGTACTCGAACCAGTCACACTGCAAACTGTCTGTGACTTGTCGAATGTTTTATTAAATTTTAGGCATAATAAAATACCAGTTTGCGTAGTGGAACTGTGAAAAAATATAATAAAAGTGATAAAAAGTGACGATTTTTTACACACACTACAATAAAAAGTTGCCACATTTTCGGAGCTATGTGTTTTGTATACTCTATCTAGTCGAGCCCAGCGAGACCACTCCATTATCTTTGTATATCATATTAATATTTCTTGAGATATTGTGTTGTGAGTCAGTCCAGTCAGTAAATGTGTCTTGCCCAAATAAAGCTGCGTTATGTTGTATTTTTTTTTTGTTTTTTTTTTTTCACATATATTTTCAAATTGATGTATTTCGGTATCGGGCCAATTCCGCAAACTGTCAATCTGTTTGAAGATCGATCGCAAAGATCTCTTATCTCGCACTGGGTTTAACGAATATCATGCCGTGATCCCAACATTCATAATTTAGTTGCAAATTATTGGAAGTATTTTTCAGAACTCTCCGCGAAAGACAACAGCTGACTAAAATTGTTATAATAATTACAATACAATGTTAATGAATAAAAATTAGAAATTATGTGATTTTATTGTGTATTATTGTGTATTTAATAACATTGTTTTAAATATGGATCTGTGTACCTAATCCAATTTTTTTTATTAATATTATTAGGTATTCATTAGGTATACATACATATTTATTTTCTTTCTTAATCCTAATTTTTTTTTACAATATAATTATATAAAAACACTTTTCTGCCTCGGCTTAAAAAAAATCGCCTGTAAAGTTTTCCTTACAGCATTAAATATATTATTACTATGAAAACTACGTAATTAAACATTTATAACGCTTCGTCTTCTTAAGTAATATTTACATCTAATTATAATTTTCTGTTTTTAAAAAAAGAAGTTTTGATCCGAAGCGTGATTAAGAGTTTTTATTCTGAGCTCATTCCAAAATTGTTTTTATTACTTTACAATCTTAAATAATTGGTTTACTAGCACCTTGTTAGTTAATAAAGTTTATTAGGTTTATTATGAAAAAAAAAGGCGTGACTATACTAGCGAACCGCCCTCGGGTGTTATTAGACTAGCTGGTGCCCGCGACTTCGATTAAAAATGTTACAAATTAAAAATTAATAAGTTAAACAACGGACATTTGTACTTTGCCAGGCGTCAGTTTTCTTAATTTTAGTTAGATAATCCCTCGGGAATAGTACCTATACTTTTTTCTGGATGAAAGGTACCCATGTCCTTTCTAGTATCCCTAGAGGATATAACGTGTATGAAATTTTTTTATGATGGTCGGTTTAGTCGTCAAGGCTTGAAAAGGTAACAGACCGACAGACAGATATAGTTATTTTCACATTTATAATTAACTAGCTGGTGCTCGCGACTTCGTCCGCGTTCTGGTTGAAAGGTACCCTATGTCCTTTCCGGTGTCCCAGACAACGTGTATGCAAAATTTCATAGTGATCGGTTCAGTAGTTAAGTGAAAGATCACGCAAAAACTGTTCCATACAAACTTTCCATACAAACTTTCGCATTTATAATATTAGTACGGACTAGCTGTTGCACGCGACATAGTCCGCGTAACTTTATAAAATATAGCCTATGTTACTCGCTGATAAATATAGCTTTCCTACAGTGAAAGAATTTTTCAAATCGGTCCAGTATTTTCGGAGCCTATTCAATGTAAACAAACAAACAAATCTTTCCTCTTTATTATATTACTATAATTAACATTTATAATTACTTTTCTTCTGAATGAAAAGTACCCTGCGTCCTTTTCTGCACCTCTGACAAAGTGTATGCAAAATTTCTCAATGATCGGTTCAGTCTTCTGATTGAGTAGTTAAGGCGTGAAAGCGAAACGAACAAACTCACCTTCGCATTTATTAGTTAGGATTGCCATTGTATTTTGCGTTAATAAAATCTTCCAGCCCTCAACTCTCATCATGTCCGCACTCGAACGACTTATACAAGTTGGCGATGTAGAAAATTAATTATGCCTTATTGGCCACTGAACTTTTCAAAATCGCAACAAGATATCGTAAACTCTTTTATTCAAAAACGAATTAAATATTTTAGTACAGTCATTTGGTAGTTTTACCTGGAAAATTTTCCGGGAGTTTTGAAAATTTGGCTATTTTGTACACTTTATTATTTTTATTTAGATTTTATTTTATTTAGATTTTATTTAGATTAACAATAATTCTGTTACTTCTATATAATAATTAATATAATAAATTAAATTTTTAAATTTTAAGGTATACACAAAAAAAAGGTGGATAAATTGTAGGTAATTGTCTCTAGTTTCATTTTGTATAAAACTGTTTTATCATAAAACAAATCGGAAAGGAGGTATTGTCAAAAAACTGCTTTTATGCGCCATTTTTCCAATATGGCAGCACCAGTACAATTGCATTTGTATCTTGGCTAGCATCTAGGCCCCAGCGCTATATTAGCTACTAGACTACTACATTATCGCTAATTTCTTTGTTCTGACTGTACTCTGTCCACTTACGAATCTGTCCATAGTATACGGAGCCAAAAAAGCAATCTTTTTTTAAATATATTTCAACACTAATACTAAACCAAAGATAATTATTTAAACCGCTCAATTTATTCCCGAACCAGAGACAAAGTTCGTATCTCGTTTCCCACAAAACCCCGTGTAATTATCGTGAGTTTAATCTAAAACAAAACAGCCGAACTTAGGCGGAGGTGTTAAAAAAGCGATTGGGACAAATAAAAACGCGCTGAGACAAAAAAGCATATGGCGACAATCTTACGAGATCTTAATTGGCCCTGTCGGTATTCAAGGAATGTTCGCGCGCTGCGGGCCGTTTCACTACACAGCTTTTTTTTTTACAATTTCCATTCGCTTTGTACTGATTGTTTTCGGGACAACGGGCGAGTCGTATGTCTCTGTCATTTCGGCGTCCATCAGTCTGTCCGTCCGAATTAAACTTTTAAATCGAGCGCGGATTTACTGCGAGCGCAGCAAATATGTGTGTTTACTTTGTGTCTTTTGGTTTGTAAAAAAAAATCAACTTTTTGTAAGACGCGAACTTTTTTGGAGGTAGTGTACCTAC
Source organism: Synanthedon tipuliformis (assembly GCA_947623395.1). Classification (NCBI taxonomy): domain Eukaryota; kingdom Metazoa; phylum Arthropoda; class Insecta; order Lepidoptera; family Sesiidae; genus Synanthedon; species Synanthedon tipuliformis. The sequence continues at coordinate 1,139,647 of OX392429.1, read as the reverse complement.
CACTGGGCCCTAATTCTCTAACACCACTTGGCGATTCCTTACTTCGAAACCGATATGATTACTAATCCATAATCTTCGTAAATTGTTACGATATCTACTAGATTCTGCTAAAAAGTTATTCTTTTACATTTATATAAAGGCAATGATAAGACTAGGATAAGACATTGATGTGTTTTGGCATGGTCACAAAAGAAAATTTGCTACACAGAATCAGGGCCCTGGTCAGTTTCCTTACTCGTCAATTTCACTAAGTAAGTCACCAGTTTACTCATTAGACACTTTCTGAATTCACCAATTTCCTCATTTGCCAGTTGTAGACAGACTAGAACCACAACTTTTTTTACCAAGTCATTTGGGCAACCCGTATAGCACCCGTATATTATTACTAAGTCATTTGGCAGCTTACTTTGGAACTAGATAGTGCTCTGTGGAATAACGTGATGATGTTTATTTATTTATTTATTTATTTATTTTATTTATTTCAAACAGGTTGAAATGGCTCTTGTTATGAATTATTTGAAATACTGCGTCATAATTAAAATAGCCATAAACAACCCAGTACATAGTTATAAGGTAGGCATTGGATTCAATCCGACGCGTTTCCCAAGCAAAAGTTCTTTACCAATTAGACTTATCAATGTTCCAGTCGACAATAGTTCAGTATATGTATAAATAATTACATACCACTAAGGTCCACACTGAAGCCCTAATAACAGTCTGTGAAGGACGAAAATGGCGCGAAGACAAAATAGCACCGTCCGATAACTAATTAAAAGCAATAAATAAGTTAGAGACGCCCTTACGGTCGGGTTGTTACCGCTTGGTCAAAATTCATTCTACCTCTTAATGTAGATACAAACTACAAAGTATGAAAACGGTAAATATATTAATATTAAATTAATTAATTAATTTATATCAATGAATTAATTAATATGAAAACAAGTAATCTTCTACTAGTCGAAATTGAAGTATAAATATTTTGAAAACAATTACCGTTTTTTTTTTATTGATTACACTAAAATTCATCAATAGTTTAAAAAAAAAAAACAGAAATTAAGTTGACAAATATGTCTCGATTGAATTATTTTGTCTTTTAATAAAATATCGTTATTAAAGTATTCAACTTATTTGTTAATTATGACAATTACTGAAATTATATTTTAGTACATACAAATGATTTTACATATTACTGAAAAGCAAAGGAAATATTTTAAAAACAAAAATTTGCCCAGCGCTGCATTTTAATGTGATTAAAATTAGGCGTTGAAATTTTGTATTTTCCTGTAAGAAGACAAAGCTGAGAAAACGCACTATTATATTATTGTATTAAATCAGACCATACATTTAACTTGATTAATAAAAAACCTTCCACCAGTATACTTACTGATTAGTATAGCACACATTATTAAGTTCACAAGTTCCACCTTCCTTTTCCGAACTGCTAAGGAGTGGTACTCATTGCCTGCGTCTGTGTTTCCCCAAAATTACAACCTCGGGGTCTTCAAACGTAGATTAAATGGGCATCTACTAGGTAAGCGTGATCCACCTTCGGCCGCATCTGCACCTTACATCAAGTGAGATCGCGGCCAAGCGCTGCCTTGACTTTTATAAAAAAAAAAACCATATAAAATTGCGCTACGCGAAATATCGTAACATTATTTTATTCACGTAGAAAGAGTATTATTTATTCGTAGCGTAGACACAAAATAATTACAGGCAAAGCGGGAACAAACCATACATGCAACATCAATAAATAGAGCGGGGCATTTGCTGTACAGGCGAGTTCGCAACTAATTAAACATCTACCCTATTACATCTTAGAGCTAATAGATTTTATACGTTTAGACACATAATAAGAAGTATACTGCACAATGCCACTTAAGGCGAATATTTCCCTCTTATGAAAAACTAGCAACCCGCCCCGGATTCCCACAGAATTTGAATTTTTAAAAATTCTTTCTCAGCGGCTACTATAAAGTAAACCTATCTTCCATGCTTTAGCTTTCTAGACTTACTTAGTAGTTTTAATAGTCAGTCTGGACTAATTATTATTTTATGAGTAGGTATCTGGTACCTACATTATATTATGATGTGATATTTCCTGTGGATATTTCTTTTAATATGTTAGCATTATTTTCTACTAAATATTGTTCAAATAATAGCAAAAAAAGAAATCTACAAATATTCATTTTTATTTAATTCTTTCATGTTTATCTATACTTTTTTAATATTATAAAGAGGAAAGATTTGTTTGTTTGTTTGAATTGAATAGGCTCCGAAACTACATTTGAAAATTTCTTTTACTTATAGAAAAGCTACGTTATCGGGAGTAAAATAAGCTATATTTTATAAAGCTAAGCGGAGGAAGTCGCGTGCAACAGCTAGTCTTCAATAAATATTTATTGCTTTACCAAAATTGACTCCACTGAACTTGTAAGTGACTTCCGCTTATAAATATACATACATACATAAGTTTATATAACTAACATTACTGAGACATGTTTACTAATTACTAAAAAGTTATGAGAACGCTGTGCTAAGCATACCGAAGGTAAGGTAAATGTTATTGTTAAACCAGCGGAACTAAATTTGGTCGGTTGACAAACTCAGCGATAGTGGGTTCCAATTTGTACCGACTGATTTGACCCCTTATATCAGTGGGCCTACTATAACCTCTTAAAACGATGCAAAAACGAGTGAGTAAACCAGATGGCGCAATACATGATGTAAGGCGACATCTCCCTCGAGTGAGTGAGTGAGTATCGTCAATCGTCTTTTAAGAGGTGATAGTACGAGCCCAGGGGTGTCAAACTGATTTGCCATTTATAAGATTTAGCATGTGTTAAAGGGCCAGACTGAAAATTTATAACTAAACATTGCATTTAAACAGAGGAATGATCGTAAATAGGTACTTTTTTCGCATTAAAAAAAAATATCGAATTTTTATAAAAAAAAAATCAGACGTAGACCGTTGTTATGTCAACCATGGAATATTACAGCTTTAAAATATATTTTTTAATTTATTTCATTTACCAATGTAGATCTTTATAAACAAGTTAAATAAGAAGTAAGTTTAAAAATGTCCTTCTACCATCGTATATTTTAAATGTGCTAAATATTATTCTAAAAATTCTAAACTAAGTACTGATAGATTGGAAAAATAATTTAGGTACATCACGTTTTGTCACTAAGTTCAAAGAGGAACATACCTACTCTTCTTAGACCAGCAACCGGAAGCTGTAAATGGTGTTTGCGCATCAAACAATTTATTTAATAATATTAGTATAACAGAAGCACTCGACTTTTAAAAGAAATAAAAGTCAATTAAATTTGAGAGAATATTCTTTTCCTATTTTGGCTTCAAAAATTTTTAAAATTTTGTTTTTCTGAGGGTAGCTGTAAACTTTATTGTAGGTTATGTGACAATAGTGGCAGAGGGCAACACTGCGATTTGCAGTCATTTGGGCAGCCCGCTTGGCGGCAGTAACCACCCTCTTATAGAATAAAGGCATATGTGCTGATGAGTTTCGGTGAGTGAATAAGAAGATGCCAGGAGGATTATCATACACATTCTTCTATAGTCGGCAACGCACTTGTATGGCTATGCTTGTCTTATAGCCGAGTAGTCACCTACCATCAAGACAGTGGACCATCAAATGCAGAAAAAAATTACAGCCTTGCGGAGCGGGAGCTCTATTCACTACATAGTATAAAACAAAATCGCTTCCCGCTGTCTGTCTGTCCCTATGTATGCATAGGTCTTCACTAATGGATAGAGTGGTTCTCGAGGAAGGTTTTAGTATATAATTTACAAAGTTACGCGGGCGAAGACGCGGGCAGCAGTTAGTTAATATAATGAAATAGCTTCTGCCCCCGACTTCGTCGTGTTACATTTTTTTAGGTGTTATAACATTGAATTGAATCAATATCTTTTGCTTTTCTAGTTTTATTGTGCGGTGATTAAGGTAAGGTAAGGTATACAGTAGGTTTTAAAGAATTTTTAGGATTAACATATGTATAATTATGTTTGTGCAAATAAAGATTTTCTTATTTACAGAATTGGGTAAATTCCAGATGAAGTAAATATACCTATGTAAGAACAAATGTCATTCATTAATCATAATTAAAAGATTGAATTTAAAAATGGAAGCAAATTTAAAAAGTAATTTTCTCTCTTTACAAACAAGTCTTATGTTTTAGTAGGTGGCGTGTGTTTGTGTGTGAGTGTGTATGGTGTTGAGCTCAAATTGGCTCCCACTTCGCCTCCGAGCATGAGCTCTCGAGCTAATAGGCGGGGCCATGCCGCTAGGGTTGTCGATTTCAAATTAAACAATACACTATTTACTTACACATTTTTAGTCATTATTCTCATCTTTACCATGGAAGGATGAGAATAATGACTTCCTATGATTTTCCAATATCCAATATCATATATAGAGACATGATATTCCAATACAGAGACATGATTTTCCAATAGGACCGGTCAGAAGCAGCCTAGATCCGCCGGTGACCTACAAAATAAAATAACAATGCTATCTTACATTTCTACAATTATTGTCTAGGTCGTATCATGAGTTTGGGAGATGGGAGAGCCTTACCGCCCACCGAAAGCCCACTTTCGGATACGCCGGGGTTCCGTACACTGACGGGTATCCGAAAGGATATCCCAACGTTAAAAAAATGGTAATTAACTATAAATTTACCAAAAACAGATTTCATTGAAATCCGTTGAGCTGTTTGTACATGAAAAAGTGACAAACATCCATACATACATAAACTTTTCACATTTGTAATATTGTAGGATATCGTCCACACAAATAAACCATGATAATATAAATATTTTGTCTACATGAGTATATCCACTTACTATATTTTTGACAACCCTACGCTGCAGGCTGACCGCAGGGCCATCAATATAACAATTTAACAGCACCGTTTCAACAGCTATAAATTAAATGAGTTAACAACCCAACAAATTCTCTTGGAACCCGCACCCCGCACCCGCCTCCCCACAGCCTAACCACTGAGCCTGAGGGGCACACTCTTTGTGCACTAACAATGAGTTTAATGTTTGTAAATGAAATCGGTTTATTTTTACTTCATACTAGCTCTTTCCCCCGACTTCGCTAGCATGAAAAGTATCCAACGTCATTCCGGGAAAGGTCATTCCCAAAATTTGAGAAGTACCTACCTATCCTACGTCATTCCGGGAAAGATCATTCCAAATATTGGTGAGTAGTTTTTGTTTAATCAAATGAGTAGATTTATCTCTTAAAAACTTTAGTTACATGAATTACAATCTTTTATTTCATATAATGACATCTATAGTATTTATTAGTAGCTACAAATTTCAGAAAAAAATTCAACAATAATTTCCTCTCATATTTTTTTTATTATTTCATTTTTATCATTATAAATTGAGAAAACCCCATACTCACTTTCATCTCCTATATTACTAAGTGCAGAGATAAAAGTTAAAAAAAAATGCTTTTTTTAAGACCTAAGTCAATCTATTTCAACAGCAAGTTTCTTCAAAATCGGTTCGATGATTTAGGCACGAAAACGTAATAGACGAACAGACTGACAGATTATGTTCTGTTTATAATATTAGAACGCTTTCAATGGATTATCTTTAGACATATCTAAACAATACCTTAGACTCTGTCTGTAGATATGTCTTCCTTAAATGAAATCCAAAAGCAATAGCATGCTCTATTGTCCAAAAAGAGAGAATTGGAAAGTCTCCAGTTCTATATAAAGAATTCTCAAATATTAATATTAATTTTAATAACTAAATAATATATTATAATAATATAAGATTTGATATAAGATTGATTGATTGCTTTGTTTGTTTGTTTGTTTGAATTGAATATGCGCCGACACTAATGGACCAATTTGAAATTTTTTTTCACTCTTCAGCGAGTAACATAGGCTATATTTTATAAAGTTACGCAGAAGAAGTCGCGTGGAACAGCTAGTATATTATAAAACAAAGTCGCTGTCCCATCTGCCTGTTTTTCCGCTAACTTCTCGACGGATTTTCATATGGTTATCACTAATGAAAAGCTGAAAAAGAGAAGGCTTTTCTGTTTAATTTGTATTTCTCTCCCTCTTTTGTGCAGCAGTTTCCATAATTATGATGATCGCATTCTTTTGTAGAGAAGTGGCACATTAAGATGAAGAAAGAGATGAATAAAGTATGCAGGGTTTCTCTGAATATTAAAAACATAAGTCATGTACTTAGTGACTTACGTTAAGTTCCTGAGCAAACTCTCCGAAGTACATCTTAATACTCGTAGAAGACACTCACATATGCGATTTTGGGTATATGTGCCAAACAATGCAGCTTGGCACATAGACGCAAAAGTAGGAAATATCTACTTACTTACGGTCGGACGCGGACGAAGTCGCGGGTAAATACTAGTTTACAATAATGACCAGACGGTTATTAATAAACTAAATTAAACTGGTTCAAAAATTAATAACAACACTACCTCTAAACATGTTCGTGTAAAAAACGGAATCAAATTAAAGATGAAATACCAAACTGGCCCCCACAAATCATATTCAGGCATTCCGAGAAGGCCGATAATTGGCTCATATTGGCCTAAATAATAGGCTTTAGTGGTCCAAATTGGGGCCCATAAAATAATGATCAAGTGAACTTTGCCCGTAGGGTTTTTAGAGATCTTTTTGTTATAAATATTTGTGTATAATTTGATTCTGATATTGTAATCATTGTTTGAAACTTTTTATTTTTTAACAAAACCTAAGGATGTATTCAAAGATAGTGGATTGGTCTCGCTGCGCTCGACTAGATAGAGCGCTATGCAAAAGCAATAACTCCGAAAATGTGGCAAGTTTTTACTGTAGTGTGTGTAAAAATTCGTCACTTTTTAACAATTTTTACCCAGTTTTATTATATTTTTACACAGTTTCACTACGCAAACTGGTATTTTATTATGCCTAAAATTTAATAAAACATTATTCGGCGTACTATTTTATGCCGCATTTTACAAGTACGTCGGCGGTATCTAGTCGAGCGCAGGGAGACCAATCATTTATCTATGGATGTATTTTTAAAAGATTAAGTAAGAAAAGTTTTGCACGCACAATGAATGTTCTCTTATATATATTTATAAAAGGCAAAGTGTGTATGTATGTCTCCTATAGACTCCAAAACAGCTGAACAGATTTTGATGAAACTTTCAGACAATCTTCAGATTAGTGCAGCGGGTGTTCCTGCGAAGTTTGGTAGCGATCGGACGCGGACGAAGTCGCGGACAAAAACAGTATTTTATATATTAAGGTGTAAACACACGCCAATCCTAAAAATTTGCATTTTTAAAAAAATATGTTAGAAGAAACTGTCAATGCAATTGGTTTGAAAAAATATATATGTTATACTTAAACATGTGAAGAACAAATTGTATTGTTTATAAATTCCATCAAAGTAGTAGAAACCCCACAATAAAAGTTAGAACATATGAAGAATTTGACTTATATTGAAATTTGTTGCGAAAACGGTTTATTGCGCGCAAATGATTCCTACACCGAATAATAAGTCAATATCATTTAAAAAAAATGTATTGATTTTTTTATTTTTTTTAATGTGGTTTTAATGAAAAGTACAAAAAACCACATTTATCAGGCCTGTTGAATTGTTTCCGCCGCCTCGGAACTCTAAATATATGGAGCTACAGTGTCTCAGTGACTGCGTTGAGGTGTGGATTACGTTTGTGTTTTTCGTGCGGAATTAGTATGATATAAATAAACATTCTAAAGGTCATATCGGTGAAGGTCAAATCGTCAATGTCATTCGCCTTTGTGAATCCCTTAAGATATGTGTTTGTAGGTAATATAATAGATGTAGATAGGTATACCTTATAATTATTTTTGCAAATATCACAATACCTGTGATTTCATCGAAATATGTCAAGTTAAATTTTTAAAACAACAGCCAATGTTGGTACACTAGCGATTATAAACTTTAGCACCTAATAATATTCAGCCTCGTACCTTAACAAATATGAGGGTTTAAGGGTAGCGTTAGCACGACAATTTTTTTAAAAATATATTTTTTTCAAAGTTGAAAAAAATATTTTTTCAACTTTGAAATAGTGAATAGGCATCTTCTGGGTGAGCTAGTGAATAGCATAGATTATGATGGAGTCTGAAAGTTCTTAATTGGTTGGTAAATCAAATAGTTATTTTTTTAACGTACTGTTAATTATGCATAAGATGGAATGTCACCCAAAGACTTGTGCACCATCAGAGCAGAGGTTTAGAGAAAAAATATACTATAAATAGAAGAATGAATAAAGTGGATATAATAAAATTTGCTCAAGCATCTATTTAGGTGCTTTCTTCAAAATAGTCTTTTCTTAATGTGTAGTTACTGCCGGGTGTAGTCAAATACTAAATTTTCATTAAGTCTGTCAGCGTCAGCAATACTTTTGTCATTATTTAATTTTATAAAAATAATGAATAATAAATTTATTTTACCTTTATAGATGGTCATAAATAGATGCATATAGTACAGAGAGCCAACGACCGGTAGGGCCGGAAGGTTCTCGAGTGGAGACCATGGACCAGCAAGCGCAGCGTAGGACGTCCACCCACAAGGTTGACAGATGACCTAATAAAGGCCGCGGGTCGACGGTGGATCCAGGCTGCTTCTGACCGGTCCTATTGGACTATTGTCTTCCCGTCTATGTCCAGCAGTGGACGTCCTGCGGCTGTAATGATGATGTGATGAGATGTCTTTTACGCATACAATATCAAGTCTATGGATTTGCTTGTATTAATAAGCTACCACCAAATGTAAAACCAATCAATTTGTACTTAAAAAATGTCTATAAGACAAAAAACTTTTATTTGACAAATTGGTTTGGAAAGACAGACAGAAAGAAATACCTACTGCGATATCTTAGTTCAAGTATAAGTATCTTTTTAGTTTTCATTGTCATTTGCATTTAAAAATTATATGTACTTATTTTTTAAATTAATAATAATATTTTCTTTTTAAATTTAGCGTTGCCCTGCTGACCGTACTTATATGGGCGTGTCTTCGCGAGTATAACTCACATGCAGCGATCATGGATCGGGCATTAACAAATATTTAAAGATATGCAATAAAAATGCAAACATTATGCAGATGAAGCGTAAGGCTGGACGTTGATAACAATGTTTAATTAAAATTAATTATAAAGGATTTTTCAGTGTATTTTGCTTGTCATCTATCTATCAAATAGATTTATTGAGCCATGATTTAACTATGAAAGTGACGCCAGTGCAAGAAATTTTATTAAATATAAGCTACTCAGGGAACTTGAATGCAGAGATATATTATTTTGATGAAGCTACTTGCTGGTGCCCGCGAAAAACGCCTGAAAAAATATTGAGCAATAGGTAACAGGCGCGTGACAACGTTATTGCTGTTATAATTTGGCCAGGCGATGGATTTTTAGTTTTAGGTTACTCGTCGGGAACTGTACCTACCTAATTTTTTTTGGGATGAAAAGTACGCTATCCCTTTTATGTATCCCGACATAAAAGGGATAGGGTACTTTTGTATTTTGGTATACTAGGTGTTTCTATACTAAAATTTCACAATGATCGCTCGAGTAGTTAAGGGGTGAAAAGGTAACAGACAGACATACAGACAGTTACTTTCACATTAAAAAATAATAGTAAGTAGGTATGGTAGGTATGGTTTGCATTTTAAAGTAAAAAGTATAAATATAAGTATAATAAATATAAGTAGCCACCTATAGTCGATTGGACTATATACAAAAAAAATGACATTTTAATTTTTTTTTATTTATTAATTTTTATGTTACTGAGTATGAGGTATGAAACATATTTTTCTTCTAATCGTAGACAAACTATAAAGACCGCGGTGTCAATATACGTCCAAAATTTCATAACGCAACGCGCCACGGCCACACCACACCGTCCAAAAGAAAATAAAGGCATGCGCACATAATTGGTCCCGAACAAATTTCCATTGATATTCGTGATGGGAAAAAAGGTACAAAATCTTAGTCGATGAGATGTATACGGACCTCGATATTCGACTTGCCGTATAACATTGCAAAATTAACCGTACGCCAACTTTGAATCTTATTACCAACGGTTTAAGAGTCATTTTCCTCGTGAGCGGTTTCAAAAATATATTTGTGTATTTATAATGGGCCACTTACGGGCACTGCAAATTGTGGAGAATTGCATTGGCTTAAACAAGGTGTCAATTTGCCGGAGTTATGAAAGTTTGGATTCTGGGAACTATTTGTTTTAAACTTTTGTGGCTCGTTCTTAAGTTTTACACGTTATTTGCGTATTGCTATTGGGATGTGGGCGTTACTTTTGCGATATGTTTTATTGAAATTGCTTAAGATAGGCGCTGCTGATTTTTGCGCGCGTACGTTTCTTTAATTTATTTATTTAAACAATTTACCTCGCAGACAAAGGAAAGAATTTAAAGAAATTTTCAGTGGTTTTCAAAATACAGACAGGTTTACGGTTTACTCACTTATAGGTTACAGACTAGACTAGCTAAATTTTAACCCATTTTTTCATAACTTTTTTGAATACTGAATCATTATTCTATCGGCAGTTTTCATGGATTTCTCGTAGCTACTTGTAACAGTAGAAACAGTAGCCCCACACAACAACCGCCCTTATAAATAACTAGCAACTCGTCCCGGCTTCTCTCGGATGAAATTATATACCTACACAAACGGTATCAAATTTTTTTTTTTTATAAAATAGTTATAAAAAAGTTATATATAAAAAAGTCGCCTATTTTTATAATATCTATGTATCTATGTATAGATATAGATTAGATTTTATTATTATTTATTTATCTCCACAGACATAGGTACATCATAACAGGAGCAACCACAATTCGATGTATCAGTTCCCTAACATTACTCAAATTACTTACATTACATAAGATACTTACACAATATAGAAAAACACTTAAGAAATATTCGACTACATTAGTATTAAACATATTATATTATTATATTGTCTAATAACGAATCAAAAGACAAAAATTTCAAATAAACTATAGAAAATAAAAACATTATAATTTATATCGACAAATATTGTCGACATCATCCCATCACTACAACGTCACGTGAGATTTATATCGTATCATTACGCATAAGATATTTATTTTAAACGTATAATTAGTTGTTATTAATATTATAAATAATATGTTGAGCCGAGCTCGCTTTCAATGTTGACAAGGGTGTTATAATTTAAGGAATCTTTTTTGTTAATTGTCTTTGCCACACCTTACTTTACCTTGAATTCGTCATGATTAAATTCGTACTTTATTAATATTATAAATGCGAAAGTTTGTATGGATGTATAACTCTTTCACGCAAAAACTACTGGACCGATCACCATGAAATTCTGCATACACGTTGTCTGGAACACCAGGGAGGACATAGGGTACTTTTCATTCAGAACGCGGACGAAGTCGCGGGTACCAGCTATTTCAGTTATATTTTTGTGGCGACAATAAGAAATAGATTTATATAATACTAGCTGTTGCACGCGACTACGTCCACGTAACTTTATAAAATATAACCTATTATGTTACTCGCTGATAATATAGCTTTCTATAGGTAAAAGAATTTTTAATATCGGCCCAGTATTTTTTGAGTTAATTCATTACAAACATGCAAATTTTCTCTCTTTATAATACTTATTAGTATTAGATAGACTATGGTTTCATCCGCATGATTTACATATTATAGCGTGTATGTTATTCTGATATATAAACTATATTGCTGTAATATTTCATCAAATAATGTCTGTTTTACTAGCTATTGCCCGCAACTTCGTTCGCGTACCTTTAAATTCGGCTCTTATTTTCAAGAAACACCTGTGTCCAGAGATAGAACTTATATACGTAATTTAGGTACTTGTAATTTTTGTAGGCTAATAAAAACCATCTAGATTGTAATAATTAGATTCATAAAATATCCAATAGCTTTGTCACATGCTCGACTCATATTACTTTATTATTATACAAAATGGTAATTAATTTATGGCTTCATTCAGAAATTAATGAGACTACAATGTCCCTTTGATAATCTTTAGTCATCCTCATAGTCTATATATCTATTTTAAGTATATGAGATGAAATGAATTTATGTATGAGCAAAGTAAAAAACCAACGTGGTCGCCTGTACTTCCATTAAATGCATGCCTTCATACTTCGATGGGGCATATCATGATTACTTATCAACAAGCCTTAACTACCTCAACAAAACTCATTATGGTGTACATCGAACACATTAAATACAAAACCCAAAATCTTCGACAATTACCCTTTATGTCGGTAATTTGCACATAGTGGCAACACCGGCAGAAATTACCCAACGCATTTACAAAGCTATTTTTCTTACACATTCAAACTGAATTCAACTTTATTCCCTCACTTCAAGTATCATATTTGAATCCGTTTTAATATTGTCGGAATCAAATTCGGTTGTTGCGCGTGCTTTTCGAAATTGGTGTTTATGTTCTGAACTATACGATTTATAATACATGCATGGTCATTTAGTATGTTTAACATCAGTAAACATTACGTTAGCGCAAAGCCATTATTGAATTTACTTTATATAATAATGGTTAATCACACGAAAGTATCGGGCAATGGTGCCTCGTTACAAAGATTAGTGAAGTGCCTAATAAAAGTTTTAACCCTTTTTCTTGTCGATGTATTACAATCTTAAGTGGTTTTTTAATAAGAATCTTTGTCTATACTTATTGTAAAATAAAATCTTTGTCCGCCTCTCTCTCTTTCTCCGCTAAATTCTTCTAAATCACCCATCGGATTTTGATACAGTTTTCACCAATGGAAAGAGCGATAAACAAGGAAGGCATAATAATTGTGACTATAATTAATCGTCAACTGTTCCCCCAAATTTTTCTTCAGTTTCTTTCACACATTCTTGACTGTTGTAATAGGTTGTACTACAAATAATGTAATTTTATATTCCCATTTTTTCGTACTGTCTATAGAATATAATTTTTCATGTAACAATTAGTCGTTACATGTATAACAATTACATTACATTACAATTACATAATAATTATTGTATTATTTACTTATTATGTCATTTTTGTAATAATAAACTAATATTTTATAGATGATTAAAACAATCGTGTAATGTTGCAATCAGACAATAATTAATCTAAATTTATCTAATTTAAGTATGGCAAAACTCCCTAAAAATTTGTAGATTGAATTGCTCTATAAAAAAACAAAATATCGATAAATTATATCGACACATAACGCATCTCTATCGCCGGCGGCGGCAGGGCGCTGGGCGTGCCACTCATTTCCCTGGCAATAATTTATGCTTGCATTAAATAATCGTGTATACTCCACCGCATCACTTTTGAAGTGTTTTAAAACGTATATTGATTAATAGTATTTTAATTTAGAATTTTATCCAAGCAAAATAGCTTCTTGAAGGATCCTCTAAGATATCCACTCCAAAGGTTACAATTACAGGTAGTTTTTTTGATACAGGACTAAACTTCAACAATTTTTTTGTACCATTTTGAAACGCCGCCCCGGGAACTTTTTGACGTTTGCGTATTTTTATTCCTTAGATGTATATACCTATACCTAGATATTGTATAATCACTAATTTTAGTTCCATGGACAATCGTTCTGTAGCCTACAGCGCCAAAATGTCGTTTTTCAAATAGGCATTAAAATAATTTTACAGCAGCATGTCCAGTAGTAGGTATATACCTACAGGTCAGTGGTGTTGCCAGTATGTGTGTGTGAGTTATGGCATTGAAACATGGTCTCTATCTATGAGCCTTGTAAGCCTTGTAAGCCTATCTAAAGCTCAACGTCGCTCAACGAGCAATGGAGAAGAAAGGCTATGCTCGTGGTTACACTGCGAAATCGAATACCTACCTTAGAAATGAGGAGATCCGTAGACGTACGAAACACCAACATAAGGCGGCGGAAGGCGGAAGGTTTTCGACTGGAACCTCCATTTTCAGGTTAGAGAAACGAACATAAAAACATCCAAACATACAAACTTTCCCATTTGTAATATTCTGTAAGGTAAGGTCTTCTGTAAGGTAGTGGTTACTGCTGCTATATGGGGTTGCCCAATTATTTATGACTGCGGATAACCTTTTACAAATACAGAAATACAGGATATCTTCTATAATACCTATAGAATATATAAATAGGTATAAAATTCTCGTGTCACAGTGTTTGTAACCAAACTTCGTAGCGGGTTGACAGATTTTATGATTTTTTTTTTGTATATTCGGTAGACCAAAATTTTTTGTTTATTTTTGGCAAAACAACGTTTGCCAGCTCAGCTAGTAATTAGTAATTAGGAGTACTTAGTAGCTAGTAGTTTTTTACATAATATGTAGAACTTTTTACCTACCTATTAAACTTAAATTATAAAATGAAATTTTAAATTCAAAAAGAGAACAAGGGCAGATGTTTTATAACGTCATCAAAGCCTAATGGCATAAGCGTTTATAAACGGAAGTTAATTTGTGTAAATTATTGTAAATAAAGTGTAGGTCATTTTAATAACATTAACCGATCATTGTTCGCTATTATAAAGTCATCAACTCACTTTCAACTTTTGTAACGGTGTTGTTGTTTTTTGAAAGACTTAATCGCCATTACAAAATTGTTTCCACTTTTATATTCAATCGGAAATATGTATTATTACTAGCCAATTTAAAATAGGTAGGTACAATAGAAAATAGGTAGAAATAGGTAGGAAAGTCTTTAGACTTAAGCCGGTTAGGAGTCCGGCATAACCCCGCAATGGGTAACTAGCTGTTGCACGCGACTTTGTCCGCGTACCTTTATAAAATATAAGCCTATGTTACTAGCTGATAAAGTAGCTTTATATAGGTGAAAGAATTTTTAATAATAATAATAATAATAATAATAATCATTTAATTCAGATATAACATCCATATTACCTATTACAAATATACAATATACAAAATAATAATAAAAATAATAATAATAATAACAATTGTCTGTGCAATTGCGGACGAAGTTATTAAGACGAACAATTACCGGAAATATATCCTGAAGGACGGTACGGTCGACATATGTCGAGCATGCCACCGTCCTGGAGAGACACTCAGGCATATTATTTCCGGTTGTGCTCATCTTTCTAACGGCGAGTATTTGCACAGACATAACCAAGTAGCCAGGATCATACATCAACAACTTGCTCTTCGATACGGTCTTATCGAATCTGAGGTGCCGTACTACAAGTATATGCCTACGCCCGTTCTCGAAAATAGTCGTGCCACGCTCTACTGGGACCGATCTATAATCACGGACAGGACTATTGTAGCCAATAAACCTGACATCGTGGTTATCGATCGATCTCAGCGCCAGACGATGCTTGTTGACATCACTGTTCCACATGACGAAAACCTCGTGAAAGCCGAAAAAGACAAGCTAAGTAAATATTTAGACTTGGCTCACGAGGTGACCGCCATGTGGGATGTTGATTCGACAATCATCGTCCCGATAGTCGTATCGGCGAACGGTCTTATAGCGAAGAGCCTCGACCAACATCTCAAGAGGCTCTCACTAGATGGCTGGGTCAAGGGTCAGATACAGAAGGCGGTACTTCTTGACACGGCACGAATTGTCAGGAGGTTCCTCACTCTGCAGCCCTAACCACCGGTAGCTTGGGCCTTGCCTCGCTACCTGCGGCAATCTAGTTTTAAGTTTTTTTATAATATTTATTGTTTTTTATATAATTATTGTAAAAAAATTTAAAATTAAGAAATGAAATAAATATATGTAAATAATAATGAGAATAATAATAATGTAGGTTGAATTATAATATATTTACAAGCAAAACAGCGAATGCCGCAAGATATTCTTGTAGAATCTGTGGCTGCAAGTGCGCTACCACCGATGCTGCAAATATATATATATATATATATATATATATATATATTCACTTATTAATTTTGTTATATGACATATTTAGTCCCATCCAAAATGTTTGTATGGGACAGTCTACTTTATCTATGATTGTTTTCAGAATGCTATTGGTACTGCCACGTATCTTGTGCCACAGAGACGCTACCCTCTTTCGCCTTATGGCGTAAAAATCATCTGTAAAATCTGTCCAGTAGTTTTTGAGTTTATTCATTACAAACAAAAACACAAATATTTTTTTCTCTTCACAATAATAAAATAGATCTGTTATTACAATTTACAAAAGTAAAATGAAATTTTTAATAAAAAAACCTAACTTCAAAAATAATAACAACGAAAATTGTTTGACCGCAAAACATTAGACCGAGTTAAATTGTTTTTTTTTTTTGTTTTGTTTTTGGTGTCCACAAATATGCTTTTATTTCGTATTTATTTTTCTAATTTTCTGTAAGGTTTTGTGGCTACTACCGCCAGACGAATCGCCAATTTTTTTTACTGCCAATCCCAGTGTGTTCTGCCTTTACTTACTGACTGTCTTTATTTTTAATTAGATTTCCAATATGTCCACTTTCAAGATTAACTGGGAAAGAATTTCGCCTAGGTGTAGGTAACAATATGTTGTTACAATGTTATTCGCCAATACTCACTTGAAGTTAATCTATACTAAGATATAAAGCTGAAGAGTTTGTTTGTTTGTTTGAACACGCTAATCTCAGGAACTACTGGTTCGAATTGAAACATTATTTTTGTGTTGGATAGATCATTTATCGAGGAAGGCTTTAGGCTATATAACACCACGTTGCGACTAATAGGAGCGAAGAAACAGTCGAAAATGTGGAAAAAAAAACGAGGAAAATTATTCATCTTTGAGGGCTTCCGTTGCGTGCGCTGTGAAAACCGTTCGAGATACCCAAATGATTCCCAAAATAACTATTCCACGCGGACGAAGTCGCGAGCACCAGCTAGTCAAGTAATATAATAAAAGATGAAACAAGCAAATAATATCGTACCTGTTACTTTCAATCCACAAAACCATTACGTTGTCACATTATACTGTACAATATCTATAATCGTTATGCCCACGCGCATATAAAGACAATTGCTCCACAAACGAGTCGACCAATCACAACTCTCTTTGCGTTACAATTGTCTGCAGTATTGCTGTCTCTTTCGCTACAATGTAATCGGTGTGATCCCGTCTCTTTTCTTTCAATGTAATTCAATTGAAAATACAGTTGTCTTGTTCGCACTTTAACCATAGAGGCGGTGTATGCCAGGAGTTTAAACTATTTAGAGACAAATTCTTGCGTGAAAAAAATGTAAAAAAAAATTATAATGATATATAAAAAACACAAGACTTAAAAAGCTTTTGCAAAATATAAAGCTCCTTCGGAGTTATAGGTCTCAAAGTTGCTTAATATCTAGTACTTACCTACATAGGTATCGTTTCATTATTGATACTAGCTGATGCCCGCAACTTTTCCGTGTTAGAAAATTTAAGTACAGACTAAGAAAATATCTGACATCTTTATCTATCGCTGTGACGACGGCAGCGCCTAATTTATAATAATATTAAAATAGAGAAGATCTGTATTTTTGTATGTTTGTAATGAATACTTAAACTCAAAAACTACTGGGCCGATTTTGATAATTCTTTAACCTACCTATAGAGCGCGAGCTAAAGTTACGCCTGTCATAAAGTTACGCGGGCGAAGTCGCGTACAACAGCTAGTTTTTTTATATTTTTAGACGATCCCTCGGAAACTTAAAATTTTTTCAGGATAAAAAGTATCCCATATGTTAATGCAGGTAATAAACTAGCTGTGTGCCTAATTTTCCAATCTATTATGCCGCTTTTGAGTGAAAGAGTATAACCAAAGTCCTCACATTGTTTTTTTCATTTTTAATATTTTATTTCATGATAAACTGTAAGATGTTAGGTAATGCGGAATGCAATATTGACTGCTCGCCAATTGCCAATAGCCAAATAGCTAATAGCCAATGATACTAAGTAATAGCTCTATTCTCAGACTTACCGATTACAGAAAACATTTTATAAAAATCGGTCAAGCAGTTTCGGAGGAGTTTGGTTACAAACACTGTGACAATAGAATTTTATATTATGTAATATAGATTAATTTTTAATAGAGTAAAGTAAGGTAATGCAGTCCGCACACGTCTATTGTATGACGAAGCAATCGTCGAAGTTTGTAACTCGCTACCACATTCCACTGATTAAAAGAATTGTCTGACAATAAATCATTACTGTCAAAAACAGTTTGCTTCAACAATCGGCGCTCAGCAGCTCTTATACTCCTATATATAGATACTTATTTAGTTACAACCAAGGAGGTTACAACGGATGAGAGAACACGCTGACTCATGCACAGAGTACCTACTACATATCATATTATAATAATATAGAAATATTTTCTTTATTAATTTTTCTACTTAATTGGTTCCGTAATATATTTTTGAATTAACGCAAATTTTTATATTTCTTAGGGCCTTTTTCTTAAAATTCTTTTTCTTATTTCTTAGCAACTTAAAATTATACTATAGTGTACTTACTAAGTACCTACCAGCTACCTACTTAGTTAGTACCTAAGTTACAAGTAAGTAACTATAGTATAATATAAGTAACTAAGGGCCTCTTTCACCAACTACAAGTAAAGTGTTGATTAGTTACTTTTTAAGTAACGCTAATTTTTAAGTAACGCTATCTTGTTTCAATTTCATTGAAATTACCCATTGAGTAAAGCTACTCGAAGATGGTGAAACTCGTACGATTTCTTACTGGTGACTTTAAATGGCGGTTAGCCTATTTGACTCAGAGGTGGTGAAAGACAAGTTGACAAGTTCATGAACATAATTTAGACAAGAAAATCTTATTAAAAAATAATCTCATATTTTTTGTCTGATGAAGATGCTTGCCTTAATTTGCGCTTTTTAGAGCTATATTTTTATTTTGTATAGTTAGGCTATGAAATATATTGTGACATTGAAAAGCGTGGCAAACTGTCTGTTACCTGTTACGCCTTAATTAATCAACCAATCATCATGAAATTTTGCATACACGTTGTCAGGGATACCGGAAAGAACATAGGGAGGTACCTTTCACCCAGAAAAAAGTACCTACTGTTTTATTTTATTAAAATAAAATGAAAAATTAATAATTCCTGACCAAAGCTTTAATAGCAACAAGAGGTCAAGCGTTATATTGATTATAATAGGTATATAGATATAGGTATGTAAGTCATATTTTTTTTTTTCAAAAAAAAATTTTTTCAATTAAATTTATACCTAAAGTATTAACTAGTAGACTACTGGCTAATACTTTATAAAGTTACGCGGACAAAGTCGCGTGAAACAGCTAGTAAACTATAAAGATAATGAGTTCATCTAAATAAAATACGGATTAATTTTGGCTTCATCTGTATGTTTAAAAAATGGTTTAAGGATCTCTAAAACAGGTCCAGGTATCTAATATAAATTCGAGTGTTTAACAAAAACAAACCGAAATCATTAAGCATCATTACGAGCGCGATCTATGTCATTAATCATCAAATCATTACAATAAGATGAGGTCCGTAATGATCTTTATCTTGATGTCAGGGCGAATCGAGTTGTTTGTCTTCAGGTTGACTCATCGACTTAATATCGTATAGAGCTTTTGCAAAAACAATTATGAATAATTAAACAATAATGAATAATATATCTTCTCCTTCGGTCTCACTCTTGACAGAGTGGTCGTGGTCACCATTTCAGGTGTTGGTGGCAAGCTTAACAACCCGCCGCCATTCCTCTCTGATAACCGCCTTCCTTGCGCACTCCTGTAGTGACGATGGACCATCCACTGCAGCTTTAATCTGGAAAAATATATAACTTATATATAATAATAGCAACACGCTCCTGGCTTCGCCCGGGTTCAAAATAAAACTATCTTATCTTTTAAGTTGGACCAAATTACACATAGTTACTGAGTTTTATCAAAATCGATCCAGCCGACAATTTTATATATTAGATTATAAAATATTTTCTTATGTAGGTATGCTTAACTTAATTAGATGTAACTAGTACCTTGTGATGGGTAATGTAACAGATTTAAATTTTTTTTTTATCAAAGATTTTTTTTCTGTAAATGATAAATAAGTACCTACCTACTTACATATTTAGTAGGTCTAAACCATGCAATTGAGTTTGTTTGATGCGATTTTCCCAAATGGAAAGACCTATAAACGAGGAAGGTTTGTAGGTACTGTAGGTATATAATTTACAGAAAAAATGAGAGCTTATTCAATTCAAACAAACAAACAATCAAATCTTTCCTCTTTATAATATTAATAGAGACGTGTGAAGCCTGGAGCGTATAGCTAGTACCTATAAAAAATAAACCAACAATACACGGCATTGACCTCAAAACTAATCACTGCACAAACAAAAACGAAAAAAAAAGCCAATAATTCAGAGACGCTCAAAGGAGCGTTAAATAAACACTCCGAAGCGTGACTTTTAATATCTTTATCCGTTTTAAAATATCAAATTATAATATTAAACATTCTGGGACGAGATTCATTTATCTGGCCCGTACAATGGCCCCCTGGCGTGCGACGGGGCCGGGAGGAGGCAGGCGTCAACCGAGGCTACCATTTTGTTCTGTTATTGTGCATAAGACGTCTATATTAAAAGTCCGCGATGAATACGAGAGATTGGATTAACTTTAATTTAGCTTATACAATTAAATTGTTTGGCTAACCATAAAAAAATAGGTATAGTATACTAAATATAACCCAAAATCTTTTCAAAGTTCTAGTAAATTGGCATCTTCTGGGTGCGCTCGCTCCATTATAGGCCACATCTTCGCTACACGTCTGGTTGCCGGTCAAATAAAATAAATAAATAAAATAAATAAATGCACCAGTGACTTAATAAATAGTAAAGAAATAATTATCTTAACCATCGTAGGTAAACTTTGTTAAAATAATTCTAATATTTGTTACACAATCAACAACCGAATTTGATAAGGCTCTGCATACGGTTAAACCTGAATAATTGAATTTAAAATTCAATCCAAGAACACTTTAGTTCTTTAGTAATTCAATAGATGACATGAGCGCAGTCGCTAGCAAGCACTAGTACCTATCACATTCTTCAGAACGTGTACATTGATGACGCCTCTCTACCCATCAAAACGTAACACTTGTAAATGATGCTATGATTCAAAAACTCATTTCACGTGCTTCAAAATAATCATCAGTCACTCAATAACACGGCCAATACTAAGTTTGACAGTTAAAAAACGCTACTGTAACGACTAGTCAGTAACAACATCATTAGAAAAACGACCGCTTAGCTATAAAAGAGCAAATAACTACTAAACTTATGCCTTATTATGTTAGGGTGGCCATGGATTTAGTGTAGCAAATTCAAAGCAAAATATTTTATTTTTATGCATTATCCAGTCAACGAGGAAAACTTCTGTATATATATTTTTACTAGTAAGAGTCAAAAATTGTCTCAAAAAATGAAAAAGTTACAAGCTTTCAAAGTGAGCGCGATCTCTAAAAACACGCGTGACGTCACGAGTCGCCCGGCCGTCGGCCGCCTCTCAGTCGCAGTGAAGTAGCGGTGACGCCGTCACGGGGCCTGGTGCCTTTCAGTAACGTATGTCTGTCCATCTGGCCTAATGGTGTCCCACGCTGCATCTTTCTTTATTTATTATTAAATATGTATCTAAGTATCTAACTATATCTTAAGTAGTGGCAGGGAACACTGCGTTTCGCAGTCATTTGACGACTTTCCACGATGAAATAACAGTGTGTGTGTTTCAGTAAGTGAGTAAAGGATGCCAGAGCCCATTTCTCTATCCCTTACCAATGCCTTCTTATCCTTAATCCTTCAATTGTCGGTTACACACTTGCAGCACTTGTAGCGTAGCGTATTAACGCAGAATAAGCTACATATGCATCGAAATAATATCGAATCGAAAATCTTTGTATTCAAGTTCAAATCAAATGTACCGTCAACTTACCTTTTACGCTTTCTAAGTAAAAAAAATATAGCAAATACATGAACAACTTATTTTAATGTAAATACATTTTTATTCTATACTTATACATACAACTTATTGTTCCACACAATTATAATAAGAAAAATATTCATACACCATAAAAATATGGTCACCCTATCATAACTGCTTGAATAAACATCGTTAACAGTGATAGATATGGGTAGTTATGAAAATAAACTAAAAGATCGCAACGTTAACGAGGTGGACTACCAACTTTAAAACAAAAATGTACAAAATTTTCATGCACTGTATCCATTACCGCTCCACAAGGTGACTGTTTAGATTGATCTCAATCAAAGCCGGAGATGCATCGTGTGCATTGCGTTGTGGATAAAGATTTTTATATGATGATATACAATGGTGAGGGGGAGTGAGGATGCCCTGCTGTGACGTAATAATTTCTAAGTTTATCCTTTTCATATCAGTTGAAAGTAAGTTATTTGTCCCTTTTTCACGAGTCGCGAGACGTTTGTACCATGATTGCTTAGTGATATTCACGGTTCATAGAAGTGAAATATTGATTGTAGGCGAGATGTATGATATTTTATGTCGAATTTTATGAGAATTCGCCTGCAATGTAAATCTAAAGTTGCATCACAGAATTTGAGAAAATATATTCTCGTTTTAGATAACACTAGTTGTTGCACGCGACTTCGTCTGCGTAACTTCTATAAAATATAGCCTATGTTACTCGCTGATAATGTAGCTTTGTGTGATAATGTAGTGAAAATAAAATACCAGTTAGCGTAGTGAAACTGTGTAAAAATATAATAAAACTGGGTAAAAAGTGATAAAAAGTGACGATTTTTTACACACACTACAATAAAAAGTTGCCACATTTTCGGAGCTATTGCTTTTGTATAGTGCTCTATCTAGTCGAGCGCAGCGAGACCAATCAATTATCTTTGAGTGTCCAGTAGTTTTTCAGTTTATTCATTGCTATAACAAAAATACGAAAATATAAATCTTTTCTCTTTATAATCTAGTAAGTATATAGTAGATACTTCTGATAAAACTTTCTGCAGTTGTTATTGCAAATATAAGCTAAGTATAATTAAAAAATATAAACTTACCTCCGACTTCTATTGGCCCAAACACTTATAGTCTTTGCCAAGGACGCTATATCTGCTGTCACTTTTAAAGAAATAGTAATTTTTTATTTGTAAAAATAACTTTAAATAACTTTTCAGTCGTGTCTAAGAGTTGCCAAGTCTACAATTTATATTATGATAGCTCCCACTCAGTTCGCGTGTGAATCGAGAGAGCTTATGAATTAATTATACGACCGAAGCCGCGGGTCGGAACATACCTACAGCTGTACTATATGTAATGCAATCATTTTGTACACCGTTTAAATTATGTGTTGGTAGATTTAAGAGATGAAACTTAGCGCTTAAAACGCACGCGAGCGTGCATTATTTATGATCGCTTACCTAACTAACTTTGCTTTTTTTTTACTCTCGAGGAGGCTGCAAGTCGACGGAGTTACAAGCTGCGAGACTTTAATCTTTCTAGGGTAAAGAAAAAAAATTGTCAAAGCTCCAGTGCCGGATTAGCTATGTAGCAAACGAAGCAATTGCTAAGGGCCCCGTGCATTAAGGACCCCGCGTACCTCCTTAAGCGTAGGTAAAATAATTTTTTAGTCAAAAATATTTTTACCTTAAGGAAACCTTACCTTATAATGAGAGAAAATACACGTTATATTTTAACATTTAAAATCCATGTAATCCCTTAACACCTTAAACTGAAGATCCTAATACAAATTAAGGGCCTCTTGATAGAATTTACCTACTACAGGCCCCGCGCATCTTAAACCGGCACTTGTATTTCACATTGACAGACAGTGAGGCTCCAATTTGATAGATAGTAGGTGGCTAATGAGTTTATGTTTACACTAATGTTAATAATTTAAATGTATCATCACTATATTAATAAATAAATAAAAATAAAAACACAGCACACTTGATGTTATTTTCATTGTGGTTTTTTTGTAAGTAAGTGGTTCATGCAGCATGCAAATCGGGGGCGTACACCACAGGTGCGTACACCACTGGGGGCAAACGCCACGGACCCGCTAGGACGGGCTGTCCAAATGACAATGCCTTGCCACTACATTACCACCAGTGATGGGGGTGATTTAATTTGTGCATGTTAACAAGGGCACTAACGGGGCACTGACGTCTCAATAGGCACCTTAAGATAATGGGTCTCGCTAGTACATGAGAATGTCGCTTCTGCCACGAGGCGGAAGAAACACCAATGCATATCCTGTGCGAGTGTGGCCCTTTGATGAACAAACGTAGTCACATCTTGGAAAGCCACACTGGCTTGTGAAGATGTGAGGAATGCCTCTATCAAAAAAGTACTACAATTTCTTAACGTGGTAGGTATTGGTAGAAGGCTTTAGTTTACGTGGCGATCACAATATTTCAGCAATGGACGAAGTGATACTGGTACTCTAGCAGACAGAAATAGCCACTAAGCAGATAGTGATAATGATGAAGGGGGGGGGGGCACTTTACGAAGATCCGAAAAAAGTAATTTTTAAATTGTCTGTGTTTACATTTATTCAACACAATAGAAATTTTTGAACAAATGTCTTTCGTAAGTCTCGAACAGATCACGGCAATAAAATAAACTGATATGTCTCTCACAAAACACCCACGCGCGACACGAGCATGATCAATCCCAGCGGACAGCCCGTAATCACGTTGATGGACAAACGGACAACTCTATTTGCTGGATGAATTATTTTGCATGTGTTGCCCTCATCGACAAGTTAACAAATAACTCTATCATAGATAAATTGCGAAGATAAAGTTGTAAAAATATTTTTAAAATGGAAATACTGTCCATCTAAAAATTAGGCTTCGAGTAACATTGCAATTTAAGGACACCATGTACGGTCGACTGAAGTAGATATTTTCTCGTGATTTTATATTTTATTTATATTTTGGTTAACCAAGTGTGGGTAATATTTGCTACTATTTTGCTAGCTGTACTTTTGTATTAGTGACAGCGAAGAATTTATATTCATACTTGTGCGAAAAGGGAATTATTTGTAGGTATGTATTTTAAATAATTGTTGATTTGCCACGTGCGAGTGGAGTATAAGCCATATAGGCGATGGTAGCCACCTAACATCAAGAGGACTGTCTGCCTATCTGTCGAGTTTAACATATTATATAAATGGCTGCCACCTTAGAAAACTTGTACCTGTCCTGGGCTAAAATGGAACAGATTTTCTGCACTGGAGATCCCGCTCTATTTCCTCATGTTACATAGCCAGGATTTTTTCCGCCTTCCAGAATAGAATAGGCAAAATAAAAAAGAGTTTACCCTTCTATTATAAAGTTTTAAGTTATCATCATCATTACATCATTATCAAGTTAATCACGTACTTGTTGACCAATAGTTATTTATGCCTGTTCAGAGAGTAATTTAATAGTTACTTATATTATTATCAATAAAATATAAAAATTAAATGTTCGTTTGTTGAAAACCGCAAATCTCCAAAAGAACCACCATAAAATCTAATAGGTCCTTTTTCAAAAAAAATATCCTTTCATCAAAAAGAGTAGATACTTACTATTCATTAAGATATTCATCCTGTGTTATGTATATTAATGTATATGTATGTATAAAATGTAGTTGTTACCTAATTATCGCCTCTTAGTATTTTATTGCAAACAACTTAAAGCAAATAAGTAATAAATAAATACAACATTTGATGATCGAGGTGAAAGGTCACAGGCTAAAAAACTTCATAATTATTGCATTGTGTGGCTTTGTATGAAGTTGTCATGCATCATACAGCAGACTTGATGAGGAGCGCGAGGCACGCCGCGGGGGATACGTAGTCTCATAAACCCGTATGGTTACCACGGTAACGATAGGCTTAACAGAGGATAAACTGTTTTTTTATCAGTAATTTTTTGTCTTACGTGCCACTCATGTGTTAACCCTAATATATAAGATAAGATAATATAATATAAGACCCTAATAAAAAGATAATATAACTAATCGACTATAAAATGGTGATACTAAATGGATACTAAATGGTGATACTAATCATGAATAGGATATTATAGAAAAAAAACTGTACCCGATGAATTATCTAAAAATATGAATAAAAATATTCAACACCTTACAACGATATTTATGAGCAATAAAGATTGAATAAATATTTTAACTTTGAATAATAAATATAATTTGCATACACATATTTTAACACATACATTTTTGCATACTTACACATATTTTAACACAAACATTTTGCATGCACATATTTTAACACAAACAACGGGCGCAGTCGAAGTCGCGGGAAAAGATAGTAACAGTATAAAAGTTAAGTATAATTTTTGCTTGTGTTAAAGGCGACGGTAGCCACCTACCATCCAGTAGACCGTTAGCCTGTCTGTCGACCTTAAAATAAAAAAAGAGTTGAGCTACTGCGATTCTATGTATTGCGTTGGAGGTTACGCTCGGAGGCTTTCAATTAAGTACTCACTCAAACACTGACACAGACAAGTTAAGATATTTGTTAATTAGTCATCATATATCGTGATGAGTGAAAGAAATTAGGTTCGTTGCGGTCAGAAGTCAACGACGTATGTAATCGTAATCTTGGATATTGAAGGATTGTGGCCAAAAAAATTGAAAATATTCTATTTTTTATACTATACTATCTAACAGACAGGCTGACGGTCCACTTGATGGATTATCACCTACCATCGCCTATAGCCTAAGTTCAGACCCAACCAGGATTTGAACAAGAGTCTGTCATTTAGGCGGCCGAGGGTACGACTCACTCAGCTATCAGTACTTTAATGGCTTAAAAAGTATTTAGTGAAGAGTTAAACACTTTCATAACTGTTAATACACTTATATTACTTTTGAGAAATTCAAAAGTAGACACTAATAACATTTTTTTTGGGTTAAAACAGACATCCTCAATAATTTTCCGTCCAAAACGACCCTATTAGGCTTATATGAAATGTTAAGCGGACAATAATCTTCTAAGCATTAAAAAAATACTTAATTGTGAACCATAAGACAGTTTTAAAAACATAAACTTAATAATGTTTACTCTTCTTTCTGTTATTTCATCTGTAAAACAAACTTCTTGGAGCGTAAGTTATAAGAGCGAAGCGATTTTTAAGTACTTCCAGGGGCCCTAGCCAATTGTAGAAAGCATTGCTTTCTACAGTCGTTTACGCTAAGAGAAAGCCCGACGATTGGCCGTTGCAATGTCAAAATAAACGTCTGACGTTACTACAACCAATCATCGGGCCTTCTCTTAGCGTTCTCTCTTAGTTTTGGTGGTACTTCAGATTTAAAGGTCTTGTCAAACTATACTGCACAGTCATAAATCGGACAATCCGTACGGTAAAATAAAAAGTGCCTTATTCTTTACCTTGAAACTTTTGAGAATAGCAGCTTGCTTGCATCCTTATATTACCGTTTCATCCTTCCTTTCATAATCTAATTTGTGTTTCTACGGCCTGTTTATAATCTTGCTTGTGGCCACAAAATGGGAATTAATTTTAATAATTGCATTATAATTATTTATTATTATTATATTAGTTATACATCCACTTATCTCTCTGATCTCGAATGTCAAATAATCTTAAATATATTATAAAGCTCGTGGTCCTATAATCAAGTGATTATAGGCCACTATTATTTAGGAAATAAAATCTAGGCGAGGGAATGATACAAACCTCATACAACACTTACTTGTTAGTAAATGTTGTATGAGGTTTGTATCAGGTTGTATCTTAAATAAAATCATTGTAGTAACTATTAGCAGTAACCGAACTTATGACTACAGAACGCAACGTGTTGTCCTACTATTACACATACAAGATTGTAACTCGCTACATCCCATCACCTGGACCACACGCGATGACACTTAATTAAGTTAATCTCAACTAATTAAGTACATTTAACGGTGTGCCATCCGTTCATATCTGATAATTTTTACTGATAACACTATAAAGTTAACACGCTCAGAAATGCTGTCAAATTTTTAACATGGTTAAGTAAGTATAGATGTTTTTTTTTTAAGTGTTAGCTGAAAGATTAGTCAGGTAGAGGGTAATTTTCAATTCTTTTACATGTCCTCAGACGGGCTGACTGTACATTTTGATGGTGGGTTGTAGCAACGCCAAGTGCACTCTGCCTACCATAGCAGGTTTAAAAATAAGGGACTTGTAAGGTCACTGAAACATAAAAGCACACATGCTATTATTTCACGGTGCACTGCAAATGGGTAGTAAGGGGTTACTGCTGCTGAATGAAAGTCTAGTCAATGAATATACTTAATATGATGTTAAAAAGTATCCATATAACAGCTTTATTAGGGACATTATGATAGAAAAGAATTTAACAACAGTAACTGTGTTACAACCTTTCAAACTCAATCGTCAATCAATATATATTTTTACTAGCTGGTGCCCACGACTTCGTCCGCGTTGAAAAGCAATAAATCGCCTGACATCGTTAGCCAGGAGTTAGTTTCCTTAATTTTAGATAATCCCTCGGGAGCAGTACTTTTTTTCTGGATGAAAGGTACCCTATGTCCTTTCTGGTGTCCCAGACAATGTGTATGCAAAATTTCATGGTGATCGGTTCAGTAGTTTTTGCGTGAAAGAGTTACAAACATCCATACATCCAAACAAACTTTCGCATTTATAATATTAGTAGGACTAGTAGGATATAATACTAGCCTTTGCACGCGACATCGCTTGCGTATACTTTATAAAATATAAGCCTATTTTAGCTTTTTATAGGTGAAAGAATTTTTAAATCGGCACACCAGTGTTTGAGTTTATTCATTACAAACATACAAATCTTCTCTCCCATCTCTATATAGATGGGGTTTAAGTTATAAGTTATCGCATAATTTTTTTATCAGAGACCTTATTTTTTCTAACAAATCTTATCAAGATTTTAACAACTCTTATCCCACGCTAATTCTTCGTATAATCTAATATGAAGAAGAAATAAAAAAAAAAAAAAAAAAAAAACACTCAACAAAACTAGTTTAAAAATCCAATAAAGCCTTTTCTCACTAATGGTGTGGTAATTAAAGCATGAAACTAATTAAGACGACCGCTAAATGGGCGCATCACGACAAATATTAACTGCTATAAAATTTTATCAACGATCTTCTTTCACCGCAAAATGTTATTAAGAATGTTTAAAAAAACACATTATTCTGGTCGTTATTTTATGTATAGTAAACTAGCTGTGCCTTGCTGCTTTGTCTGCGTTGAAAATTGACAGTAATCTATAAATAAATAATTAATAAATAAATATCTTCTTCACACATTCCATACAGCACCATCTAGTTCCACACTAAGCAACTAATGCTTGTATTATGGACACCATACAGTTGATATACTACCTACATTACTTTTTTTGTAAATACATACATATTATAAATACAAAACATCCATGACTCAGGTAAAAATGTAAATATACACATAAACATTTGCCCTAGTGGGATTCTAACCCGCGACCGTTTAGTTAATAGCTTTACTAGCCACTAGCAGTGTCCGGTTACGGACCCCCGCGGCGGATTTGCGGAAGTGTCCGTCCGATCTCGCAACTTCGTCTATAGCGGACGTGGAGGACGCCAAGAGGTTTAGTCGGTAAGTCTACCCCACTACCATCTCGGGGCAGGAGTCCGACGACACAACTCAGGCTGTGGGGTATGGATTCCTCTTGTAAAAGGGGGTTACTAGCCAATAAACCAAAAGTGTCATTAAATATAAGATATCTACTTATAAGATCGTTTCCCCTAACTGACAAAAACTAAAATCAACCAGCTAAAAACGCATAGCCAAAATTATTAACCTGAAATTTGGAACTTAGCATTTTAACGTAGGTATAAGAACTTTTGTTGAACATAAATATATTTATTAAGCGTTTAGAGTTTGATTAGTATTTGTGATTACCTAAATAACTATTGTTCTCTTTCAAGGGCCATATGTCATCTCCCTCTGACGTTTATAACCATTGAAAACGGTCACCATCTTATCAACGTTTGACATCAAAATACAAAACCAAATACATTTCTCGGAAACGGTTCGAACAAATCAACTTTTAAATGGTTTTATGTTCATTGAACACACCTGCTAGTATACACCTCCTGGAACAGTGTGAGAGCTCGTCTGCGGATAAAATAAATCTAGGTTACCTAGGTTCCAATTTCGGCTTAGAAAAACCAATTCTAGACACAAATGCACTTCTTGGTCTAGATATTTTTTTCTAATATTTATTTCAAATTTAATCTTTACATACAATAAAACATAGTCAACCAAGCGACGGATTTTGAAGTGGGTTTCACTATCGATTACGTTGATAATTGTTCAAAGAAGGCTTTTAAGTAAATAAGATTTTTATTTAAATAGAAAAAAAAATACTTCGCATTGTTTTATTGGTGCTGCGTGGAATGCGTGAAGATGTTTATTTATTTATTTATTTAAGTAATGTGCAGACCATTTACCATTCAAATAAACTAAAATTAAATTAATCGTTTTAAACCTAAAGCGCGTAATGATAATAACGATCGCGACAAAAATCTTTTAAAAAGCAAAATCCGTCACTTAAAAGGAAATTAATTAAGACATTGAACTGATCAAATCACAAAATACCATTGAATCGTTACGTTACGCCTTGCCCGAACACGGCTCTTTTATCGTGTAAAATAAATACAAATAAGATATAAAATAAATTTCTCGGGTCCCGGCGCGAGCATACCCCGACCAATTAGTTTATTACTGGACACATGTCCTTCCCGGAACGTTGTGATAACATCGCCTAAGGAACTTCGCATACTTGCACAGTGCCGTCTAAAACCGTAGTACCCAACTGATATACCTGCGCCCGCATCTCCTGGGCCCTGATTCTGTATGGCAACTACTCTTGACAAGACAAGGCAAGATACGTTAATGTCTTGCCTTGTCTTGTCATGAAATTCTTATGTCTTATGCCCAGCTGAGATAACATAATATTATCTGTGTTGTCAGTGTAATTGTCAAATAAATACAATAGTATACTATTGGTTCTGTGAAATCATATTGTGCCATAGATATTTGTCTTGGGGCATAAGACATAAGAATTTCATGACAAGACAAGGCAAGACATTAACGTATCTTGCCTTGTCTTGTCAAAAGTAGTTGCCATACAGAATCAGGACCCTGAGACGAATTTTTAAACCGTGGGTAATGCTATCCACCAATCCACACACTTCGCGGCTTTTTCCTGTACCGCTATTGGTCGCCAGCTGCCGCCATGTTAGCGTGTGCCGCTTGCCATCTTACGCGAGTGCGCATTATATTATCAACCTTATAGACAGTGTATCTAAGGTTAATTGTAAGTTTTAATCGTCGGAGCCGTACTTTTTTTTCTGCGTGAACAAAGATTTACGACGCAACTTATCAAGTGAGTACTACTGTAATACTGTAATACCTACAGTAGTTTGACTAGGACCTGAGACAATATTGCTCTCAGGTGAATTCTTACCCTTTCCTCCTCCTCCTAAGGTTTAGGTTTAGGTGACACAACTTTCATCGAGTTCTAGTCTAGTAATAAAAATGTATTACTGTGTCAAGAATAAAACATACTTAATAACAAGCATTTCAACAGCTGTTACCTCTTGTTCCAGTGTACGCCAATCCTAAAGAAAACAAATCCGAAACGGGCGTTAATGTGGGCATAAGGATATATTTCTCCCTAATAATAATAAGTAATATATGTAGGTATATTATACAGGTGTATATTTAAGACAAGGCACTATCACATTCGATACCCAATTAATAAAAAGGTATATTCGTTTTTCCTTTTTTTTGTTGGAAATGTTTTGTTAAACATCTAAATTTGGGCTTCGCAGGGACGCTATCTTGTTAGTCGAACACATTATATTTATTTTGACAGCGACCGTAAATCCAACCGCTTTTTGTGGCTTGTAAGATTAATCACCTATTATTTCGGTAATTTTAATAGAGAGGAAGGTGTCGGGCCCTTTTTTTGGGTTCCATTTTAATCGTATTGTTAATTCTTGGCCACGTCTTTTTTTTTGTATTTTAACCTTACAACATTAACGAGGATTTACCAAAATATATCCTTTAGATAGCAGAAACTAGTCATTTCAATCTATTCCTCACGTCATCTGAAGGCTACGAGATTCCTTTGAGACTGCTAAGAGATCTGTTTTAAAGTATATTTTTATATATAAAGAACTGCAGTCAGGGTGATGGTCTCCTCGATGATAGGTCTATCGATGATGATACTCGATGACGGTCTACTCGATGAAGATATAACCTATCATCGAGTAGAACGATATACAGTGATGTAAGTGCGTGAAGGGGCCTGCAGGCCTCAGATTTAGGAAATTGACTATGGCATCCCTTAAACATTCACAGAAACACAACACAACACAAGCCTAGGTACTAGACCTACTTACTTTAGGTGTGTTTAGGTCTTGGTGTTTTATTATTTACTAGCTGGTGCCCGCGACGTCGTCCGCGTTCTGGATGAAAGCTACCCTATGTTCTTTCTGGTGTCCAGAGAACGTGTATGCAAAATTTCATGGTGACCGGTTCAGTAGTTTTTGCGTGAAAGCCTAACAAACAAACAAATAAACTCACATTCACATTTATAATATTAGTAAGGATAAGGATTTATCTAGTGCACCGCTGCACCGCCGTCAGCCTGCCGTGCCGACTTTCACATAAAAAAGACTATAACATATGTATACGGAACCACCGAAGTGTTGAATATAATTGGTTATCTATAAGTTAGTTAACCGTTTAAAGCTGAATGGTTTTGAAAGGCGCTTGTTAAACGCTATTTGTCCTAGTGTGTGTCTAAACACGATTAATGCGAGACCCATCGCTGCCAGGGGTTATGAAGTTATATCCCGACACGGGTACAAGTCAGAAACATTTCACGCTCTTTATCTAAAGCGAAAACTTCCTTAGGCGCGTTGGGCATTTTACACTGCAGCATTATACACTGTAACCGTGTAACCGTAATGTAACCGACACCTCTGTTGACAATTAATTATAAAAGAACACAGTAATTTCAAATGAAAATAGGAAACGGCCAGTGATATTTCAAAAAGGTCATCAATGTTTTCTTTCAGTATAGTAGAGAAGCTAATGAGTGCTTACTAGAAAGTCTTTAGACGTGCGATTTGAATACTTTTTTTTGTATAATGATACTATGGGGAATGTTCCCTTGGGATCCCTCAAAAATAATTAAATAAAAAGAAAACAATTAAACACTAGAAAAATAACATTAAATAAAAATGTTTGTTGCTCATTAAATTTTTAAAAAAATGGAACGCGAACGAAGTCGTGGGCACAAACTAGTCTTTTGACAACACGTTTGGTCTAGTGGGTAGTAACCCTAGCTGTTAAGCAAGCCGTCGGGGGTTCGAATCCCGCCAGGGGCTAATGTTTATGTGTCAACATTTTACCTTTGTACCTGAGTCATGGATGTTTTGTATTTATAATATGTATGTATTTACAAAAAAAAGTAATGTTATATCAACCGTCTGGTATCCATAATACAAGCATTAAGTTGCTTACTTTGGAACTAGATGGTGCTGTGTGGAATGTGTGAATATATATTTATTATATATTTCTTAACTTGTACCATACTGTTAGAAAACTAAACGAGCAGGGCATTTAAAATACTTATTTGAAAAAAACAATTGGCAACACTACTTCGGTAGTGGTAGCACTTACCACTACCAGTTGGTAGAAATTGGGAACACAATCGACAGCCATTCTGCGCTGGGTCGTCAAAATGTGTAGACGTTCTCTTTACCTAGTCGATATTTTATAATAAGTAAATAATCATTAGCAAGAACAAATAAATAAGTGCCCTACTAAGCATGTGGAGTATTATTCACCATGGCCTAGAGGAATTCCAACAATTTCAGAAGTGCGGTAAGCGGGCCCTTGAGGTATGTACTTGTAACTTTTCTGTTCACGAATTTCTGTATGTATAATTGTATATAATTATAGATATATTTATAATATCTATGAAAGACTCGAATGATACCTAATTATATAACATCGTATTGTAAACATTACAATATGAACCTACCTGCTAAATTACTTAGATTAGTGATGGTTTACATTCAAATTGTTTCACAAGTAGGTATTGTAAGACTTATTGTTTACAAAGATTACATTACAAAACGGACAGTAGCTTTTGTACATTTCCTAGTTGGTCTGTGAGAGCACGCTACTTTCTTTTTAAAATAATACTAAGGAAATATACTTTTTTTTAACAATATCGTATTATTGTTGTATTATGACTATACTTCATGTGTTGTATTGTTTTATTAATATTTAAGTGACTGGTATGAATATTTATTTGAGATATCATAAATTATAGCTCTGAGTTTACTTACGTATATTTTAACTATGAGTTTCGCATGGAACATATGCGTGTTTCTTTTATCTATGTCTAGCTGTTGCACACGACTGCGTCCGCGTGGCTTATGTCGCTGATGATGAGGCTACCTAACAGTGTAGGAATTTTTCAAATTGGTCCAGTGGTTTCGGAGCCTATTCAATGCAAACAAATTAACAATCAAATCTACCTCTTTATAATATTGGTATAGATAAGGTAGTGTTATATAAACTTAAAAAGAAATGTTCTTCTTTACTGTACTACGAGATAATTACCTACCTACTTATACACTTCACTTTCAACAAAATAAAAGAATTTGTTTACTTTACTTGAATTCATAAAAAGTTTACTCAATTTTCGTTTGGTAAAATACCTAACGACCATCTGAAAGTCTGACCTTTTGAAAGTAAAGGCCTTATTTCGATAGGCAGGTACGATTACCTAGTTATTACTTGCACTGATAATATTGTGATAGGGTAGTAAAAAAAAAAAAAGGAAACAAAAAAAAAGAAGAAACGAACATAAGAATTGTGCTATTTTGTGGAATCCTCTGTCCTTTTCTGTCCCCGCTTGATACATCGTATTCTAGCTATTGTACTCCTTCACTCATGACAAAGAAAGACTGGTAAACATGTGCAAATTTAAAGGTACGAATGCGGTCGATTGCATAATAAACTTAATAATATTATTCCAATCAATGCACAAGGGTCTAATTTCTACTGAAATATCTGCGAGGTATTCCCATGAAGTTTGGTAAGCTTAGCGGAGTGGAGAAGTCCAGACGCATTGATTTTAGTGGTCGTGTGCTCTGATCAGGGAAGTAGCTAAAAAAATAAAAAAATATATAAAAAAAAATAATATTTCAATCTAATTCTTGATAAGTGGAACCTCCACACCCTCAAAGGTTTTGCGTCGCGTGGTATCCCACCGTCACCCAGGTATTGGTGGCTTTGGGTGTTGACGCTGTTCAGGTTGACATTGAGGCTTAAGTGGTGAGGGACGAGCTTCTCACGACGGAGGTTTAAATGAGTCGATCCTTCACAGGAATCATTTGGACTTAGTTCTATACTGCGACAATTCGGGACTTGAGCGGGTCATAAGTAAGTTTGAAGTTGTTGCCTTAGATGGCTTAAATTTTTAATCTTCTAACTAAACAAACATAGAAATCACTTGCTTTCGGCTTACACGAGTTAGAATGAGTTGGGTAGAATGAAAGAAATAACACCACATTTATTATATATAATACATATTTATAACGTTATATGGATAATCACAATATACATTATGTACAAATAAATACAAGCGCACGTATTTACCATGTGACATGTGACGTCGGTTGTACACTTTTACGTTTTCATATTTCCTGCGAAAGCAGAAAACCAAAAGTCTGCTAAAAAGAGGTTGCCACAGATTATCGATGTATACCACAGATTTATTAACAAAATGACTCAGCGTTACCGATTTCTTCAAACCGTATCGTCTTCTCTACAGCGAACGAAATGTAGTCAGGAGGATAGTAGGCGAGTTGCTAGATAATAATGTAATTAGAGAGTCCCATTTCGCGTACGTCAGCCGTATTGTACTCGTGAGAGAGGAATAAAGATGGCATTAAAAAGGTAGTAGTGATGCGCCGGATCATTAAGAACGTATATCCGCGGATACGATCCGGATACGATCCGGATACGGACCGTAACTTTCTTACTCAATCGGTGTCGGCGAGCGTGACCTTGAAACTATAGTTGAAGCCCGCCACTTGACGCTTTAGGTGACAGGCAAGACATGTTTTGACCTGCATTGTGCCAGGTCATTCTTTCTAATCATTTCATTAGAATTTAAAAAAAAAGACTAAGGTCTTGGTTTTCTCATTGTAAAAGTAATCTTATAAGTTGCTATAATTTTTAAATATTTTATTATTTTAATAAGCTGACACAAATATTTGTGATTATAAAGATAGTTTAGTTAGTACCTTTGAGTGTAGGTACTATTGATATGGTAACTCACTACGATAAATGTTTGCAATATAAAGGTGCCAAATATTTGATTTTAAGAATTAAATGATAATGTAGTGTATGCGTGTTTCGCTCTGTCTCTCTTGCGCACGCGCGCACACGCAACATTGTTGGGTATCGGCCATGCCGGTGGAGAGAACCGCGATGTGGGGTTAGACGTGTCTGTGGTGTGTGAGATAACGAGTGATATAGCACTATCGGGGTATTTTACAGATAACAATAACAATATCTGAATATAATTCAATAGTTCTTCGTTGCTACTCAATTACCTATAATTATATAGAATTTCATCAATGAATTGAAAATTAATAAGACAAAGGATTCGTAAGAGACCCGTCAAAAATAAAAAAAGGCACATCACTGGTGGCTAGATGAAATACGGATACTACAATTACTTGCCGCAACCAGGCTTACAGATTTGAGGAAGTGCTTCTTTTTAGAATCTGATTTTCTTGGATATCAAATCTCCAAGGCCAGCATAAGGCCTGGAGCAAAGAAAATACTTACAGGCGGAAAATCCTGGGCACACAAATGTACACCAGGTGCGGCGGTTCGTTGGCTTGGCAAGTTTCTTTCGGCGCTTCGTGTTGAACTTTGCGCTAAGATTCCTTACTAAACTAACTAAGGCAGATTAAAACGGGTGGTATCAGATGGTGAACGAAGACGAGTATGTCAGATAGATCTCGATGTCAGATTATTATATTGGCAGGACATTTTTCAAATAATAATAAGTAATAAGCGCGGAATTTGGTTTCCGAAAATAACATGTAAAAAAAAAAAACAATGTCGCCACATACAAAGTAAACGTAACAATTCTAGATGTCATTGATGGGTCAGTAAGTTCATAATAGAATAAAGGTACTTGGAGATATTATGTTCGCGATAGTAGTTTGTAAGAACTGTTTTACCATTTATATGCCGATGATTTGCAATTTTAATTATATGAGTTGTAAAAGTGAACAAATACAAGATGTAATAAAAATAAAACAAAATAAAATGGATACCTAGGAACTATAACTGTTTGGTAAAAAAAAGTGGTTAATCCTTAACCCAAATAAATCTAAATTTATGTTATAAGGTTTAAAAAAAAAAAAAGAGAATACTTATATAGAAAGCTTAGCCGCGTTTAACTCTGATATGACCATTAATGGTGAACCTGACGGAACGGTAGCAATACTAAATCTATGGTTGTTAGAGTGAGTGAAGCGCACAACCTCGGATTTGTGATGAACGGTAATTTGCGTTTTGGAAACAAGCGCTTGAACTAGTCCAAAACTGCTTTTGCCGCTTGAAAGCTTGAAAGTCTTGTACAAAATTATACGATGTCTTAAGTACCTACTGATTTTAGGTTAAACTTAAACTTTGCGAAACGATTATCTAAGGTGAATTATTCTTTTAGTTCTATATGGTAACTTTTATTTAAGAAAACACATAAATTGCAAAGTTGTGTTTCTGCGTGGAGGCACAGATTAAATAATAGTTAATGGAGGTGCCTCCTAGATCGCACATAAAGCCTTTCCTAAATAAATATAATATTTAGCATATGAATGCCAGGCAATAACTTTGTTATGCAACGCTAATCTTCGATTAGTAATGAAATATAATTCATTACTAATTGAGGGACAGAGGGGTGAATGAGATCTTGAGCCAAGTGATTCATTTTGAGCAATAACTGAGCAATAAATGAGTAATAGTATGAGCAATAACTAAAGACAACCTAATAAGAGGTGGTGTACTGTCATTTTAAAAAATATGATTAGTTGCACCCTAAACAGAGTCACG
Organism: Synanthedon tipuliformis; assembly: GCA_947623395.1. Taxonomy (NCBI): domain Eukaryota; kingdom Metazoa; phylum Arthropoda; class Insecta; order Lepidoptera; family Sesiidae; genus Synanthedon; species Synanthedon tipuliformis. The sequence goes on along the minus strand of OX392429.1, from coordinate 1,101,357 downwards.
GCTTTTAATTCCTACAAGTAACCGTACTACAGTGGCGACCTGTGTTCCGCCGGCGTGAGTCTGTCAAGTGGGCTGGCGTGGGATCGGCGCTGTGCTTTGCATCGGCTTATACTGAGCAATGGCACACACTCAAAGGAAATTTCGTTGTGTATATGGGAAAGATTTGTATGTATTTTATTTTTGTCTTGTTATGTTTGGATGTGTTCTGTATGTCATGTGTATTGTGTATACAAGTAAATGTTTTCTATTCTACTACGATTTTAGATGGTCCACAAAATAAATATATACATTTTTATTATAAAGATAACAAAAAGAATTTTACAGTATTTACAAACTAATATCTAAAGTGTATACAAAAATAAGGTATAAAGTTTATCTATGTACAGTACAAATAGGATTAAAAAAAAAAAAAAAATAATAGTAGTTTGGAATAGCGGCTCCATTGTCAAACCCAAGCAATTTCGCTGCAGTCTTGAATCGGTGTCGTAAAATAATGGTCCCTACAAACTAATTATAATTTTAGATAAAGACAGACACCAATAGTGTCTAATATTGAAGGTCATCCCATAGGCAATACAAAATTATGTTTCCAACGATAGACTTAAGGCGTGGGTGACACCACTGAGAGGTGATAACGAGACTAGTAGTAAGCGGAAGCAATGGGTCCTGGAACGTTTGGGTCAAGGACATGACACGAGTAATAATGAAGTGCGAGTAATAATGACTGTTAGTCCTAAATTCTAAAATCTACTTTTCTATCCCTAAATTTGCAGTTTGGTTACGAAGTGAGTGCAGTCTGATATTGATCGGGACGGGCACCAGCTGCTTGAAAAGGAGACATGACAACATCGGTCTCGGGCAGCTACGAGTATTGGTAATGGCAGGCCGTGTCCCTCGGGTGGCAAACGGTAGCTATAATAAAATTGTAAAGAGAGCCCCTCGGGTGGGCAACGATAGCGAGCAGTTTCAGTGTAGAGCGGACCATACTCCCTCGGGTGGAAAAATGGTGGCTAAGGGGCTATAGCTGGATAATGAGCAGGCTATTGAATTGAGAAGAGAACTGAGCTGAGATGGGCTGAGCTGAGCTGCGCTGCGCTGGCTGAGCTACGCTGCGCTGGCTGAGCTGGGCTGAGCTGGGCTGAGCTGAGCTGAGCTAGGCTGAGCTGAGTTGAGCTAAGCTGAGCTGGGCTAAGCTGGGCTGAGCTGAGCTAGGCTGAGTTTTTTATTGTGTGTAATAGTGGAGTGTCAAATGTGTCAAATAGTGGTGAAATGTGTAAGCGTGTTAAATCTAGAAATATGCAAGAAAATTAAGTTTAAGTAGTTATAATGTACCTAACCAGAGAAGGTTTTCATTAAGGAATTAAGACGTTTAGCACTTAATTATACTGTGATTATACTGTATTATACAATAATTATACTGTGAGGTATTTTATGTAATCAAGTAAAATAAACTAATTGAATTGATATAATGTGATCAATGATTTTATAAAAGTACCTGAGTACGATTTAAGTATTGTAGTACTCTGTAGATTTTAAACTGCTAAGGCTTATTGAAAATAAAATCTAATCCTAATAGTTATATAATAAATTAAACTTATAAATCACAATAAATTTACACAATAATTATAATAAAAAGCATCGGTCCCTTTGGTGCAGGGTCTTAAGCATGCTGGCTGAATTACCTCGTTGTATGTGATTAATTAAATACAGTTTGATATAATGTGACTAATAACTATAGACTAGTGCAATTAAAATAAAAATTAATTACTGTTATAGTAACAGATTAATTGATTAAGATAATCTCTGCATTCAAAATACTTGCTATAATACCCATTTGCTATAATAATTATGATCAAAATTGTGTTTTGTGTAATTTTAACTTAGCTAGAATCTATATAATAGTGCTATTAAGATACACATAGAATATAAAGTTTATGTGCATTGTAAACCCAATAATAATTTAGTCACTTATTTATACAAAAATATATGCAGCATTATTCGCTGTATTTCAAACTGACTCAAGTATACCTGAAAATTATGTAGATATCTGTTATCATTCATTGTTATTATGTTAGATAGGGATGTATTTCAAACTGACGTATATCAGAAAATTATGTAAATAGCTGTTATTATTCATTGTTATTATGTTGCATAGTGATGTATTTCAAACTGATGTTATCTGAAAATTATGTAGATATCTGTTATCATTCATTGTTATTATGTTAGATAGGGATGTATTTCAAACTGACGTATATCAGAAAATTATGTAAATAGCTGTTATTATTCATTGTTATTATGTTGCATAGTGATGTATTTCAAACTGATGTTATCTGAAAATTATGTAGATATCTGTTATCATTCATTGTTATTATGTTAGATAGGGATGTATTTCAAACTGACGTATATCAGAAAATTATGTAAATAGCTGTTATTATTCATTGTTATTATGTTGCATAGTGATGTATTTCAAACTGATGTTATCTGAAAATTATGTAGATATCTGTTATCATTCATTGTTATTATGTTAGATAGGGATGTATTTCAAACTGACGTATATCAGAAAATTATGTAAATAGCTGTTATTATTCATTGTTATTATGTTGCATAGTGATGTATTTCAAACTGACGTATATCAGAAGATTATGTAAATAGCTGTTATTATTCATTGTTATTATGTTAGATAGTGATATATTTCAAACTGATGTATTTTTACTCTTACTCCGAACTAAGTATGAGGACCTACTTACTTATTTCGGATGACCGAGCTTGGCTCCGGAATGAGGACATTCCTAGAACAGAATGGCCGTCTGTTAGAAAACTAAACGAGCAGGGCATTTAAAATACTTATTTGAAAAAAACAATTGGCAACACTACTTCGGTAGTGGTAGCACTTACCACTACCAGTTGGTAGAAATTGGGAACACAAGCGACAGCCATTCTGCGCTGGGTCGTCAAAATGTGTAGACGTTCTCTTTACCTAGTCGATATTTTATAATAAGTAAATAATCATTAGCAAGAACAAATAAATAAGTGCCCTACTAAGCATGTGGAGTATTATTCACCATGGCCTAGAGGAATTCCAACAATACTAATAGCGTGTGACCAGGTTGCTACGCTGAATAGCAGTTTGTTTAATACGCGTCCGATGAACAACTTATAACTTAGCTTAGCTGGTTGGTAATTATTTGATGATATCGCTTGGCATACTGATTTACACATTATGGCCGACTATTTATTAGAAAATCTTTGTTTATTACATGAATATAACAAATATACTGATTGTTTAAAACTAGTAACTTGACTTTGAGATTGCTAAAGTTATAGATCTAGTATAGCTTTTTAAGTAATAGGTATGTAATTTTATATGTTTATTACATGAATATAACAAATATACTGATTTTTTAAAATTAGTAACTTGGCTATGAGATTGCTAAAGTCATAGATCTAGTCTAACTAGATGTATTGCTAAAGTAATAGGTATGTAATTCTATTAGGTACGGTAGTTATAAATTTGCATTACTTAAGAATATTAGAGAATACTAGCTGTTGCACGCGACTTCGGGCATGTAGCTTTATAAAATATAGCCTATGTTATTCACTGATGATGTAGCTTTCTATAAGTGAAAGAATTTTTTAAATCGGTCCAGTAGTTTTTGAGTATATTCATTACAAAAAAAGTACAAAAATACAAATATTTTTTTATAATATTAGTGGGTATACCTAGATAAATTTTTATAGAAACTATTTATTGTACTAAGTGTATTACTATTGTACTAAGAATTTTTTTCTAGCAATATTTCTATATTGCTACAAAAATATTTCTATTCAAATATTTCTATTAAAAAATCTAGCCATAAGTATTTTCTGATAAGACAATTTTTTCTTAATTTGATTTTTGACAAAAAATTTATAGATTTTTTTTCTCTATTTCTGTAGCTTCAATTTTATCAACTCCGCCCTAATATGTATACCTACCTTATATGGATCGCATTATGACGAAATATATATACCAGAGTCAAGCCTAATAGTCCTAATGTCCTAATAGTCCTGCGGGGGTGGCGTAACCCCTGGGGGAAAAATTAAAAAAAAAAATAGTCTAATAACTAATAGTAGTATCTTTCCCTATATCGAGAAGTTGGTTTTTTATTAGAAGTTGATAAAAAGAAGTTTAAATAGCTGTTGGAAGTGGCAGCATAGCAAGGATTCATGAACAAATCCGAGGACTCTCTAAACCTTATTATACGGTCGAGACAAAAACGCGTCCGGGGCGACATCGAAACGCGGAGCTCATAAATAAATACATATCCTGGCGTGTGGTGCAAGTGACGAAATATCTACCTCAAATATTTACATTAAGTAATTTTTATTATCAGTATTTTTGGAGTTTACTTCTAAAAAATCGATTTGCATATATGAAAATTTATGGGAGTAAAATCAATTTTGTTATACGAATGTTATGTGTTGCCATCTATATTATGTGTTATGTTCTATTTTTAAATATTTTAGAATATCTGATTTTAGAATGTATTTTATAATCGTTCGTAAGGAGTATTTATTAATGGTCTGTCATTATGACGTTCATGTTAAATATTTACCTATGTTCCATGTTGATTGTCATTGTGTGTCAGTGTCATATATTTTCTCTTGTAATTAATAATAATCGTATTTATTCGTTCGTATTAAATTATTTATTTATCGTTTGTAAGGAGAAGAAGGAAGGAATCCAGTCGTGCGACGGAGCAGACACACACACACTTTTCTTTTACAAATTATGGGACTTTTTATTAGGATCTCCAAATTATCTTATATACTAGTTACATATAACTTTATTATTTACTAAATAACAATCAATAATGTTTGTCAATTTATTTAAGTAATTAGTTACGTTATGTACGTAACTTATCCATGATGGTTTACAAGTATTCTCATTTAGAGATCGAAATCCAAATTAATAATTAATTAATTAATTAATGAGTAATTTTGCTTAATACTAGCAAAATTAACTAACATCGTCCTTTTCCTGAATGATAAAACACATTATCTGAACTTAAGACAAATCGCTATTCGCTCATCACTTGCACCAAACGGCTGGATAAAAGCAGAACGCCGCGCGTTCACGAATGCATGAGGGATCAAGAAAAACCTGTGAAAGTTCGCGTAATGGCCGCCAAAACATTTGTAAGATTATACAGGCGGATTGTTTAAAATGACATCCGTTGTCCGAGCCGATTTATAAGGAGCGGCGTGCAATTTTTTACCGCCATTTTCAAATTGTTTAGCTTTTATGTTTCATTTATAACCCCATATATTAAACGTAAACACTTGTTTATGATCGCTGTAATATAAACTCGGGGATTGAAGTTTCTAAGAAAAAACTTGTAATACAAACCTTCATCGCCTATTGTTGCTAATGTAAATTGTAAAGTAATTACCGTTTTATATTCTTTACTAGCTGGTGCTCGCGACTTCGTCCGCGTGGAATAGTTATTTTGGGAATCATTTGGGTATCTCGAACGGTTTTCGCAGCGCACGCAACGGAAGCCCTCAAAGATGAATAATTTTCCCCGTTTTTTCCACATTTTTGACTGTTTCTTCGCTCCTATTAGTCGCAACGTCATGTTATATAGCCTAAAGCCTTTCTCGATAAATGATCTATCCAATACAAAAAGATTTTTTCAATTCGAACCAGTAGTTCCTGAGATTAGCGCGTTTAAACAAACAAACCAACAAACAAATAAACGAACAAACTCTTCAACTTTATAATATTAGTATAGATGTTAATAAATAAGATTAAAGATTTGTCTAATCTATGTAAAAAAAAAATCCATCAAAATCCGATTTAAGCTCCTTGTAAATGTTTGGCAGTAAACAAAACTCTATCTTAATTTTCTGTACGACCATTATTGCCCGAGTAATTAACTATCAAAGTCAAATGCGACTTTTTCGCTTTGATCGACGATAACTTAGTGACAAATCATCGTATAGAGCTCATGAGGAGGTCAAGTTGTACTTAATTAAATTATCTAAAAAAAGAGCTTTATAGTGCCATTACAAAAAAAGATTGTTACGGTTTTTTACAGCGATTTCAAGATGAGCAAAAATTTTGAAAAAAATTTTTTCGTTGGTTTTCTGACGTTTACCTACTTATAAACTGCTAAAAAAATATTTGAAGCTCGGATTCAAAAACTAGAGACTTGAAGCTACAAGTACGACCATTTTCTTCGAAGTTACAGCATGTTGAAAATTACCTAAAAATTTGCAACTTTTATTATATCCTTTAATTGTTGCGTTTAGTGTATAAAAAAATAAATCTAGACTTTTTCAAATTAATATATAATGGTTTTTTTAAAACAATTTTCCCCCTACAAAACTTTTTAACAATAAATCTGAAAGTAGGCTTGTATTTTGGTGATTCAAAAATAGAATTTGGTCTTAGTACGAATCACTTCATTAGTTAGTTTTTGCTGGCAAATACTCGAGACAGACGGACGGACCAAAACGTGGCTACATTAAGTTGTCAGGTCCGAGTAGAGTAACGGGTCGGGAAAACACTTTTTTGGATATTCATTTGAGAAATATTTTGTTCGTACGCCTTATACAACCTCAGACTTATTTTAGAGGCTTCGAAATTCGAAGATACCCCGTTTTTTACATTATATTTTATTTGTATTTGTAACCAGGTTACGAATTTTGGATTTCTACCATAACTAGGTATATACATAAATTATCTGTTGCACGCGACTTCGTCCGCGTAACTTTTATAAAATATAGCCTATGTTAAATACTCGTTGATAATATAGCTTTCCAACAGCGAAAGAATTTTTCAAATCACCCCAGTAGTTTCGGAGCATTGTGTGGTGCAACGCTTTAGTAGCATTTTATTTACAGTTATTAAATGAACTAACAACCAATCATATCAAACACCAATGCTACACTAGCGCCATTCTGGTAAATAGAAGAACCACTATTTTATGCTTTTAGCTTGCCACTTTTACAGTCTAACACCCATGTAAATTGGTCCTCCTTGGGCCATAGTCAAAGTAACAATTTAAAACGATAACGAAACGATAACGAAATTTGAAAACAATAAAATGTACGGGATTAACATATTATGTCGTCGCTAAATCACGTGACATATCCCATACATTTTATTCTTTCGAATCGAATCGCTACGGAGCGAATGCCACTTGCCTTAAGGTCTAAACCTCTATTCTCCATGCACTAGGTGGCGCTGCTTCATTCCAATACATATTGACGTTTACGCGTTCGAAGCGTTAGATAGAGTAAAACTCGCACTAGGGTTCATAATTGTAGAACTCTATGTACCGCCACTACACCAAGTGCATTTTTCTACAAATCTCTGAGTGCAAACGTCTAACTCACAATAGTTAAGTGTGGTACTGACGGTTACAACATTTTGCATATCAACAATCGCTCATATTCAGTGAGCTTCAATCACTCTGACGCGAGTAAACAAATTCACAAGTCGTTAAATCGACCAAATCGAGAGAAACGCCTTGTTGGAAACGGTAGGATGAAAACATACGGCACGAAAGTTTGGACGACACCTCTACGAACTTACGATATTAAAAATCCTACATAAATGTAGGATTTATGTAGGATCCTACATAATCCTACATAAATTTAACAAACTAAAAGTAATAAATTAATAATGTTTATTATTATATATTATTTATGTCAACATGCGCATGCTGTGTAACAGCATCTAAGGTTGTCTAAGGTTTTGTTAAAAAATATTGTAAAAAATTTTTTTTAGGTAAGTTTTGTTCTATTGGCAACAATAATTGTGAATTATTATCTACATGAATTATTGGTTCATGTAGATAATAATTCACAATTGCTAACGGGACCGTTCGCAATTTCCACTCGTATGTTTGTTATACGCCTAGCAAAATTCCTTCACAGTCTCACCGCAACATGGCTATCTGCGCATTTGACTCGCAAATATCGACGTTTCGTATTTGCACTGCAACATTAACTTAACGCGATAGATATCATTGTACATACAAGATTTGGTTAAGAGTTGATTCCACACAATGGTGAACAACCATTTCACATGAGGTAAACAAATTTAGGTACATGGTGGTAAGTGGCAAGGCAACTGGATCTGGACACATAAAGAAGAATTCCTACGTCATCTATAATCTCTATAGATGATAGACGGAAAGACAAAATCGCTGTCTGTCTCTCTGTTTCCCTACTAACTTCTTCTAAACCACTCAATGGATTATTATCCGGTTTTCACTAATGGAAAGAGCAATAAACGGGTAAGTTTTGTGTAGGTATATGAATTACAGAAAAAACGCTACCTACCTATTTTTAGACCAAGACCATAGGGTAATTTTAATAAGTTTATTTCCAAAATTTACCGGTAGGTAGGTATACCCTTTCTTAGCGGTTAAGTGTTCCCAAGATAGTTACGGATTAAATACAAATTAAATACGTACAAGATTACAACAGTTTTTGTTTCAGTTAGTGTGTTGACACTCTTACGCTATTATGCGAAGTTACAGCAACCGAAGCGACATCAAGCGACAAGCCGACATTGATTTGAAAACAATCGGTCGTCTCGACTCGAATGTGATTGACGCGCGTGTCGCATATCCGATAGCACCGTGTTAACACAAATAAAAATAGCCTCTAATGAATGCAACTCTAACACTCCTTTGTTGTTTTAAAACAGGTACTGATTTAGCATAAAAGGAAAAGATCATAAGGCTGAAATTCTCTCGGCGGTACTGGTAGAGTTTAATCACCGGTGCAGTAATATCGACACACACGCACACACACAAACATCACACACACGTTTGGTCTAGTGGTTATAGCTGTTAACCAAACGGCCGCGGGTTCGAATCCCGCTAGGGGCAAATGTTTATTTGTTAACATTTTATATTTGTACCTAAGTCATGGATGTTTGTATCTCTATAAATTAATATGTAGGTATGTATTTAAAAAAAAGTAATCTATGTAGTAGGTTCTATACTAATATTATAAAGCTGAAGAGTTTGTTTGTTTGAACGCGCTAATCTCAGGAACTACTGGTTCGAATTGAAAAATTCTTTTTGTGTTGAATATATCATTTATCGAGGCAGGCTTTAGGCTATATAACATCACGTTGCGACTAATAGGAGCGAAGAAACAGTCGAAAATGTGGAAAAAAAACGGGGAAAATTATTCATCTTTGAGGGCTTCCGTTGCGTAAACCGTTCGAGATACCCAAACGATTCCCAAAATAACTATTCCACGCGGACGAAGTCGCGAGCACCAGCTAGTATAATATAAACTGTCTGTGGTATCCATAATACAAGCCTATTTTGGAACTAGATGTCGCTGTGTGGAATGTGTGAAGATATTTATTATTTTACAGCGATTTTTTTAGAACATTCCAAAACTTTCGAAATTTTATCCTATACCTACTTACTTATAAGTTAGACATTTTTTATGTAGTTAGTGTAACAAAATTCATATAATTTATTATACTCTTTATAATAATGCGCCCTTATATTTCACCAAACCGATTTGCTATAATTGCTTTATTAAATTCACAAATCACATAACCATCTGATGTTATCGCAATACAACTAGATGCAGTTAACTTTATAACCCCGAGGGGGATGCGTAACAAATCTTTATCAACCCCTATAACCGAGAAGGGTGGAAACCGATGAATGGTTGAATATTTTCAAATGTAAGAACGCAGCATGGGAATTAGATTTAACTGCTTATATACCTAAATTTTTTGCTTATATTTCAGCGATAAGTATTTTTTATTATTATTTTTATGCATTTTGGGGCTTTCACCTTAGAAAGATATCATCCCCTTAACCTATTAACATAAACATAAACATAATTAACCTAACATAACCTCAAAGATTAATTGATCGGTCTCGCTGCGCTCGACTAGATAGAGCGCTATACAAAAGCAATAGCTCCGAAAATGTGGCAACTTTTTATTGTAGTGTGTGTAAAAAATCGTCACTTTTTATCACTTTTTACCCAGTTTTATTATATTTTTACACAGTTTCACTATGTACGCAAACTAGTATTTTATTATGCCTAAAATTTAATAACACATTCGGCACGTACACATCACAGACAGTTTGCAGTGTGACTGGCTCGGGTACGCCGAATTCGGCGTACTATTTTATGCCGCATTTTACAAGTACGACGGCGGTATCTAGTCGTGCGCAGCGAGACCAATTATTTATCTATGCATAACCTATTAAAAGCTTCATTGATGCATAAACATATCACATAAGTCATTTGCAAGCGATAGGTTAATTCTCTATAGAAATCTCGCTATGAAATTCTATCAATAACAATAATTGTACAGGATATAACACACTTTATAGCAGACTATCTTTTCTTTTATCTTTTTTCTTTTTTTATAGGTATCTTTTCTAATAAATAATAATAAATCGTTAAATATGTTGCTAAGCACAAAACTTGGGAACCTAATAGACTAATTCAGCTATTCTTTCGTTTTTCCGAATATTCACTAAGTCGTAGGAAAAAAGTAAAATCATCATTTTTCTTATTCTCATTTAAAATTTAATGAGAATCCCGCCCCTAGCGGGATTCTAAGATTTATTTAATATGAATTATTACAATATCCTTGGTTATTTACAATATGAAGCAAATTTTTGACATTGCAAATTTAAATTATCTCCAAAATTTAAATTTAAAACAGCGCGAAAGTCGTCTCCTATTAACAATAACATTCGTTCGCTAACGAACGAAAATATAACTCAACTTGAACTTTGAAAGAAAAGGTTGCATCTATCACCATTATAAAATCGCTACCAATTACATGGCGAAATAGCTTCTTAACCGGCTCAATTAAAAAGTGATCTTACTCTTTAAGGAATAAGACTGAAAATTTTCAGCGTTGCTTATGTAAGTATGAAAAATGAAACAAGTGAACCGCTCGTTCCAAATTGAACTTTAAATGTAGCGTGACAAGTTCAAATTTGGCCAATGGGTGTCGTACGTCAATAGTCGTTATTTTCATGAACATAAATCCGAGAGAGAGGCTGATTTTCCGTCTCTTTCTAGCTTACAGGAGATCGTATGTCTGTTTCAGGAATGGCTCTATTGATTTTCTCTTTGGATGACGGAGTTAGGATGAAATTTACATAAAACAATTTGTTCTTTACATAGTATAAGTAGGTATTCTAAGATAAACATAGATTTGTTTTTTCAGAACATTTTAAAATTTTAAGATTCCCTTAAGCTTCATTTACGCGAGAAAAAACAACAGAAGTATGAAGTTTCATTACAGAAAATTAAAAAAACAACTTAAAACTTAACTTAATTTCTTTCATCATCTCGACCTCCCTTACAAATATACCTTAAAAATGTTTTTTTACCTATATGTTAAGGTTGACAGACAGGCTTACGGTCTACTTGATGATAAGTGGCTATCTGGTTATTTATTTAGGCTAATTTTATTTTAAAATTAATTTTAAAATTTTAAAATTCCTAACTGAAAATAACAAATCAGCTACTACAGTCTGCCAAATTGTTTGACAGCACAATGTTTGTCTGTCAACATAAAATATGTTGACATAGACAATGTAATGTTAACAATGTTACAACAATGTTGTAAGTACCTACCTACTTGTATACTCGTAGTTGTTGTAAAATCAAAATTCCCTGCAGCAGGTAGGCCTGCAGCGTCTTTCTATGTGTATGTGCACGATGATCTCAAAAACTACTGAACTGAATTTCATGCGGTTTTCACTCATGGAAAGAACGTTAAACGAGAAAGGTTTTTATATTTTTTTATTAACTAGCTGGTGCCCGCGACTTCGTCCGCGTTCTGGATGAAAGGTCTTTCTGGTATCCAAGACAACATGTATGCAAAATTTCATGGTGATTGGTTCAGTAGTTTTTTCGTGAAAGCGTAACTAACAAACAAACAAACAGACTCACATTCACGTTTATAATATTAGTAAGGATTTGCAGAAAAAATGCAGCCATGCGAAGCCGGAAGCGGGTCGCTAGTTATTGATAAAAATGTCTGTTTAATGCATTAAAAAGAATAACTTCGTAGTCAAGCTCTTGAATTCTTAAAAAAAAAAACCTTTTTCCTCATCTCATTCTGAATTTGAAATGCTCAATAATTTCACGTAATTTATAAGCTACTTTCCCGCCTGTGTAAGTAACTTATCGCATAATAATTTTAATTAAAATATAATAGACTTCCATTTAACTAATGCCTACCCGATGAAGGCGAGGTCCTCTGGGCGCGAAACAAAGCCCACCCCATTGTAAAGAGACCCACACAATTACATGGCAATAACAATATTAAAGTTTAATTGAGAACTGGAGTCCCCCCCTTTAATATCCACCCATTCCAGATTTCAGAGCACGCACACAAAGAAAACTCAGCCCTGATTGGCGGTTCGAGAAAAGCGAAGTGCGCACATGTTGGAGCGATTTGTGCTATGCAGATAGCTTTCTACAGGCTGATGTAATTTTTAAAATACATTTAATTTAATACTAACTGTTGCACGCGACTTCGTCCCAGTAATTTTATAAAATATATACTGTTACTCGCTGATAATGTAGCTTTCTATGGGTGAAAGAATTTTTTAAATCGGTACAGTAGTTTTTGAGTTTATTTAATTCAAACAAACAAACAATCAAATCTTTCCTCTTTATAGTCTTAATATACCTAGATAAAGATTAGATAATAGTGAAGTATAATATATTTATTTGTCTAGGTATAAAGAAATGAAATCAAAGATATTTTTTCAGTGTGAAACTGAGAAATCCGTACTTAGGTAATATTATAATTTCGAAAGTTTGTATGTATGGATATAATTATATGGATGGATGTATGGATGTTTGTAACTCTTTCACGCAAATACTACTGAACCGATCACCATTAAATTTTGCATACCTACACGTTGTCTGGGACACCAGAAAGGACATAGGGTACCTTTCATCCAGAACGCGGACGAAGTCGCGTGCATCAGCTAGTTTATCATAAAATTAGATACACCTGTAAATTGATAATGACACGTTTAAGTGAACTGAGCACGTTCCTAGTCCAAAGCCGAACCAACGCAAGTAAAATGGACGCGCTTAGAAAACAGCGGTTTATGAAAATTCAGATTTTTGCAAGATTAACCGTATTTTATTGCAAATAAATAGATTTATAGTGAGTTTTTAGATTTATATCTCTACTAGCTACACGCTACCCGCTTCGCCCGGGTTCAAAATAAAAACATCTGTCTTAGTCCATCGCTAACAAAATTTGTACGCGATGGACTCCTAAACTACTGACCTAACCATGTTTAACATGTGACACGTAATTTTTATGTAAGTACCTAGGTATGTAAGGATTTATAAGAGTATGCATGCCCGTGATAATAAACTCAAAACTTCTGGACTGATATTTTAAAATTCTTTTACATTATCAGGCTACATTATCAGCGAGTAACATAAGTTATATCTCTTAAAGTTACGCGGATGAAGTCGCGTGCAACAGTTGGTATAATATAATTTACCCGTCGATCACATTGTTACCAATACGTGCCAATAATAATAATAAATCTGTAAGTGTAGGTATTGTATGTATGTATGTTCCTCCATAACTCTTAAACCAATTAACTAATTTTCATGAAACTTGGTAGATAAACATTTAGACGTACGGGACACATGATAGGCTTTTTTCGCGGGCGCCAGCTAGTTCGTACTTCCGTACTAATATTATAAATGCGAAAGTTTGTATGGATGTATGGATTGTAACTCTTTCACGCAAAATCTACTGTGCCGATCACCATGAAATTTTGCATACACGTTGTCTGGAACACCAGAAAGGACATAGGTTACCTTTCATCCAGAACGCGGACAAAGTCTCGGGCACCAGCTAAGTTTATTCATAATTATGTAACAATAGAATTTGCATAATATTTGCATTAATTTCAGCCTTTCATTTACCAAGTAGGTATTAAATGGTAAAATAACATTCGCTGTTCTACTCGTACAGTGTCAAAACGATTGGCACCAGTTAATGCTTACTCTAACAGCTCTGTAATGGAGGACAAATACATCTCCCCTTTCCCCCCTCACTGCAGAGTGGGGAAGGCACTTCGAGATAAGTGCCACCCCGGGGAGAAGGGGACATTGTGGGCAAACACACTGTATAAAGCTGTATAAAGTATTATACCTACTGCATTTTTAGATTGAACGAAAATCCTTATCTATAGTTAGGTAGGTACTAGTTCATGCATTTCAGCCTAATAATTTCAACATATGTACCTAGAAATTAGCATACTTATTCTAACTAACTTAACTCTAATTGTTAATAAACATTTTTATTTTATTTTATTTTTATTTATTTACGTAATTTATTTTTTTATTTATATATATACTGACTGTTTGTTTAAACAGTCAGTACCATAATAAATTTATGTATAATTTATGTATTTTTTTTATAATTTTATGGATATTACATTTACATTGTCACAACATTTTTAGCGAATTTTTTTTGCGGATGCTTACGTTATCTAATTAATCTATGTTACAAATTTCATCTAGGTATGTAGGATTAGTTGTTTTGGGAGCATAGGCCTCACCGTGTCGTGTTGGATAGCCGTGGCGAGGTTATATATTATATATTAAATATATTATATTTATATACCTAAATAAATAAATAAAACAAAATAGACAATTGTAAAAACACCAAAATAATTCGAACCGAAAAGTGATTTAATATAAAAATGTTATATCAAGTTCCCAAAATTTTACGTTCCTCCTTTTACGAGTTTTACAAGTTTACAGGACAACGGAGCCATAATTACTTGTAACTTGATACAGCGCGATAGCTACCATGAGACCTATTCAAATAAGGGCAGTTACACACTCATTTTCAAATTGAGACTCCAGACAGTGGGGAAATTTCATATTTTTAGAAAGATTTTTTTGTGTAAGTAGTTCCAGACCCCAAATTTTTTATGAAAAGCGTGTGTCTTGCTTAATTTCAGTCTTATGTTTTTACTGTGGATTTTATTATAGTTAATGATCTAAGTAATACTTCTTTACTGTATTTACAAAAGGCGTAATAAACAAACAAACGAAAAAGATGAAATCTAATGATATATTCTAAAGCAATTCGATCTCTGCTGTCCACAAAAGCAAAGGTATGATCTGTTAAGATCTAATATTTTATAGAAGTTCTTCAAAATTAACTCGTTTGTAGCTTGCCTAAACTAACAACACTGTCTTGGACATAAACAACATGTAACGCGATACTTCCAATCACGGTTTATTGGTCGAAAAGCAATTTTGGCGCGACATAATAAATCCTAAACCGATAGATTCGTCCTCGCGTTGGTTCACTCCACTTTTCACCCTACGAATAGACATTACCTACATTGTCGTTTATATAAAACGAGCTGTTGCACGTGACTTCGTCCGCTTAACTTTATAAAATATAGCCTATGTTACTCGCTGATAATATGGCTTTCCAACAGTCAAAAAAAATTTCAAATCGGTTCAGTAGTTTAGGATTCAAACAAACAAACAAATCTTTACTCTTTATAATATTATTATAGAAGTACCTATAGATCATTTCAATTAAGCCCAAACACGCTATATCTGCTGTTAGTAGCTGATGAGTTGTGTGTCCTGCAGACTACTTGATGTTGTAGTATCAGGACAAGGTTACCATGTCATCGAAATACCACTTAAGTAACAGTATACCAAATTATTTCACTTGCTTAAATCTTAAATTTTACGTAAAACTAAAATCGTTTCGTTAACTAGGAAATCTTCAAACGCCTGAACACATTAGAATAAGAGATCCTTCGTCAAACATGTCGGAGAAGCCCTCGCAGACCGCTGGAATAAATCACCGAATACCATACTAAGTAGGTTGGCGAACAAAAATAAGTACTGCAATAATTCGAGCCACCATGTATTCGAGGAACGCGACACCGATTCAAGCCTGCAGCGAAACTTCTTGTATTTGACAACGGAGCGTCAATATCAAACAACTACTAATTATTTTTAACCGTATTCATACTGTACATACATACTATGTATATAAACTTTACACCTTCTTTTTATATAATACACTTTAGATATTAGTTTGTAAATACTGTAAAACTCTTCAAAAAATCACTCTTTACACAATGTAAAGAGCAAATAAACAAGAGCAGTGTGGAACGAATGTTCACGCCATTCTATTCAATATGTCGGCAAACAGTAAAACGGAAACAGGCTAGAGGAAACTAATAAAAATTCCATCACACACAATAAACACTTTACAGTAAAACAGTTTTCCTGAAATTGAGCAGAGATAAGGAAAATTGGAAAAAAAATGTGAAAAAGAATCAAGTATAATTATACATTTCTGTCACAAGACATATAATATAAAGTCACTTTCCGCTCAAATCTGTCTTTTTATCCGCTATCTTCTTCTGAACTGCGCAATGAATTTTGATACGGTTTATACTGATACAAAGAGTGATATAAGTCCTTTTCTGTATCCCTGAAAATGTATATATAAAATTTCATGACGATCGTTCAACTAGTTAAGACGAGAAAGCGTAATAAACAAACAAACAAACTCACTTTCGCTAAATTAAATTACGATATGTCTAAATGAAAAGTTAGCGTCGCTCATATCCAACAACAATACAAAAGAAAGCATGATTTTGAAAAGACACTTAAAAACGCCTGGAAAATACCACAATGTAGGTACTAATATTTTTCATCGGTTCTTGAACGAGATTTGTCCCCGCGGATCAATTCGAAGCGGGCGACAAAGATGTTTTGGCTCAAAAAACAAATTTGTGTAACTTATCCAGCACTCTGAGACACTCAGTACACACAGACTATATACGAGTAAGAGAGTTCAATTCGTACTGGCTGCTTTTAAAAAAGGTTGGCCGAATTGTTTTCGCAAACGATTGTCGGAATTTTCTGGCCGATAGATTGTAAGATTGAAATTTGTTTCACTACAGTTTGCCTTTATTTTATTCGATCGTTTTGGCAAATATCACGCGAGCGAGTAACGTTATTTTTTTAACCGTATGTAGGTACGCTTCGACGTTGCTGGATATTTTTTTTCTATTTGACAATACAATTTGAACGCGGAAATACACAGAGTAAAAAATTTCCAGCGCGATTTTCTTTACGCATATTATACTTACTATACTATAGTATTATGAATACTATATTATATTATTATACTACATATTATACTATACCTACTATAAGTAGATAATCGTGTCTGTCTGTCTGTTAGTTTTTCGCGCTTTAACTACTTAGCCGATCGTAATGAAATTTTACATAGGTAGGTACCTACCTACATGTTGTCAGCGATCAGCGATATAGGAAAGGACATAGGTACCTTTCATCCAGAAAAAAAGTACTGTTCCCAAGGAATCATCTAAAATTAAAATAAAAAAAAAGAGTTTGTTTGTTTGTTTGGTTGAACGCGTTAATCTCAGGAACTACTGGTTCGAATTGATATAAATCCAAAACAAGTTTTGGATATTCCGTTTATAGAGAAAGGCTTTAGGCTATATAATATAACATTTTGAAAGCGGACGAAGTCGCGGGCAACAGCTACTTTATATATAATATCTATAGATCTCGATATAGTAACTAATTTTACAGAACGAAAACATTCTCTTATTAGATATTTGCATCATTAATAAATCTAATACCTAATACATTTTTATTCACTACAAAAAATTCCAATCTTTTAGCATTGAATCTTTTAGTTACAATGTTACAATAAAAACAACAACAGGAATTAGTTTTTAGACTTAACTACATATCGTTTAAGTCACGCTTCGCAACTTAATTTAAAAATTCCTATTAGTAAGTAGTTTTCTGAGAAAATAAAGAACTGAAGTGAGCAATTTGTCATAGACACTTAACTAAATCCATAGACTAATTTCCGTCAAATTTGCCGCCAAAAAACTGACAGATGTCGTTAGGCCCGCGTGTGGTCGCGTTCGGAAATAATCCAACCTAATCCAACCTGTTTGGTTAACTAATGCGTACCCTTCGATCTTTCCCTGTAACGTGCATATTATTTGTTGAATTATGTCTTTTAACTAATCTGCAAAAACAAAATAAAAGTTAGGAATGACACATATTTTTGTAAATTCTCAACATGTTGACTCAACTGCCGTTTGTATCGTTTAGTTAGAGATTCGTGTTTTGTTGATTCAATCTAAGCTTGAGCAGTTTCATATTATATCTGTGTAAGCATATACAATAAACTTATAATAACTAAAGTTATATATTTACAGCCGCCAGGTGGGCTGCCCAAAATGACTGCACTATACAAAAACAGACCAAAAGTTCATTTACAAAGTTGGTCTTGACCGAAATCGAACTCGGGACCTCTGAGACATCTTATATTTTTATCAAGCATTTTATCAGGAATCTTTAGATTATTCGTAGGGAGCAGTAGGTAATACTTTTTTTTCTAAATTAAAAAAAGTCCTATCTATTTTCTGTATCAATGACAACGTGCATTCAATACTTATTTCATGGTGATCGCTTGAGTAATTAAGGCGTGAAATCGTAACAAACCGACTTACTTTTGCGTTTATGCGGTAGGTATTAGGTATCTAAATTTAGGAGACCAAAACAATACCTATAGGTATTTAAGATATTAGCTACATGTGGCCTAATATATTCTTTATCACTAATTGTGCTAATTTAATATTTACATAAAAAATTTTGTATTTTTAAAGTCATTAATAAACTGTAGTTTATTTAAAAACACGATGTTACCACTCAGTCATCGAGTTAAAACATGTTTAAAATGGGAAACTCTCGGATTAGACAAATGCGTGCCCATTTTGTTCCGGGTGTATTTTTTTGGTGACAGTTTGATAACGGCATCTGGTAATTGTTTTAATGACAGAACGCTACCAAAACTCTCTTGATAAACTGGAACATATATTACCTACATATGTGTAAAATAGAAATAGATGTTTTAAAATTTCTTATAGTATAGTTTGCCGACACGTTTGGTCTATGCTAGTGGCTAGTAACCCTAGCTGTTAACCAAGCGGTCGCGGGTTCGAATCCCGCTAGGGGCAAATGTTTATGTGTTAACATTTTACCTTTGTACCTGAGTCATGGATGTTTTGAATTTATAATATATATGTATTTACAAAAAAAAAAGTATTGTATGTAGTATATCAACTGTCTGGTATCCATAATACAAGCATTAAGTTGCTTACTTTGGAACTAGATGGTGCTGTGTGGAATGTGTGAATATTTATTATTATTTTATTTGTTATTTTTATTATTATAGTTCTTATAAACTCATGTAGATTCAGTCTAAATCTAATAAACAATGCTGATTTATATACAGAACAATAATGTTTATAATTTTCGTATGTAAATAATTGATAAATTGAAACATATATTACATTATGTGTAAAATAGAAACAGTTGTTTTTATACTACTTATACTATAGTTCTTATAAACTCATGTAGAGTTATGTGCTATGCTATTTAGATTCAGTCTAAATCTAATAAACAATGCTGCTTTAGGTGTAAGTATTCAGAACAATAATGTCTATAAATTTTCGTAAGTAAATCTCAAAGTATGTATATTTTATGTAACAGACAACAATTCGAATTTGATTTAGGTATATACACGCAAAGCTCTTAGTAAAATGATATTTATCCGATGCACGTGTTTACACTGTAAATTTTCAAATCATCTTTCAAATAAGCTTTCAGCGAACATTAAGCTTCAAATCAACATAAATGTATTAAAATATGGCGTATAAAAAACAAATAAACTGGTAACTTGTACTAAATTTAAGTGCATTAGTTTATTGTCCATTTGGATACAGTCGAGACGAAAAGTGTTCAAAATCAAATATAAAACGTATTCACTAAACTTTAACAAACCGAATGAATATAGGTAGGTACCTACTCCTTTGGTCCTTAATATTTTCATTCACAGTTATTATAAATATCATTATAGAGCAATACAACGTAATAATAAATGTACCTAATATTTACATACTAGCTGGTGCCCGCGACTTCGTCCGCGTTCTGGATGAAAGGTACCCTATGTCCTTTTTGGAGTCCCAGACAACGTGTATGCAAAATTTACAACGCCATCTAGGGAATTCTGTTTGAAGCAATGTAGTACTCTAATTCATCTAATCTCACTTCGAATAATGGAAAAAGTCTGTTAACAGATGGCACTACATGTTATTATAGTTAATAAAATTACGTTACGTGTTAATAAAATTAAAGCTGCTGCCCGCGACTTCGCCCGCGTAACTTAGTAAATTATGTACTTAAACCTTCCTCGAGAACCACTCTACCCATTAGTGAAAACCGCATTAAAATCCGTTGCGTAGTTTTAAAGATCTAAGCATACAAAGGGACATAGGGACAGAAAAAGCGACTTTGTTTTATACTATGTAGTGATACCAAGAAATATATCCCATTATATTAATATCAAGAAAATAGTTTCTTTTTTTAAGTTAATAAAGTTTAATTCAGATATAATTAAATTTAGTATTTGGGATGTTGAATTGAATTATTAATATTTTTTGCTATTCTAACGCACAGCCAAAAGTAACACACAATTAAGCTTCAACACCGTGCGAAGTCGGGGCGGAGCTTTGTGAATTTCTAATAAAAGGAAGACTTTTGTGCTCGATATTACATCTGTCAACACTTGCGTTAAAAGCGCGGGAACAACACGTTTTGTGTTCAATAACGTTTTAGCGAAACGTTCTAAAATAGACAACGTTCAGAATAAATTAATAGCTGTCAAGTTTGAAAAGATGGCGCGAACCGATCACACGATGACAGTTTTATACGCAACCATTTTGGAGTGCATTTAGTAAATGCGGATAAATATTATTATTAGAAGTTAACCGTGGTGTAACGAGTTTATGAGAACGGTTTATTTTTGTACTTGAGAGTTTCGTCTGAATCAGGATGTTCCGGGAACGAAGCCAACACCCAAACATAGACTACTTAATGTTGTAATAATGCATTTATATGTCATTAGAATCTGACATTTCATTAAGCTTGTATTCGGCCTTTGAGTATTCTTACGCCTGATTTCTTTTAAAGTTAAGGTCACGTTAAGGTCGACAAACAACCTGACTTTCCATTTGATGCTTTAACACAAGCACCGCTACAAGGTGCTGCAAGTAGGGTTAAGGTTGAGGGATTGGTTAGGCTCTGGCATTCCTTACTCATTCACCAAACACATTTCGTGGTAAGGTGTAAGGTATTGCTGGTTATGTCACGGTAGGTAGTTTTCTGCAAGGGAGTGGTTACTGCCACCACAAGACGATCTACTCAAATGACTGCGAAACGCAGTAATGCCCTGCTTTCACATCCAGACACAGAGCCAACTTTGAAAAGTTATATTCAAAGTTGATCTTACCGGGAATCGAACCCGTGAACCCCTATTAGTAGAACAGTCATCGAAAGGGCTCGTCGATGAATATTATTATAGAACCTACTATTTATTTTATTTCTACAATTCTACATACCTACTTTGGTATTTACCATAAATATTTAATTTTGAAGTGATGGGGTCACGATCTTGCAACAAATTATACAGATATTTTTTTTAAATAATTTGTTTTTTTTGGCTAAGTATCAGGGTACAAAAAAGTATACCTATAGGATAACTTTTATCCAGAAAAAAGTAAGTATAGATACTAGGTAAAGTAGGTACTTATAAGTACTGTTCCCAACAGATCAGTAAGAAAATTTAAAAATAAAACTCAATGGTTTAGAAAAATTAATATATAAGAAATTATTGTTTGTAAGCTAATCTTTTTTACCAATAACTGCAATGGAATCCTAACAATACCTATTAATACTTAGAAAAAAAAATAAAGATTTCTACTTTTAGAAGTATTTAGAACTTTTGATAAAATGCGATCGGACCAAAAGCAATAAAATAAATAAAAGCAATAAAGGTTAGGTTGTAGTATGGATAATTTAAATTCTTATGCAAGATTTTTCTTGAATCTTGGAAATAAGAAAGGATTTGTATCTGTCCTGCCATCTACACTGTGTCAAGAGGAATATTTTTCTTAGCGACATCTAGCATTCGTTATTGAAACATCTTGTTCATCGAACTACTAATAGATTGACCTTTTTACGATAGATGTCGCTGTATAATTTTGCGTTCATTTCACGCAAAACTTCTTATTTGTCATTGGTTAACACAAAATTAATTTTTTGTTTGTATTGTGTATTTTCTCACTGATTACATATAAATATTTCAAAATCGATTAAATTCATTGTCTGCTTTGATAGTATAGGCATTGCAAAATTGTAATTAGTTGTTTACACTCGTTAAATTAATAATTTTGTGTAGAATAGAACGTTTTTACCAAGCAATTCCACCAACATAGAAGAAATTAGTTAGATCGGAAATCAGTGCTACCATTTTAGCGTTTTTGCCGCTAAATAAAGCGCTTTATAACTTTTAATATAACCAAAAGCAATATTTTATTTTAGAATGTAACTCGATTTAATAAAGCATAAACAATATAATATGGAGATTTTCTAAAAAAATATAATTCTATAATTTTGAAATCAACCAAATTATTTGACAACTACATATGTTTTGGAATGTCTTGGAAACGCAGATAAATGGTTATTTAATATTTTATTAGGCAATATTGATTTTATTAAGTATATACCTCATAAAATAACAAAAGGCATACCTACATTTTTTTTTTTACAATTCGGGAACATAATTTAGCATTTTTATTAATCGTAATTATTATAAATTCTAGCGCTTTTCCCAGTGTTGTTAGCGCTAACCGGGTCTGTTGTTCTGGCAGCACTGTCGGAAATCCACCATTTTCCCTTTGTAACAAACCGGTGTTCACAACACGTGCGTACTATCAAATTACATGGATAACTTGCGTGTCCGTGTTTAAAACCAACTAATATAGTGGACAAAGAGGCGCGCTGTGATTTCGTATACAGGTGATACACAAAATAAACCACAATGAACACCGAGAAGCTTAAAAAATTGCAATCCCAAGTGCGTATCGGCGGCAAGGGTACCCCGAGACGCAAGAAGAAGGTTGTCCATGCGACCGCAGCCACAGACGACAAGAAATTGCAATCTTCCCTCAAAAAGTTATCAGTGAACACTATCCCCGGCATCGAGGAAGTGAATATGATCAAAGATGACGGCACAGTCATCCATTTTAACAATCCAAAGGCGCAGGCCTCACTGGCGGCTAACACTTTCGCTATCACTGGTCACGGTGAGAACAAACAGATAGCTGAAATGTTGCCAGGCATTCTGAGTCAACTCGGCCCCGAAGGGCTGAATCAGTTGAAGAGGCTGGCGTCTACCGTGACAGCGCCGAAACCGATCGATGAAGACGACGAAGTTCCTAACCTCGTGGGAAACTTTGACGAGGCATCCAAACAGGAGGCCAATCCTGTACCAGTCGAGGAAAAAGAAAAAGAAAAGGAAAAGGAGAAAGAAAAGAAACAAGAGGCGGAAACCAAAGCAGATAAGAAAACTGACTAAATAACCTCTCTGGCAGAGTGAATTAGTTTATATATAATTACAAAAGCCCCCTTCTGTGTTTTAAGAACGCTAGGGTTTCCAAAGCCATTGCTAGTGTGTCTCAAAAGTTTACTTTTCTTAATTTAGTAATAAAATATAATTTTACAAAAACTAAAGTTTTTCATAGTTATTTTGTAAAAATCTCTATATCTTATTTTCTGTTGTGGTTAATGGTGCTTAACGAAGTTATGCGATTCAATCATGACTGGACTTGGAAATCCCATATGCAGTCCCCAATATTTTAAAAAAAATAATATGCTTCTAAGAAATATTAATACTTTAAACCATTCACATACGAAGAGAAATTTTAAGTAATCTCTCGTGAATAGAAGATAAGTGTTATATTAAAATAATATCTGTTACTGTCATATTGGTAAAATAATAAAAAAAATATTTTTGACACTGGCGTTATAGGGAGTTATATAAAATAATTAACAATGTGTATGTATGTATATCAACTATTATTTTATCTTTTCTTTTTCAAATTAGTCAAACCTACTCTAAAGTTATAACTATAACTCTGGTTTAACTACATATGTATTTACATTGGGATGAGAGGAAATCATACAAATGTTTGGTTACATTATGAGCTAACATGATAAAAATTATAAAAAAAATATATTGTAAAATTAAAAGATTAGGGTTTTAGGCTGTGTTTACACCGTCAATAAAGCTTTAGTCGAGTACATGATCTTGTTTTTAATTTTAACTTAAATATGGTATTCAAATATGTATTGTACTCCAAAGTAAAATATGACAATAGATTTATAAAAAAATATCCATGTCTTAAACGAAATTATTGGGTACTAGCTGTTGCAAATGACTATTCATATAAAATATAGCCTAAGTTACTCGCTGTTAATATAGCTTCCCAACAGTGAAAGAATTTTTCAAATTGGTCCAGTAGTTTTGGAGCCTATTCAATTCAAACAAACAAATCTTTCCTCTTTATGATATATTGATTATTGCCCTTAGTCCACCTCTGTGAAGCACGGGCAAGGAAAACTGCCTTTCTGCCAAAAGAAAATGTTCACCTAGGTGGACTACAGGGATTTTTATTGCCCGTAATACACATATCGGTATTTTCAAGTTTTCAACATGTTAAGATCGACGGACAGGCTATCGGTCGACGATAGTAGGTACAAAAAAGCAAAACCATGGGTGCTGCAAGTTCGCTGCCAACCAAAGTAGGATAGGACAATGGGCGCTCACATCCCTTACTCATCAAAACACTCCCTTACAGAAGACCACCATGAAACAGTGGTTATTTCTGTAAGGGAGTGGTTGCTGCTGCCGGACGGACAGCCCAAATGAATGCAACTGTGCCTTGTCACAACAACTTATGACAATAATTATAAGGTATCTGATACAAATAAGTAAAAAATTGATTCACTTTGATAATAATAGTTTATTTATTTGCTAAACATAGGTTATATTTACTATATTCCAACCATTAAGGGTATGCAAGTATCTACTTAATTTATTATTTTGATTAGGTACCTACTCATTAGCTAGCTATATAATATAACGAACATTGGGTGATAGGGTCTGTGTAGGCTTATATAGGTATGCATTGCAGTATTTTTTATGAACAGCCTATATATAATATATAAAATTATATGAAGCTGCAATCAATATGGTCTGAATGGAAATAATGTGTGTACCAGATGTGTACCTACATATTATGTACACACGAAATGGTAAGTAGAATGGAAACGTATTTCTCCAATTTAATTAATCGGAAGATAAATGTTATGACGCAGCCAAAACCAAAACCAAAATGAACCAAAAAATTCAAAATTACTTTCTTAAATGCATGAATTTTAATTTTTTATGACTCATGTACTTTATTTATTGATGAAATGTGAGTCCGTGCGGAAAGATAATTAGAGAATGGACGCGGCGTATAACTGTATAGGGAACTAAACTAACATAACTTAATGTTAGTTCCCTACGCCGTTTTACCAATAAGTTTTATTAGAGTAGTATAAAATTTAACTACATAATTTATAAAAGTATCAAGATGTTTATAGTCGAACCCATTAGAACGGTAGCAATACTAAATCTATGGTCGAACCATAAAATAACGTAAAATAACAAATACAATAATTAAGCACAGTAGCGCCCTCAATTAATACGTCGCTTCTCTTTCCGCACAGACTAATAATTTTTATATTTTATTGTTAAAAACAAATACCTATACGTTTATGAAGTATAATATTCATTTATAACCTATTTACTTGGTTTTCTTATTCTTTAGAGCCGCTACCTTCTTTATCCTTTTCTAATATTTTTGGCGCTTTCTTTAAAATTTACACTCTGTCTACACTAGCTCTATCTACCCTTATTTGACTCCTTTCAACGGACACTTTTAGATGCACAGATGTGCTCCTTTATCTATCCTCCTTGGTTAAATTCTTCTCAGCACTGGACACAGAATACTGTATATATAATACACATAAACAAGGAGTTGAGAATGACAAACCCAATATGACATTGACAATTGTGTTTTGCGATTGAAAATGACATGGCAGTGACACTGAAAAAGGAATTGTTATATTTATTTTTTTAATTGTTTATTATATAAATATTTTGTTAATTCTATACTTAATTTTCATTAATTTATATACTTACAAAATTATTAGCAACATGATAGCGAGGCTTTTAACAGACGATTTGCCCAAGTGCCGTAACACATGTGTCGCATCATATTTTTCGCGTCTTGGTGGCCAAAACAATGCTACCGACGATTATTTATGTTTCTACTGTAAAACTGAAGAAAATTTGCAAGTATTTCAAACATTGTAATAGGTTAGCTATATGAAATAATACGTCCAAATTAATATGTAAAATAAACTGTTTCAGTTGTCTCTATGGAGTGTTTGAGCCACAAAATGGTCTCAATGCAGCGAGATTCATTATGCAACGGATGGCAGCAGAGATACTGTTTCCACCTCCTACGGCTAATAATACTGATGAAGAGATTAGAGACAGACTAAGGTATAAACATAAAACATAAGCCACACTTCACTGTGGCTCAGTCAGCAATGTTACATGGTGGCCAAAACAACGGTCAACATATGAAAAATATGTTTTATTTTATAAAAGAAATCAGTATCCATTGGAATTTTGGGAAAAAAGTATATAAGATCATTCCTCTGTTTAAATGCAATGTTGTGTAAAAATTTCAAGTCAATCTGTTAGCTAGTTTTTGAGTAATACACAATTTATTATATATATAGATGTATTATTATATTATCATAGATAAAATACTCTGATAAAGGACTATTTTATTTGTGATATTATTTTAAATATTTATTAAATTATAAATATATTTAATTGTTATTATTTAAAAAAAATACTCAAAAATTACACATATTGTTGACTAGATTACAACTTTTTTTATAATATGTCACTTTTCTGTTCAATAGATGATATGTGATGTGTCTTAGTTAAAATTAAGACTTGTCACTTTTCAGAAATGCTTTTATATCAGTGGAAAAAGCCTATATAGAGAATTACGATGGTATGATCGCGGAAAGGACAAGTTTGCAGTATCAATTACATATGTATAATGATGAGGTATTTTATTTATTTATCTATTACAAATGTTTTATTTATTTATTTTAGGACAATTTCACATAATATAATAAGTATAATCATGCCAAAATTTCATTTCTAACGTCTATCAGTTGGCTACTTAGTGCTTTAGTTTTAAAAGGTACTAAGAGAAGTAATGAATTTTAAAACTTACAAAGATTTTCGTACCCTGACTGTACTGCCTTGCAAATATATATATATATAAAAATAGATTGTAATACTAAAAAATTTTCATTAACTTAAGGTTGATATCAAGCTTGATTGAATACAGACAGTCAAGAAAATAAACTATTTAAACTATTTCTTTTGTTACATAAGTTTTTACTGCTAACATGACATGTTTTTTAATTTATTATTAACGTTAAGATCGTCAGACAGGCTGACCGGTCCACTTGATGGTAGGTGGTTACCGTCGCCTATAACACAAGCAACGCCACTGGTGCAGCAATTGCACGATTAACGAAAAAAGGGAATGGAATGGCACCTCTGTCCGTAAGGAAGTGGTTGCTGTCGCCAGACAGGCTGTCAGACGACCTTCACACATTAAAAACAAAAACCACTAACGTCCCACGAGTCCTTTAACAATAGAAAATTATCCTCATCAGATATCCCAAGAGTACGATAAAATTCTCGCCCGTCTGAAGGAAATCGACCATCACCTGTCCGGAGGTGCGACTGTTGTGCTGGCCTTAGTTCACAACAATAAAATGTTCGTAGCGAACGTAGGCGAAACTAGAGCCCTAATGTGTCGGACGGACGACAACTCGGTGCTTCGAGTCGTACAACTGACAGTGGACCACAGTCTCAATAATGAGGATGAAATACTGAGGCTGTCCCAGTTGGGATTGGACGTGCATAAATTGAGAAATGGTGAGTTTTCAATAATATTTGGTGTTTTTTTTTAATTTGAAGGAGTAATTTGACATTTTTAATTTGAAGGGTTGCAGGTTAATTTTTGACTATAAAAAAAAAGTGATGTCACGTGATTAAAAATCTTACCGTTATATAAAACCTATAATGCTTTATAGAACATTAATTCAGCTCAGCTCCTATAAGTCAGCTCAGTACCCTGGGTAACTAGTTGGGTACCCATTCTCCATGGTTTTAATGATTTGACTGATGGAGCAATGATGAATTCTTCCAGCTCAGTACCCTGGGTAACCAGTTGGGTACCCATTCTCCATGGTTTTAATGATTTGACTGATGGAGCAATGATGAATTCTTCCAGCTCAGTACCCTGGGTAACCAGTCGGGTACCCATTCTCCATGGTTTTAATGATTTGACTGATGGAGCAATGATGAATTCTTCCAGCTCAGTACCCTGGGTAACCAGTTGGGTACCCATTCTCCATGGTTTTAATGATTTGACTGATGGAGCAATGATGAATTCTTCCAGCTCAGTACCCTGGGTAACCAGTTGGGTACCCATTCTCCACGGTTTTAATGATTTGACTGATGGAGCAATGATATATTCTTCCAGCTCAGTACCCTGGGTAACTAGTCGGATACTCATTCTCCATGGTTTTAATGATTTGACTGATGGAGTAATGATGTATTATTCCAGCTCAGTACCTGGGTAACCAGTCGGGTACCCGTTGTCTGGGTAATTACCTGGTGAAGGGTCTGTACAAAGCGTTTCCAAGTATATCGGCAGCGACCAGCGAGCCCGTAGTGGCTGCCCCAGAAATACACGGACCAATTGCTCTAGACCAGTCTTGCAGGTACTTAATCAAAATTAATAATAATAATTTATTTATAAATTAACAAATCTATGAACATATGTTTGTAAAAAAATATATAAATTGCATAATTTTGTATAAATTGCAAAAAAATATCCATAATGTATTTACATGTTAATTTTCATTATATGTTTATTTAGCTATAATTGAAAAATATTTTGGTAATTTTTTTATTTATAGTTTTTTTGCTTTATCGCATGTGTAAAAATGGTAGGGTCCAAAAATTTTTGAACTGAAATATATGTATGTATATTGTTAAAAAAATATACATATTTTTTGTTTAAACCATATAATTATTTTTTAAGATATAATTTGTCATTTAGGTTTTAACTTTTATGAC
Organism: Synanthedon tipuliformis; assembly: GCA_947623395.1. Taxonomy (NCBI): domain Eukaryota; kingdom Metazoa; phylum Arthropoda; class Insecta; order Lepidoptera; family Sesiidae; genus Synanthedon; species Synanthedon tipuliformis. The sequence continues at coordinate 1,072,076 of OX392429.1, read as the reverse complement.
CTTTTTTGAAGAATACTAAGTTGCGATATTTTCATCATCTTTTAAATCGAATATTGGTGTTAGTCCAAGTTGTTATAATAGTTTCTATTTTTTTTAATTAATAAATTTATTTGTTTTACAAACAGATTCTTAGTACTAGTCAGCGCCGGCGTTTACAAGCGCATACAGGAGATGAGAGGCAACAGCGAACAGACAAACAAAAACCTAGCTCAGATTATAGTGGAGAATTTCAGAAAGGAGACGGACTTCAAGAAGGTCAGCAGGTCCGTCTTGGAGGAGATCGAGGAGGAGTTCGTCACATATTGCGTCAAGAACGGCCTAACGCCGAAGCCGAACAGTCACACGTCTCTATTGATTAGGAATTTCAACTTTCTGCCGCCCGTAGAAGACTCAAATTCGAACGATCAAACACCAGTGGTCCGATTCAATCCGATAGTGCAATCGAAATCGAACACTCTGCTGAACGAAATAGATTCGGAAGTGTATTCGTCCGGCAACGAGGCGACCAATTCGAATTCGATCGTGGACACGAATCGATCGATAGAATCGAGCTCGTCGGACATATATTCGAATAGATCGGACAGCAACAGGAGGATTAAGGGTTACGTGGACTTCACTAGTTACTACGAGAGGGTGGCGGAGGCAAGAAAGAATGGAACGTTACCGGATTTCATAAAGTGACTGGTAAGATTTAGATCCATTGACAGTTTAACATAGTAAATTTGTTTTAGATTTAGATCTGTTGGACAGTTTAACATAGTAAATTTGAAAAAAAAAATGCGATTCGTGCGAGCCACGAAGCTCGAGTGACTCATCAACCATTTTTATGGTTTTAAATTTTCTACTTTTAAAGCTTGATTAGGTACTTAATAAAAAAATATATTATATTAAAATCAAAGATATCAGTTATTTCTGCATTAAAATTAAATAAAAAAAGAAATCAACAACCGTTGAAAAATTACTGCTTTGTCAATTTTTTTTTGTCAAATAATGCGTTTCTCGAGATAGGATAAAAACCTTTATTTTTTTTTTATTAGCTAATAGAGATTTTTTTTTAATATAATATAGGTTTGAAACATAATACGAACACGAAAATACTGTTTTCAGTGAAATGACTAATTTAAATAAGTATTATAATGACTTAAGTTTAATTGTGATTTTTTATTTTTTATTTTAACAAATATATTGTTTTGTGTATAAAGTGTAAAATATATTGTTTGTATAATTTAGTTTAGGCAATAAATGATTGAATATTTAAACTTTTTTTTTATATAATATATAATTTTGTATTAGTTTAAGTATAAGTACTTACAACATTTTAGTCTACTTAATTTTAAACTAAAGTAGAAAAAGGTTCTCTTGTGAGCTTGTGAGCTTCTTTATACCTTTATACAGTTTAGGGAATAAAAGAGACAGTAAATATCTTTAAAAATTTAATCATTTATTATCAAAAGAAAATCGGTAGTTACTAAGTATATATAAAGTTAATAATGAAACATTTAAACAGGTTTGTAGTCCAACTTGCTCTCCAGCTTCTTGTTATCGGCCACTTTGCGTACAGCCTTCATGAGATCCTCCTGTTGGTAATACAACAGAAAAAAATTAAAAACTCAAAAACAACTGAGCCAATTTTAAAAATTCTTTCACCTATGGAAAGCTATATTATCAGGGTGTAACATGGGCTATATTTTGTATATAGTAACGCGGACGAAGTCGCGTGCAAAAACTTAGTTAGATAAGAAATAACTTCGCCACTGTTAACCCTTTAGTTTAACCGCTTGGTTTTGTATTTTTTTAATTTTTTTTTTAGAGAAAGCAACAATAATTTAAAAATAAACAGTATACAAGTAGAGCAATTTGTCATACACTCTGGCGAAATGAACAAACAGTTTTGACATAATATATGTTCCACTAAAAATTATATTCGAGTCCAATCTGTCATACTGTGCATTAAAACTGGTTGGAAATTTTTTACCATACAGTTCTATCATATCATAGAGTAGAACTGTTTGGACTAACCCAAAATCCGACTCTGGTGGCTAAAGGATTACCTAATATTAAAAATAATAAGGGCACATACCTGAATGATGTACTCGCGTTCAGCTCTAATGGCGAAGAGTCCGGCCTCGGTGCAGACGTTCCTCAAGTCGGCTCCGTTGAACGTGTCCGAGAGCTTCACTACGGCCTCGTAGTCCATCTCGCCGTGCTTCGCTATCGGCGCCGCGTGAATCTTCAGAATCTCCAATCTAACCAACATCAAACAAACACTCTGTAAACATTATGTTGATGTTGATGTTGACATAATGTCAACATCAGCTGGACGACTGGTGATGTCACGCGTGTTCTGAGCGCTCGTCCACGCGCGCTCACTTTGACAGTCCGGCGACTGGTGACGCCACGCGTGTTCCGAGCGCTCACTTTGACAGTCCGGCGACTGGTGACGCCACGCGTGTTCCGAGCGCTCGTCCACGCGCGCTCACTTTGACAGTCCGGCGACTGGTGACGCCACGCGTGTTCCGAGCGCTCACTTTGACAGTCCGGCGACTGGTGACGCCACGCGTGTTCCGAGCGCTCGTCCACGCGCGCTCACTTTGACAGTCCGGCGACTGGTGACGCCACGCGTGTTCCGAGCGCTCGTCCACGCGCGCTCTCTTTGAATTTTTTTAATGTTTTAATATATATATTTTTATTATAAAACCCCCATTAGTTAGTAAAAAGCATACCTGGCCTGCTCGTTGGGCAGCGGGATCTCGATCTTGCGGTCGAGTCGTCCGGGTCTGAGGAGGGCCGGGTCCAGCGTGTCCGGTCTGTTGGTGGCCATGATGATCTTAACCTGGCCCAGCGAGTCGAAGCCGTCCATTTGGTTCAGCAGCTCCATGAGCGTCCGCTGGATCTCGCGATCCGCACTAGTGCCCTCCGAGAACCTCCGACCGCCTGAAGCAGTTCATTCCTCACTTTAGTTTAAACCGAGTCTGTGTTTTTTTTTTGTGGTCAATGTCAAATTACATTACTGGGAGAGGCCGAGAAACCGAGCAACTGTGGGCCGAGAAGTATTGAAAATACGAGGCGAAGCAGAGTACTTTGTAAGTGAATTTAAAAGGGCACTTTTTATCCTGGAAAAATGTTAGGTTCCTGTGGGATTTAAAAAAACGTTGGACATTAAAAAAGTGAGGAAAAATCACCAATGGCGTCTATTTCGTCCATGAAGATGATGCAAGGTTGATGGTCCCTCGCATAATTGAACATCTCGCGGATGAGACGAGCCGATTCACCGATGTATTTGTCCACTATCGCCGATGAGACCACCTGGGAATAAAATCAAAGATTTTTCCAACTTAGATCCTATTTCCCATCAAATGGACCTTTATTCCCTTATACCTTTACATGCTCGCTTTGCTCTTTATTTCCCGTGTCCATGCTCATTTCCGTGGAAATGGGCCATATTATGTAAACGGCGTGTTACATTCACTATCAAGATTTGGCTGTGCATCACTCAAATTGACGCGATGGCGTCATCGTGAATGCCCACCTTAAGGCTGGTTTTCGTGTCACGCTGATCATCAGCGCCGAGGCCTCAGCGCGTAAGCGCGAGACGCTGGTTTTCGTGTCACGCTGACAGGCCAATATGTATGGTGCTATGAAGCGTTTTATGATTGTACTCGTCGGCACGTGCGGTCAGCGGCGACACGAAAACGCTCATTCAAGGCGCGTGGAGGGCGTTCGGTGCCGACCGCTCAGCGGCGCTAACGCGTGGCGCGTACGGCTGAGTACAGTTCAGTAAGCATGTCAGCGCTGACTTTCAATGTTACACGAAAATCAGCCTTAGATGTTACACGTAACATATAAAAACAAAGAAAATACCTTCAAAAAGTTAGCGTCCAACTGCGAAGCGACAGCCCTCGCCAATAGTGTTTTTCCAGTTCCCGGAGGTCCGTACAAGAGACATCCCTTGGGAGGAGTGATGCCCACTCGGACAAACAACTCCGGATTGAGCAATGGCAACTCTATCACCTGAAAATAAGTGTCAACACGCTATTTATACGGACTGAGAATTACGAACACTTTTAGGCACAAAATTGGAAAAAAATCAAACACAATGTTTCAGGCATCAATAATAATAAATAAGAAAGTAGAAAGTGAAAAGTGATTAAGATCGAAAATACCTCTCTGAGTTGTCTGATCTGTTCCTGAAGACCACCGATGGCCGCATAAGTCACATCGCCAGGATCCTCGTGACTCATGTTGTACACGAGAGGATCAACCTGAAATTAATAAAAAAAATGGGCTATTTCATACTTCTCGCCCGGGTTTAAAATAAAAACTATCCTATCTTTTAAGTTGGACCAAATTACACATAGTTAGGTACAAAGTTTTATCAAAATCGGTTCAGTAGTTTAGGAGTTCAAACAATGTAACACGAAATTTATATAGAACTATATAAAAAGATGTTTTTTACATGTTAGTCGTACAATACCTCTCTTGGTAAATGCCTCATGATGGTAAGAGTGGTCATGTCCAGGGCGACCCTGGTGCCACCTTTCAACTTGTTTTTGTCCAATTGACGACGGCATCCGACTACATAACGAGGGCCGTTTGTAGCTTTCACAATGACTGGAAAGTTATTTTACATTAATTTATGAAGAATATCAGTTATTGTTTGATATAATTACAAAAAATTACTTGTAATTGGTAAGTTATCGTTTAGCATTAGAAAGTTACTAAGTTAAGCCAGTTTTTTTGTTCTGGCCCAGAGCCTATTTTCCTTGTTTTATAGGTGAACTTATAATATACCAGTAAATAGAGCATAAAATACTTATTCCATTGGCAACATAGTGATTTTCTTAAAAATAGAAATTAAATATTACTTACATTTCTCTTCAGTCAATTGCTTTAGAACTTCGCCCACAATTTGACCAACACTTTGTAGGGCTTTCAAATCATTTTCACTCTTGTCGTACTGCTTTGTGAGATCTTTTAGCTGTTCCCTCACTGGTAACACATTAAGACATTTTGTATAAATAATATAAATAAATAATAAATAGCCTTTATTTGTCTAACCAACAAATATGGTCGGCACTGCTCTGGTCTCTGGTCATTCGGGTAACTACATTATCTAGTAAATTTGGACCTTATTTCGCTATTTTTGACAAAATCATTTGGATATTTTCTGTCACCAAGCAACAAGGACTTTTGAAAGCAAGTGTACAGTGGTACACAATTCTATATAAAGTTATATTGCTTATTGCGCCACATATTGGTCTAATATATCTTTTAATACAAAAACAACATAAGTATAAAAATATACCTACATTACAAGAAAATTATACAAAATGCAGAAAGCTACAAATTATAACCTGATTTTGTACAATTATGAACAGAATTTTTTTTTGAAATAATCGAAGTTTAAATATTTTAAAAATGAAATAGAGAGATGATACACAATTTTTAATTTTATTTGTAACAAAATAACAGAAGATGATTAAGCATAAATTAAGGGCATAATACTCACTATCTTTAAGTCTGGATTCTACTTCTTTATGCTCCATAAGTTTCTTTCTGTAATCTTGGAAGGCTTTTTCCCTTAAAGGGTCTGCGGTCGAAGAGGCAGCCGGCATTTTTATAAGATTATAATAGCAGAATTTATTTAATATTATGTGAAAATTGTGAAATTGAATTGAATGACGATCACAAATTCGATCGACAACAATACAATTAAAAACCTTTATTTGACATGACACTTGACAGTGACTGATTGACACAGTAAAAAGTGCCATAGGACAAAAAAAGAAATTTTTAGTTACCTGTGATCATTTAAATATGTACCTCACAAACTAAATAGTAGATACTAACGTATCAGACGGAAATCTGCAGTACAAATGCACTGGACATGAGCTCGAGTACTTTAATTTCACCTGATTAGTCATAGCAAAATAGAACATTTGACTTTCCCGCCCCTCTCAGCCTCTCACCCCTTTGTTTTTTTACGGGCTATTAGTCCTTGAATTTATTTTTCACAATTAAAACACAGTAAATAATGCGTACATATTTATTTTTTAGGATATAGACAAACATAACATGGACTTAATATACGACTTAAATAGAAACTAGAATAGAATTAAATAGAACAATAACGCCCGTACTAACAAAGTGTGCGATAAACTCAACACATTACACTATAACACTGCACATCCACTGAGTCCTGTCACGAACTTGTATTTTCTGGCACACAGCACTTATAATACGTACTTAATACTTAATATAATATACATATGTATCCAAAGATTGTTATTAATAAATTAGTAGATATATAAAGGCGGAAATTAATCGACGCAACAATATAAACAACAATGACCTTACAAAACAAAATGGCTTCCTCTCTTAGTACAGATCGCTATAAGCAATCAAGGCGATGAGAGGGGAGGTGAAATGTCATGTTCTATTTTGCTATTACCACAGGCTATAAAATTCCTATGTCTAGTGAATTTTCCTTGAAGATTACCAGCCGTGATGTACATATTCTATTAATTTACTTGGAAACATTTTTTGCGAAGGGTAAGACTGCCTGTTGGCGTCGCTGTGCCCTTATAAAACTCCAACTCTATACTAACCGGCTCTGCGCACTGCATTGAGCTCTCATACTTTAGCGCATGTATCCAATATGGAGACTATACTATGGTAAAAGACTATTAATTTTAGCAGATTTCAAAGTAAATTTTTATTGTTGTATTAAATTACTTTTAATAAACCAACTAGCCTTTACCTTCTTTGGATTGTCTCCATTCCATGGCCTCACTTTAGGTAACAAGTGTTGTAACACGATAGATAGGTAGGTAAGTATCGTGTATCGATTGTAATATTTTTAGCATTCTTATGTAGGTATTTACGAGTACATATTACATTATATACAGGGCAACTATTCTACTGTATCTACGTGTAAATATGCTGAACTGATTGTGATGATTTTTTTTATGTGTTTTAGTAGGTTTTTGGATGACTTTGTGAACAAATGGACCGTTTTTTCGGTCACAACATCACACATACTGGTCTTCTGTCCACCCTCCAAAATTGCCGGAAATCAAACCAGGTACCCCTAGGACGGAGGGTTAAAGCAAGCACCTTAACCGCACATTCAACGGTCTCGTCTGTAAATTATATAATTTAAAATAAACGCAAATTATGTATTAGTTTATTTAAAAAAATATAAAGTTTGTGTCTAGGTAGAAACATCTAGAAATTGTCAAATGCCCAGGATAACCCGAGGGGTAAATGAACACTATAGGTAAGTTATATTCTTCTAATATAAAGAGGAAAGATTTGTTTGTTTGAATTGAATAGGCTCCGAAACTACTGGACCGATTTGAAAAATTCTTTCACTGTTGGGAAGCTATATTATCAGCGCGTAACTTTTTTTATAAAGTTACGCGGACGAAGTCGCGTGCAACAGCTAGTTTTTAAATAAATAAGTAAAATTATCTAGGCATCAAATGAAAAGGTATAAAATAATGTCGAAATCGTCGTGTTAGTAATAGCTAAAGCTTTATTTGCATTTAAAGGCCTCCGGCAATTGAGAAGATCAATTTCCCTTTTTCATATAATTACTTCTGCAAACTAGAACCAAATTTACTTTAGAAAATTGTTTGAACAATTTTGTAAACATTTGCCAATTTCCAATACTTATTGGTGTTGGTAATTTTTATATTAAATTTGGCTCTACGCAGAATATTATTTTAATAAATTTTATTTTATTGTAAAACTTCTTAAAGACATCGATGGCTAAAAAATACTTAGGCTTGCATCACTAATCTATTTGGAATCTAGGTATAGGTTTGGATTTTTAATATGTATGAATTATGAATTGAGTTGTTAGAATTTTTCGAAGTCTACATTTTCATCTTTTTTTCACGCATAATAATATGGGTTATACGAGTAAGTAGTACTAATTCAAACTTAAGGGTTAGCAACCTTCTTCGTTTATTACTCTTTCGATTAGTGAAAACAGTATCAATATCTGTTAAGAAATTATCGGAGAAACAGATAGAAGTGGACAGCGATTTTATTTTATAACTAGTTGTTGCACGCGATTTCCGCCCGCGTAAATTTATAAAATATAAGTAGGTAAGTAGTCTATGTTACTCGGTGATACATTGGCTTTCTATAGGTGAAAGAATTTTCATGATCGGTCCAGTAGTTTTTGAGTTTATTCATTACTTAGAAACATACAAATCTTCTTTCTTTTTAATATTAGTATAGACTAGTATAAATATTAAAATTACGCAACCTGTTTGCAGTCTTCTAACTTTTTGCTTTCATTCTCTCTGTTTAGAATTTTGTCACAAATAAAAATTCATGTCAAAATTAGTCAAACATGAGTCAAACGCGACAATAATTTATTTGAAATACATAAAAAAATTACAGTCTAATTAAACTTAATTGAGTAAATTCAAACTTATGTGTCTTTGGTGTTGGATTGTTTCCGTCGGCGTGTTGTTTTGTTGTTGTGTACCTTTTCTGTTTTGCTCACCTTTGTTACTATGCTCGCCATTCCTTTGTCCGCGTTGGTATGAAGCAGACATTACATGTGAAAGAGTTTACAGATAGAAAATACTTCGAACCTGTATGAACCATAGAACTCCATGCCTAGGACAACTACAAGTGGTTGAAAATATGTTTTGAAAACCAACCTTTTTGCTATTATCAACCGTTAAACCAAGAAAGGAGAAGTCGTGTGTGCCACTAAGCGTGTCGTGTCGCCGTTTGTGTATTGAATAAATTGAATTACGTGAGATCGCAGCAAGGACTGTGTTCTACCGGAAGAAAAGAAGGAACAAAAATAAGCTAATCCATAGACCATATTAATAACGTGGATCTAGTCTAGCCATAGACCATAACCGACATTTCAAATAAAATGACCGATACTTATGTCAATGTCAAAAGGCACGTTAAAGGCGTGGACTTCAAATTGTTTTTGATATAATTTCGTCACTTACATAAGTGGAAGAAGTAATATTTATTTATTTATTTTCGATGTGTTGTCTATGTTTACCGATCTGTCCACTTGTGCTGAGCGGAGTGGTCTCGAGTTTTCCATGCCTTTGTCCGTTTTGTATTGAATGTTGTGTGACAGAAAAAGAGGACAATGAAGTAAACAATGGTTGATGACAAAAATTTGTTTTATTTTTAAACTAGTTTTTGTCCGCGACTTCGTCCGCGCCTCTTCTTACTAAAATTGTTATTTTAATCTTCAGACGATGATCCCTTGGATGTAGGTAGGGGTTTTCCAAATAAAATTAACGGTACCTACCCTATGTCCTTTTTCTGTATCCCTGACATATGCCAAAATACGATTGGTTGAGTAGTTCTTTATTATAGTGCGAAAGCGTAACCAATAAATCCTTATAAATTTCGCGTTACAAATTAGGTAGAATGGCGACCCGTCTAACATAATTATTTTATTACTACGGGGATTTTATTATTAAGAAGCTACCACCTATAAAGGATTTTCTAAAATATTGGAATTCCTGGCGCGTAGCGCGAATGTCTTGCGTCGTATTCTGTCTTCGGTTATTCATTTCATATTATATAATTGTAGTAAGTGAAGTACCTAGTTATAGGTATATGATTGTACTCTGACCTTACTCTGACTATTTGTAAGTTTGAAAATTCTGTCCATCTGAAAGTCTGTCTTTTTGCAAATAGTCATTGTTTTGAAAATCTGACATTTTGAAAGTAGGTAAAGGGAAAAATATACGTTTGTGCCTATTTGGGAGTAATTCCTTATGTAGGTAATTCTCCCATATATACTTACCTATTACTAATTTCCCTAATTTCCCTCGCACGTGCAGCATTAATCAGTACACGTATTATATATTTTTTATAAAAGCAATACTTTTCAACTCACAAGTTTAATGTTTAAATATACAGTAAAGCGAGCATAAACTTAGCCTTTGCGGTACGTACAACCGCTGCAAGCAATTTTTATGACCTAACTTAGTGCTCGCGAGTAATACTACATAAATGAAGTATATTGTAAGTTCACACAGAGTTCCTTGAAAGCCCTGCGGTTGTATGGCGAGAGCGAACGCCGTACTTACTATTTAACGATAAAGAAGAGTTGAATGATTGTACTATTAAAATGTTTTTAACAGCCACAATATTTAATTTATGGTATATCGGGGTAAGATTTTGAAAATTTCAACTCTGTGCGAACCCGTAATATGTAATAATTGTTGGTATTTTAATACCCACTGGGGCAACATTTTTAAATTGCGATGTAAGTTAGGTACGTCATAAATTTGTAGTCTCTCACAAATCTGGCTTTGGTACTAAGTAAATAGAAAAGCGGCAGTTTTAATACGTATCTCAAAGGCTCGTAGTCTCGGCCGTAACTTAAAAAAGATAAAGAGGGCGGGACAAAACAGATTAGAAAGTCTGCCTCCGACGTATCATGGCTCCGTGTTATCGCCAAAACCCCGGACTTATGAAGGGACAGTTTTCCCTTAGTTTTACACTTTTGGTAACTATATACCTACCTCTATAGGTTTGTTTGAAACATATTCAGATATGGGCGACATTTTCTAAATTCAAATCGTTTATTTGATGTATGCAAAACATAGAGTTTCATTCTCTCGCCAAAGAGTTATATTTTTTGGTTTCGTTCAATAAATTCGAAACCTCATTGCATGTTAATTTATGTTTTTTTTATATATGTGGGTAATTATTGTCCCGTCCTGTCTATCTGTTTCTCTTCTAAACCACCTAATTTTGTAATTTTGTATTTGGTATTATCATGTATCAAATTTTGTATGTACCTATTTTGATAGGGGTTTCACTATTGGAAAGAGCGGTAAACGAGAAAATATTGATATGGCTTGCAGAAAAAAATGCATCCGTTCGAGCCCAAGGACATGTGGCTAGTCTAAAAAAAATACAACTCGAAATCGAATGAAAATGAACATAATATCTACTTTATATAAATTTTTAATAAATACATATAGATTAAAACATTATGTACTTATATAATTTCTCACAGAGGCTCGTCATATTCGTCGGTATACCCAAAACAGAAAGCTGGTAGATAGGGCACACAGCTGGGACATAAATGAGTGACACAATATACCCATGGACAGAGAAGACATACAGGTAACCAGAGAACAAACAGACAAAATGAATGGCAGCTTTTAGTACACATAATATAGTTATTTATTATACCTAAGTATGGTGTAATCGCATTTAATTTTTAATACATTATTCCAATTCCAATTTTCCAGCCCCCATCCTAAATATATATGTACCAGTGAGGTGACATAACAAGAGAAGTTATCGCCCCCATCACTAGTGATCCGTTCAGCTGTGGTTGGCAAGCAACACTTAACTTAGTCACTTTCTAGCTCTTGAGTTGCTTGTTGCTTGTAACCCTTGTTTGTTTTTTAGCGAAATAACGTTAAAACTCATCAAATATGCCCTCGTGTGTGATACGATATTGCACTAATAATTCATGCAATACATCAAAGTGCAAAGGAATAACTTTCCATCGGTAAGTAACTAAATAATCATTTTAAAACACAATTCGAGCAAAATATTTAGCGGACGCCATTTTGCGTCATTTGTCATAGATAAAAAAATTAAGAAGTGACATTAGGTGTATTGTTTAACAAGTGTAGATTATTAGTTGACGTATCTTTTTATAGCGGAAAATAATAATCTTACACGTTTAGAAGAGAATAGACTGGTTATTTTATTAATTAATAAAAGATAAAATTATCATAAAATCAATTACCTTATTACCTAATTGTTTTATTACATTGATTGGTTTTAAGTTTTAATTGATTTATTATAGGCTACTGGCCTGAAATAAAATTATTATTTATTTATTTAGACATAATATAGGTGAAAATAGTGATTTTTATTTTAGTCCGGTCAAATTAGATCAAAAAGGGGCTGACACGGAAAAAAATCCAAGTACCAATTTTCCTTCGGAATTCGTTAGGAGGGATCTCTGGCAGTCTACATTTCGGTTTTCGGGATCCGCACCCTATTGCGTCATCCGCCATCTTGAATTTGAGGGTGAATTTTTGTTTATTGAAAAACTCGTTTATTTTCAATTTTACACGAGAAATGGTTATAACCGAATTTGTTTGGAATTAAATTTCCTACAATTTTGGTAGTTATCGATTTTTCCCTAGGATCAATATTTTCCGATTTAGACCCGAAAAGAAGTGAGGAGTGAAACTAAATTATATTCTATTATCTCGTTTCATAGATTACAAAGATAAATATTAAATATTTTATAGAACTAGGTTAGATAAATGAAATAGGTTATATAATAAAATTCGGCTTTATTGTTATTCATTTTAATTTATAGTGTTTTAATACAAAAACAATAAATTAACATTATAAAAATCTCAACTACGGGTAACTTGATTCTTGTATATGCGACAACACTGAATGGCGTTTAGGGTTCATATTATTTTTATGTTTGAAATTTTGAAATACTTTGAAAAACGATACTTACTTATGTTATGTGATCCCAGTGTCCTTCTTATTTTTTGTAGTATTATATTTATACAGTGTGTATGGGTGGCTTCTTATACTCTTCAGAAGATGTGGTGGAATTAGACTCTCTTCGAAATACTATTTTAGTTATATTACGGTCAATACTTTAGAATACTTTATTCAGAAAGAGGTATTTACATCTTTAATTCAATATTCTTTTAATCAACCAAGCACCTTAAACCACCGATCGCATTTGATACGGGCCATTATAAATAAATACACAACGATTCGCTTGAAACATGAAGCTAAAACTGATCCGACTAATAATTGTGTATCCAAGCGACAAAAATTAACTAAACTTATATTGTTTAAGGGCAACTAAATAAACATTTCTTACAAAATTTTACGGCTAAATCGAAAAATATTGATCCTTGAGAAAAATTAATAAGTACCAAAATTGTAGAAAATTTAATTCCAAACAACTTCGGTCATAACCATTTTTCGTCTAAAATTGAAAATAAACAAGTTATTCAATAAACAAAAATTCACCCTCGAATTCAAGATGGCGGATGACGCAATAGAGTGCGGATCCCGAAAACCGAAATGTAGACTGCCAGAGATCCCTCCTAACGAATTCCGAAGGAAAATTGGTACTTGAATTTTTTTCCGTGTCAGCCTCTTTTTTGATCTAATCGACTGGGCTAAAATAAATTTACAACACAGCATTTTTAAATCGTTTATTTATATATTCAATTTTATTACTATGTTACCAATAATTAATTAGTGATATTTGTGTCTGATGCGGTTGGTTAAGTATTTATTTTTGTTTGTATGGCGTCAAAACACTATTTTTGTAATAAAAACTAAGTAGGTATAAATGATTGTTAATTTCGAATTTGTTGGTCGAATTGTTAATTTTGTTATTTTCTTTTTTTAAGATATAAGTTTGTCTCATTCCAACATGGTTGTGATCAAAATTTTTAATAAATAAAATAATTTTTTTATTCACGTAAGTGGTATCCAATGAAAAGGCAGAATATAAAAAAAGTGTCGCCTCTATGACGGTGACATCGCATCTATGATACATTAGCCGCCTCTTGCGCGCCCGTTTGTTGTACAGATTTTGTTCGTACTGTCTTTTCTATATTATAAAGTTCTATGATATGTACATAGTTTTAACAAGTTTTAAATTCAATATAATATAAAATAAAAGTCATTGTCAAGTACATAGAACACTATAACCACAAAACACTATTGTAGGCATAAACATAGTATATGATTGTAGGTAAGTATATTGTTTGACATCTGTCATTATGAGATGGTGAAAAGTTTTCAGATTTCCACTCAGGATTTCCAGATTGTGAAATTACATAGAGTAAAAAATTAGATGTATACAGTATACAATGATCATAATTATCTATATCCATATCTCAAGCGATAGAAACTTTGATCATAATTATATTAAAGCGGAATCTGACGTATGTGTACTAAATCGATAATTGGATACACATAATTGTACACTGTACATTTTACAGATAATAGGTAGGTAGATATCAAATATGACAAAGTTTACTATATGATCAAAGTTGTTGTCGCTTGCCTCTCTGTAAGGGTAGGTATGTATATATTTTCGATATAACCAATGACATTTGGCGAAGTTTATTGGAAAAGTAATCTGTCTGAAAAAGCAATGAAATGGTACAACACTGTTCTAGGTATTTGTGTGACTTGTACTTAAAAACAAAAAAAGGTTATACGTTTACAAATTAAATAACATGTTTAACACGGTTCAAAGAAATGCTAGTGATGTGTCTGGACGTGATATTATATCGATAAACTTTGTTTAAAACTGTTTATATTATGTAAGTATTATATTAGATTATTCTTATATTATAAATGTTATAAACATGTTATAAATTTAAATAGGTTATAAATGTGACGTGTGTGTGTGTGCGTATGTGTGTAAGATGTGTAAGAATTACCGTGTAGCACTCAAACGAATGTATTGATTTTGACCTTAGATTAATAAATTAGTGAAAATACATCGATGTGAAAACCGCATTAAAACCGTTACGTAGATCTGCGTACATACAGAGGGACAGACGGCGGATAGCAACTATTTAAAGATTACAATTTTTTTCTGTGTCTTTGAGTTAATTCTCGTATCGATATCGATAAAAAATCGTTTGTCCATCAAAGCCGTATTATTGCAACCACACTCTTGTCCTTAAGGGAAATTAAACCAAACCGACCGCCACTTTCTTGTTCTTTTAACATCGTTTCCAGTTTTTCTTCGGTTGAGGTGCTCTGGGGATTAAGATAGACTCTCTTTTACTTTTTATACTGATTGCAAGATTTAAGTTGGTATCATGCTCATTTGTAGGTCTGTTTACAAGCAATTATTGTATTGTCTCGCAGATTATTTTTCTCGCAGATTATTCGCAGATTCCTCAAAGTTCTGTAATGCCGCGGTCTCACGGATTGCTTCCTCACAGGCCAGACCGCGCTAGACATAGGCCTCCCCCATAATTTTCCAGTAGCAGCCTAGATCCATCGTCGACCCGCGGCCCTTATTAGATCGTCTGTCCACATTATGGGTGGACGACTTAAGGTGGAAACAAACTATCGGACGCCTCCGACAGGTCGCGGTTGACTGGTATCTGGAGAGTACAAATACACAGCTGTGCAAACTATCGGATGTAAGTCGCGGACGTGAATTTTGGACGTCCGATAGAAATCTGGCGCACTGGGATGTGAACGACCGTGCACATTTTATGTCAGCAGTGTCCTGCTGTCGCGGCTGTCGGACGCGTCCGTTAGTTTGTTTCCACCTTTACGCTGCGCTTGCCGGTCTATGGCCTGCACTCGAGAATCTTCCGGTCCCAGCGCCCGTCGGTTCTCCGTACTATGTGTACTACCCACTGCCACTTACTGATCCGCCGGCTTAGTTTATGCCGGTAACTTTCATTCGTTTACGGATCTCCTCATTTCTGACCCGAGCATATCCCTCTCCACAGATAGTTAAGCAACGTTAAGCTTTCTTACGAGGCCCATAGTTAGAGATGTAGGTGTGCATAAGTATGCTAATCTATCAAAATGCCTACCCCACATTTTTTTATCAAACGTATCTCAAGCAATTTGAAAAGGTCCACGCGATTTGCTTTATCTTCTTCAAACAATAAACAAAAAAAGGAAAAGAATATCAAAGGAGTTTTCAAACAAACAGGAGGATAAAGCGTTTAAGTTAAAACTTGAGTTGACTTAAGACTTTGGGTCGGACCTCCATTATCCTATTGAGTGCAAAATTTTATTTGTAACAACGAATAATGCCATAAATAGGCGCATATACCTAAGTAATGAGCTAAAAATATTGAATTAATTGTTCATAATTAACTATGAGTGCAACTTCGTACGCTTGTAGTAAATTTTTTTTTACAAATATTGAATATTTTTTTTTAAATTGAAAATTTTAAATAAAAAAAAATTAAAAATTGCACAGGAACTTAGCATTTTTCCAGCATAAAAGGTATCCTACATGTTAATCCGGGTAATAAGCTATCTGTGTGTCAACGTTTATCTAAATTCGTTCAGCCTTTTTTTGCGTGAATAAAAACAAACATCTAAGTATTTTAATTTCAAAAATAGTTTATCTATATATAAAAAAATAGTTACTTTGTATTGTAGGAACTATAAACGCGAAAAGTTATGAGAAAATCAGGTCGCCATCAAAGTCAATAACGTCTGAAAAATTCTTTAGAGTAAAGTTTTCTCGGCATGAGCTGATTTCGACACGAGAACGAATTAATAACTCGAGAAATTCGTTTAAATAATCTGGCCGCCGAAACTTTTAAATTAATTTACAATTCCATCATTATGGACTTGAAGATTTAACATTTAACTTACAAATAGGAGCGGATCCGCTCAAATAATTCAGTTGTGGGCTTCGTTTGATTGAAATTATTATGAGAGATCATTCAGCACTTGTAACACATACAGTGCCATCTTTTTTTTTTTCAAAATATCACACTCAGCGCTGCACTTTATTCTACTACTAGCTGTGCTCGCGACTTCGTCCGCGTGGAATAGTTATTTTGGGAATCATTTGGGTATCTCGAACGGTATTCGCAGCGCACGCAACGGAAGCCCTCAAAGATGAATAATTTTCCCCGTTTTTTTCCACATTTTCGACTGTTTCTTCGCTCCTATTAGTCGCAACGTGATGTTATATAGCCTAAAGCCTTCCTCGATAAATGATCTATCCAACACAAAAAGAATTTTTCAATTCGAACCAGTAGTTCCAGAGATTAGCGCGTTCAAACAAACAAACAAACAAACAAACAAACAAACAAATAAACAAACAAACTCTTTATAATATTAGTATAGATGTAAAAAGAAACTACTCTCCTCGGATCCGAGGAATGATATTATAATTATGCCTCGCTTATATTTGTTAGAATTTCGGTTAGAATTTGTTAGATTTAGGTTTGTTAGAATTTCTATAAAAGACATTATTTTAATTCTACCGGCAGTACAGTGGCTCTGATGAGCTGTTTTAGTGTTACGCTCTTCTATAGTATTTCTATAGAATAATAAAAAAAAACTATAGATCTATAGGTCTTACAAGTTCGTTTAAAATATGTAAAGTTAATTTTCAACTGATTTTGCAATAAATAAACAAGATCCTAATCATTATTAACTCGACCAGGATGTGGCGAACCATTGGGAATAAGATTCTCGATAATCCAGTAAGTAATTTATTAAATCATAATTTATTCAGCATTCCCATGCCGCCGAAAGTTTATGGGTGTATAAACATAAATTCGAAGTCGCATTTTCAATTAGGTTAGGTGTAAGTTAAGCGGGACATTTCCCTCGTGGCGTAGACGCGAACTTCCCTCAACAGTTCTTGGTGTGACACACAGATGTCTAGTTCGTGCAACAAGCGGGCGAACAGTTTTGTTCGCGTATTTGTTTAAGTTAAGAAGATAAGTTGTTAAGAAAGCTCAACGTCGCTCAAAGATCTATTTATTTATTTATATTTAAATCAGGATCCAGGACAATATACAAATTTAATATACCAATTTTTTTTTTAAATTCCACACAACTCTACCTATGTAGTTCCACACTATGCAACTAATGCTTACGTTATGGATAACAGACAGTTTTTATACTACATAGATCACTTTTTTTTTGTAAATACATATCTATTACGAATACAAACATCCATGTCTCAGGTACAAAGGTTAACACATAAACATTTTGCCCCTATAGTTCCATATTAGTGTTCGCGAATAATATATGCACTACTTAGTAGGAAAATGTTCGTCGAACTCTAAGACAATGTGTATCAAATGTTAACTATATCTCAGCAATAACTTAACAGTGATTGTCGATACAACTTGCATGAAACTAAGTTATGTACTGTAAATATTATTATATATCACACATATCGTATCACGCCTGTCTCCCGACGGTAGACCAACTTTGAAACTTTATTAGCCCTCGTATAGCGATTTGCTCTGCTTAAATAATGCAGTTCTTAACAACTTACACGAGCGGGTTACATATCTTTCACTTAAATTAAATTAAAGTGGAAATAAAGGCTAAGTAAATACTAACAATGTGCATTGTCTAATAAAGAATTCACAAGAAATAGAATTGCTTTAAAAAAAACTTTTTTTCTGCAAATCTAATATATAAAACTTTCGTGTCGCGGTGTTTGTTGCCAAACTCCTCCGAAACGGCTGGACCGATTTCGATGAAATTTTGTGTGCTTATCGGGTAGGTCTGAGAATCGGCAACATCTATTTTTTATACCCCTAAATGTTAAGGGTGGTCCACCCCAAAAATTTATTTTTTATATTTTCGCAAAACAACGTTTGCTTCATAGTTTTAACGCTCTTTTCATTAATGAAAACTGCATTGGAAATCCGTTTAGTAGTTTTTAAGGTTATCGTGAACATACCTACCTACAAACAGACGAGGGCAGCGATTTCAAGTTATGTATGTAATAGTATAGTATGATGGAACTGTATTGCAATGTTTGTTGTTAGTGTTGTTTGTTACCAGGCGACGATAACCACCTACAAAGAAGAGGACCATTAAAAAGTCTGTCAAAACTCATACCTAAATACTGCTCAAGTTTTGCTACTAAAGACCTACCCTGACCTGAAGGACGCTTGAAACGGAAACCCTCTAATAATGACATCTAGCTATCAACTTCATCAAAGCATTCATTCATTTCATTCATTCATTCAAACATTCATTCGAATTATATCATTTAATGATTTTATTTAAGAGGCTCAAATACTTACAATCTCCAATAAAATCCTTGCAAATTGATAATGCGCAGGAACCTTGTCACATTAATTATTATGTGACGTCATCCCCAAATGAAAACTCGTCTGCCAGTGTTGCTTACGGTATTGAGTGTGTCAGGAGATTACGTCATTAAAATGGCGGCCAGGCGCTTTTAATCAATTTGGTTTTATTCAATCAATCAAACTTATAGTTCATCTTATGACTCAGAATTCTATTAGTGATTAGTGTCAAGGTCAACCACAGAAATACTTAACTTTGCATCCAGTCCGTTGTGGAGTCTCTTGCAACCAGTCCTTTGCAACTCAACGGTAAGAAGCCTAGAGCTTACCTTCGGCCACACGATAGGGTTGCCAAAAAATCAAAATATAAAAAACTAGCTGCTGCCCGCGACTTCGCCCGCGTAACTTAGTAAATTATGTACTTATAAACCTTCCTCGAGAACCACTCTACCCATTAGTGAAAACCGCATTAAAATCCGTTGCGTAGTTTTAAAGATCTAAGCATACAAAGGGACATAGGGACAGAAAAAGCGACTTTGTTTTATACTATGTAAAGATTAAACAAACATAATTAAGATTAAAATTTGTATATTTGGTACTTCGTATAATTTTCATTTACATTTTTGAGTCGTAAACAATTAAGTTATCGTATAACCTTAGATAGTAGTTTTATAATAATTCTAAATAATACAATGAACAATGGAAACGTAACGTAATTATTAAAATTATTATTATTATTAACAAATTCTAAATAGATTTTTTTAAAGAATAGCATAATATTTAATACACTCTTATATATTCATGTATGTATATGAGTAGCTAATAGATAGTATTTTTTTAACTTTAGAACATTTTATTTGTTGAACGAGATTCTAAGAATTTTTATTACATTATTAGTCTAATTTTTTTTCATAATTATGTATATGTATATTACTTTATTAATTCCAAAAGGTCCTAATCGGCATGTGGATTTAACATTAAAATTAGCTTCGATATACTTGCTATTTTAGTCATAAGGTTCATAATCGCATGCATATAGATACAGTTGACCAAATGTCAACCAACCACATCATAACTTATCATGTCAAAATCTACCACATTCATAACTTCACTTTTGAAACTTAATTAAAATTCAAAAACACTTTAATTTTTAAAAATATTCAGTGACAATTTCACAAAAAGAAAACGTTATTTAATAATTAATTTTATTATAAATTTTAAATTAATAATTAATTACATTATTATACTTTATAAAAACCTGTATTATTGAAGTTTTATATTACAATTTTTCAGATTTAAAATATATTTATAATAGTTAAGTTTGGTTCTATTTGTATTAGCTCACACAACATTATCTTCTATGTATGAATAATGTTGTATTGGCAAAAACTTACATACATACATACGTATCTATTATTATATATATTTAAGGCGTAGTGTACAAACCGTTGTTCCCATACAAACTTGAAGTATTCTAAATAGCAAATGATCTTGTTGTAATTTAAAAACCTTATAAGCAAAGGAAATTTAATGTGTCTGTAATTTACAAATTAAATGAAGACTCGTAAATACAAAAAAAGCCTAAACAAGACTTTTTTTTTAAAGTATTTTATTATATTTAAAAATGGCGATACCGCCGTTTTTAAATATAATATACGTTTGGTCTGTGGTAATTTTTTTCAGAATATAATCCAAAATGAAAAAATATATTTTTTTAAATGAACAACAGTATTAAGTACCATTTTAAAAAATAATTTTCATTTTTATACTAAAATTTTTTGTCTAAAACATAAATCTTAATGTAAATTAGCCAAAAAAAGAAAGTTTTTTTTGTAATAATAAATATGTCAACAAATTTATTATTAAAATAAAAAAGGATTTGAAACATTAAATATCAAATTAGGGCCGGCGCATATTGGAGGACGGCATGGCAACGTAATTTTTTTTTAAATTTTTATGCTACGGCATCAATCGGCTAGCTGCGGCATTTCGCAGTAGCATAACAAAATGGTATTTAAATTATATTAAAACCAAAAAAATAGAAATAAAACTAACTTAAATTACCTACATTAAGGTTCAAAATTCAAAATTTTGAAAAAAAAAAAAAAAAAAAACTTTTCGTGTCGCCCTCTTGTGTGCGCCGACCCTTAGAGTCGCATTACTTTCTTAATTCAAAAAAATGACAGAAAATTGTAAATTTGTAACAATTTAAGTAGCGACAATTATATACTTTAAAGTTACTTAATAAGTTTGTATCGGAATGGGGGAACTCCGCCTTGTAAGTCATCGTTTCAAATAGAGCCTTAACAATCATCACGGGCTCTATGGTTAATTGAAAGGCTCTATATGTGACTAAAAATATAAATATAAAATTTATAATGTTACTCCGCATTATTATTAAATATTTGTAATTAATATAATTATAAAAGAGTTATTAGGTAATCCATGCCGGTTTTACTAAATATTAATTTTAATAAACATATAGTTATGTAACTCAGATAAAATAAGAACTAAAGATAGAGACTTGTGAACGGCAGAGTGAAGCCGGTTAAAATACGCTTTCGCTATGTACATATACGGTTACACGCACACAAATGCAATCAAAATACGCTTCTCCTTATTAAAATATTTACTAGCGAAAATACCGAATTGCGAATTGGTTTCAAAAAATAAAAAGCAGAATGGAAAACTTGGAAACCAATCCATACTAATGTAAAAGTATCTCTGTCTGTGTGTTACATTTTCACGACTTAACTACCAACCGATCATCATTAAATTTTGCATACACGTTCTCAGGGATACCGGGAAGGACATAGAGTACATTTTATCCAAAAAAGGACTGTACTATAGAAAAAAGGAATAATTCCTGAGGAATTATCTAAAATTTAGAATTTAATGCCTCGCAAAAGTACAATAGCAATAAAATAAAGATGTCAGGCGTTATATTGCTTATGTTTATTTTTATTTTTCAACGCGGACAAACTTATTTTCGATAAAAATAAAAAAAAAATCCCTTTAAAGTTATAGGTTGGAACAAAAAACCTCAATACAGTAAATGGCCTACGCATACGTGTTTATAAAATCGGCTTCAATATGTTTTGTACGCAAAATTCTGTCTATATTTCTTATTTGGTCTGAGGTATGTACCTAACTCATGTATATTTGCGCAAAGGAATTCATTAAATATATGTTTTGAAAAAAAAAACATTAAAAATATTCACTAGACACTATTTGTTTAAGATCTCACATACTTTGGAAGACTATATTAAAATTATTATCATTTATTAATAATGAAAATTTGAAAAATAATCAATAATAATTAATTATGAATTGTCATGTTCTATTGCTCTTATTTTTCAGTACACAATTAATTTTAATATTCTAAAAATCTAATTATTATTATTAATAATATTATTACTATTAATCATAACGGCAATGGTGTTGTAATTTTATTAATTTTACTTACTAGATTTTATCTTATGTTAATACTAGATATTGTAGCGTTAATGGCCTAGGTCCTAGGAGAATCTAGATTACACCGATTTAGAATTAAATTGTCGTTGTCGATTCATTTAAAAATTATGATAAATATTTACAAAATTTATTCAATTACATATTATATTATAATTAATTAATTAATATATAATATGCAGGATGAGGATTGTATACTCTATGATCAGTCAGTAAGATACAGACAAATTTACAAGTAAGTTACATAGAAAGAGATTTTTAATTTTAATTTAAAAACTAGTCATAAGTTTGGTTTATTTTTTCATATTTTTTTTTCAATTAAATATCTATTATATATAGGTACAAGCAGATGAAAAAAATCACTTTTTACAATGAAGGAACTTCACGAAATGTACAGGATACAAATACCTACTATAGAACGTTAAAATACACTCTCAATATTTTATATTTAAGAGAAAAAATTTACATGAAGTATTTGGTGTTCATTTGGTTTAAAATCTTATTGCTAAATTTAATATTTATTATTAGTACTTAAGTACAATATTTACATTAAAAAAAAAAAAGAATTCTTCCTAGAGAACGGATTATACTTAATTTAAATTAAATTAAGAAATACTTAGACGCTTAAAATTAGTAATTTTATAGTGCATTTTATTGTTGTTTAGTGCTTGTTGTTTAGGCACAGGGGCACAGTCACAATTTTATAATTTATATATATTACAAATGTCTAATTCTAAATGTTTTGACCATTTTGTTAACGCTATATTACAGTCAAAGGCTGGTTATGGGCTGGTTAAAAAAATTGAAATAAATGGGGATTTGTTTTCTTGTCTATACTTCTATACTAGTCTATACTAAAATTATAAAGAGAGAAAATTTGTATGTTTGTATTGAATCAACTCAAAAACTTATCAGACAGATAAGTTATAATCTAGTAAATAATCTGGTTAATCTCAAAAAGTATTCACTCAAAAAGTATTAGACCGATTTTAAAAATTCTTTCACCTATAGAAAGCTACATTATCAGCAAGTAACGTAGGCTATTTAAAAAAAATACGCGGGAAAAGTCGCGGGCAACAGCTAGTAATATGATAAAGAGAGAATATTTGTATGTTTGTAACGAATTGACTCAAAAAGTACTAAACCGATTTTAAAAATTCTTTCACCTATAGAAAGCTACATTATCAGCAAGTAACGTAGGCTATTTAAAAAAAATACGCGGGAAAAGTCGCGGGCAACAGCTAGTAATATGATAAAGAGAGAATATTTGTATGTTTGTAACGAATTGACTCAAAAAGTACTAAACCGATTTTAAAAATTCTTTCACCTATAGATAGCTACATTATCAGCGAGTAATATAGGTTATACTTTATAGAAAAAAAATTACTCATAAGTAATCATTATCATGGTCGATGTTGAGTGATCGACCAATATTTAAAAAGCTCAATTACTGTTCTGTATTCAATATATTTTTTTTAATCATAAGTATTTTTAACGTAGAGCAACTACGTTTATTGCTATAAGGGCCTTTTTCATCAACTACAAATAAAGTGTTGATTAGTTACTTTTCAAGTATTGCTAATTGGCGAGTAAATGTACGAGTATATTGTGTCAATTTCATTGAAATGCTTTTCGAAGGTGGTGAAACTCGTACGCTTTCTTACCGATGATTTTAAATGGCGGTTACCCTCAGAGATGGTGAAAGAAGCACTATATGATATATAAATATATATTGATTTAATTTCAAAATAAAAATTACCCATTGAGTAATGCTACTCGAAGATGGTGAAACTCGTACGCTTTCTTACCGGTGACTTTAAATGGCGGTTAGTTTCAGAGATGGTGAAAGACGCCCTATATGATATATAAATATATATTGATTTAATTTCAAAATAAAAATTACCCATTGAGTAATGCTACTCGAAGATGGTGAAACTCGTACGCTTTCTTACCGGTGACTTTAAATGACGGTTAGCCTCATGGTGAAAGAGGCCCTATATGATATATAAATATATTGATTTAGTGTCAAAACTAAATAATGAGATTTTTTTGATACCAAAGCCTTTACTAAAATAGTGATCTTTTTATATTGATTACTCTTATTTATGTATGTAATATAATTTTATAGTCGTTAACAAAATGTCCAATTTCTACATTTTAACACCGTTTCTTTACAATGTTTGTTTTTAATCAAGTTTTTATATGATGATGATAATGACATTTGAGTAATAATAGTAAAAATTTTGAAAGAACTACGCCAAATAACATTTCTGAATAATGGTCCTGTACTCAGTTTTAAACAATTTTTTTTATGGATTACATTTGTGAAAATACAAAATATTTTTAAATTATTTAGATTTTAAATTATAATTATAACATATTTTCTTTAGAGAAACTATTTTGAAATATGATTTTATTACGACAGAAATCGAATTAAGCAAAGGTTAGTACCTACTTAGTTACAGTTGAGTTTAATTTTCAAAATTATTGAACGTTTCATATCAGCATGGTTTTTGGCGCAGTTATATAATAAATTAATTAATTATAGATGACTTTTTAACATTTTTATTTATAAAAGGTAATTTTAGCGAGCAATGAATATGAAAGATGTGTATTATTTGATTTTTTTATATATAGACACTTTAAATCAAATGAAACTTTTATTGATAAGCGAACAATTTAATTTTTATTTTATTAATTTCTTTTGTTTTGTTATATAAGTTTAAGAAGCATTTTGTGGACATGCAAATTTAATCTTTAAAACCGCTATATTAAGAGTTACATTTGATTTAAAATAATGTTTAATAGTGTATTTTAGAACATCACATTAGCAAATAAATTATACATTTTTTTTACTTTTATTTTGTACGTATCTTAAGCGTATTGCAATATACAAGGGAGTGTCATTAGTATTTTACCTTTGTTTAAAAATATTTAAACATAAAACATTAAAACATATGTTTTAAAACATTGAGGTATAATGTACTAAATGTAAACTCCACAAATAAAGTGCTTTATCACAGTATCACCCTAAGATTGAACATTCTTTGTATGTTGTAGAATGATAAGGTCTGTTTTCCTTTGAAAATTCAAAGTGACAATTTCTATTGCTATCTTTATTAGCGATGACAAATTATGTCAATCAGTAATCAATACCTATTTCAAATCTAAGCCTTAGCGAATTTTGAAATGAATGGAATTTGTAATCGAAACTGATAAAGCACTTTTCTCAGACGAGAGCAGACGCTTTACCTACCCTATTGATTTAATTTTTGTAATTTCAGTAGCAAAAGTACTCTATAGTAGACTTCTCCGTCGCCTATAATACAAGAAACCCCAAAGAGGATAAATATACAAAAGTGATAGGGAAAAGAGATAAGAAAAAGAAATAAAAAGGAAAAAATAATAATTTATTTTTATCACTCCACTCCCTTGCATTTAAAAACTAACAAACTTCTAAAGTCACAACAAGCTAATTATTATTAAAGCTATAAAATTCCTTTAGTAATATTTATATAGTTACAAGGAATATTCTAGAAATACATATAAATTCAAATCCATTAGTGATTTTGCAGTTTTTATTTTTTTTATTTATACAAATTAAAATATTCTCTATGGTTTAGCTACCAGCAATAAAAGCACAAAGGAAATTATTATACTTAATACTTATTTGTACAATACTGTTAATAGCAAATAAATAATCTATAGATCACTTCATTTCTGTTTTTTTTTTGTTAATGTTTAATTTTTTTTAAATGATTTATGGGCCAATATTTTTTAAAATTATTTACAAGTAGAAAGTCTGATATTCTGGCTTGACAGGAAAAATACTCTAAAGATATGAAGTTAACATATCTTCCAGTTTTTTTGGTAATTCATTTATTCATAGTAATTGCTGTGTCTCATCATCATCATCATCTCAGCCGTAGGACGTCCACTGCTGGACATAGGCCTCCCCCATAATTTTCCAATAGGACCGGTCAGAAGCTGCCTGGATCCACCGCTGACCCGCGGCCTTTATTATGTCGTCTGTCCGCCTTGTGGGTGGACGTCCTACGCTGCGCTTGCTGGTCCGTGGCCTCCACTCGAGAACCTTCCGGCCCCAGCGGCTGTGTCTAGGCCGATTATAATCCAAATATAGACTTTTACTCTAGTCTAGTCTAGCTCTTGTCTAGACTTTTACTGCATGAAGTGCGTATTTTTCCTAATAACATATTTTTGTTTGAATACAGATTATATCTTATATAAGGCTCCTATAATTTTCTGAAGAATATTAAAATTTAATACATGTTAATTTTAAAATAGTCTTATCACCCAGGTAATATTGAGAATTTATAAATTGTAAATAAAAATCTAGGAAGTGATCACCAAATAATTGATTAGCTATCTACATGAACATTAAAAAGCCGATCTAAGACACTATTTTAAATTTATTATAATTTTTCATTATTCTTTGCTATTTTTGAGAGAAAAAAATGATTTAAAATACATTTTAAAATTGAACACGTATTTAAAATGGAAGCCAAAGAATTTAACATGCTAAAATAAACAAATATTGAGTCAAAGAACACCAACCAAGACTTTAAATATATTAAAGAATACAGTGAAAAAATTCACAAAATTGTAGTATCATAATATGTAACCAATAGCAACAAGACTATAGAAATAGTCTCACTATTCCGGTTGATTTGTACGGTTGGACTACTGGGAAAAAAAGCCTCTCTAGTTCGGTCAACCGGACTGTTAACCACAGACTACTGGGAATGGACCAATATTATTTTAAAGAATACAGCGGAAAAAAGTTCCCAAAATTATAGTATCACATGAAACCAACAGCAACAAGACTATAAATAACTTTTATCCAAGAATACAGCCGAAAATTTTTTCACAAAATTGTAGTATCGCTTGAAACAAATAGCAACAAGACTATAAATATATTAAAGAATACAGCGGAAGAATATTCACAAAATTGTAGTATCATAATTATGTAACCAACAGCAACAAGACTATATTTTTTTTATATAGAATACAGTGGAAAAATGTTCACAAAATTGTAGTATCGCATGAAACCATTGTAGTATAGCAACAATACTATAAATAACTATTTATCCAAGAATACAGCGGAAAAAAGTACACAAAATTGTAGTATCACAAGAAACCGATGGAAGCAAAGTCTGTTGGCATGAAAATGGAATGAAATCAACGCACATTGTAAAGACCTGGTGCTGCTCTCAGTTGAGCCAACATGATGCGGTTCGCGACGCACCTGTAGCAGCACAGGTAGGCTAAACATCACTTGAAAAGTATTCTTCTGAACGCTCTTCTGAAGTCCTTATTAAATATCGTATATATCACCGGATTCAATACTGAGTTCATGTAACCGAGCCAGAATCCTATCGCGAAAGCGCTCGATGGTATCACACACTGTCTGCACGCTGCTTTAAGTATGTACAGGAAAAAAAATGGCAGCCAGCAAGCGATGAAACTCCCCATAATCAGTCCCAATATCAACGTTGCTCGCTTCTCTTTCTTTCTAGCTAATCTCCTCTTTTCTCTTTCTGGATCTCTAGGTTTGTGTTGTTTAGGCAACGCCGGCTCCAATTCTGCCTTGCTCGGCTGCATTTTCTCCTGTCTCCTGGAAGGATCTGCTTTCTTGCCGAATATCGGTTGGCAGATACGCAGTTTGAGCGGCTTGACGACGGCACAGCGGCTTACCACACCGGAATCTGAGGAAGAAGGGTCGAATTCAGAGACCATGTCGGTGTCAATCGCCACACTGGGCGCTCGGCATCTCTGCTGCTGTTGAAGTTGGAGCTCACCATTGACAGACAGCGATGAACTTCTATGTGGACACGCCGCTAGAGGATTTCTCGTCACCTGTGCAGACGTTACCACCTGAAGACACAATTACAATAATATTATTAGTTATATTCCTAAGGCAGTAATTCTAACTAATGAGTTAAAAGAAAAAGTGAGTTTGTTTGTAACGCTTCCACTCTCTAACTACCTAACGGATCATCATAAAATTTGCATACACGTTGTCAGAGACACAGAAAATGACATAGGGTACCTTTAATCCAGAAAAAAGTACTCTCCCTGTGGGACCACCTAAATGAAAAATTCAAGATAAAGACTACTGTTGTGTGAGTGTAGACACTCAGTAACAGTAGTCTCTTCATCCTTCAAAAAACTGTTGTATTTTGGCATGGGAGTAAAACTTGCCACCTATTATCAAATCAGGATACGGTTGGATTGTCTCAGAATAACTTTTAACTTCTTTTGACATTCTGATGTTTTGTGGCTTAGAACAAAACATTTTGCTAAAATGTTCTTTGGTTGAAATATTCTACAACTATCATCCTGGTTTTTTAAACTTTATCCTGTCAGGTTTTCATTGGCAGCACACTTTCATTCCCGGTGCTATTTTTTTTTAGACTACCGTAACTTACCCCCTCACGTGAACCGTTACCTGACCGGCTACTTTTTCTCACAACAACAAGATTTGTTTACAAATATTGATCAAAATTGTCTTGACTGTGATTGTGCCAATACGGCTCCAATCTAGACGTTTGAAGAATTTACTAAAGTCATGATTCATGTACAATGTAAATATTTGGGTCTTTGCCAAGAATCTTGTAAGACTAACACAACATGTTACCAATCTCTTGGTAGGTATATTTTTCTCCTCACCTTTAGCGTGTCTTTGCGTTCGTCCGGCGGCGGGGGAATAGTCTCGCCCGCTTCGCTTGTCGATATATCCGAAGCGAAATCGCAAGTCACCGTGGGTATCTGGACTTGTTGCGCCTCTATAGTTGATATTTGACTTTCCCTGTGAAATAATATTGATTAATTTCACAATAAATGGTGATTCTGCATATTCCATTTAACGGCTGCTACCCCAATATAGGCTCATTGAGAGTAGGTACGATTGTTGCGAGTATACCCCTCCGCCTTACAATTTGGGTAATCAATTATATTTGAACGTCGATGGCTGATCAATACAGGGCTTTCACAATGGCTCCTCATAATTTATGGACCAGGTTTCAGACAATGAAAATATGTATAGATATGTTGTATTATTAAAAAAAATAATAATGAGGAAATCTGCTAAATCTGGCGACAGTTATCATTTATAAGTGTAAAAATAAATCTTAATAATTAATCAAGAATCTTGATTTTGACTAGCCCATTGGATGAGCCCATAGGATGCTAGCTTTAACGCACTGACTCAGGGGTTCCGGGTTCGATTCCCGGCAGGAACAATTTTTGAAATGATTTTTTTCAAATTTGTCTCTCTGAATCTGAAAATGCGTTTTGAAGTCATTTGGGCAGCCCATTTGGCGGCAGTAGCCACACTCTTACAAAAGTCAAGCGTGAAATCAGTAAGGGATGCCAGAGTCCATTATCCCATTCTTTCCTATTATATCTATCTGTAGCCATCTACCATCAAGTGACCGTCAGCCTGCCTGCCACCCTTAATAATAAATTTAAAAAGATAAAAAATAAAATATATATTTGTCGACTTTCATATCCTATCCAGTCAAAATTTTTAAATTAAATTTTAACCTACATCTATGTTAGTGTCGTTAAATATTTAAGAATATCAATACGAGCCTTATGTAAACATCTTATTCTGGTTTAAAGATAAATAATAAATAAATATCTTCACACATTTCACACAGCACCATCTAATTCCACGGTAAGCACTTATATTATGGATACCAGACAGTTGATATTGATATACTACATACAATACTTTTTTTTTTTGTAAATACATACATATTATAAATACAAAACATCCATGACTCACGTACAAAGGTAAATGTTAGCACATAAACATTTGCCCCTAGCGGGATTCGAACCCGCGACCGCTTGGTTAACAGCTAGGGTTACTAGCCACTAGACCAAACGTGTCGTCCACGGACTTTTGTTTGGATTATAAAAGATCAACTGTAAAATAATAGCAGATGTGCTGTCGTATGTCAATAAAGGTTATCGCAACTCATTCTCACATTCCAATGTTATCCTTTATAATAATCTTTATCTAAACTATAAAATATTTGGCTAAAGTCTATTTTCTGCTGAATTATAACTTAAACTTACCTATTATTAGAATTACTATCGACTCCTCCCGGCATAGGTATTGAAGGCGTTGCAGGCATAGGCCTAGTTCCCTTGGGATTACTGAAGCTTGTCTGCTGCTCGTTCTGAACAAAATATTTTATAAATTAATAATTAATTAATTGATTTTTATAATTAAGAGGACAATAATTTTAGATATTTATGAGTAATTTAGGATTTTGAAGTTAAACTTATTTTGGCATGTTAATTAATTAATTAATTAATTTTTATAATTAAGAGGACATTAATTTTAGATATTTATGAGTAATTTAGGTTTTTGAAGTTAAACTTATTTTGGCATGTTGAATATAAAGTTCAGTGTATATTTTTGAGGTTACGAAAAATTTCAAGTTTTTTTCAATAGATTTAATTTTTATGCAGAAATAAATGATTGAAATTGTTAATTTCCATAATTTTTTCACAGTTTGCACGAGTTTAAAGCCAAACAAAATGAATTTCTTAAAGAACAGCAAAATTTTAAAAACAGAAATATCAATACTTCCTTATTTTTTTTATTTATTATTGGAATTAAAAAGGTTTTTATTGAAACTTGTAAGTATTAGGTACAAGTTTGCATTGTGTTTGTGTCCTTTTTTGAATAAAACGTAAGAACGTTTCTTTCTTTCTTAAGTAGATCAAATAATTCAATCTGAGGCAATTTATCAGATTTGGGACTAGCTCCATATAATACCGCATCCGCATCCGCATCCGCATCCGCAAAGATAAATATTGTGGACGCGGAAACGGTTGCGGATGTCTAAAATAGTTGCGGAATAACACATTAATTTTTTCTACTTTTTACGGACATTCTGAACATTTCTATTGAAAACTATTTTAAATTTTAGATTACTTACAGGCCTCGGCCTCGGATTCTTTCTGATCCCTCTTCTGGCCCTAGCCTTCGCTGCATAATATATCCTTATGTACACGAACACCATGATGCAGGACGGTATGTAGAAACTGCCCAGAGCTGAATACACCACGTACCCGATGTCGTCCGACACCTAAAAAGAAAAAAAAAAGCATTACGACCTTTTGGTTGTGACAAGCGAACTTTTGGCGAGCCCGTTGGACGAGTGGTAACGGTGCTTGCCTAACTCAGGGGCCCCGGGTTCGTTTCCTGGCTGGGTCAACTTTGGAAGATTTGGAAGTTAGTTCTTATTTTGAACCCGGGCGAAGCCGGGAGAGTTTACTTGTTTGTTACTACTGGTTCGAATTGAATAATTATTTTTTGTGTTGGATAGTCCATTTATCGAGAAAGGCTTTAGGCTATTAACATTTTGAACGCGGACAAAGTCGCGGGCAACAGGTAGTTTATAATATCTATAGATCTAGATATAGAAACTAATTTGACAGTACGAAAACAATGTCTTATTAAATATTTGCTTCATTAATAAACAATAACATTAATAACAAAAAATCCAAAAAAATTAAGTTAACTACAAATAGTAAGTCACGCTTTACAACTTAATTTAAAAATTCCTATTAGTAATTTTTTGAGAAATTTTGAAGTTGAAAAAGGAGCGCGGACGAAGTCGGCGGTAAGCTTAGTGGGTTGAAAACTTGATTTACGGCAAAATTAATTGAGGCCATATTAATGTAGGTACCACACGGTTACCTAGTTGCTTAGGACGCAAGATTGCAAAGACTTTCAACAAAATCTTCGAATGCATTGTTCGAATACAATAGCTTCTACTCGACGTAGTCCGGCGGGATATGAATAGTGAATATTGCTGCTAACATAGAGAATACTAACTCTAAGCTTGTACGATCTCTGGGGTCAGTTCGTTACTAACCTGCACTAATAATTTTTATAATCCCTGTCTCTTTTAGGTACTTAACTGTTTTTAGGCTTACTAAAAGATTTAGTAGGTACTATATATCTACTTATCTATACTTACTAATATTATAAAGCTGAAGAGTTTGTTTGATTGAACGCGTCAGTCCAATAAAAACACACAAAACACACACACACACACACACACACACACACGCACAATCGTTATATTTATAAAAATCTTTTTTCTTGTTTAAAAAAAATTATTTTTATTTTTATTTATTTAATCTCAGGAACTACTGGTTCGAATTGAATAATTTATTTTTGTGTTGGATAGTCCATATATCGAGAAAGGCTTTAGGCTATTAACATTTTGAACGCGGATGAAGTCGCAGACAACAGCTAGTAAAGAATATAGTCTTTTGACTTAGTTTTGTTTCGAATCACTAAAATTATTATCATCATCACTCACTGTCATCATCACTGATGATGATGATAATGCGCTCTGTTACAGTAGTACAACCAGAAGTACTACTGGTAGTATAAATTGAGTGCTTATGCTTGCGTGTGAGTGTGTGTGCGCACACATGTTACAAGATTAATTGCGTAAAACGCCCTCGTCAAATGCGTAACTTATGGAAGTTTATAGGTAAACTTTGAAAACGTTTCTATACTTATAGATCTTCTAGAGTTAGAAGTACAAGAGTTGTTAGTGTTCATTAGTTGAATAGCTTTCGTTTGTGAGTTAGCAAGTATCCAGTAAACCACGTCTCCCGGCGTGCGGCGAGGGTATACAAGATAACTGCATTACTAAGATTCGACCGCGGTCCTTGATTTGTCGAATTATCTCCAAACTGGCGAGCATTGTGTACAGTCACCAAAAAAATATGGAACATGATTTTTTTTTGCAAACAAATGTTAGCACCCTCTACTTCGGGTGCACTAATTAAACCACTTTATGTTTAGAACAAATACTTCCGACCGATATATCAGAACTACAATTCCAACTATGAGACCTCTCTTCGCGAACGCGTTCATTCAACTGACTGATACCTTTTTAATATCATTCAATATCATACTATTCAATCTCATCGAATTAATTTGAATGAATGAGCACCTCTTTTTGCAACCAACATTACAGAGCACTTTTTACTATGATTTCCGCCTTAATCAATCAACTTCAGTCGACATAAATAGCAGACGCTAACACAAAGTAATTAGAAAAAAAAAATTAGATACATAAAAGTGTTGTACTAGAGAATTGTAGTTCTTCCTAAAATCCTAAGGAATATCCGCGATGGTTACGGTTGACTCACAATCTCTATATTATTGTAAATCTATCATGTCTGTTTCTAAACTACTTCTAAACCACCCAACAGTTTTCACGGAGAAAGGTTTGTATTTTAAAAAAATAGCATCCTGGGCGAAGCCTGGGGCGGATTGTTAATTTTGTATAATCTTACATATTATTGATAGAAAGAAACAGATAAATTTAACGCAACATAAAAATTAAAACGTGTTTTATTTGCCAACGCTACCACTCAGACACAATAACGAGCACCTATTTCCATTGAACGCAAAAAGAATCTACTCGGTTACGTTACATTAGCGCGATTATGGATTACTTGTTTTTGCTAACCGTACTTCGACAGAGAAATGGGGACGCAATGTTTTCGGAACCAAACAATTTAGAATTTTTACTCTAAAAAAATACTTGTAAAATCTTCTATTGCCATAATCTCGTCTTGCTTTCGACTATTCTTTTTCTTTTTTCTCTTTACTCCTTTTTCTGCGTTCTTTCTTTTCTTTTCTTTTCATAGTTCGAGTGAATAGGCATCTTGTGGGTGATCCTTGCTGCACAGTTGGTTGTTGGCCAAGAGCAAACCCATAATAATATGTATCTAATAAAAAAAACTTTTCTTCGCTGCATGAAAATAACCATAACTTTTTTCTTCCTTATAATTTTATTTTATTTTATTTATTTTATTTTATTTATATTTGGGAAACAAACAATATCTCGATACACATTACACATACATATAAGAAAAACATAATTCAGCAAAGTTTCCATTAAATTCTAAAACATATTTTGAATCGGAGTTAGGAGAAAACATACAAAAAAGGCAAAAGAAAGAAGACAATAATTAACAAAAAACACATAACTATAACATACAAAATAAACAAATAATCTGGCCGCCACAAAAAGAATATTACACAATTAAGGTCGACACAGACAGCCTGACGGTCCACTAGATGGTAGGTGGCTACCGTAGCCATAACACAAGCCAACGCCACAGGTGCAACAAGTGCGCTGACGACCTCAGTAGGATAACGGATAAGGGATAGAGAAATAAGACAATTATTGGTCAGTAAAAGAGGGCTGCCCAAATGACTCCGAAGGGAAGTGTGTTGTACTAAACCTACCTGACTGATTTTTGTTTTAAACCTTACTAGCGACCCGCTCCAGACTTCGCACGGGTGATTTTTTTTCTGCAAATCTATACTAATATTATAAAGAAAAAAGATTTGTTTGTTTGTTTGAATTGAATAGGCTCCGAAACTACTGGACCGATTTGAAAAATTCTTTCACTGATGGGAAGCTACATTGTCACGTACATAACATAGGCTATATTTTATAATGTTACGAGGACGAACTCGCATGCAACAGCTAGTTATCTATACTAATATTATAAAGCTGAAGAGTTTGTTTGTTTGTTTGAACGCGCTAATCTCAGGAACTACTGGTTCGAATTGAAAAATTATTTTTGTGTTGGATAGATCATTTATCGAGGAAGGCTTTAGGCTATATAACATCACGTTGCGACAAATAGGAGCGAAGAAACAGTCGAAAATGTGGAAAAAAAACGTGGAAAATTATTCATCTTTGAGGGCTTTCGTTGCGTGCGCTGCGAAAACCGTTCGAGATACCCAAATGATTCCCAAAATAACTATTCCACGCGGACAAAGTCGCGAGCACCAGCTAGTATAATATAAAAACCTTCCTCGTTTAACGCTCTTTTCATCAGTGAAAACCGTTTCAAAATCAGTTCAGTAGTTTTTGAGAATATCATAACTTTTGATATTTTGTTTTGTAATGTTAATGTTTTGTAAGGATATGCAAATATTAAATCTCGGCTATTACAGCCCGAGGACACTTTAAAATGATCACCTTAAACCTCGACGAACAAAATCATTAAACAGTTAATGTATTTCACCCATTTAAAATTTAATTCAAGGGAACAGAGGTCACATTTTATACGTACCATTCAAAATCTGCGAATTTCGCATTGAAACGAACCAGAACGACACTATCTGACCGTCATCTTAACAAAACGTCCCAAAGTACAAAGCATTTGACAGTCCAAACCGAGCGTTAACGCCATAATGGGAAAGTTTAAATTCAATTTACACTTTGAAGCCGTAAATGTTAGTTCCTCGCGTCCAAAACGTCGTATAGATTCATGGACAATGCGATGTAATGTAGACACTGAACAGTAAGAAATAGAGTCGACTATCGAACGGTGTGAGGGCGAAGAAGGAAAGTATCAAAAGTTATCGCGACAAAGATCATGGGTCATTTCATTTGCAAAATTTAAACGCTCTCATACCATTTTATTTTATAGGTTGTTGTACCCTTTCGTTTCCGTTTTAACAAGTAACTGTAAAGTTCAAAATTTATAATTTAGTAACGAACCGTTTCGCCCGGATTCAAAATAAAAACT
Source organism: Synanthedon tipuliformis (assembly GCA_947623395.1). Taxonomy (NCBI): domain Eukaryota; kingdom Metazoa; phylum Arthropoda; class Insecta; order Lepidoptera; family Sesiidae; genus Synanthedon; species Synanthedon tipuliformis. Next base: position 1,036,173 of record OX392429.1, on the reverse strand, counting down.
ATACTATGCCATCTCTTAAGTTGGACAAAGTTACGTATTGTTACTAAGTTCTATCAAAATCGTTTCAATAGTTTAGGAGTCCATAGGCGACAAACATGTGACACGTAATTTTTATATATATCCTACTATCCTACTAATCCTATCCTACTAATCCTACTAATATTATAAATGCGAAAGTTTGTTTGGATGTATGGATGTATGTATGGATGTTTGTAACTCTTTCACGCAAAAACTACTGAACCGATCACCCTGAAATTTTGCATACACGTTGTCTGGGACACCAGAAAGGACATAATAGGGTACCTCTCATCCAGAAAAAAAGTACTGCTCCTGAGGGATTATCTAAAATTAAGGAAACTAACTCCTGGCTAAGTACAATAGCAATAACGATGTCTGGCGATGTACAATTCCGCGTGTACTCGCAAATGATATAAAACCACCGGTAGGACTGTCGCAAATAAAACTCAGTGATTTCACATCTGATGACGGATCTCAATTTATTAAACACTTCTTATACCTATTTGTCAAATATAATAAACCTACCGATAGTGTGTTCATACGATGCAAAGCGACAGCTAGTTGCACTTTGGTGGTCATAACAAGCTACTAGCGCCATCTAGCGAACCTTTATTAAATCTACATTTCATTTCGCCATAATACAGTTCTACAGGCGATATATTGCTTTTCAACGCGGACGAAGTCGTGGGCACCAGCTAGTAAGACTATAAAAACTAGCTATGTAGATTATATGTACCGTACATTCTAGTTTACTTTTTCTGAAAACATAACCAAGTTGCATTTGTACTACCAGTAGTACTTCTTGCTTGTACTACTGTAACAGAGCGGTAGTTTCATTATTACTTCACATACATAGTTAAAGAATGGTAATATTAACATAAGACGTTCAAGCCTTACATGAGCTCCTAACAATGAGCCTCGTAAGAAAGCTCAACGTCGTCCAACGAGCTATGGAAAGCTTTCCTTTCGTAAGTACGCAAAGGGAGCGTTTGCATTGGTTTGCTCTTGGCTAGGGCATACTACGCCGTAGAAAATGAAATTATTAGTTTTCAACAGCGCACTTGAACAAAGATATTATTTCGATAGTTTTCAATAAACAACTATTTGTAATATCGGTAAAGATTGCTATATCTAGAATATATTTTTCAATGATCTTACTGGTCTTATTGGAAAATTATGGCGGAGGCTTATATCCAACATTTGACGCCTTTTTATTTAAACAGTGCTAAACGCGGAAACACATTTTGATCGACAAACAGACACATTCAATATATTTCTTCTTTATTTACCCCCATATTGACATAAAAGACCAATCGGGCGCCAATTATTCGCGTCAACGTCTGAACAATTTGTTTGAACATCAAAGAAGTTTTTCTTTGATTTTGTAATTGTTTGGAAAATTTGATTTGTTAATTGATGATCAAATATTGCTTTTGATGTAAACAAGTCGAGGAGCTTGTTTCGAAAACACATTTGAAAAATTGTTTCAACTTATATTTTGGGGAAATTAAATTAAAAAATAAAAGACGACTGCTTAAAAGGGAAACGAAATTATACAAATGAAAATTTCAATTTCAAAGGATATTAAATATGTAGGTTCTATAACTGTTTTATTTTAAAAAAGTATTTTTATAATATAAAAACTTAATATATTATATTTTTTGTGAATGTTTAGATAACTTTAGAATTATGTTAAAAAAAATTTCCTGTATTTTAGTAAGATTGGTTGTTTCTCAAAAAGACAGGGCATAATTATGGTATGCCTTTTTCTACCATTAAACAAATAAAGCGCAACCGCTTTTAAAGCCAATTTGAAAATATTTTCTTTAGGAAATAATATTTCAATATCAGAATATTAAGTTCTAAGAATTTTATGTCCCACACCTCTATTAAACAGTTTAGGAAACCAATTTAGGATCCTAAGTAGTGAACTTAATCATCACACTACACTAAGGCTGGGTTGCACCATCTAACTTTAACTATAACCAACGCCGCAACTTGAGTTAAAATAACGGTTAGGCCGAAAATGAGTTGCACCAGTTAACAAATAATCATAGCTGGTTAACTGGTGCAACTCATTTTCGGCCTAAAACTCATTTTCGGCCGAAAATGAGTGCGAATTAACTGAAGTTGCGACGTTGGTTATAGTTAAAGTTAGATGGTGCAACCCAGCCTAAATTAATTTCTAAGTCGAAGACATAGAGTTGAAAATAGATAATAGAATCTAAAATCTAAATTGGATCCAATCTGTCCTAACTGCGATTACACCTTCCGATTTCCTAAATTGGTTTCCTACAAATTGAATAGTGTAATAACCGCTTTAAGGGCGACGGTAGCCACCTACTATGAAGTGGACCGTCAGCCTGCTTGTCCAGAAAAAAAAAGAAAAAAAATTACACAGAAGCTGAAAACAATAGAACACAGAACAATAGTTATTCGTACTGCAACAGAGCAATCACCATAGACTAATATTCAAGTGACTATAATTTTATTGTTCTGTACTTTTTCACACACGAATGTTTTCTCTTAATCTGTGGCATATGAGACAAATATTTACTTTTAATATGCGCGGCTCTACTTTAAACTGTGCGAACAGAAAATGTAATAACTATTCTGAACAACCCCTTGTACATTATTTACGCTTTATGCATATTCATTAATATAATGCTTGTTATTAAAACAACGTATATTATTATTAAAAAGGGATATTCGATTTTGTTGTGAGGATTACTCTACACCAGGGTCTCTCAAACTTAAGGCTCCACGTACCCCAATAGGCTTTCTAAACCACAGCGAAAATAAAAAAAAACTATGACTATCGACTTTACCTATTTAATCGTACACGACTGTACTTTAATTTCTTTTTATTCGTCTATAAAACCCAAAGTGTGCGAGATGACCACTAAAAATATATTTAAGTTTGAAGTTATCTTCTCGCAAATTTCGTTAAAAAAGAAAATTGTGCGAGATGACTACTAAAAATATATTTAAACTTGATGTTGGCTTTTCGCACATTTCGTACGAAATAAAATTCTGCGAGATGACTACTACTAATGACACAGGGTATGTTGGGAACATACCCTGTGTAAAGTAACCCTATCAACGTGTATGTAAAATTCTATAAAATTTCTAGGTATAACTTTCAGATTTGCGGTTTTGAACAAACGTACATTAAAATTTTATATACTTAGATTTGCGCTAATGGACCTCTAATTATTAATGGACTATTTCCATAATATATTCATGTCAATTCGTTACCTTATATTTGAGTACAATTTCGTATCTATCCACTTTTATACTTTCAAAAGGTTTGTAGTCTGTAGGGAATTAAATGGAATTCCTTCTTTAAAAGTAGCGTGGGTTCTAAAATTAAATTAAGTGACGTCATTACTTAGTTTGTCTGCTATAAAATGGCATAATTTAATCTCTGTGTATTTGAAATACTTTAAAGTAATGTAAGCAACAGAACCTAATTTTAGTTATCACTTTTAGTTTTTTTGTCATCAATCATCATTAACATCCTTCAAGTATCCACTTAGCTCTTGAGATTTTAGCTCTTAGGTCTTTTTTTTTTTTTCAAAAATCATTAAATATATTTTATTATAAAAAAAATAAATAAAAAAAATGTAATTAGTTAATTTATCAAAAAAATGTTTTAACAAATTGCGTTAAAATTTTATTTAGTTTTACCTATGTAATTTTTTATTTATATATTTTTTTAAATTTTAAATTTATATTTACCTAGATAGTTTTTTCATATTTGAAAACAGTGATCACAATGAATCTTCTTAAAAAAAAACCATTTTTTTTTAAATAAAAAACCAACCATCAAGTTGGGCCGTCAGCCTGTCTGCACAATTAGTTTATTTTCGGCAGGTTAAAGCAATAAAACCGTTTGCTTTTGATATGAAACCTACCGCTTCCATATTATTGTGTTAGCGTAATTCGAGGGGTGGTAATAGGGTATCCCTTTTTAAGTGGAGGTGGAAGGGGGGAGTGTATGGTGCTTGAAGGAAGTGTTTAGTTTTGATGGCTCCTTTTTACACAGTTTTATTATATTTTTACACAGTTTCACTACGCAAACTGGCATTTTATTATGTTCAAAATTTAATAAAACATTCGGTACGTACACATCACAGACAGTTTGCAGTGTGACCGGCTTGGGTACGCCAAATTCGGCGTATTATTTTTTGCCGTATTTTACAAGTACAACTGCGGTATCTAGTCAAGCGCAGCGAGACCAATCAAGTAAATGAATGATTTCTCAAACGCCAATATTTGTCGAAACCAAATTTATTTTCTACTAAATTTACATGATTTTTAGTATGTATATTTTTATATTAAAAACTTGCTACACGCTTCCGGCTTCGTCCGCGTTGGAAATAAAGACTATCCTATCTTTTAAGTTGGATAAAATTACGCATAGTTACGAAGTTTTACATTTACAAAATCTCAATAGTTTAGGAATCCATTGGCCTCAAACAACGTGACACGTAATTTTTATATACACATATAATATAGAGATTATGTTTGTATAATATTTGTTACATACATTACCTACGTTCAAGTTTAAGCCTATCTTCGAGAAGATTGCATTCTCCCGAGTCTATTTAGTTAACTTTTTCGAAAAAGATGCGGGATCTCGCTGGATCTTTTGCGCCATTTTGTGTTGTAGCGGTGACATATTATTTGAATGGTATATTACTAAAAGCCTTGCCGAGGTGCCTGTTAAAAATCGTCTCCATGCATCACGCTACAAAACGTTAACCTCTCTGCTAGCGCGGTAAGCTATAATAGGGCTGGGACACTCCCGTCATTTTATATCGATAAAAAATTTTTTTGTTTTAATTTTGTTAATGACGCTACGCTGGTTATGTTTTTTTTAAGGCACACACGCTGCGCTCGACTAGATAGAGCGCTATACAAAAGCAATAGCTCCAAAAATGTGGCAACTTTTTATTGTAGTGTGTGTAAAAAATCGTCACTTTTTGTCATTTTTTACCCAGTTTCATTATATTTTTACACAGTTTCACTACGCAAATTGGTATTTTATCATACCTAAAATTTAATAAAACACTCGGCACGTACACATCACAGACAGTTTGCAGTGTGACTGGCTCGGGTACGCCGAATTCAGCGTACTATTTTATGCCGCATTTTACAAGTACGACGGCGGTATCTAGTCGAGTGCAGCGAGACCAAACATAACTTTTATATTTTTTAAAACATTATTTGTGTTACATAAATCTGAATTTAGATCTAACATCAGTTGGTAATTTCCAATGGATATTGAACTAACAAATAAACGAGTGAACAATGAAAAACAAAATGTAGGATAGAACTTACACAATGAACTTCGAGTAACTGTTGTGTTACATTAGGACACGAAACTAGAGCGAGACAATTTGTTACTAACTCCATTAATTAATAGTTATAAAGCGGAATGGATTGGCAACAATGTTTACGGCTTGTTATACGCTAATGCTCACAAAGTGGTTACAATACGAATTGTAAAGGGTAAAATTATTTGTTAAAATTGACTAGTATTAATTGTCTTTATTTCGATCATATCAATAACTAGCTGTTGCACGTGACATCGTCCGCTTAACTTTATAAAATATAGTCTATTTTATTCGCTGATAATAAAGCCTTCCAAAAGAGAAATAAATTTTCAAATCCAGTAGTTTCGGAGCCTATTCAATTCATAACAAACAAATAATCAATCAAATTTTTCCTCCTTATGATATTAGTGTAATGTAGGGTAATTGGTATTATTATATTTACATAGATAGGGTATCTCATAAGTTTGTAAGCCAGTCATCAATTATACGTTTGAACATGAACAGCGTTTCATTGCCGTCCGCACATATAAATACCTAACACTGGCGACGAGAAATCGAACAAATTGTGCGTGTAAGATTTAAACATAGAAGAAAAAAAAAAATGTCGATCGGGAAGCTAAGTGCATTTGATGTAAATAACGGACAATGGTCATCGTACATCGACAGACTGGAAATGTATTTCCGGGCTAACAATGTTTCGAGTGATTTACATTTACCCTCATTAATAGCCAGCATGGGGGACGAGGCTTATGAACTGCTGGTGAGCCTTGCGAGTCCAAAGAAGCCATCAGAACTGGCATATGTTGAAGCCGTTAAATTAATGAAGGACCATTTACAACCAACACCATCAGCGTTAGCGGAGAGATTCCGGTTCAGACAAAAGCGTCAAGCTGCGTCAGAAGACGTGGGGGCCTACGTAGCGGACTTGAAGAAGTTGTCACGAAACTGCAAATTCGCTGCTAATTTAAATGAAAATTTACGTGACCAGTTTGTGTGCGGACTCAAAAGTGATGTAATTAGGCAACGGTTGTTCGCGGAGGATGACTCAATAACGTTCTCTCGGGCCGTTTTTCTGGCGAGTTCCCTGGAAGCTGCGGAGAGAGATGCAGCGGAGGTCGAGGGCGCACCACTGTCATCGGCGGTTACCAGTGCGGTACATGCACTGGCTCACGGGCAGAGGCAGAAGAGCTCGGGTGGCTATAGGGGCTCGACGAACGGCGCCAGGGGGTGCCCACGCGCATCCAACAACGGTAGCGTAAAAATGACAGGTCCTGCTGGTCCAGCGGGAAATGAGGCGGTTAATTGTGGGGCGTGTGGAGCCAACGACCATGCGTATGGCACTTGTCGCTACCGGAAATTCATGTGCAGCAAGTGTCGACGCTTCGGGCATTTACGTCGTGTTTGTACGGAGCGTGAGAGGCAGCCCAGCAGTCATGGTGGTGCCAGGGGTCAAGGTCAGCGGCGGCAACTTCACTTCGGCGGTGTGGACCGCGAGTCTAGCGAGGAAGACCACGATGCTGAGGAGAGCCTGAACCTACTGACTCTGAACAATTATAAGGCAGTAAGTGTACCTATTTCTATAAACAATACCACAATATACATGGAAATAGACACCGGGACAGCGGTGTCGTGTATAAGCAAGGAGACATACAATAAATACTTTCCGGAATTTGTCGTCCGCGAATTTGTGCGGACTACAAGGCGACTGTTAACCCCGTTTTGCTGATCGACCGGTTTCCGTTACCTCGAATCGAAGACATACTGGTAGGGTTAAATGGGGCGCAATATTTTAGTAAAATTGATTTTTCTCAAGCATATAACCAGGTGGAGTTAGACGAGTCTAAAATGTATACCGTAATAAATACCCATAGGGGGTTATTCCGTTACAATAGATTAGTTTATGGCTTATCCTCGAGTGTAGGTATCTTCCAGCGGATTATGACAAATATTTTCCAGGGGATACCAGACGTCCAGGTCTTCTTAGACGATGTGATAGTGGGCGGGAAGACAAGGAAGGAACATTTAAAGGCACTCGAAGAGGTTTTTAGAAGGGTGTCGCAAAACGGTTTAAAATTAAAAAGACAAAAATGTGTTTTCTTAGTCGACGAAGTAAAATATTTAGGTTACATTGTTTCTAAGCAAGGGATAAAAGCCGATCAATCAAAAATAAAAGCAATTCTGAAAATTGAACCACCCGGAAACGTTAGTGAGTTACGTTCTTTTCTCGGAATGGTAAATTTCTTTTCTAGATTTATAAAAAATTTTAGCTCTTTGTTATTACCTTTGAACAAATTATTGCAAAAGGGAGTCGAGTGGCATTGGAACAGTAAATGTAGGGAGGCGTTTACAAAAATTAAACGGGTCTTAACTAGTACAGATGTACTCGCGCATTATGATCCGAAGCGACCTTTGATTGTGACGTGCGACGCAAGCGCACGAGGAATCGGTGGAGTGCTATCGCAGCCCTACGGGGGTGGGGAGCGACCGGTGGCATATGTGTCGCGCGCACTTACACAAGCGGAGGCTAATTATTCACAGATTCATCGGGAAGCATTGGCGATAGTGTTTTGTATGCAAAAATTTCATCAGTATGTTTACGGAAGGAAATTTGTATTACGCACGGATCATAAGCCGCTAGTATCTATATTCGGACCTCATACAGGTATACCTACTATGACGGCCAGTCGAATGCAACGGTGGGCAGTAATTCTTTCGGCGTACAATTACGATATAGAATATATTAGAACCGACGAAAACTGCGCTGACGGTTTATCGCGCCTACCGGTAAACACAGGTGACCAGTCAGTAGTTAAAGATACAATCCCGGAGCAAACATATTTGCATTTCGCCCAAGACGCCTTGTTGTTGGATTATAATGAGTTAAAAACGGAAACGGAAAAAGATCCGATATTAGGTAGGGTGTTGAGTTACGTAAGGGATGGTTGGCCGCACACATGCGAAATAAGAAATTTAATGCCTTACTTTAATCGTAGAAAAGAGCTGTATGAGGAACTAAATTGCATAATGTGGGGACACAGGGTTGTCATTCCGGAGGCTTGCTACAGTAAAGTATTAAAAATAATTCATGAACCGCACATGGGCATCGTAAGATCGAAATCCTTGGCGCGTAGTTATGTGTGGTGGCCCGGCGTAGACGAGGCAGTGGAGCGTGAGTGCCGCGCCTGCGAGGTATGTGCGGCCGTGGCGGATGCACCGTCGCGCGCGCCGCCAAAGCCCTGGCCCTGGCATCCGCGACCCTGGACCCGGTTACATTTGGACTTTATGGGCCCGATTGCTGGTAAAATTTATTTAGTAGTCGTAGACTCGACGTCTAAATGGTTGGAAGTTTTCCCAGTTCCCAGTACAGCCGCGAGTAGCACCATAGCGAAACTTAGGGAGTTATGGAGTAGATGGGGTATACCTAAGCAGATAGTTACCGACAATGGACCGCCATTTACGAGCATAGAATTCGCAAATTTTATTAAATATTGCGGAATCAGACATGTGTTTATTGCTCCATATCACCCATCATCGAACGGTGCGGCTGAAAATGCCGTAAAAATCTTAAAAAGGGTAATTAAAAAAGCCCTAACAGAAAAGACTGATATTAATGAAGCATTAAACACTTATCTGCTATATTATAGAAATACGGAACATGCTACAACGGGAGAAGCCCCTTCCGTGATACTTCTGGGCAGGCGATTGCGTACAAGACTGGACGCACTGAAACCCGATAGAGAGGCGAGGGTAGGAAATGCGCAACAGAAGCAGGTGGAATGTGCGGGGGGAACGAGCAGGGAAATGAAAGAGGGGGAGGAAGTATGGTATCGTCAGTACATTAAGGGAGAAAAATGGGCTCCGGGAACGGTCGTAAGTTTGGCAGGGGTAAACGACTATAGCGTTAGAGATAGTAGTGGGAATCGTTGGCATAGGCATGTCGATCAGCTAAAGCGTAGGTCGCGGAGCTCGCTTGTGGTCCCTACAGGTTCGTCATCGCTGCCGTCACCACGACCGCAATCGGTCGCTAGTCCCTGTGGGGATAGACAGGACAAAAGCGCAGGCGGGGAACAGCCGGAGCGGCCGGCGGCAGAGGTTTCGCCGGCTCACGTGGCGTCTCCTTCACCGTCACCGGTTTGTGACGATCAAGAGGTTTTCACTACGCCACCTGCCGCCCCTGTAACGCCCGAAGCCCGACCAATTCGGAGATGTAGGTTAAAGAATATTAATTATAAGGTTAGATATTAAGAGTGTAAATATTAATTTTATTTTATAGTAGTATTTTGCTGTATTTATTCTGTGTTAGTGTTAGTTTGTTTTATATATTGTTACTTATTAGTTAGGTAGTGTTAATTAGGGTGGAGAGATGTAATGTAGGGTAATTGGTATTATTATATTTACATAGATAGGGTATCTCATAAGTTTGTAAGCCAGTCATCAATTATACGTTTGAACATGAACAGCGTTTCATTGCCGTCCGCACATATAAATACCTAACAATTAGTATAGAAGACTAGCAATCGCATGGTTGTTTTGCCGGGGACGAATGAGTTGTTTGTCGAGGAACGCAGCAATGCCGGGGACGAATAATCATTCCTTCCCGGCTACTACCCATTCTGGGCAAGGTCCTGGAAAAACGCCTGGTGCGTGTACGGTCTTTTTTTTAGAACTTGTCGATAATGTAAACAATCCTTCATAACTTCATATGAAACGTCAAACGTGCAAACGTCAACCGCAAATAGAATTTCAGTTTTTAGTTAAATTATTTAGTTTTAATGAATATATTTTCTTGTGATTGAGTTAAGAATGTTAATACTTTATAAAGGAAATCGAATTTAATCGTCTAGTGTTGTAGTGCATGGAGAAATAAGGACTAAAGTGTTTGTTTACATTATCGACAACTAGCTGGTGCCCGCGACTTCGTCCGCGTTCTGGATGAAAGGTACCCTATATGTACTTTCTGGTGTCTCAGACAACGTGTATGCAAAATTTCATGGTGATCGGTTCAGTAGTTTTTGCATGAAAGAGTTACAAACATCTATACTATACATACATCCATACAAACTTTATAATAAAAAGGTATCGACACACTTTATCGACACAGTACTGTAACATCCTTATACTAAATCATTGCACGTTTTTAGCGATTTATCTTATTTTACACGTAAACCAAGTATGTACGATGCTTTCACATAACATATTTGCCGGTTTTTTTTTCTGGTGTTTTTTTTTATATGGGACACAGATTAAGGTAAAAGCATTGTAACGATCATGGTATTAATTTGAGACTCTCACACAAAGTGTAGTATTACGTAACGTAAATGTATTACGTCTTGTGTATCAAATGACACGCTAAACATACTTTGTAAACATAATACTTTATGATACTTCATACAGTGTCACCTAAAGAACACTTAAGTATAAAAAAACCAGCTATTGCACGCGACTTCGTCCGCGTTTTTTTATAAAACATAGCCTATGTTTTTCGCTATTAATGTAGCTTTCGATGGGGGAAATAATTTTTTGAATAGGTCTAGTAGTTTTTTAGTTTATTCATTATAAACAAAAATACAAATGTTTTCTCTAAAAATAGTTTTCCATTTTCCTATTGTTTTCTAATAATTATTAATAAAAATACTGTAGTCGACAACGGACTTGCTAATCTACTTTAAACTAAACTTTGTTATCCCTTACTCACTCATAGTAGGTACAACTCGAATTCCAATTTTAAATATTACCTACAATGACAGCATAATCTCATAACTGTAAAAATGTTGCATGCCAGTACGTATTTCTTCCAGTTGCCCCCGAAAATCTGACCCAAATTCCTTAATAATTTCGCAACCACCCTCGCCCGCATCCATTCATCGGATAAATTCAACAATGACGGACCATTTGTCTCTGGAGAAACCAATTTATGATGTAATAAGATTATTTCAAAATAAAAAGATGTGACGCAAAAATCATAACTGGCAATTCTTCATAATGTCTTCAAGTATCACTACATAGTATAAAACAAAGTCGCTTCCCGCTGTCTGTCTGTCTGTCTGTCTGTCCCTATGTATGCTTATATCTTTAAAACTACGCAACGGTTTTAATGGATTTTCACTGAGCGGTTCTCGAGGAAGGTTTTTGTATATAATTTAAAAGTTACGCTGGCGAAGTCGCGGGCAGCAGCTAGTAAAGTATAATATAATAACATAAGTATAAGTACAATTATAATATAAAATAAGTATCAAATATAATTTTGCACATTTTGTTTAATGTCTTCTTCTTCTTCTTCTTCTTTTAATGTCTTGTCCATCAGATTTTCTCCGATGATTTTGCCAGTGTCATTAGTAAAAATAGCAATTTTTTAAAATAAAAAAGGGTAAAATTGAAATTAGTAGTAGTAAAAATAGCAATTTTTTAAAATAAAAAAGGGTAAAATTGAAATTAAAGTCAAAAATAGCAAATCCCGATTCAAGTCAGTAAAGTCAAGTTCAGTCAAGTCATAATTTTGATTAGTTTTCCAAAACAGGTCCGTCCAGTCCAAGTCAGTCAAGTCAAGTATCTTTAATGTCTAATCAGCACAATTTGTTGACAGACAGATTGACAGATTGACTGATTGACTGATTGACAGATTGACGGACTGACAGACAGACTGACGGTCCATTTGATGGCGCAAGTAACGTCACGGGTGCTGCAAATGCGCTGCTGAACAATAAGGTACTGTAAGGATTAAGGATAAGGTATTTGGATGAGATAGGGTAATGTTCTCTGGCATCTTTTGTTTACAATCGAAACACAATAGCACAGATGCTGTTATTTCACTGTGTTAAAATCTATAATTTTCAGTCATCTATTTAGTGCCCAAATGACTGCGAAATGCAGTGTGCCCAACTTGTGGCAACAACTCAAATATTTTGCATATATATATATACTTAGTTGTTGTAAACATTCCAGAAATTAAATATTTAAATTAATAAATATAATTATATAGTGTAACCAATACTAATATCAGACACATCAGAGTATCCAAAGACAAATTTGCAAAGGCCAAAAAAAATTTCAAATGCATTGGGTTTTCTCCCTTGTAGCTGGGGATTCACACTAGTCGTCACAGCCAAAAGATACATATGGTCCGAAAGCAATAATATCAAAGCAGATCTAATAGGAACCGGCCGAGTCTGTCCGGAGGTCTTTGCGATTGATGTATTACAGCTTCAAAGTACTTTGAACGCCGAGTTTTTGCTATAAAACCCTCTCTAGAAGTGTGCCTATTTTAAACATAGATGCGTTATAAACTAGAAGAGACTTGGAACTTTTTTTGTGGAAAGGAGCTACAAATTTTGTAGAAAAAAAAATTGTAAAATAAAAAATATATTATGAAAACCTGCGAAGCCACCTTTTCTGGTCGCAGTATTCATTCATTACTTATTATTTCAGGAAATTTACATATTTCTTCTTTCTTTTTACATATTTATTTTTATAAAAATTCACAACTCTTTTTATAGATCGTTAAGTTCTGTCTATAATTCTTATATAGTCTGAGTTTTACTATTTTTCTTATTCAATCTTTCCGTCATTCCTTCAATCCTTAGTGTTTCAAATTCTTTACACGTCTATACCTATATAAATATGTAAAGGTCTATATATTTTTGGTACATTTCTGGCAATAGAAACAGTTTTTTTTGCGACGTTTTGAATGATTATAGTAGAGTTTCTACTAGCGGTCTTACACTACTTTTACAAAATGGTTATACAAACACAATCTTGTCGAAATCCGTCTTTTTCGGACTAAGCGCTTTAAAACATCCTTTATAATGCGCACTGCCAAGGTTTGGAACTCCTGAGCTCATATCACACAAATATTTTCTAAGTTCGAGTGGATATGTATCTTCTGGGTGAGCTCGCTCCATCATCCTCCTTAAAGCAAACTCATCTCTTACGATATTTTCATCGAAAAACATTATTGGCTTTTAGTCAATAATTACAAGAATTCAACTCACGAAGTGTTATAGGCCTTCACATGCCTCATCCTCGCTACGTACAGTTGTTGGCCAAGAGCATACCTATCTCTAATAAGTCTAAAATCTCAAAAAGTCTCTTCAATAATTTGTATATCTGTGATTCCAATTTCACTGACATTGAGCGCATTTTGTACCCCGGACCTTACAAAAAGAGGACAGCCGGGACATTAGGCGAAAATTTCTCGAAATTTCTGGAACGTTTTAGTTAAGTGTAAGTTACTTTTTCCCTATGTACCCTTTTTAGCGGTCTCAAGTGTGCTTTGATTGTGACAGATCTGTGGGTCGAGTGCGTGTGTGTCAAATTTTCCTGCTATTTCGGGGGTCTTCCGACGACGCTAAAATAAATCGACAAATATAAACATGCCGCTCCCAACATTATCTTGACCTTTTAGGGCGTGCCCTTCTTACGGGCAAAGTAAAATTACACGGTTATTGGAAAAACAGGAAAGTCCTTCTCACTTTAATCAGTGGTGTGAAAAAGTTGTTCAAGATGTATAGATATATCTATAGAGAGATGTTGATGTTTATAGTAGTTTGAAACTACACTGTGTTTCTTTGAAACTTTTGATATGAAAGATGACATCGGATATTGCACCCCAGGCGTAGCCGGGAGCGGGTCGCTAGCTATTAAAAAATAAACTACACTAACATCTCAGTAAGAGCATTTCCTACTTGAGATATGTTAAGAGCATTAATGTTTTCTTAAGAAAAGGTGAGAAAAGAATCTCTTGGAGCATTAATATTCAAGTAGCACTCGTTTTCAATCTTCTGAACTGAAGATCTCGTGCGACGACAGACTGGAATGTTTCCGAATGATATACGCCATCGAGTTGATATGCCGAATGGGAGAGTGAGGTGGGAATGTATGGAATAATCTATCGTCATACGTCTTAACGGTGTGCGTAAGATACCACTAGAATTTTATTGGAACTATCTGAGAAAACTTATTAAAAATGTGATAAAATAAAACTGCCTATGTGGTTATTAAGAGTATTGAAGACGGATTTTAATAGAAACATTTAAAACGGAAAATACATTAACATTAAAAAACACGTGAAAATTATATAGAATTGACAGTGACAGTGACAGTTGTCAGTCACCACAGACTTAGGTCTGGTTTCCAACAGTTTGCGTCCTACATTTCAAGAAATAGAAAGAAAGAAAGAAAGAAAAATGTTTATTTGGCACATTGTAAAGTATTGGTATTTTATAATGCGAGGATTATGCAGCAATGTCTAATTTTGTTCAGAAAACCAATTTTTATTGTATTGAATTCAAAATGTATAGACGCATATGGGGCACGATTATTTCTTCAAGTGTAAAGGAATGTTCAAGCGTGAAAATATAATGATTTTGTATAGATACGAAGTGGAAATAAATTCACAGTACTTTATTGTTAGTAATGAGGTGTTGCGACAATTAATTGGAGATATTCAAGAGCATATAGTCATTGCTCAAGAGTATACTAGAAAAAATAAGTCTTTAATGATTTTTCTTTTATATAAGGCAGGTTGTCGGTTCAATTGATGATACATCAGTCACGGTCACTTGAGATGGCCGATGTAGGTACTTCCACTTTCGGGTACGCCCGGGGATAAGGCCTCCCTGTGATCCCGGGTCCCATATTTGCCGCCGATGGTGGAACATTCCGCCGATGGTGGAAAATGCCGTCGATGGTGGAACAAGCCACCGATGGTGGAACATGCCGCCGATGGTGGAACATGCCGCCGATGGTGGAACATGCCGCCGATGGTTTTAGTGCGGTATTGCTCGGTGATAAGTCACTTCGCCGGGCGAGTCTCACATACCCCTTTCGCCTACAACCTACAGTCCTCGTCGGCGAAGGACAATCCGTAAAATGTGATTTCCCCTCCTAAAAAAAAAACATGCATCTTGTTAGGTTGCATTAGAAGCGAGCGTAGACATACTCGCCAACTTTCTTATTTTGAATACTTTTGTACTTATTCCTACATGTGGTTCTGTTTTGCCAACTTTTATACATCTTCATAGAAAAAGTTCCATGTGGTCAAATTTCTTAAATCGCCAACTTTTAAAAGAGCCGAGCATGGTGGTCCGTAGATACGTGAGTCAGCCAGCGACGAGTCTTTTGTCGTGTCGCGAACGCGTCGAATAAACAATCACAAAACACGTCCCCTAACTGCAAAGGAAATTAAGGGACATTTTAAAGTAGAATCGTTTATCTAAACAAAATTTCCGTTCGAATCGACTTCGGCGCGATCCGCTTCAACTTCTCAAATCGTCGTCCTGGGATCTTTCATTCGTAATTGTTCTCTTGGAAAACGGATTAGGACGGTGACTTTTCTTTTAGTTTTTCTTTCAATGTTCACTCTGTTAACAATCGCAGACATCTATGTATTATTTGTTATCAATTAGATACCTATCAAATAAAAACAAAAGAAATTTTATTTACAACAAAATTAAAACAACAAAATAAAAACAAATTGAAAAACGAATTAACGTTTCATTTAATTCTATTATCCAATATAAAGATATTGGCTATATTTTATAAAGTTATTTGGCTATTTTGGCTATTTTTTATAAAGTTACGCGGGCGAAGTCGCGTGCAACAGCTAGTATAGTATAATTTGGGTTTTAGTGAGTAGAATTCTCACATAACCTGGTTTTCATAAACCGGGTTATACGAGGGTAACAATGGGACAGCACATGGTAGTAAATCTTTGACGGAGTGATATATCTATTACGTAAGAGTAAGTGACATGACCTAAAATTAAAAAAAAAACATCTATCCAAAAGTGCTGAACATGAATAATGTTTACGATATACATACGTTACAAATAAATAAAAAGTTTTGATTGTAAAATAAAATTTGAATTTATTTAACAAAAACGCGATCTTAGTATTGAATTTTACAAACATTTGTAAAGCGAAATAGGAATTTAACGAATATCGCAGAAATGCAAGTAAGCTAATGCTGTTATTACAATTTAATATGAAACGGATGTGGCTAGAGTGGCGTGGATTGTATAGCGGAGGAGATTCAGCAAAAAAGTCTATTGATTAAAATCTTATCTCATTTCTTTATGAACGTTCGAAAACATAAGTAATGTTTCTTTCTATTTCTTTTAAAATCTATACTAATATTATAAAGCTGAAGAGTTTGTTTGTTTGTTTGTTTGAACAGGCTAATCTTAGGAACTACTGGTTCGAATTGAAAAATTGTTTTTGTGTTGGATAGATCATTTATCGAGGAAGGCTTTAGGCTATATAACATGACGTTGCGACTAATAGAAGCGAAGAAACAGTCGAAAATGTGGAAAAAACGGGGAAAATTATTCATCTTTGAGGGCTTCCGTTGCGTGCGCTGCGAAAACCGTTCGAAATACCCAAATGATTCCCAAAATAACTACGCGGACGAAGTCGCGAGCACCAGCTAGTATTTAATAAACACGCATTTATTTTTTATTTATTTTTAATCATTATTATTTTTTATTTTTAATAGCGACTCAGACATACTCACTAAACTGGGGTCGGCCGATAGTAACTTTTCTTTAATTGACATAAGAGCACATCAGCTGTTATGCCATGTTTGATACTATGCTATGCCATGACATACTTATTATAATAAGGTTATCCTGTGGACCATTAGCCTTCCTGAAGAAATAAAAAAATGCATTTGTTTTCTTTCCTTAAGCACCATAATGATCACATAATGTTCTTTACCATAACATCATACTAACCAACGATATTAAACCACCTTGACATAACTTCAAACCTTGTTCTGTTATATTTGAAGCGTCTATTCTCTATCCCCACCTGATTTCACCATATTATTCTTTATCCTAAAAGGATAGAATTCACTCACATACCCCGACATAACCCACCGGTCTGTCTCCAGGCCGGTGGGTATCCATAATGGATTCCTCTTGTAAAAGGGGGCCCTAGTCAAGGCCAAGAGCAAACGTACAGTCATAAAACGCTACGCTCAGACTACGCTACGCTTGGAAGAAAGCTGAAATTTTAACCAATCACAAGATTGGTTAAAATTTTATGTTGGCGTTACAACAACCAATCACCGGGCTTTATTTCTTTCGTTTCGTAAGTACGCAAAGGGAGCGTTTGCTTTGGTTTGCTCTTGGCTAGGGCCCCAGGCGTTGTTTGTATTCATACACGAGTAACTACAATAAAATTAGCAGTCAGTAAATTTCCACCGACATTTTAATCAAAAGAAAATGCGAAAGCTAAGATTTATTGGGTTAATGTAACGATATTATGTAGATCGCAACAGCACATTCCGCTACACGTTCCGCTCCGCTCGTATTAATTAGTCGTCGCCCATATGCGCCGCACTAATTTTCCTTCCCAAACGTTGTATATTTCTCTAACAGATGAAAATTTGGTAAACACGGTAAATTACACACAAATAGGAAAGATGGATGTTTAAAAAGCATACGAAATGCCTTTGGGAAGCAATTTGCATTAATTTATTGTTACAAGCACATTTACGTGTACTGTAAAATGTAAAAATTACTGTAATATCATCATTAAATGGACATACTCGTAGTTAAGTGAAAATTTGTTTACTATTACCACAGCATACTTATTTCATACAGTAGGCTGACGGAGACGTCTAGACAGGGTAATCGTGCGGGGCGTGAGGGGTGAGGCGCGAGTGGAACGTGCCCAAGCTGCATACTTCGTCGTTCTTAGTAGCTTGGGATAAATATTCCAGGGCTATCGCGTCTTTCAGATTTTAATTTATTATATAAATCAAAATGGTGCATACGGCATGTGCTGTAAGTGCGTGCAAATCTTTATCTCGCATAAATAAAGAACTACGCTCATCAATTTCTGCACGATGAAGAAAGGTACTTAAGCACATTTTATATTAGTTGATTTGTGTCAACCCTTCCGTAATTTTTAAATACCTACACAGGCGGTGGTATCGCCCAACATCAAAGGCGTCGGCCTACTGTAGGAAATAAATATGCTGTGCTATTACGATGGAATCTGAGGCCTTACTATCACCTCTTAAAGCGATGCAAAGACGATTGAGTGAGGGAGATGGCGCAATACATGATGTAAGGCGACATCTCCCTCACTCAATCGTCTTTGCATCGCTTTAAGAGGTGATAGTACGGCCCCTGTTGGCATTTACATGTCCTATTGGAAAATTATGGATGAAACCTATGTCCAAAAGTAGAAGTCATATGGCTGAGATGATGATTACTAGATTTGTAGGAAATTAGGAAGAATAATTTCTGTAAAATTATATTCAATTCAATATAATATACATCCCTACTAATATTATCCTTTATCCTAAAATCGAGAATTTCTCGAGAATAGAGTGATAGTGTGGATAGTAAAAGAGAGCACATGTGCTCCTAACTCGCGGTGGAATGACCAACGTTAATTCTGAAAATAAATTTTGTTAAAACTTAAAATAAACATAATATTTTTAGCAGCTCAGATGGTGCATTGTTCACAGAAATTTCTCATACGGCATTAGTAAGCTAGAACAAAAACTTTCCAAATTTATTTTTTAGCACAACAGTCATATTAAATTTTATATTTCATCTGAAAACTGTATTGCAGAACTGTACTTGCATATCGCGTTGGAACGTAGCGAATACAATTAGTTTTATAATACATACCTAATATTATTATGAAAACAATAAAACAGAATAGTTCTCAAAACAAAATGCAAACAGACTGAATTGCAAAAATATTTGTTATACTTTTTCAATAGTATTATAACACAATTTATCTGAACCAACTTTGAGAATAAGATTAACAAACGAATCCAACGCGTTTGGGACGAGCTCGGGAATGCTTGGAATACCTACATGTTTTATTGTTATAAACCTCGATGAAAAAATATTTTATTATACATCGTGTGTGTGTGTGTGTGTGTGTTTTTTTTTAAGTTAAGGTCGACAGACAGGCTGACGGTCCCTTTGGCAAACCACACAAGCAGAACAGCACAGGTTCTGCAAAAGCGACCCCAGTAGGGATAAAAATAATGGATTGGCAATGAATATTGGCTCTGACTTCCTCTACTCACTCACCAAAATACAACAGCACACATGCTATTATTTCATAGAAGTATTAAAAAAATATAATGTAGCTTTTGCCCACGATTTCATCCGCTTATCTTTATAAATAACTAGCTGCTGCCTGCGACTTCGCTCGCGTAACTTTATAAATTAAAACCTCCCTCGAGGAGGAATCTGAGCTGCTAAAAATATTATGTTTGTTTTTAGTTTTAACAAAATTTATTTGCAGAATTAACGTTGGTTTTAACACCGCGAGTTAGGAGCACATGTGCTTTCTTTTACCATCCACACTTTATAATTTTTATTTGCCAATAAAATAAAATGTCATCTGTTATGGAAAATACCCAGATGACATTTTATTATTATTCCAAAATATGTAATTTTTTATTTTTCTAATATATGTACCTAATTAACTTAAAATGCTTTTTAATAATAGTTTAAAATCATTTCTAGGTTCTAGTTATAGACTAAATTTTTAAACGACTAACGGCAAGTATGCACTTTAATATTTTTAAAAATATAAATAATACATGTAAATTAATTGGGTTTATTAAAGAAGAGTATTTTATATTAAATACTTAAATTTCAACTTAGGTACTTATCCTATCAGGGTTATGGTTTAAAACACCTTTTGTGTTGCTTATTTTGTACACGACAGTGAACCACATAGCATTTAGTTGACTGTCAATCAGTCTGCCATCCTTTCTCATAAAAAAATATAAAAAATATATTTTTGATATCAAAATATTATATTTATTATAAAATGTATTGTGGAGACTTGATTTAAGCGGTTTAATTCACCCCTCTAGTTTAGTATTGTGGACTTACCTACTCATGTTTTATTGTATTTTATTTCATTTGAAAAGAATTTTAAAAAGAAACGTATCTTTCAGGGCTTTATTCTTAGAATCTTCATCACCTTTAGTTGTGAAAACCTTTAGTAGTTCAAAAATATTTTTGAACCTATTTAGTGAATAAAATACTGTTACACTGTGTGATAAGATAAGCTTTCTATGTAAACTCGACAAATAAAGTGCTTTATCACAGTATCACCCTAAGATTGAACATTCTTTGTATGTTGTAGAATGATAAGGTCTGTTTTCCTTTGAAAATTCAAAGTGACAATTTCTATTGCTATCTTTATTAGCGATGACAAATTATGTCAATCAGTAATCAATACCTATTTCAAATCTAAGCCTTAGCGAATTTTGTAATGAATGGAATTTGTAATGGAAACTGATAAAGCACTTTTCTTGTCTGCTTTACCTAGATCTACTTATGTAATAAATAACCCATATGTATGTAATAGGTCACTATGGATGCAATTTTTTCTGCAAATTATATAAACAAACTTTCCTTCTTTATCCCTCTTTCCATTAGTGAAAACCTTATTAAAATATGGTAAAGACAAATACAAATACAAAATAATTTATTTACCAAAAATTAATAATATTGTAAAGAGAGAAGATTTGTATGTTTGTAATGAATAAACTCAAAAACTAGAAGACCGATTTTAAAAATTCTTTCACCTATACAAAGCTACATTGCGATAAAACATAGCGAGTAACATAGGCTATGTTTTATAAAAAATATATAATTTTTAAGTTAAAATTTGATATCGAGTTATAATCTTAAGAATAGTTGAAAACGTATGTTTATTTTGCACGAAAAGTTTTCTGTTTTCAACTTACAATAACTTAAATAGCTTGTGACTTGTGAAATATATGAAAAGTTTAAGTTTAAATGAACATAAATTTATTTGATCGCGCAAAGTTCTATCACGTTTCTCTGATTATATCTTTCAGAGTATTAGTCGCATACGTATCGGATTTCCGAATTTAAAATAATAAATTCATGCCTGACAAAAATATATGAAAAAGTATGAGCTATAAAAATTGAATAAATGTTACACCCAAAAAAGAACGCAAAAGAAATAACAGGTAAAAACTAGTCTATAGGTACTATATAAAATATTTATATATTTCAAAGAGGAAAGATTGACTTAAGTATATATTTTTTTGATTGAATAAGCTCCGAAACTATTGGGTCGATTTAAAAAATTCTTTTATTGTTGGAAAGCTATATTAACAGCGAGTAACATCCGTACTAATATTATAAATGCGAAAGTTTGTATGGATGTATGGATGGATGTATGGATGTTTGTAATGTTTTCACGCAAAAACTACTGAACCGATCACCATGAAATTTTGCATACACGTTGTCTGGGACACTAGAAAGGACATAGGGTACCTTTCATTCAGAAAAAAAGTATTGCTTCCGAGGGATCATCTAAAATTAAGGAAACTAACTCCTGGCTAAGTGTAATAGCAATAACGATGTCAGGCGATATATTGCTTTTTCAACGCGGACGAAGTCGCGTGCAACAAGATGTAATGTGTGTGTGTGTGTTTGTAATTGTGCATTGGTATTATGTTCATATACACTGATGCACGCCCTAAGACAATAAACAAGATCCATGTATGTATACATTGAAAGAGATAAATTTTTCTTTATTTTCAAGCGGAAAATACTAAAAACGGTCATAATTCATAAAAACGTTTTACTGTTACTGGTAGTTACTAGTGTAATAGCAGAACATGCGGAAGACAGCAAGTGTTATGGAGACATCTTCTACGACGTGTATTTCGACAAGATTATAATGCTGCAATACTTTGAAAAACCCAATAATATTAAAATATCTCAATAACCCAATAATCTTCAAATATCTCAATAACCCAATAATCTGCAAATATCTCAATAACCCAATAATCTTCAAATATCTCAATAACCCAGTAATCTGCAAATATCTCAATAACCCAATAATCTGCAAATATCTCAATAACCCAATAATCTGCAAATATCTCAATAACCCAATAATCTTCAAATATCTCAATAACCCAATAATCTGCAAATATCTCAATAACCCAATAATCTGCAAATATCTCAATAACCCAATAATCTGCAAATATCTCAATAACCCAATAATCTGCAAATATCTCAATAACCCAATAATCTGCAAATATCTCAATAACCCAATAATCTGCAAATATCTCAATAACCCAATAATCTGCAAATATCTCAATAACCCAATAATCTTCAAATATCTCAATAACCCAGTAATCTGCAAATATCTCAATAACCCAATAATCTGCAAATATCTCAATAACCCAATAATCTGCAAATATCTCAATAACCCAATAATCTTCAAATATCTCAATAACCCAGTAATCTGCAAATATCTCAATAACCCAATAATCTGCAAATATCTCAATAACCCAATAATCTGCAAATATCTCAATAACCCAATAATCTGCAAATATCTCAATAACCCAATAATCTGCAAATATCTCAATAACCCAATAATCTTCAAATATCTCAATAACCCAATAATCTGCAAATATCTCAATAACCCAATAATCTGCAAATATCTCAATAACCCAATAATCTGCAAATATCTCAATAACCCAATAATCTTCAAATATCTCAATAACCCAATAATCTGCAAATATCTCAATAACCCAATAATCTGCAAATATCTCAATAACCCAATAATCTGCAAATATCTCAATAACCCAATAATCTGCAAATATCTCAATAACCCAATAATCTGCAAATATCTCAATAACCCAATAATCTTCAAATATCTCAATAACCCAATAATCTGCAAATATCTCAATAACCCAATAATCTTCAAATATCTCAATAACCCAATAATCTGCAAATATCTCAATAAGCCAATAATTTTCAATGCACAAATACTATAATATATAACCCTAATCTTTTCAAGGTTCGAAAGAATAGGCATCTTCTGGGTGAGCTCGCTCCATCTTAGGCCTCATCCTTGCCACATGGCTGGTTGTTGGTCAAAAAAAAAAAACTCCACAATATTCTATTTTTTAGTCACACCTTACAGGATGGACGTCACGTGGATTTTAGAATTTAGATGAAAACGATTATATAAATATATTAGCTGACCTGGCAAACGTTTTTTTGCGAAAAAAAAAATTTTTGGGGTGGACCACCCTTAACATTTAGGGGTATGAAAATTAGATGTTGGCCGATCCTCAGACCTACCCGATAAGCACACAAAATTTCATCAAAATCGGTCCAGCTGTTTCGGAGGAGTTTGGCAACAAACACTGCGACACGAGAATTTTATATATTAGATACATAGCTTGTGCCCGCGACTACATCCACGATGAATAATAAAAAAACAAGCAATATATAACGCCTAACATCTTTATTGCTATTATACTTAGCCAGGAGTTAGTTTCCTTAATTTTAGATAATCATTCTGGAGCAGTACTTTTTTCTGGATGAAAGGTACCCTATGTCCTTTCTGGTGTCCCAGACAACGTGTATGCAAAATTTCATTATAATCGGTTGAGTAGTTTTTGCGTGAAAGAGTTACAAACATCCATACATACATCCATACAAACTTTCGCATTTATAATATTAGTACGGATACGGATTACTTAGTAAAGTATGCATATGGACTAGTGTGGATAATATGGATATTCGAATAGAGACAATATACAATTCTTTCCGAGTAATAACAGTGAAATTTGTTATGAATTCCGCGCGTGTGAAAATAAGGAAGAGAAAACAATGCGAGGAGACTAAGTTTGATCAGCAAACTAAACACTAAAACGATTGGATGTACGAGAAAATTTTCATTCATAATCTATACTTCTATACTAATTTTATAAATCTGAAGAGTTTGTTTGTTTGTTTGTTTGAACGCGCTAATCTCAGGAACCACTGTTTCGAATTGAAAAATTCTTTTTGTGTTGGATAGATCATTTATCGAGGAAGGCTTTAGGCTATATAACATCACGTTGCGACTAATAGGAGTGAAAGAAACGGTCGAAAATGTGGAAAAAAAACGGGGAAAATTATTCATCTTTGAGGGCTTCCGTTGCGTGCGCTGCGAAAAACGTTCGAGATACCCAAATGATTCCCAAAATAATTATTCCACGCGGACGAAGTCGCGAGCACCAGCTAGTAAGGTATTGGTATATATTACCTAATGCAGAGAACGCAATTTATTTTGTTAACAATTAGAATTTTAATTAAAAGAAGAGAGTTACAAATAAATAAAAAAACAACTGTCAGTCGTAGAACTGCACTTTAGAACTTAGAAATACTTAGCTTAGCCAAGTTGCTACTTCTGACTAACTTAGCTTCGTACAGTTTTCACTTTTTCAATTCAAAAATTCGAAAGATTGGTACCTTGTTTTCTACATATTATTTTGAAATGTTGAAATTATACAAAACTTACATAATCATACAGAATCGACAATTTCATTGAGCGTGTTGGCTACTTTTTGTATGAAAAAAAAATAAGGAACTGGCGCCATCACGCTCTGTCAGCGACATCCTCGGTGTCGTTTAATTGTATGAAATGAGAGCCATCTACCTGAATTAGTACGTACTTTTTGCTTCATAACAAGCTTAATTACCAATAGTTTATTAAGATTTTAACAGATGGCGTAGTTTTTACTTCTGAAGTGCAGTCCTACGATTGACAATTTTTTGTTCAGATCTCACTTGATCTTCGTGGAAGGTTCCTAGAAAGAAAAAAAAATAGAAAACCTGAATCTGCGCGAAGCTGAGGCCGGGCCGCTAGTAATATTATAAATCCTATTAGTTCATTGCAATAACTCTACTATTTCTGAAAAGAAAAATATATACCTACATACATAACTCCAAATAAATCCGGTTGCGGACTTCTTTCAAAATTTCCACTCATATTGTACATTGTACGAGAAAGCGCAAACTGAATTTACATTTGTAAAGGATGTGTGAGGCTTGCCAAAAGGTAACAAATGCAGTAACAAATATATGTACTGAGTTTTCTGAACAAATAGTCACACAGAAAAATAGACGAAAAATAACCAGTATTATGACTGGATAGTTGCGCAAGACCTATTCTGCTCTTGCTTTTATAATTATTAATACTTATATCTTGTTCGCTCGAAAATTTTATTTGATAAACTTTCCTAGCAGATAAATTTACTCTATGGTACAGATCTTGTAAACTTGTTCATGCCTTTTCTATTTCTAAGTTTCGTTCTGCTTCCTTCAGTTCTGTTCTGCCTTGAAATGCTAGATACGAACATGGATGAAGGGGAATAATCTTCAAACCAACTAAGCGATCTAGCATCTTTGATATGTTTCATAAAAGTCTCCGCTTCTAACGCTGGTTAATACTGCTTTTTAATTTTTTACACAGCAATACAAATGACAAGAAGATTTAAATATATTAATACGCAAGCTGCCGTTTAAACACTGCAATAATCGAATCGAAGTACTACAACAATGGAATTTGCGTGACAAATGCCAAAGCGGCACATAAAAAGTACGCCTAAAACGGAATCATAGCGGAGTCAATGGTAAAAGGTAGTAACGACCAAATTCTATGTTCTCATTTTAAACTCAAATGTGTTGACATAAAGTAAAATTCTCTTTAAATCACATATGTTTGGTTGGTTTTAAATGACAGGTGACAGAGTTGATGCTCTACGCATATATGTCACTTTTAAGTCTATACTAATATTATAAAGCTGAAGAGTTTGTTTGTTTGTTTGTTTGAACGCGCTAATCTCAGGAACTACTGGTTCGAATTGAAAAATTCTTTTTGTGTTGGATAGATCATTTATCGAGGAAGGCTTTAGGCTATATAACATCACGTTGTGACTAACAGGAGCGAAGAAACAGTCGAAAATGTGGAAAAAACGGGGAAAATTATTCATCTTTGAGGGCTTCCGTTGCGTGCGCTGCGAAAACCATGATTCCCAAAATAACTATTCCACGCGGACGAAGTCGCGACCACAGCTAGTGTTCCATAAAGTCCGTAGTGTTTTGTATGGCGTGCGAAATCCATAAGTTGTATTGTAGTACATCGATGACTGCAATGCAATCCAACAATGCAGGCGCTCTGTAATCAAATTTCAGCATTCGTTTGTACCGTCGCAGTGTGTCGTTACAAAAAAATATACACACGTTCCGTAAAAAGATACACGAAAATAACCACAGACAGAGCATAAAAAGCGAAACCAATTAGCTCCAATTTTAGCTTGTCATCCAGCTTGCATCGAAACCTAGTGAGAGAATGGCGGTGTGAATTTGGACAAAATACGTTGAAAATTTTGCAGCTAGCGAAATTTAATTTAACAATTTACCACGTGGTACGTACTCCGGACGCCCCCACGTATTTCCACGCTTAGTACTTTTGTGTTTTTTACTGTTTCGTTGTTATTGTTAAAAAAAATTCTGTGCACAATTTTTTTTCGTGACAAACATACATTTTATAGTGTCTTGTTGCGAATGCAAGACAATTTAATGTTTTATTTATGACGTTAATTTTTAATTCGTTAGCGACGAGAACGGAGGAGCTAGCTGTGTGTGGATATATTTTGTGGATGTCTCGTAGCTGAATGTGAGTTTGTTTGTTTGTTACGCTTTCACGCAAAAGCTACTGAACCGATCACCATGAAATTTTGCATACACGCTGTCTGGGACAGTTACGCAAGTTACTCTTTATAACATTGACTATCTACCACTGAAAGTCCCGTCAAAATTGGTACAGCCGGTACAAACAGACAGCCAGACAGACCAGAAAAATCGTTTTTTTTTTGTATATAAGTACCGTGTATACTTTGATATACTCACGTTTTAGTAAAAAATCACTTTTGGCATTACAAACATATATTTAAATTTTATTGATTACTAGCTGGTGCTCGCGACTTCGTCCGCGTGGAATAGTTATTTTGGGAATCATTTGGGTATCTCGAACGGTTTTCGCAGCGCACGCAACGGAAGCCCTCAAAGATGAATAATTTTCCCCGTTTTTCCACATTTTCGACTGTTTCTTCGCTCCTATTAGTCGCAACGTCATGTTATATAGCCTAAAGCCTTCCTCGATAAATGATCTATCCAACACAAAAACAATTTTTCAATTCGAACCATTAGTTCCTGAGATTAGCGCGTTCAAACAAACAAACAAACTCTTCAGCTTTATAATATTAGTATAGATAGATAATATGATAATAAGCAAAATCAGCTTACCAAATACCAGTATTATCCAATGGCATTAATATTCAACGATCGCAAAGAACGTACCTGAAACAATAAATGAATTGATAAATAAAAAAAAATATGTACACGTGTTTTCCTTGCTGATTAAATTGCGAATTCGATATACGTGTACGTACAGTTTTCCGAACAGGGGTTATAATGAAAAGCGAAATGCCCGTAGGCGAACTAACTACAAACTTTCTTGTTGAGATTGCTTACGATATAGTACAGTCAGGCATAGAATTAGCAGGTATAGCATAAAGGTGTCTCTTACAGGGGATAAGATTCCACGGGATAACAATAACATAATAAAGAGCACCAAGAGTTGGTTACTGCCAACAGACTGCCATTATAGATCTCATTACAGCGCCATTTTATGTCACCCACCAGCAACTTTTTTTGGAGTTTAAGAATCGATTTCATATATATATATATAAGGCCGGGGTATGAAAATTTATGGGAGTAAAAAAAATTCAAATGTCACATGTCACACGTTACGCGTTACAGGCAACAATATGCTTCAATACATATTAATCCGTCCGTACTAACATTATAAATGCGAAAGTTTGTATGGATGGATGGATGTATGGATGTTTGTAACTCATTCACGCAAAAACTACTGAACCGATCACCATGAAATTTTGCATACACGTTGTCTGGGACACTAGAAAGGACATACCTTTCATCCAGAATGCGGACGAAGTCGCGGGCATCAGCTAGTATAAAATTAAATATAAATAAATATCTACTTCCACATCTAGTTCCACAGTAAGCAACTAATGCTTGTATTATGGATACCAGACAGTTGATATACTACATATATTACTTTTTTAGTAAATACATACATATTACAAAATAAAAAACATCCATGACAAAGGCAAAATGTTAACACATAAACATTTGCCCCTAGCAGGATTCGAACCCGCAACCGTTTGGTTAACAGCTAGGTTTACTAGCCGCTAGAACAAACGTGTCGTTAAATTGTAAGTTGTAGTAATATAAATTGTAATATTTTTAATTTTTTCATTACAGCAAATGACTTAATTGTTTAATTGCCAGGTTTCAAAATAAAATACTCATCTCACGTCTTGAAATTCGTAACTTTTGTTTTAAGGAAAACCAATTACACGTTTGTATTGCTGACGCGTGTTGTCTTAAATTAACATTAGCACAGTATTGTCGACGAACAGTAATCATAGTTAAGTGCCTATTAGTACCTACCCTATTGGAATATTTAGCTTGAAATTTTATATTATACTAACTAAACGCTCTCCCGGCTTCGCCCGGGTCCAAAAAAAAAATTCTTTCTTTTGAGTTTTAAAATATGAATTAAAAAAAAAGAACAATTTTCGAGATGGGAAAAAACCCTTGAACTCGCGACACTGTTACCGTAACCGTAACCGAAACCTCTGTTGACAATTATCAGAAAATAAATATGACTGTAATTGTTCAAGTTATCACTTCTGTCGGCACTTCAAAGATTGCTTTTGCTTTTCAAACTTCTCTTTTGCAGTTTCAAATTCAAATTCAAATTCAAAATTATTTATTTGCTGAATATAGTCTACACATAAGTTTAGCGTGACTATGCGTCTTAATGTTAAAAAATATAGTCTTACCAAAGTTCGCAGACTATTCATTGTCTTTACTGCGATGAAACGCATTAATTTTAATTAGCCATCCAACTTTTTATACACAAATTGTAATTAGGAGGTCGCCATTTTGTTTGTTTCCTAATTACGCATTAATTTTTCGTTGTTCCATAAATTTTATGACTTTTCTTTGTCATAAAAGTTTACAAAAGTTTCTCACATTATGAACTTATTCGCTTTTTAAATCTTGATAATTATGTTTATTTAACAATTTATTTTGGCTAATTTTAGCCAGTGGAGATACTCATTTGCCCAACCTTTAACGAGATAAGTAATCGTGTTTTTGCTTAGACCATTAATACAAAAAAAATACACGTGTGTATTTTTTTAATCGTCAGGAAAGTACATACTAATATACAGATTTTTCGGTTACACGGTTACACGGTAACAGGTCGCGAGTTCAATGGCTTTTTCCCATCTCAATTTTTTTTTAAATAACATCAGCCGCATCAAAGGTTTCGGTTACACGGTTAGGTTACGGTGACAGGTCGCGAGTTTTTTCCCATCTCAAAAATCCCCAATGCGCCCAAAGAAATTTTCACTTCAAAAAATATTTTTATCTTAGTTTAATGTAAACAATTAATTAACTTAAAGTTTAAAAAACTTATATCCAAAATTACATTTTGCTACCAAGAGATTAATCAAGCTTAATACCAAACTCGTTAATCATTTTGTAATAACAATTTTTATAAAGACTTTTCTTTTTTTGAAATCCTTGGCATACTGTGTTTCTCAGTAATTTAACCGTTATCAAAGACGGTAGTAAAATAAAAGCACCTGTGCTACATTTTAGAGTCGGCAGCGTCTTTTCTTTGCATAGTATAAAATAATAATCACTACTTAGTATGAAACAAAGTGGCTTCCCGCTTCCCGCTGTCTGTCCGTCTGTCTGTCTGTCTGTCTGTCAATCCACTATGTATGCTTAGATCTTTAAAACTACGCAACGGATTTTGATGCGGGTTTTTTTTAATAGATAGAGTGATTCAAGGGGAAGGTTTTAGTATATAATTTACAAAGTTACGCGTGCGAAGTCGCGGGCATCAGCTAGTAATATTATAAAGAGGAAAGATTTGATTTTTTGTTTGTTTGCATTGAATAGGCTCCGAAACTAATGGACCGATTTCAAAAATTCTTTCACTGTTAGGAAGCTATATTATCAGCGAGTAACATAGGCTATATTTTATAAAGTTACGCGAACGAAGTCTCGTGCAACAGCTAGTACAAAAAGTCGCTTTCCGCCGTCTGTCCGTCTGTATGCACGCTTAGATCTTTTAAACTACGCAATGGATTTTAAAGCGGATTTCAGTGACGGAAAGAGCTTTAAACAAGGAAGGTTTATATCCGTACTAATATTATAAATGCGAAAGTTTGTATGGATGTATGGGTGTTTGTAACTCTTTCACGCAAAAACTACTGAACCGATCACCATGAAATTTTGCATACACGTTGTCTGGGACAAGGTACCTTTCATCCAGTAAAAAAGTACTGCTCCCGAGGGATTATCTAAAATTAAGGAAACTAACTCGTGGCTAAGTATAATAGCAATAACGATGTCAGGCGATATATTGCTTTTTCAACGCGGACGAAGTCGCGGGCACCAGCTAGTATATATATAATTTGCAGAAAAAAATGCAACCGTGCGAAGCCAGCAGCGGTTCGCTAGTACTCCTATAAACGACTGTCTCTTCCAACACTTTATTTTATTTTCACACCATACGAGGGGCACACTGAAATGATCGGGAATAAGAAAAACCACATGCACGGTATAGCTAAATTGTATTTTATTGTTTTTCGAAGTATTCTCCGTTCAACTTAATGCACTTTTCCATTCGTGCAATCCAATCATTAAAACAGTAATTCCAGTCTGAAGTTGATGTTGACAAAATGGCTGATTTGTACGCTTCCACAGCTGCTTCAACCGTTGCGGGGTCTTCAAACCATTGACCGCGTAATAAATCTTTCATTCTAGGGAATGTAAAGAAATCGCTTGGGCTCAGGTCAGGCCTGTACGGAGGATGGCTCATCAGCTCAACGTTTTCCTGCTTCAAAAAATCATTTGTCTTCCGAGCCGTATGGGAGCTCGCATTATCGTGACGTAAGATGATGCGACGTTTCGGGTTATTTTTTCGGAGTTCGGCTATCATTTCTGGCAAACAAACCGTGATATACCACTCGGCGGTAACCGTTCTGCGTTCCTGTAAAGGAATTGTAGCAACATGCCCCTTTTTCGAGACAAACGTAGCGCCCATTTTCTTTGACACGCTGCGGGAGAGAACCACTTTCGTTGGTTTGACCTCGTCTTCGAAGACCCAAACTGCTGACTGATGTTTTCTTTCAGGTTCGTATGAATAAATCCATGATTCGTCACTTGAGACGATATTAAAAACGGCATTTGACGTTGAAGCGTTGCAGAGTATTCCGGCACCAATCCACACGAGCCGCCTTTTGCTCTTCGGACAAATTGTGGGGAACCCAGCGGGAAACTAGCTTTCTTACACACTGCTCATTATGTAATATCGACTGAATTGCAGTCATTCCGATACTGATAACAGCCCGAATCTGCTCGTATGTCACATGACGGTCATCTAATATAATAGTTCGCACAGCTGTGATGTTTTCAGGCGTGACCGCTGTTCTTGGTCGACCTGCAGAAGAAACAGTGCTGAGCGACACACGACCGGAACTCAGCATACCAGCGGTATATTGTCGTTTGACTAGGTGCTTCAACATCATAAATCGAAACAAGTTCGCTGAGACATTTATCTTGAGATAAGCCGCGACGAAAATTGTGATAATTATGGCACGGAAATATTCACGCGTGAGCTCCATTTCTGTTAACGACGCGTCAACTTTAAACCAACATAGTTTTTGTTTTTAATAAAAAAATTTTAATTGTTTGAATGTCATTAAGATTCTAAGAGGCCAGTTTTCAAATTCTAAAAAAGGTTTTATTGTAACTCAATCCGAAATATTCTATTCCCGATCATTTCAGTGTGCTCTATGTATAAACATGTATAATGTCATTTTATCAATTCGCCCAAAAAGATCTGTTGAATATGCTTCCATTACAAAGGAAATACGAAAACATAATGAAAAAAAAAAATGAAAATGTATATCTTCAAAATCCACTTAGGTAACTGTTAGCCCTATAACGTTTCAATAAGGAAAAAATCAAACGTATGCCGAACGCAGATGTTGAATCACCCCACATGTCATATGACAATTTGATTTCACGCAGACTACGCATTATACTGAAGGGAATTTGCAGCGATCATTCTTTTTTTCATAGGAATTATGACTCGAATAACCTTGAAACATATTAAGAACGGGTTAGCGTACCGCTGGGCAGTTTCCTTACTCGTCAACTAGCTGTTGCAAGCGTCTTCGCCCGCGTAACGTTCATAAAATATAGCCTACTAGCTGGTGGTGCCCGCGACTTCGTCCGCGTTGAAAGAGCTATATATCGCCTGACATCGTTATTGCTATTATACTTAGCCAGGAGTTAGTTTCCTTAATTTTAGATAATCCCTCGGGAGCAGTACTTTTTTCTGGATGAAAGTTAACTCTATGTCCTTTCTGGTGTCCCAGACAACGTGTATGCAAAATTTCATGGTGATCGGTTCATACAACATCCATCCATACAAACTTTTGCATTTAAAATATTAGTACGGAAGTACGGATGTTACTTGTTGATAACGTAGCTTTCTATAGATGAAAGAATTTTCAAAATCGGTCCAGTAGTTTTGAGTTTATTCTTTACAAACATACAAATTTTCGCTCTGTTTAATATTACTGGCTATTGCACGCGATTTCGCCCGGGTAACTTTATAAAATATAGCCTATGTTACTCGCTGATAACGTAGCTTTCTATAGGTGAAAGAATTTTCAAAATCGGTCTAGTAGTTTTTGAGTTTATTCATTACAAACATACAAATTTTCTCTCTGTATAATATTACTGGCTATTGCACGCGACTTGGCCCGGGTAACTTTATAAAATATAGTCTATGTTACTCGCTGATAACGTAGCTTCCTATAGGTGAAAGAATTTTTTAAATTTATCCAGTAGTTTTTTAGTTTATTCATTATAAACAAATATATCAAAGCCGACCTCACACCTGATAACCATATAATTATAACTTCCGACACATTCTAACCAAGGGATTGTAATAGGATGTGACTGCAATTGCTTTAACATGTCTTCAGCTAGTATCTAAATTATAATTGGTATAATTAAATCTGCAAAGTAATCCTTTCTTTTGCAGGTTTAAAATATATTTAAAAAAAATACAATATATTTAATAGATATTTTTTAGTTTAGTTTAGTTTTATTTAGAATTAATAATTTATTTATTTATTTATTTATTTATTTATTTATTAAACAAAGCACACAGACAGAATACAATCAAATTCGTGAAAACAAATATAAATGTGTGTAATAATTAGCTAATTATATTTTTTATATATTTATAGGTGTATAATAAATTTCACATTAAAAATTTAAAATATTAACAACGTATGAAATGTAAAACAATTATTTATTTACAATTAACTGCCGCAAGTTTAATTAGTTTAAAAAGCATTCTGTTTGAAATTTTCATCCGCCATTATCGATTCTACTAAAAGCTACGCTAATGGGTATTCGTATTTAACAGTGTTTTTGCAGCGTTCGCTTTTTACGTGCTTGCGTTTTATGGGAGCGAACTGTGTAGCGTATGATAGCGGATTGAATTCAACCATAGAATTAACCTATATTAAACCACTCACACGCGCTCATACATAAACTAACGCAGAGGCGCACGCACACATGTCAAATGTCAAAAGAACTGCCCAAGTTGTAAAAAGTTTTTTGCGTCTCAACAAATGTCTCGCGACACGTGTCGCTAGAAATGTCGGGCGATGTTGGTCGATATCACCCAAAATCGCTTCTCATGACTTTTTTCGTACATTTAAATTTAGTTGTAGCACTACACGTTCGTCCACATTGTTGCTCAACGCAAGTCTATACTCGGTGACTTTTTTCCTTCAACTGAAGTGACACGGCGACATAGAACAAGTCATGCAATGTTGCCAGATCTCTAGCGACACGTATCGCGCGACAATTGTTCCCTAGCGAATACGGAGCTTTACCAAGCTTTACTCTATTGATGGCCCACTACTGATAAGGACCGGAAGTCAATTGTAGATCCGGGATGCGCTCACACATTCACATCAACGCAGACATTCACGCACACAATGCTAAATTTTCACCGATGTTAGACTAAGTCGGTTATGTCAGCTCCGCTTACCACAGTGAAATGAGGCGGATGCAATGGCCGTTTGCTTATACAGCGCGCTCTTTTGAGAATACATTCGCGATTGGTTTTAGATATCGCTGTGCAGTGGAGGCGCATCATTTTCAACAGAATTTTTTACAAAATTATCAGGAAAATATACACTTTAAAAAATATTGGTTTTGTGAAGACTTGCACAAATAAATTCCACGGGATTACTTTCATTAAAAAATTTACGAATAAGTTTCGGTAGTCAAGTTGAAAAGGTTTTTAAAATTAAAATATAATGCACTAATGTATACCTACTATAATAATTACAAAGAGAGAAGATTTCTATGTTTGTTAAAAACTACTAGACCGATTTTGAAAATTCTTTCACTTATAGAAAGCTACATTAGCAGCTAGTAACATATGCTATATTTTATAAAGTTACGCGGACAAAGTCACGTGCAACAGCTAGTCAGCAATAAAGATTGAATAACATTTTTGACGGAACACCTAAAAGAAACCTTCTTACTCGTATATTATGAGAATGAGAACCACAAAAAAAAATTTTCCTCCACAAAATAGGGACTTGTAATTTTCCGGAGGAGATTTAAAGTTCCAATTAGAAAGATAAATAATGTTACATGTTTAGATGCATAATACATTGTAAAGATAATGCGGCAAGCAATTTGTCAAAACAACACATCAGATAAACCGCCTTTGCATTTTATACATTTTAATGGAATAATTTCGTTGGCTGTCACAATTTCTGGTTGTATTTTGTTTTGTTGCTTCAAACGCGTGACATGTTTGCACGAGTTGGCTTAGGAGGAAAGAAAACCAGAGGTTTGACGAAGTAAACCACTTTTTACTTAGCATTTTGTTTAATAGTCACAAGAAATTGCTGTTGTACTGTCGTAATAATAAAGTTGAAATTAGCGCACATAGAAATGCAAGAGTAATTATTTATTATAGCAAAAGTGTGATAGCACATCACTCAGAGACATAGAAGAACTTGTAATATATTAACAGTTGCACACGCTTTACTTTCCGTGTAACCTTATAAAATATAGCATATGTTACTGATAAATAATATATCTAATATATAAAATTCTCGTGTCGCAGTGTTTGTTGCCAAACTTCTCCGAAACGGCTGGACCGATTTTGATGAAATTTTGTGTACTTATCGTGTAGGTCTGAGAATCATATACTTATCGGTATTTTTCATACCCCTAAATGTTAAGGGTGGTCCATTCCAATTTTTTTTTAGATTTTTTGGCAAAACAATAATAATATAATTTTATTTATAATTTTTTTATTGACTAAAATTGGTTTCTATTTTTTATACTGTGCTACACGCGAGGCATTTCTGGAATGCTGATTACTTTCGCGGCGAAGGCTGTGCATAAGCGTACACATTAAGCGGGTTACACACAAGAAATCCCTAATAATAATTGCAATAAAAAATAAATAAAAATAAAATAATAATCACACATTCCACACAGCACCATGTAGTTCCAAAGTAAGGAACTTAATGCTTGTATTATGGATAGCAGACAGTTGATATACTACATACATTTTTTTTTACCATTTTATTATGCCTAAAATTTAACAAAACATTCGGCACGTACACATCACAGACAGCTTACAGTGTGAATGGCTCGGGTACGCCGAATTCGGCGTAGTATTGGTTGCCGCATGTGACAAGTACGGCGGCTGTATCTAGTCGAGCGCAGCGAGACCAATTTATTCATCTAAGGTTTTCACTATTTAAAAGGTACATTATCCCATATGGAGTATATTATGTATATTCATTCATTGCACCCTTTCGAATTCAGGGCGGATCGGTGTTGTAGTAAAAACTTTTAAGCCTTGAGAATTAATTTTTAAGAAGAATTATTTTTTAAGTTTTAAGAATGCAACCTAATGATTATAGTTAAACTTGTGAGAAGGAAGCCCTAACGAGGAAATATCTGCGTTGTTAAAGTTTAGCACCAACTAGTTGTTAAAGACAAATGTTCAACTATTTCAACTACCCGCATAGTTTGTTTTACCCGTTTCATTGTTTTCAAGTAAAATTTTGCTGTAAAATTATTGTTTAAATATGAATATTTTTATGTAAAGTTCTAACAGGTAAGCTGAAAATCTACTAGACCACGAGCAAAGCATTAGTGGTCCACGAGCCAGGCAGCACAAATTTCGTCAGTCATTTCCTCTCCAGCGATAACTCGTTAGATGCTTGAGAGAGTTGTATCATGAAGTCCTATAGGTGGATTCAGCAGCATTACCCTTCCATACCGTCCAACTTGTATAAGAATGTCAAAATTCGATATTCGATATTCAAAAATACACTCACCGGCACAAAATGTGGCCCAAAGTTAAAAGTTACTTCAACTGTTTATTATAACAGTTAATAGTTATATAACTAATAACTAATTAACTATTACTACAATTTAAAACTTATACAAAATTTATTATAATAACAGTTGAAGTAATTTTTAACTTTGGGCTACATTTTGTGCCGGCCGGTGAGGGTAGTAAATAATTTGAGTTAGATCAACAATTAAACATTTCGTAATGTCCAAAAGTTAGAATAAAAGTGTCTGATCCGGAAAATTATGTACGTACTCGTATGTGTAATTATTCAAATATTGATCTACGAAGAGAGAGACAGCTGTGTTTCTGTGTGTATAAACTGAAGCATAAGACGACATGTCTGAAATTAAACACCGACTGACCGTAGTAAATATGCGCATAATATTGAATGGCAAATACCTAAAAAGGACGCTGGTATAAGTCACGAACGTCAGCGTTGAGCGGAGCAGTATCGAAACGCTAATATAGACAATTTTGTTTTGATGATTGAACAGGAAAAAAACACACAGTAAATAAGCAAATAGATGCTTATTTGCAAATAGATTACATTTTACTATAAAAGAAAATAATAAGTATATTATTTCCTAAGAAATATTTGTAAAATAACAATAGCATGTTGCTTTTTAAAACATGCTATGCTATCGTAATCTACTTTATATAAAATATCAAGTAGATTACGTCCTTTTCAGATTTTAAATACTATCTCAATATTAAACTTCAAAAAAATTTATGAATTTTAGTCAAAAAATTTGGCAGGACACCAAGAATAAAAATAAGTTTTAGGTTGCAATAAAAAAAAACAAGAAAATTATAATAACACGCTAACGCTACCTAAACATAATTTATTTGAAATAAACGCTTTCGCTTATATGTTGAGCCAAGCTGTAGGAAGAAAATGCCGTACCAGAGCAGCGTGCCTCCAGCATTATAATGTCGCTGGAAGTAAGTAATATTTTTAAAATAATACTGGGAATCTGTTTCATGATATTTATTTATGTTTAAAGTACAAATTCAAAAACAAACACATTCTATTGAAACGTGGATTTGTTACTTTTTACACCAAAGAATTTTTGATATTTCTTATAAAGATCATGTCTCTTGAGACGTTGCATCTCGTTTGCTAGCAGAAAAATTCTGATCTCAACAAGAAATTCCTGAGCGAATATAATTTAAAAATGCTATCACAACAGGAAAACAAAGAAGATAGGGATTTACGTAAATTCCTAAGAGAGTGAGTGAAACCCAGTTTGATAAAGTTGTCTTAAGCTGAGCAGATTAGAAATAATTCTAATTAGCCTGTGTGGCTTATCCATACTAATACAAATATCTACTAAATTATTTATTTCAATTTTAACTTTAGTTTAATGTTATTCTAGACAGTGTGAATACGAGTCGCAACTGCGGAACTACACCAGTGCCTTCTGAATAAATTTTTACTTTTTCTAGGAGATTATATTTTCTTTATCTTTTTGATTTGTATAAATATTGGTGATTTTTGTATATTTATAGGTTTTATTTTAATTTTAACGATATTTTTTTTTATTTTATTTTTTTGTGTTTGGAACTTTTATATATCTATACTATACATACATATTATGTTTTGTTTAGTAAGTGCGTAACCTCACCATCGGCTCTAACGGAAGACCAACGCAGGATTTACAACCTGCATTATGCAGTCGAAGCTGGTTAGTGGCGGGGGACGTTTGTGTTTGTCTTTCTATATGTTACTCATGTTGGTTTTAAATGTCCTTGCTACAAATAAAATCTTATTCTATTTTAAATTATACATGTGAAAGTAACTAAGTATGTCTGTCCAGTATGTGGGTACGGTCAGTCTAAAAATATTTTTATTAAAATCTTAATAATCAAAGACATTTGTTTTCAATATATGTAGATAAACAGCTTATTGAGCTGTTTATCTACATATATACAATGAAAAGTTATATCATATCATATGTATAACACATATAATACGTATAATTACAATACGTATAATTCATAAATGTCGAACATCAAAAGAGGAAACAATTCTAAACCCATTCTGTTTCATTCATTGCGATATATCGCTAGAGAGTAACCTTGTTATAGAATAACCTAACAATTTTTCCTTACCCACAATTACCCCATATAGCTAACCACAAAAGCCAAAGGAGCTTATCCTTAATATTTTATATTTCCACTTAGCTTAGCGAGCGGAACACAACGTTGTTAACGATGCAGGACTAATGACGTCATCGTGGCTTTTAGGAGCAAAATGACACAACACGCAGAGATTACAGAAGGTATGGTGTCAGTGCACGCTCTTTCTTAGCTCATAAAAATCAATCTAGAAGTCGCTTTCATCTGTTAAAAAATCAAGATGAAGGGTCACATTACAGTTGTGGTTAATGCCACCACAATATGAATGCGTATTAGTGTGGTATACTCCTCGATAGAAATCCTAGGGCCCTAGCCAAGAGCAAACCAATGCGAACGCTCCCATTGCGTACTTACGAAACGAAAGAAATAAAGCCCGGTGATTGGTTGTTGTAACGCCCACATAAAATTTTGACCAATCACAAAGCTTTCTCCCAAGCGTAGCGTAGCCTAAGCGTAGCGTTTACGACTGTATGTTTACCCTTGGCTAGGGCCCCTAATATACGTAAATGCGAAAGTTTTTATATGTTTATTCCTCAATAACACATAAACGGCTGAAAAGATTTCAATGAAATTTGATACGCAGATAGTTTATTATACCTAGATTAACATAATATAGGATACTTTTTATTCCGGAAAAATTTTAGGTAATAAAAATACTTAAAAAAATTCGGCGCCACTATCGCCACAGCGACAAAGAAGTCTCGGGCGTCAGCTAGTCCATACTAATATTATATCCATACTTATATACTTATAATATTATAAATGCGAAAGTTTGTATGGATGTATGTATGGATGTTTGTAACTCTTTCACGCTAAAACTACTGAACCGATCACCATGAAATTTTGCATATACGCTGTCTGAGACACCAGAAAGGACATAAGGTACCTTTCATCCAGAACGCGGATGAAGTCGGGCACCAGCTAGTAGAAAATAAACAAAAAAAAATCTAAGTTCTCCTTCTCACTAAATAATGTTACTGTGAGTCTGGTTTATGTAAGCATTCCAGCTATCCGGGATACGGCACCGTGTCACGCCAGGGGATTTGATAAAACGGCTGCGTAAATGAGCTCGAAGCCAGGTCACAATTTAGGAGGGAATTCGATATGACACATACGTACGAGCAATATCGATCGAAACATCAACTTCACTACTAACACTTAATTATATGTAAGTTATTGAAGTGAATTTCAGAAAAAGATTAAGCCAGAAGGCTTATTACATATTGCAAGATAATAAAAAATAAATAAAATTGAATACCACAAATCTATTCCGTGGATGTTCATAATTTATAATTATAATCCAATAGACTTAACTCTCGAAGTTGTTGACGAGTATATACAGGGCGTCCCACGACGATGCCACATGGAGGGAAAGTACCTTGAATATTGTAGATGGAACATTTTACTGAAAGAAGACATTATTTTTATTTTAAAAACAATTTAAACTGCATTCATAGATTTTTAAATAATTACATGGTTGAACCGGGAATCGAACCCGCTACACGAGAAAAAAAATACCCTGTAGCTTTATCATACCGATCGAAAGGCTTCATCATAAGGATTATTTTTTGCTAAATAACATAGTGTCAGAAATAAAAGGAAGACCATGAATTTTAACATTTTTAATACAAAATTAATCAATTTATCAAAATGAGTCCCATACTTTTGAATATATGGGGGGGGGGGGTTTATGTAAAAAATTTAGTTTATAAGAACCAGTGAACTCGACAAATAAAGTGCTTTATCACCCTAAAATTGAACATTCTTTGTATGTTGTAGAATGATATGGTCTGTTTTCCTTTGAAAATTCAAAGTGACAATTTCTATTGCTATCTTTATTAGCTAGCGATGACAAATTATGTCAATCAGTAATCAATACCTATTTCAAATCTAAGCCTTAGCGAATTTTGAAATGAATGGAATTTGTAATCGAAACTGATAAAGCACTTTTTTTGTCTGCTTTACATTTTTCCTCTACTGAACAATAGCAACTCATTAAGAAATCACAAAAAAATTAAGATTTCACTTAATTAATTAAAACGCTTCCGCCTCTAACTTGTTCGAATGAGAAAATGTAAGGTTGCGGAAGAAACTAATTCCTTAACATGGACCAAACTTTATTCGTTAAACTTTGCCGAGAAGATGTCGCGGACTCGATGTCCTCTGCTGAACACTTTCGTCAGTATTACATATAGGTATTACAAATTTTAATAATAATATTGGGATGTTACTAGAAAATAATCAAGTGTTACTCTCATTAAAATACTAGCTAGTGCCCGCGACTTTGTCCGCGTTCAAAATGTGTTACATAGCCTAAAGCCTTTAGGCAAAAAATAATATTTCACAACACAAAAAGAATATTTCAATTCGAACCAGTAGTTCCTGAGTTCAACGCGTTCGACCAATCAAACAAACAAACTTTTTAGCTTTATAAAATTAGTATAGATACTAGTTGGTGCCCGCGACTTCGATTAGAAAAATGAGTAATCACGAGCTCCCGAAGGTCATGATGTCATGATGTATATTACGTAAATGAGCCGTGTCGGTTCTTACTTGTTTTTCTTTTCATTAATTTTACATCTAAGAAATAGTCTGAAACTAATTAACAGAACTAACATATCTGTGTTCAAAACAAAAAAACACAACATGAAAACAATTCCATAATTAGATACAGTACACTCTCCGTTGGCATTGCGGTGTAGCAAATAAAAAATAAAAATACCTCAAGCTGTAGGTAGCTATTATCCCCACGGGCGTCGTACGTACTATCTCTTGCGAAACGACGCTCTGTTACATAATACCTACGGTACACAGAGTATAAACAATATAAACATACAGCCACAACTGAATGACGTATGTGGCTTTATAATGTCTTAGTTTCTTTGCCAATTTTTTAATTTACTATATTGTATAGAAAAAAATCTAATCTACATCACATTGCCGTGATTCTGGCAAATGAAAGAAGAGAGTGAACTTCGTACGCGCTATAGTTCATTTTTTGAAAATCCCACAGGAACTAAACATTTTTGCAAAATAAAAAGTATCCAATATGTTAATCCAGGTAATAAAATATCTGTTTGTCAAATTTTACCCAAATCTGTTAAGCCGTTTTAGCGTGATTGTGTAACAAACATCCGAAAATTCAAACATTCAAAATTATCTAAATGACAGTGAAAACCGCATCAAATCTGTTACGTGGTTTAGGTTTACAGACAGACACCGGAAGCGACTTCAAATTATACTATGTAAAGATTAGGATTGTTTGCACAGAACCCATAGAATATCAAAATACCACGCAAATACAAATAAAATGCAAACTACCGTGTCAGTTTGAGTGACGTTTGACATTAGTAATAATGTTGCCATATACATTATATTCACCATTAAAATTGTAAACATTTTGAGAAGAAATTGCGAAATAATTCGTGAAAATTGTTTTATTACGGACAAATTCGTTTCAATCTGAATAACGTAGGCAATAGAAAGGCAACAACTATTTCAATAGCACGTACAGACTAGGTTCATTTATAGTAAAAAAAAATTGTTTGCAATTTGAACCGTATAAGGGACGGATAAAGCACAAATTCCTGGCGGACGCAAGCAGTTGAATATTTTTGAAATGTTTCAAACGTAACTTCGTTTTGAGTGAATGCATTTTTAGCTCTTTGCGTTTTAATGCACGCTTTTTAGAATTTTAATGTATTTTGAAATGAGTGTGTATAGCTTTAGATTTGCGGTCTTAATTGCTCTAATTGGTGTGCGACCATCAGTCGCTGATCACCGCATGCAACAGTCATATTTTTTACTAGCTCGTGCCCACGACTTCATCCGCGTTACAAAATAAAAGACTCGTACGCTTGCCATTTGCTTGACTAATGCCAAGCGTAAAATCTTTATTTTTAGATGTTTTATGCCCTATTGAAATATTTAGCTTATGTCCATCTGAAGGTCCATTCTGAAGTTCCATTCTAACTTTTAATTCGGATGAGTAGTTTTAGTAGTTTAAAGATGTTTTAAAGCAAACAAAACTTTATAACATTACTAGCTGACCCGACAAACGTTGTTTTGCTAAAAAATAAAAAAAAAATTGGGGTGGACCACCCTTAACATTTAGGGGTATGAAAAATAGATGTTGGCCGATTCTCAGACTTACCCGATAAGCACATAAAATTTCATCAAAATCGGTCCAGCCGTTTCGGAGGAATTTGGCAACAAACACCGCGACACGAGTATTTTATATATTAGAAGATATCTTTATGACACACCCATAATACTGAGACCAAATAGAAACTAAAAGACAAAATT
This sequence comes from Synanthedon tipuliformis, assembly GCA_947623395.1. Taxonomy (NCBI): domain Eukaryota; kingdom Metazoa; phylum Arthropoda; class Insecta; order Lepidoptera; family Sesiidae; genus Synanthedon; species Synanthedon tipuliformis. The sequence continues at coordinate 992,966 of OX392429.1, read as the reverse complement.
TTGCGGATAATATAGTGAAGACGGTTTTATATTATAAACATCGGTGTTGCCATAATAATTCATTTCAATTTATTTTAAATTAAATTGAAATTTAATTTAATTTAATATTTAACTTATATTACGCGTGAAATGTGATTCCCGTTCTTTAACTGGTTTTTACATTAGATATTTTAATAAGGCGAGGCGTGGTTTGATTGCATTTGTGTGCGTGTTACCGTGTTACACAGCGAGGGGTAGCTTTACCGGCTTCACTCTGCCCATGCCTTCGAACTCTATCTTTAGATTTTATTTTATCTGAGCCTTAACTTATTATATTGCTTGAAATGTGTTAAGACGGAACCCTTTAGGCAGAACGCTTATAAGTGTTTACCTTAATAGTTCAATGACCTTAACCACTCGAATAAAATGTCAATAATACCAAAAAAATGTTATGTAAATATTATGGTGTTGTCTGTCTGTTGGCTTCACCAAGGAGGTTAAAAATCAAACAATAAAATCCGCGTGTAGTCCTCGGCCGGGCTCCACAGGTGTTTTCAGATACACCTTCCTGGCGAATTGCCAATACCACTGCGGTCTCAATTCTTTTACGTACTGCACTTAAACTTTTAATGGCCTAAGCCGCTTAGCAGACAAAAGTCGCCCGCAAACTTACATTGATTTATTTCTGGATGAATAAGTGACTAATATTCCGCTGGGAACCTTCTCGGTAGGCTTAGAGGCATATCTTCGAAAATAATAAGTTAGATGAGCGGTAGGTAAGGGTGCTTGCCTAACGTCTCAGGGGCCCGGATTCGATTCCCGGCGGAGTCAACATTTGAAATGAATTTTTCAAACTAGGCTCTGGTTTAAATTTGGATAGAAGTGGCATGGCACACTGAGTTTCGCAGTCATTCTGCCCGTCTGACTGCAGTTATCACCCCCTTACAGAATACCACCGTGACCTTTCTGTTTCGATGAGTGAGTAAGGGATTCCGGAGCCCATTACCCCATCCTTATCCTAAAGCTACTGACAGACATGCTCATTACTAGTATGCTAATTAGCATGCTTAAAACTATGTAGCTTGCTCATGCAACTATTCACATTTGCCACCAATAAGACACCAATAGATAAATAAACATACTAGCTACACCTACTAGCATTCTTATAAGCAAACCTGTTCAGACATGCTCTGAGCATGCTTGAAAATCAAACGTCGCTTGTTTTGTAGCATGATATTAAAAATAAGCATGCTTATTACTAGCAACGTTGTGACACACATGCTACTTAGTAGCATTTGCTGATTACTATGCTTTCGTGCTACTAATGACACTAACTGAGCCTACATAGATAAAATCTGTAACATAGATTAATTAGATAACTTAAGCACCCGCAAAAAAGTCGCTAAAAGTAGCAGGCTAAAGTTATGACACTACTTCGGTGCCCCGCCACAAGAACAAATAGACCTTGAAATAGCATCGGCCGGGAATCGAACTCGGATCAACTGGTTTTGTAGGCAACTATGCTACCATTGCACTACCTAAGCGGTATGACGCAGTGTGTCCTGCCACTGTGTATGTGTCGTGGGCAGATCGTAGAATTGGGCAGATCGTAAAGTATGAATTCAAAAATCTTTCAACAAAAGTCAAAAATAGGTGCGACGAGGAGCGGAGCGAAGCAAAGCGAAGCAAAGCGTGTTAGGTTTACATGGAAATAAATTTGGAGAGCCGAGCGAAGCGGAGCGGACTGAGGCGACCCTCTCAGTCTTAACAGAAATGTGATCTGCCCAGGAACATCATGATATGTCCAATTCTGCGATGTGCCGACGACATATGTATTAAAATATGGATTATTTTTTTATACAGTACAGAATATTAATTAAATGGCCCGGTAGTCCCATAAAACTTCACTATAAATAATTCCGCTTGAATAAACGACGCTTTTCCCGAAAGGGGTCAATTAAAAGTTGTTCGTCGATTTTTTTTTTCGGTTACTCGTTTTTCCTTAGATAGCCAGCCTAGCGGAAATAACCCGATCAAACTTATACACATGAAAGCGCTTGTTACATTCAAGAATAAATTGTACATGTTTTTCAACGATAATTGTATTTGTTTGCTGTTTTTATTAAAAAAAAAAAACTACATAATTTTTATGACTATATCATCGTAGCACTGCACAAATGTCAAAACGGCACATAAAAAGTACGCCTAAAACGGAATCATGGCGGAGTTTTGCCTTCGCGCGTCAATGGTAAAAGGTAGTAACGACCAAGTTCTACTATTCATTTTAAAACTCCAATGTGTTGACGTAAAGTCACATTTATCAACGAACGAGAAATCAACAGATTGAGACTCGGTAAATAACAACGAAATAGTATATCTCTGGTAAATAAATAAATAAATACAGTACGCAAAGAAAATTGATTGGTCTCGAGCGCTATACAAAAGCAATAGCTCCGAAAATGTGGCAACTTTAAAATGAAAAAACTTGAAAATCATTTTTTATCACTTTTTACCCAGTTTTATTATATTTTTACACAGTTTCACTACGCAATCTGGTATTTTATTATGCTTAAAATTTAATAAAACATTCGGCACGTACACATCACAGACAGTTTGCAGTGTGACTGGCTCGGCTACGCCGAATTCGGCGTACTATTTTATGCCGCATTTTACAAGTACGACGGCCGTATATAGTCGAGCGCAGCGAGACCAATCATTTATCTATGACAGTACGCTTCGCACTCACAACTGCGCTGCAGTAATTGCAACCTTTACACAATATCAATGTAAATAAAATAAAATTTTATATCAACTGTTCTAAACCAAAGCTCATTTAGCATACTCAGTATGCGCTTGCAGTCCGCATGTGCAATGCGACGTTCTATCACACATATTATATTTTAATAAATAAAATGTTTAAGGCACTTAGTGCCGTCAAATGGGTACTTTTTCAAGCCTACTTCTCGTTCACGACTGAACCAAAAAGTTTGGAAAAAATAATTAAATATGAATTAATCGCGCACTAAAATATATTATTTCGATGGTTGTACTTAAAACACAACATAGCTTATGTAAGTCAATCTAGTTTCACGCTACTGTCTAAATATACTGAATATAAAGTCTAGGTATAGTGATCCGTCAATTTAAAGGATATCAAGAAGAAATAAATTTTAATTACTAGAAAATTTATTACACACAATGATAATAATAAATGTAGGTAACATTTTCCCTTCAAGTATCTGTAGCCCACTAAACTTAATTCACACGAAACTACTATGTGTTTGGCTTTATGAACGACCATTAAGAGTAATATTACGTTCGGAGGTAATGCAGTTTTACTGGCCATTACAATAATAAAATAAATACGAAAGGTCGAACGTGAGGTTCCTTGATTCGTCGGATTATTGTTATTGAACGATTTCAGGTCGACAAACCGAAGGAAATGTCTTAGAAATGAGCATATACCCTATTATTAGCACCATCTACTCGGGTTTTTTTTATTAGAGATGGGTTTGCTCTTGGCCAACAACCAGCCATGTGGCAAGGATGAGGTCTAAGATGGAGCGAGCTCACCCAGAAGATGCCTATTCACTCGAACCTTGAAAAGATTAGGGGTTATATGTGCTCGGGAATACAGACGCCGGCAAGGAGTTCCAAACCCTGGCGGTGCGCATTATAAAGGATGTTTCAAAGCGCTTGGTCCGAAAAGGAGGTTACTATATCTTCAGAACTACAGTTCAATTATAAGACATACAACGACCATCCTTCGCGGAGGCGTTGGTTCAAAATTTCTAATATCATGTAACCTCTTTTTGAATGAATGAGCACCTCTTTTTGCAACGCCACAGAGCACTTTTTTACTATACTTCTATCGACATAAATAGCAGACGATAACACCACAGCATACTTAATAACACTATGTTTAAATGTATGCAAAGTATTTTTATTTCAGGTTCTTATACATATGTAATTATCAATATTTAATAACTTACATATAGTAAAATATTATACTACATGTAGGTTAGTATTGATAATTTAATTTAATAAAAAAAAATTGTAAACGTTGTACTTTGTTACCGAGATCAAAATAATAGTTTAAGAATTTTTAATTGTTTGTTTTTTTGTTTGTCTGTGCTTTTTTGCACGCCAATATTTTTCACTGATGTATTCTATTATACCTGGATTAAGCTATAGGATACTTTTATTTTCAAAAATATTAGGCTCGTGTGGGATTTTTAAAAAACGAACTACAGCGCGCACGAAGTAGCGAGCACCATCTAGTGACATAAAAATGGCAGAGTTCATAGTTATGTATTTAAAACTTCGTTGATTCATTAACTCAGGTTTATTATCGACTATGCATGACTTGTAGACAGTTAAGCTATGAAGTTGCAAGTTACCAAGTTGGGATCGTTATCGCTGTCAACTACTATGACGTTAACAAGTTGGTCACAATTTTAAGTTATAACTAGCAGTTAGTGTTAACTGATCTAAGTTTATTGAAATATTCGATGGTGTTTGCTTGTCGTGGAGACAAATTGTTTATAAGTTGTTAAACTTTGACTGTCAGTTTGTATGAATAATTCCATAATTAGGTATAAAACTAATAAATAATAATTAATAATAATTAGGTATATACTTTATTATAAAATATTGTATAAAATATCCTTACAGCGTTACAGCGATAACGCCTGACATAGTTATCGCTGTGACGACAGTGGCGCCGCCACGCAACAGTTGGCGCCCAATTCTTTATATTTTTAGACCATCACTCGAGAACAGTACTTTTTTTCTTAATGAACGGTACCTTATATCCTTCTTCTTATACCTTATATCTATATAATATACCTTATATCTTCCTTCTTGTATCTCCGACAACATGTATGCAAAATTTCACGATGATCGATTGAGTGGTTAAGGCGTCAAAAGTTGGCGAGGTAGACAGACAGACAGAGTTACTTTCGCATTTATAATATTAGTATGAATGTATAGAGTATGGATGTATAGGATACATATGAACATATATCCCATGTTCAACTCCGTAACAGGCTCTATGGAATGCGGAATTGAAATCTATTTTAAAAAAGGTTTGCACCAAAGAATATATTTATTCAAAACACCTAATACACTCCCGCTTTTGTTCCATTCTCACGTTTTGTGCCCAAACGGACCCTCTTCACTTGCGGGTCGAATGGACCCCACGCATTCTCTAAAGGCGTTTTCGTCGGTGAGAGGGTTAATGAAAATATGCTAATGTCCTAATAGAATTCGTGACCTATCGAAGAGTGGCGAATTTAGACGCGCCAGACCAATAGCCGTTTTTTTTTCATTTTTTTTTAATCTTCAAAACTGACATTATAATCTATAAAAATCACTAGCTGACCCGGCAAACGTTGTTTTGCCAAAAAAGGGGTCTAATTCTCAGACCTACCGAATATACACAATTTTTTTTTATAAAAATCGGTCAAGCCGTTTCGGAGGAGTTTGGTTACAAACACTGTGACACGAGAATTTTATATAGATATAAGATATCAAGTATTATTAACAAATTTTGTTGTAATTGTACCATAAGAATTAGGTATTTCCAACTCGACAGATTCTTAAACAGTCTATTTTTAAATTAGTTAAGTTATGGTATACATTATCCTTAAGCCTTGATCTTGATATTTAATTTTATTTAATAATTAATAAGATTTTTTTTGGAAAATAGATAATTTTCTAAGATTCCTATTGGTTCTAAATGACTCTTTATTTATATGATTCGTATATTTCTTCAAAAAATCAGCCAGCAAACGGTGCTGGTTTTTAAACGCAGGAAAAATTGTATAACGTTTTTTTAGGTGAACTAATTATTTACCCGCATGGAATAAAAATGTATAGGTACTTGAATTTGAACAATTAATTTCTATTATTCTTGATATATTCTGTTATGAATATATTCAAATACTATCTGTTTGTAACAGGCGGTGTTTGTGATCCACTCAATGATATGCTGTGTTTTGGCGTGTCTGCTTCAGCGTGCAATGCAAGTAGTGTGTCCACGCATTTAGATATATCGCAAGATATTCGAAGAAATCGAATTTTTGCAGTAATTCTTGTACGCGTTTTATTTTCTAATCGTCTTAAACAAATTGGTATTTTTGCAACGTTCCTGAAAGCACCTCGGATGATTACAAAATTCGTTGTTATTTTCTATAATTACAGAATATCTACAATTTATACAATGTCTTCCTCTTAATAAAAACAATATGAAACGTGTTAATGTTAGTAATTTAGTTTAAATTAATATTGTTTCTTTACTTTAAGATAGCCTTAAGAGTAGATTGTTATCATAAAAGCATGTACTTGTTTTTCCGTGTACACAATAAAAAAAAAACTAATTAAAAAAACAGTGCTTAATTTATGTACATTTTGGACGGAAATTTGTTTAAACGTATTAAAGAAAAAGAAATTTCTAATTATTTAAGTCACAATCTAGACTTCATTAGTATTCGTTTGCTACTTCAAGTTTTTTTATGAGTGGAGAATATTAATTAGTAGAAAAAATTATCTAAATTTGTTAATAGAATTGTCACGGAAAAATATTTAAATAAAATAACATTACAACAGTATAAAATTAAAAAAAAAATGTTTAAAAATCGATTTCATATACAGCGTGTCCCTAGAAGTAGTAGAACACTTTGATCAGCCCCGTGGTTCTCCGTTTTTATGTATTTTCAGTTATTTTTTTTTATTTTTTAAATAACGCCGAGTAAACGATGTTTTTAATTATAGTGACATGAATTATTGCGATAGATACTTATTTTTTTATATATATTAAATTGAAAGATTTACTGTCATTAGATATTGCCAAGAGTATGAAAAAAAAAATGAAAATTTATGGAACTAAAATCAAAATGTCACATGTCTGTTACGCGTTACAGGCTACAATATACTTAAATACATATTAATATATATAGTAGGTACAAATAGTATATTAAGTAAGTACATATAATACATTATATTAATATGTTTTAATTATATTTATTAAATTATTTATTTATCGTTCGTAAGGAGTAAAGTCCAGTCGTGCATCGGACCTGACACATAAACTTTTTGATGATGTGACGGGAAGTTACACTGGCGAAGTATCAAAACAATATGCGAATATTTTGAAAAAAAAAAAAAAAAAAAAAAAACCGAAAAATGTAAATGCTAGAAGGGTGAGCCCGGAAATTTCAATTTTCGATCTTGATTTTTGAACAGTACGTCAAGATCCTTTATCAATAAAGTGAGGATCAGGGACGTGATATTAAAAAAGTCTCCAAGAGCACTTCTCTTTTTCTTACCATACACACCCCGAAATATGAAGTGACTCCGAATTTTTTTCATTTTAAAATTTATTTCCAAACAAACAAAATTATCGTCTCCCTACACTATAAAGTATGAAGTGTTGTCGTCGAGGGTTTAGAGTGGAAATTATTATTTGCTTTATTCAACTGAAACCGGGCTCAGTAAATATGTATATTGCTTATTGCAATAATGATGATACAATGCACAGAATAACAGCACTCAAACAATAATGATATATAGTAATAATAAATACATATGTATACTTAATACCTAATGCCAATAACGGACTTCATTATTTTACCATAAAAAAAAAGCAAACAACACAATTATGAAACAAGATAGTTAACTCGGAGCGTAGTAGTTTTCTCGTTTTAAAAATAAATACAATTGATGTTGAATCGAAGTTAAATTTAATAAAGAATAGACTGGTTAGTTAGCTAGTTAGCGAGTGAATCATTACATGTCCAAACGACGCTTGGCCACCGCGTAGACCTAATGTCAGCAAAACTCTTATCTCTACAGAGAATGCACATCGACGGTGGTCGGATGACGTGTTGGTGGACACATAACTAGATAAAAAATACAAACAAAAAACAGATAGAATGTAAACAAAAAGGAAGTGGTGTGTGTGTGTGTGATTAATATGAGAATCCTTATTATCAATGTGCTTTATTAGTTGTCTCCTCAATACTGACTTTTACTACTATTAGTTCTACGATGGAACAGATTGGACAGAAATCCAAGTAGTTCTATTTCAGAGTATGACACACATTAGTTAGATAAACAATGAAACAATAAATAAATATCCTAAAACATTTCACAGAGCACCATCTAGATCCACAGTAAGCAACTAATGCTTGTATTATATGGATACCAGACAGTTGATATACTACATATAATTTTTTTGTACATACATATTACAAAATACAAAACATCCATGACTCAGGTAGAAAGGTAAAATGTTAAGACATAAACATTTGTCCCTAGCGGGATTCGAACCCGCGACCGTTTGGTTAACAATATTTTTATATAATAGGCGGCAGGTAGACTGACAGTCAACTTGATGGCAGTTGGCTACGGTCGCCTATTAGTTAACACATACAACGCAATAGGTGGTGCAGATGCATAAAATAAATAAGAGGTTAGCCCCCTCCTAACAAGGGGTGAGGCCGTAAGGCTCAATCATTAATTGCTCATAATCAATTAATTAATTATTAATTAATTATGAGCTCAGGAACTACTGGTTCGAATTGAAAAATTCTTTTTGTGTTTGATAGTCCATTTATCGAGAAAGGCTTTAGGCTATATAACATTTTAAACGCGGACGAAGTTGCGGGCAACAGCTAGTATAAATAGTATAGTAGTATAGTATATATGGAAGACTAGCTGCTGCACGCGACTTCGCCTGCATAACTTTATAAAATATACCCTATGTCCTTTCTGGTGTTCCAGACAGCGTGTATGCAAAATTTCATTGAAATCCATTTAGTAGGGTTTTTGCGTGAAATATATAGTTACAAACATACATACATACGTACAAACTTTCGCATTTATAATATTTTGTAGGCGTATTTATTTTTAGATTTTAGTTTAGTTTAGTTTTATTTCGAATTAATTGATTGTATTTTATTTAGATAATAATTAATGTAAATAAAAATGTTATATCTATACTAATATTATAAAGCTGAAGAGTTTGTTTGTTTGTTTGAACGCGCTAATCTCAGGAACTACTGGTTCGAATTGAATAATTCTTTTTGTGTTGGATAGATCATTTATCGACGAAGGCTTTAGGCTATATAACATCACGTTGCGACTAATAGGAGCGAAGAAACAGTCGAAAATGTGGAAAAAACGGGGAAAATTATTCACCTTTGAGGGCTTCCGTTGCGTGCGCTGCGAAAACCGTTCGAGATACCCAAATGATTCCCAAAATAACTATTCCACGCGGACGAAGTCGCGAGCACCAGCTAGTTATTTATAATATTAGTACGGATGTACATCACGGAAAGGTCTATATATGTATGGTCTATACATTATAATTAAACTCAATACAAGTTTATTCAACAATCGCCAACAATTCAGTACGAGTACAATCTTAATTTATCGAGCTACACAATTAGGTCAAGTTGACTTTACACAAACAGACTCTAAAGTCGACTAACTTCACTTAGTTGATCTTGATTAATTACTATTTACTTTTAAGGGGGTCATAAAAGTTTTGAAGCCATTGTTTAGTTTGGTGAAGACGCATTATCACCTAGTCGACTCTTATTAATGCTATTTGTTTTATCTTATAAGCTGCGAACATTAGACTAATAAAATAATGTACAATTATCTTAAAAACTGTCGAGTACTAAAACTATATTTACATATACTATATTATAATTACTATATTTACATTTTATTTTTCATTTAATTCTAAATTATTTTGATGACACGTTTGGTCTAGTGGCTAATAGTAACCCTAGCTGTTAACCAAACGGTTGCAGGTTCGAATCCCTCTAGGGGCAAATGTTTATGTGTTAACATAATAATATACCATTGTATCTGAGTCATGGATGTTTGTTTGTATTTATCATAACAACTGTCTGGTATCCATAATACAAGCATTAGTTGCTTAGTGCTGTGTGGAATGTTTGTAATATTAGGGGAAAATAGGAAAATGTGATTGCATTGATTTTTTAATATATTTTTTTGGTATTGGTGAGGATTGGTCCCACAAATTTCAGTCACATACACGCGGACAGAAGAAGTCCACACTAATATTATAAATGTACTGTTGTACTTGTCTGTCTGTTACCTTTTCACAGCTTAACTACTCAACCGATCACTATGAAATTTTGCACACACATTGTCAGGGATACAGGGAAGGACTTAGGGTACCTTTCGTCTAGAAAAAAAGTACTACTTTATCTTTACTCATAATTTACTCTAACTCTCAGATGACATTTTTAAATATTTTCGTGCGGTTTTAGTCGCGAGGACCAGCTACTAGAATACTAGCTGCTGCCCGCGACTTCGCCCGCGTAACTTTGAAAATTATATACTAAAACCTTCCTCGAGAACCACTCTATCCATTAGTGAAAACCGCATTGAAATCCGTTGCGTAGTTTTAAAGATCTAAGCATACATAGGGACAGACAGACAGACAGACGCGGCGGAGGACTTTGTTTTATAATATGTAGTGAAGTACTAAGTATAGGACTTTCGTACAAGTATTTTGACTAAAAAAATTTAAAATTTCTGTGTTTCTAGAACAAGCGCAGTAAAGGATTTAAAACCCCAAAGAGAACTTATATTATTATTAAAGTAACCGTTGAAAAGTCGCGCGGTTAATGGAAAATATGCAAATTTTTTTACGAGGAAGGCGATTCTGTAACAGAAAAATAATGATTTTAGGAAACTTTTACAGAGAAGCGACATACAAATTAGTGGAGAATATCCCTTTGAGAAGTCGCTAGCGAAATGAGATTTTTCATAAATCCTTCGGATTAACTGAACATTAATTTTTCGAAGATTATTCGAAATTTAACTTTAATTTTTTTTATCAATTTACGTGGCCTAGTTACAAGGAGACTGCCGCCCGTCGTAAGGTTCCTCGGCGTATCTCCACTGTCGGGTACGCCAAGGTTCCTACAGGGAGCGTACCTCTCCCCGCGCTGGATAGCCATGGCGCGACACCGATGTCGTGTCACGACGTCCCTAACTTCGCCCATTTGCGTCATTGGGTTGGGTTGGGTGTTTAGCCGGTACTTACGAGTCCTTTACCCCGCAGCGTCCCATTATCACAATGGCAGGCCATTATCATTGCCAGGTATCCATAAGGATTTCCCAACGTTTAAAAAAATGGTCAGGAGTGCTCGGAACACTTCACTGTACCAGAAAACTTCAAGATATTTTATGGCACTTTTATTTCAGTAAAAATGCAAAAGCTTAATGTCCAACTTTTGAATAAAAGCTCGTTATATAAATAAAAAAAGCAAGTCATTAAGGAACCGCTCAAAGTTAACTTTCTTACCGAGTTTACTCTACAAAGAGAACGGATACATTTCCAGAATTAATTTGAAAACTTCAACGCCTTAAATAGCGCAAAATGATGTTTATTTCGCGAAAAAAAAACTTTTATTTTTATTTATTAAAACAGAAAATGAGCGGCGCTCCTTTAGCGTGTACCTGTATAGAGTTGTTACACCTTCAATGATAAAATATAATTTCTTTATACTTAATATTACAAATACTATAATTAGAAAAAATGATATTTTATGTTAGTCTATACATAATTATAATAAAATCGTGAACGGCCCGTGTCGGTACTTTAAAAATTAAAAAATAATAATACAAATTATACCTGTCTGTCTGTCTGTCTCTATCTCAGAAACGGCTTAATTGATTTGAATGTGGTTTTTACTGATGTGTTGTACTAATCTTCCTCCAACATTAAGTATTTGTTTCATTCCAATTAGTTTATAAACAAAAAAGTTATACCTAATACCAAAATACCAAGCATACGAAAAACTACTAATAATACGACAAAGCTACTAATAAAATAATTCTAGTTACTTCGTCTCCGTGAAAAATACGTGAAGTGACTATGTTCTTGGTGATCGGTCAAACCATGTAACACACACAAAATGAAAAACTTTTTGAATATTTATTGAATTCAAAAATTTCAAATTAAAAAAAAAATTATTCTTTTTGAATTTTGAATATAATATATTTTTTGAAACAATAATAATGGAAACAAAATAACAAAAGTTTCGAATAAATTATAATATAAAAAGAAAGATAGTAAAAACTAACAATTATACAGTGAGGTGATATTACTACGTATAGAGAAGCTATCACCTTTATCACTAGTGATCCGTTCAACTGAAGCTGGCAAGCTACACTTGACTTAGCCGCTTTCTAGCTCTTGAGTTGCTTGTTGCTTGTAACCCTTGTTTTTTTTATAGCGAAATAACGTTAAAACTCATCAAATATGCCCTCGTGTGTGTTACAATATTGCACTAATAATTCAAGTAATACGGTAAAGTGCAAAGGAATAACTTTCTATCGCTAAGTAACTAAATAATCATTTTAAAACTCAAATCGAGCAAAATATTTGGCGGACGCCATTTTGCGTCATTTGTCATAGACAAAAAAATTTAAGAAGTGACATTAGGTGTATTGTATATATTATATATTAATAACAAATCAATAAATTAAAATATATGTTAATATATAATTATAATAATATAATATATAAATATATAATAAATATAATAATATATAAGTATACAAAAATATTTTAATATATAATATGATTATATATATTATTAAATTATAATTATATATTGATATATAATTATATAATATTCTAAAATTTATATATTATAAAATTATAAATTAAATCATAAAATAAAATTATTGGATGGATACCACATCCAATGAAATAGGCAGGATATAAACAGTGTCGCCTCTATGACGGTGACATCGATTCTATGATACATTAGCCGCCTCTTGCGCGCCCCCTACTGCCGCATTTGTTGCACAGATTTTGTTCGCACTGTCTTTTCTATATTATAAAATTCAATGCAATTATATGGAATTTTAAAAAAAGATTTTTACTTTTAATTAGTATTCCTGGAAGTGGTTGTTAAAATCTGTATCAATTTTTTAATTACTTATTACGGCCACATTCTTCATAAAATTTGTTTTTCATTTAGTAATTAGCATTTTTTTTATGGAATTCTTATTTATTCAACTTAAAAACTTATGTACAACTTATATTATTAAACTAATATGTAATCTATATTTAATATATAACCTACCTAAAATTAAAAACCTCAAAAATATAATATAATATTTATTTATCTATTATAATATTATAAAGCTGAAGAGTTTGTTTGTTTAAACGCGTTAATCTCAGGAACTACTGGTTCTAATTGAAAAATTCTTTTTGTGTTGGATAGATCATTTATTGAAGAAGGCTTTAGGCTATATAACATCACGTTGCGACTAATAGGAGCGAAGAAACAGTCGAAAATGTGGAAAAAAAACGGGGAAAATTATTCATCTTTGAGGGCTTCCGTTGCGTGCGCTGCGAAAACCGTTCGAGATACCCAAATGATTCCCAAAATAACTATTCCACGCGGACGAAGTCGCGAGCACCAGCTAGTTTATTCATAAATATCTAATATTCATTTAGTAAGTATGTACAAGCAACTCTGAGTAAGTGTGCGAGTCCCCGAAGAATGTTCGCTTATAAAGAAGTTTGGGCTTTTCCAGCCTACTGTCAACATATTGATGTTCAGCCGATGTTCCTAACTCGCGGAACCTTTTCTAACTTTCATACAACTTTTATTGTGCCAACAGGATCTAATTTATTGTGATATTCTCTCTAAGAAAATAAGCATTAGATGGTAGAAATATAAATAAATCAGATAGAATTAGCGTTTTTAGGCCAAAACACACTAGTGGCTAGTAACCCTAGCTGTTAACCAAACGGTCGCGTGTTCGAATCGTGAAAATTTAAATTTTATAATCGTTCGTAAAGAATAAAGTCCAGTTTTTTTTTGTGTCGGAGCTGACACAAAAAAAGAAATTGATACTTAACTCGGAGCCGTAAGCTTATATGTAAGTATATGTAATAAGGTGAATAGGCTAACATCCCATCAAAACAGTTGTCTTCATATATAAATATGCATACATACGTACACTTCCTAAGCGTTCTCAAAACACAGTGGCATTAATCCGCAAGGAACAAATTAACTTGTTCCCCAGTACTGTGCTGAAGGGTGACAAAACTTCTCCCTAACCGGGGGACATTCATTTAACTTTCCTTCGTAAGACAGTTCGATGCATCGGAACGGAAATTTATCGAAGTTACAAATATAGGAAAAACTAGGTTTACTATGGAGTGAGATTTGTTTTTATAGTAGGTACTGGATGTAAAAAATAAAGGAGATTTTTTTTGAATTAAGTATTATAATATTTTCTTTTTCTTATTAATAATAAAATTTCCCAATTAATATTTTTAATAATTAAAAAAAGAATATGTTCTACCATCTAATGAATCGCAAAAGAAGTGTGCGAGTCCTCGAAGAATGTTCGCTTATAAACAGCTAGTTTTATATAATTACTAGCTGGTGCCCGCGACTTCGTCCGCGTTCTGGATGAAAAATACCCTATGTCCTTTCTAGTGTCCCAGACAACGTGTATGCAACATTTCATGGTGATCGGTTCATTAGTTTTTGCGTGAAAGAGTTACAAACATCCATACATCCATACAAATTTTCGCATTTATAATATTTGTACGGAAGTACAGATGTAGATAGATAAAATCAGCAATTTTATAATAACTTTTCGATATCCATTTTTTTTATCTAAATTAATCGGAAAGGCTTGACTATTCATTTGATGGTAGATGACATCGACCTTCTAAACACTAGCTTAGACTTAGGCTGTCAAAATTTTGATAAGCCCAAAATGTTAAGGTACAAAAAGAGATAAGCTAATTGAGTTTGTCATCCCTTATTCACTCTTCGAAACACAACAGCACATGTGCTATTATTTCACTATTACGGAAAACAGTGTACTCTACCACCACTATCTAATCGGCATTCTGCTTGGTATTGAATTCTGGTATTCAATATTCTGGTATTGAAAAAAAATTTTTTGGTATAAAATTTTAATATGTGTAAGTAAATAAAATTATCTATATACTTCGTGGTAAATTGTGAACAAATTGTTTAACGCAGATTTAATTTTATTGTTACAATAATTTTAACACAATTGCAAGACGCGATATCTCTAATTAAAGTGGCTAACGTTATAATCGAATAACAGTAATAAAACTTTAAAAAGAAAATCAAATGCACATTCCTAACTAAAATTACAATTGCGAAATTGACCGTGTTTTTTTGTTACGATTCCACGCCTTAACTACTCAATCGATCATCATGAAATTTTGTATGTCCGGAATATAGAAAATGACGTACGGTTCATAAAAAAAAGAACTGTTCCCGAGGAATCATCTAAAATAAAAATATAAAAAAGAAAAGTTAGAAAACGACGTTGTGTGAAATGTGAAAAGAAAGAAAGAAACAAAGTATTTACTTAAATATTTTTTTCTCACAAAGTGATAGATATTAACAAATCAAACAAATAATAATCTACAAGTATAATAAGATTATAAAGAGAAAAGTTTTGTATTTTTATATGTTTGTAATGAATAAACTCAAAAACTATTAGACCGATTTCAAAAATTATTTCGCCTATAGAAAGTTACATTATCAGCGATTAACATAGACTGTATTTCATAAAGTTACACGGACGAAGTCGCGTCCAATAGCTAGTTACTTAAAAATCTAATTTGTAAATAGCCAATCATATTGTTAGCGTTTGCTATTTATGTCGACGGAAATATAGTAAAAAGTGCTATGTGACATTGCAAAAAGAGGTGCTCATTCATTCAGATTCATTCGGAGACAAAAAAAAGGTACCTATCAAAGAGTTAAATGAACACGTCCGCGAAAAGAGACAGTTATCGTATGTCCGCACATTTTATATATAGTTGGAATTGTAATTTTGATATATTGGTAGGAAGATGAAAGTATTAGAACTAAATTTTCCTTGGCAGACTTGTTCTGTTTGTCGTTGATTTCATTCAGGAATAGCATTGGTAACATTCTTGCAGGCTAGCGATTATTAATTATGTTTGTTTGTTATCACTTTTAAGACAGTGAGCACTTTGGCAGTTGTGATAAACTTATGTGTAAGTATGTATGTATGTATGTATGTATATATGTATTTTTTTGTAATATTATGTGATTTGTATAATTTATAGATAATTATAATTGTATAATTGTAATTTATAATTGTATAATTTTGTTATATATTATATATTTATATTTTTTATATAATTTTACAAAATCTGTAATTGGCTGTGAGGTATGTTTTTGTTTTTTTTTTGTGTGTAAGTTTTGAGAGCTGTAGATTTTGTGATAAATAAATAAATAAATATAAAGTAGTTTGATTAATGTACCCAAAGTAGTGGGTGCTAATGATATGTTTTATTTTTCTTTGTCCACTCCACCTACTGTCAGTTTGATACACTGTGCCATAAAATGCGGCGGTTACACAAACACAAGGCGTGATAACAACATTATTACACACAATTAAAATCGGTTAAGGGATTGTATTAAGGGGTACGAAAGGCGCCCTTTGATAAATACGCCTATTTTACGTTACAATTTAGTCAAATTAAATTAAATTCCTTCTTATTGTCTTTTATGCTACTATTATTGTTCACAATCTTAATTCATATTTCCTATTCCATTTAATATTCTTTTGTCGAAATAAATTGTTAATGGAATAATTTTAAATAAAGAGCTAAATTTAATATTTTATCCTATCCAAAGGGAGGACAAATTGATAAGGTTGTGACAATTTCGGGGCAAATTTATAAATTTTCTAAGCACTAGCTGGTGCCTCCGACTTCGTCTGCGTTAAAAAATTAAAGATATAAAGCATGACATACATTGACGTCTTACACTATACTTTTTTATTAAGCGTTGGATATTTATTTTTAGATAGCTGGTGCCCTATTGTAATATTTAGTATATTCTAACAATAGTTACACTTAGCTCAAGTGATTAAATTTTTAGCAATTTATTAAAATTTCATTAATTTATTTTATAACTTATTTTTTACTTTAACTTATTACGTACTTATTTTTCTTTTTTGCAATATCTTCGGGCAATATTAAGCATGTATGGCAACCGCTTCTTTATTCAAATTTCAATTCATTTATTTTCAGGAAACTGCACCCACAATAATTCGTCAATTAGTTAGTTTTTTAGTAATTAGTAAGAATTAGTCTAAACAATGTCTATAATTAAATTAAGACAGTTTCTATTAAATAAAGTACCTATAATTAAATTAAGACAGTGTCTATTAATTAACATTAATAAAGTGTCTATAATTAAATTAAGACAGTGTCTATAATTAAATTAAGACAGTGTCTATTAATTAATATTAATAAAGTGTCTATAGTCTATAATTAAATATGATTGAAGTTGAAATCAGATCAAGGCGTATTAAATAGGTTGTATTGTGCATATGGGGTCTGGATAGAGGTCATGCTTTAAATATAGTTCGTAGGCTGCTACGGAATGCTACGCGCTACGGCCTACGGCACGCTACGCTTGCTACGAACGGTGATTTCTTCAAACGCACTGACACGTGTATTATGGCGAGATTAATTCACAAGCTACGCCTGATGTTAAATTAAAAAAAATAATATCATTTATAATAAACGTCTTAGTATTTATAGATCTTAGATTGTTTTATAAAGATCCAACTACTTTTGACTTACGGAATAGAATACTAATATAAATATGTATAATGAATCAAAAAAGTTTTAGAACTGCATCATAGTGTTTTTTATTTTTTTAAATGTTAACAGGCTGTTGGTCAACTTGATGGTAGGTGGCCACCGTCGCATATAACACAAGCATTTTTTTACCTTTTTGTCACTTTTTAATATAATTTTAATTTTATTGTTTAATTTTTCCTTTAATGCCTTTTATTTATATATTTATTTACGATACCTCCAAGCTATAATATATGTATAATTGAAATGCCACCGAGAAATTCAATCAATAATATTTAATTAATGAATAAATTAATGAATAATAAATTAAGAACTTCAGGTCACTTTTAATCAGAACGTACGAGAAGTTTGTAAAAAAAAAGAAATAGTTACTTTAAATAAAATTCAAAGCTCATAAGAATGAAATTGTAAATAAAACTAGAAGTAGGTACATTTGGACAGGTAAGAAAATAAAAACTACGCAGGTAAGGAGGAAAATGCTAAAAAGGCTGAATTACATGTCTAGAAACACGGTACGAATGCCTTGGCGTAGCACAAAAGGGATTCTTGTCCTGGCGCCCGCTATAATTTAGTAGCGCTCAGGGACCATAATTTATGTCTTATTGTAGACTCGTTCGATACAAACTTGCCGAAGATGATTTGAATTTTACACAGTAATCCTTTGAGATATATTACATTGTTATATGTGTTCATATTTTTTTTCTAAAAGTTTGTAAATAAGAATGAAGTATTTCTGTTTCCCTTTCCGCCTGTAAATACACACAGTCGTAAGACGTATTTTATGTTATAATTTTTTTATTAGCTTCAGTTGTTTTAGGTTCCGTATGAAAATAGTTAGTCAGATCAAATTAGACATGAAAATGTACACGAATACGCATACAGCTGAAAATTGATAAAAATGTTCGGAACACCATTATAATGCAACTTAGTTTTATACTTTTATATAATCTCTTAGGAATAGTACTTTTTCTGGATTAAAAATTTTTCTGGAGTAGTTAAGCCGTGCTTGTGTATGTTACATTTTTTTATAAAATTGCTGATATTTTCACATTGTTCATAATGTAAGAGTTACTTTCACATTTATAATATTAGTATGGATACTATTGTCTATACGTTTATGAAAACATTCATTTTTTTATTATTATGTTCGACAGACAGGATGACGGTCCAATTGATGTTAGATGGCTACCGTCGCTTATAACACAAGCAAAGCCACATCTTCTGCAAGTGCCCTACTGATCATAGTAGGATTAAAGATATAGTCTTAACGAAAAATGTTATCGAATATTTAAGAAACATTGACATTTAAACCATAAGTGTTGATGGAAAACTATTTTAATATCGAAAACAGTAAATAAAAAATAATTTTATACAAAACGAGAGAAAACATAGTCACCCTACAAAAAGACGTGTCTGATTTTACGATCACAGTCTTGTGTATGCCTTGGACTTAAGGTTTGTTTTTGCCAATTTCACTGTAAATTCCACATTTTATGCATAATCATGGTCACAGGTGTATAATGCTTTATTAAATGGTTGTTCGTGGGTCATAATTAAGGCTTTCATCTGATTTTAGTATTAGGTAGGCGTTTTGTACGAGTAAGACGTCTGGGCGGTTGAACTGTATGACCTTAGAAACCGCAGGATCCTTTGTCCTATCATGATACCATTTATCAGCTTTAACTTGCAGCAAAAGACTGATACCATTTTAAATATTTAAAAAAGTAATCTATGTAAAAATTACAGCATTATTATTATTATTTAAAATTTTGAAAATTCTTTCACCTATAGAAAGCTACATTATCAGCGAGTAACATATAGGCAATATTTTATAAAGTTACGCGGACGAAGTCGCGTGCAACAGCAAGTTAAGAATAGAGACAGTAAATGAAAATTTGTGTATTTTACCCACAAAAATGTAAACGTAAAATTTCTTTCCGTACTCTCCCAGGATCTGTGACCACTAAGAGCAAAATTAAATGTAAATATTATGAAAGTGCTAGATTGTCCCACAAGCACTTTGCGCGTTGGCAGAGTGCTTCGGATTTATTTTTTCCTATTTCTAAACTCTGTTGGTATGAAGTTTTTATTTTATTTTTTATTTCATATATTACCATAGAATTACTACAACTATGGAGTATTGAAATTTCAAAAAATTTAAACAAATAAAAATGTACCTTTTTTTTCCGCACTTCCCGCCTCTGTTGACATTCAATAAAATTACGCCACTATACTTATTAGTAATTTGCTTCCCAAACAAGAAAACAATCTCAGATTCGCTTGATAATTCAGCCAGTTACTTCAATGTGTTTTGGGTGTGCTATGATAAATTAGGCATCGTTTTAGAGAACACGTTTAACTTTTATGATTAACTAGTTTTTGCGTGCTGCCGCGGACTGCAAGCAGCCCGCGGGGGCGCGGTTGTATTTTGTTTTGTGTTATGTTTTGCCATGGTTAATTGTTTTGGTTTGGTTTTGGGTCTTTGTTTTGTAAATCGTGATGATTGATTAATTATAAATTGTGTAATTATAATTGGGAGTAAATAAGGAGGGGAGGGGGGAGGGGGGCGTTGGTCTAAATAGGTCACCCTCGATGAGACCTTCCAAATGATACCCAACACGGGGGGTCTACCTGTAACGATTGACCATGATCCACTGAGTAGACCGGAATTGGTCGAATTTTTAAATTTGGTCTACTTAAAAAACGTAGTCTTAAATGAGCCCAAACACGACCCGGCTGCGTCAAGTCGTTTCCGAATTACGACCGAGGGGGTTGGAGGGGGGTTCAAATTTTTTACCTCGAAGAGACGTCTCCGATGAGCCCAAACACGACCCGGCTGCGTCGCGCCGTTTCCGAGTTACGGCCGGGGGGTTTACAGTAGGGGGGGGGGGGGGGCTCAATCCCGGGGGACGGACCTTGAGGAGAAACTGCCATCCCCAGAAGAAACCATCCTTCTATCCCTGGTGGTTTTGGAAATATCCTGTTTTGTATGATTTGTATGGATTTAAAAAAAAAATGTATGAAAGGGGCGGGGATGACTCGTTCTGTGGTAACTACCGATCACTCTCTATGACTATCCGCAAACGCCACCTTTTTATCCCTCATAGTTTCCGAGATCCCCTTGGCAACTTTTTACCACCTCGGTGGATCGAATTTTCCATATTTTTCCCATTCCTCATTTTTGACCCTCTGCGACCGGGTAAAAAAATTAGACCCCCACACTTTCCTTTCCGGTTGGTTATGTGAGTAGTTCAGTCAGCGGTATTTCGGCTTTATATCGAACCGTTTCCGAATTCGTACAGGGTTGGACGGATGGGATGGGGCGGTTTGGGGTGACTAAGTCTTGGTGGGATGGACTTTCGCGGCTCTCCGGTGACCGTTGCCGCCGCCCTCCTCTATGGGTGCAAAATCGCTATCGAAGTTTGATTTTGTATGGAGGGGGGGGGGCGATGGAGGGGAGGTGGGGGAGGGCGACGGTCCCGGGGGGTGGACCTCTGGGAGAAATTACCACCCCCCGAAGAGACCGCCCCTCTATCCCCGATGGTTTCGGAGATATCCGAACCACCATGTTTTGTATGGAGTTTAAAAAAAATATATGAAAGGGGCGGGGATGACTCCTTCTGTGGTAACTACCGATCACCCTCTATGACTATCCGCAAACGCCACCTTTCTATCCCTCATAGTTTTCGAGATCCCCTCGCCAACTTTTTACCACCTCGGTGGATCGAATTTTCCAAATTTTTCACATTCCTCATTTTTGACCCTCTTTACGACCGGCTAAAAAAATTAGACCTCCCCACTCTCCTTTCCGGTTGGTTATGTGAGTAGTTCGGTCAGCGGTATTTCGGCTTTATATCGAACCGTTTCCAAACGTTTCCAAATTCGTACTGGAATGGACGGGTGAGATGGGGCTTGGGGTGACTGAGTCTTGGTGGGATGGACTTTCGCGGCTCTCCGGTGACCGTTGCCGCCGCTGCGACCCTCGAGTCCGGGGGGGGTCGCGAATTCCTCGGAGGGGGGCCGGGGGGGCGGGTCGCGCTGCGCGCTCCCGTATATCCCCTAGCCCCCCTCCTCGTCATTCGCCCCCCCGGCCTCGAGACTCCGCGGCGGGTCGACCGCCCTCCTCTGTGGGTGCAAAATCGCCATCGAGGTGTGGTTTTGTATGGAGGGGGGGGCGATGTGGAAGGTGGGGTGAGGGCGACGATCCCGTGGTGTGGACCCCTGGGAGAAATTGCCACCCCCCAAAGATACCGCCCCTCTATCCCCGGTGGTTTCGGAGATATCCCACTTTGATGAGTCCAAAAAAATTGTATGGAGTGTAAAAAAATGTATGGACGGGACGGGGATGGATTTCGATTTGGTAACTGCCGATGACCCTCTATGATATTACGCAAACGCCATCCTTCTATCCCTCATAGTTTCCGAGGACCTCTCATCGACTTTTTACCAGGTCAGTGGACCGAGGAAAATTTTCTCTTTTTCGGTGCTCCGGAAGACCTTTGCCGCCGCTGCGCCCCTCGAGTCCGGGGGGTCGCGAATTCCTCGGAGGGGGGCCGGAGGAGCGGGTCGCGCTGCGCGCTCCCCTATCCCCCTAGCCCCCCTTCCTCGTCATTCGCCCCCCCCGGCCTCGAGACCCTCCGCGGCGGGTCGACCGCCCTCCTCTATTGGTGCAAAATCGCCACCGAGGTGTGATTTGTATGGAGGGAGGGGGGGGCGATGGAGGGGAGGTGGGGGAGGGCGATAGTCCCGGGGGTGGACCTCTGGGAGAAAATGCCACCACCCGAAGAGACCGCCCCTCTGTCCCGGGTGGTTTCGGAGATATCCCACTTGGATGAGTCCAAAAAAGTTGTATGGTGTCTAAAAAAAATGTATATGATTTGATAACTGCCGATGACCCTCTATGACATTCCGCAAACGCCACCCTTCTATCCCTCATGGTTTCCGAGGACCTCTCACCATCTTTGTACCAGGTCGGTGGACCGAGGAAAATTTTCTCTTTTTCGGTGCCCTGGCAGACCGTTGCCGCCGCTGCGGCCCTCCTATAGAGGAGGTATACCCATAGGGGTGCAAAATCGCCATCGAGGTGTGATTTTGTATGGAGGGGGGGCGATGGGGGAGGTGGAGGGAGGGCGACGGTCCCGGGGGGTGGGGATGAGTGGTCCGGTGGTAACTATCGATGACCCTCTATGATATTCCGCAAACGCCACCCTTCTATCCCTAATAGTTTCCGAGGACCTCTCACCGACTTTTTACCAGGTCGATGGACCGAAACCGGGATGGCCCCATGGAAGCATTCCACCGAGAGATGGAAACGCGCCATGGCCACCACTCACCTGTCCCCTATGGTTTTGGAGATATTCCCATCCCTTTCGCCGAAAATGCCACTTTTGTATGGAGGCGAGACGAAGGAGGCGGGATGGGGGGATGATACATATCCCGGCACTCGGACCACCACCATAGATGATCATGCCCCAAAGACACCACCCCTCTATCCCCGGTGGTTTCGGAGATATCCCGCTTCGAAAAGTCCAAAAAAGTTGTATGGAGTTTAAAAAAAATGTATGAACGGGATGGGGATGGGTCTCGATTTGGTAATCGCAGACGACCCTCTATGACATTCCGCAAACGCCATCCCTCTATCCCTCGTAGTTTCCGCATACCTCTCACCGCCTTTGTATCAGGTCGGTGGACTGAGGGTGGAAAAATCGTATGGGGCTCGCGAGGTCAGTCTCTATCCGACGGGGTGGGATAGTCCGCCCCACATTGCCATCTTCCAGGTGAAAAAAAATATTTTCTGAAAAACTAAAATTTTTATGGAGGCGGGATGAAGGGATGGAAATCCCGAAAATCGGGATGGCCCTCAAGAAAGAACCCACCGAGGGATGGAAACGTGCCATGGCGACCTACCACCTAACCCGCGTGGTTTTGGAGATATCCCCATCCGTTTCGCCGAAAATGCCACTTTTGTATGGAGGCGGGACGAAGGGGGCGGGGTGGGAGGATGACACCTATCCCGGCACTCGGATCACCACCACAGATGATCATGCCCCAAAGACACTTCCCCCCTATCCCCGATGGTTTCGGAGGTATCCCGCTTCGAAGAGTCCAAAAAAGTTGTATGGAGTTTAAAAAAAATGTATGATCGGGATGGGGATGGGTCTCGATTTGGTAATTGCCGATGACCCTCTATGACATTCCGCAAACGCCATCCCTCTATCCCTCTTAGTTTCCGAGATCCCTTCGCCATCTTCGTACCGGGTCTGTGGACCGAGGGTACCAAACGTGCCTTGGGCTCGGGGCGGCACTGTCTATACGACGGGATAGGATAGACCGCCCGACATTGCCATCTTCCAGGTGAAACGGGAGCTGTTCCGAAAACCCCCGATTTTGTATGGAGGCGGGATGAAGGGATGGAAATCCCGAAAAACGGGATAGCTACTTGGAAGCAACCCACCGAGGGGTGGAAACGCCCCATAGCCACCATTGAAGTGGCTTCTACCCCTTAGCCGATATCCCCATTTGTTTCGCCGAAAAGCAGATCCTTGTATGGAGCCGGGACAGACGGGGCGGGATGGCGGGATGAAGTTTATCCCGGAAGTTGGAACACTACTATAGTTGACCGCTCCCGAAGAAACCGCCCCACTATCCCCGACCGTTTTGGAGATATCCCGCTTTGTATGGTTTGTATGGAGTTTAAAAAAAATGTATGAACGGGATGGGGATGAGCGGTCCGGTGGCAATTGCCGATGACCCTCTATGACTTTCCGCAAACCCCATCCCGCTATCCTTTTTAGTTGCCGAGATCCCCTCGCCATTTTTTTACCACCTCGGTGGATCGACTTCTCCGTATTTTTCCCATTCCTCATTTTCGACCCGCTATACGACCGGGTAAAAAAATTCGACCCCCCCACCCCCCTTCCCGGATGGTTATATGAGTAGTTCGGTGAGTGGGGTTTCGGCTTTATTTTTGTTATACGAAGGTGTATAAATGCAATTTTCACATCTCGCGTACAAGGCACGTTTCGGCAATTAACTATACCGCTCTCAGTTTGAACATTGGTAAGAATGGGTGTGGCACCATTGTCAGCGGTCCGAAGAGCGTATGTATACATACGAAAGTTTCGAAAAAATAATATAAGGACTAGTAAGGATAAAGTCTACAGACTACAATAATTATTAATTATTCTACCACAGTCGGCACCGCAGCTTTAATACGACTGACGTAAGACGGATTGACGCCTGCCTGTAGACCTTTATAATAATAATAAAAACATTTAGATATTTAGTCAAATATTTTGAATTGTTACAATTATGTCTTGGGTAACAATAGCCTAAAAATAATACGTTCAAAGAAATTAATTAAAATAAAATAGATATTAATTGGTATCACTATAATGTGTTATTAATCTATGGCGAAAAGTATTTTTAATTTGATTTTGATTTTAGAGATAGTTGATAAATAATTTTTCTTTAGCCAATGACTGCCGCGCTGCGATATGGTTGTTTTTCAAAAATTTAATTACATTCGTCAAAATAAACTACTAATCGTGATCGTCGACTCCGCTCCGCCAATAATGCGACCACACCTCAACTTATCGCCTTCCCGGTATCTCACGTTGGCAGCGTGTAATTTAACTTCTTAACGAATTGTAACTCGTTTCTTTGAGCTCTACGTGAAACGCGTGTATGTGTGAGACTACCGGCGCCATATTGCTTACAAGTTATAAATATAAGAGTAAAAAGGATTATAGTAATTTTTGTAGTATAATTATCATACATTGTGTTTACTTTGAAGTTTAGAGTCTTTGATAAAGGATCAGGGTCTCAAACAAAATCACTGCGAAAAAGTGTCCACTGGATTCTTTTATACATGTTATGATTTTCTCTTGTTAATTAGTACTAATCAGTATCTACTAATATTATAAATGCGAAAGTTTGTATGGATGTTTGTAACTCTTTGTACATGTTGTACGGTGACGTTTGATTTTATACATTCATGCTATTTTAAAAATCATCAGCCCGTGTCCCTCCACTACTGGATATAGGCCTCTCCCATGGCTCGCCACCACGCACGGTCTTCTATCCTTCGCATCAAGCCACTTCCTACGAAGCCTTTCCGATCGTCCGTCACCTGACCGCAGGCCTCCTTCAAGAACTGGTCCATTCGATATGTGACCGGTCGATTGCCACTTCAGCTTACTGATTCTTTCGACTATATCGACAACTTTGGTTCTTCGGCGAATGTCAGATTTTCGTTTTATTTATAATCTATACTAATATTATAAAGCTGAAGAGTTTGTTTGTTTGTTTGTTTGTTTGTTTGAACGCGCTAATCTCAGGAACTATTGGTTCGAATTGAAAACATCTTTTTGTGTTGGATAGATCATTTATCGAGGAAGGCTTTAAGCTATATAACATCACGTTGCGACTAATAGGAGCGAAGAAATAGTCGAAAATGTGGAAAAAACGGGGAAAATTATTCATCTTTGAGGGCTTCCGTTGCGTGCGCTGCGAAAACCGTTCGAGATACCCAAATGATTCCCAAAATAACTATTCCACGCGGACGAAGTCGCGAGCACCAGCTAGTAATTAGTTTTAAGTATAAGTTATCCTAATACATTATTCAGAATGTAATTAATTGCTATATTTACCGTAAACAATAATCAAGGTTTCGTATACAAACAACTCGATCAAACAAACTTGAACAAACAATATTGATTGATTTCATTAATAATAACAAGGGTTACATTATTGTTACGGTAAACTCTATGTAGTTTTGGGGTCAGTAATGTGCCTTATTATTTTAAAAAGAAGTACGTGCAATGGACTCTGTCATCCTATTTCACGGTGGTCTGTAAGGGGTTTAGTCTGTTTTGATTTTAGACTTTTGACGAAACAAAATTGACGCGCTAATTCCTAGACAAAAAATTAAGGTCAGAGTAGAGGCCCCCAATATCTGGACTATAGTCTTTTGAGGCTTTGCTTATAACGTTTGTTATTATATTTAAGTTTATTCCCATCTCGGCAACCACGATGTGCTGAGTAAAATTTAGCTTAAAAGTACAGTTTTCTAAGAGTTTTACCAAGATTTAAACAAAAAATATTGGAATCTGCAAGTACGTTGCAACAATGTACAGTTAGCAGCATACTGCTAAATGTTCACGTAACTGGGTAAATTGATTCCAGAACGGGAAACAGTTGAGGTAGGGACAGCAAAAAAGTTTGCGAAA
The DNA here is from genome assembly GCA_947623395.1 of Synanthedon tipuliformis. NCBI lineage: Eukaryota > Metazoa > Arthropoda > Insecta > Lepidoptera > Sesiidae > Synanthedon > Synanthedon tipuliformis. Next base: position 966,050 of record OX392429.1, on the reverse strand, counting down.
ATAATTTATTGTCATGTAATATTTATTTTTGTAATTTAGGTTTATATTATATACCTACACTTATTTTTTAAATTTATATAGAAGCATAATAGTTATTATAACTACTGATACCTATTCGATTCTGTAACTTTTTCAGAGAATAAAGGCTTATTTTATTTTATTATTATTTATTTTATAATATTTATTTCTGTATTTCTTTCTGAAATTAATGAAGGATTGTAGACAAAAAATGGAAGCCAACTTGTAAAATATTAACAGGAATGAAAAACTAGTCCAACAATGACTCATTCTATGATTCAATTTTGATGATAAATATGCCAAGTATTTTTCTTAAATACCAACAAATAATTCTGAGGTCCAATTTAATTGGCATAACTCTTTAAAGGCTAGACGTCTTAAGTATATCTTTAAAGTCTAGAGTATTGATTTGTATTATTTCTGTTTATATTATTAAAATATTATTTTACAAAAAAGAAAACCACACCAGCAGAATGCTTGAAATCTGTTAACGTCGAAAACGGCCAAAATTTTCCTAGCAATTTCGAAATTTTCTAATAGTTTTAGCTTTAATAGTTTTAGATAATGTTATATTAAAATTGTGAAATGTTAAGTAAGTAGGTGGTATGTTGAATTTCTACACAATACATAGATATAGATAGGCAGGGATTGTTTCTCTTTGATATAATCTCCAAACACAAATTAGATTAAATGAAGTATGGCGTCGAAGATTTAATTTGTTCAATGATTCTGTAATGTCTTCAATGATCTTTTGTAACTTTTGAGGAGTCTCGTCTATCCTTGTTTAAGTCATATGAGCTTGTACTTTTCTCACTGCTTTCCTCGCGTTACATATTATACAGAAAGTCCTTCTTTTTTGGCGGTTTTTCTATTTAAATTTAATAAAAATCTGTTTAGTTTTTCAAATATGAAAATTAGATGGACTGAATTTAGTAATGGTATCTTTGTGGAATGAAGATTTCTTCCCCATACTTCATAATCTTCAAGTAAAGTAAGTTCTCTAGCGAATAAATAATCTTATTAATCACAATCTGATTTATTGCTAAACTACTCTATCTCAGCGGTCCATGGTTCGATTCCCGGCAGGATCCAGTAAGTTACGTAGCTACAATCTGACTGACAGCCTGTCTGACCTTAGCATAATTATAAAAAAAAAACAAAAAATATATTATGTAATTATAATAAATCATTCTCCTTTTTTGTTGTCTGTCCATCTTGTTAGAAGTCGAAATGAAAAGTGATCCAGAAGTATATTCCCGGCTTCTCTTTCGGTAGAATGGGACAATATATTTTATCCGTATGTTAGAAGGAGACAAATATTGTCTGTAATCAATATCCATTTAGCGTAGAAAAATGGCTTAACTACAATTCCGAGGCGTCTAAGTTTGAGTCTAATTTTGTTGCGCTTACAGTACATTATTGCATGGGGATAAATGTTTTGAAAGTGATTAGTATGCATTCAGTAGAGCACTTCGAAGCGCCGGGGTTTTTAATATAAAAGTTATATTGTTACTATCTTTTAATTTGTGTTTAATAATTACTGTTTGAGTGTTGTGTTATTTTTAACACTTTTTACTTTTATAAGCGTGCATATAAAATGAATGAAAGCTGGTTAGGAGTTGTTTTGTGACGTGAAAGAGTCTTTGCAATGACTTGAAAGTAGGCAATTCAGTACAGTTGAATGATGTAAGCTACATATCTGTCTATCTATCCAAATTTAAATTACACCACTCAATAGCTCAAAAAGGGTCAAAGATTTTTTTATATATAGTATATTCCAATTCGTTGGATATATACATATAATACACTCAAAAAAATATTACTCGTAACGTATACATGTTTTCACGTAGAACACAGTCACTTTTTGTTACATTGTAAAAATACGAGAAATACGTAACAGCACATGTGCTTTCATCTTTTGGTGACTGATTAATTTAATTGTTAAGAGACTTCAAGTGGACTTTAATTTAATTCAGCCTGTCTACAACAGATCTTTACATAAAAAACGGATATCAAAGTCCCTCCCAGGCCAGTCAGTATATCAGTTACAAATGTATGTAGATAAAGTCCGTATTGTTTTTGTAACGAAGAGCAAAATTTAAAAAGAAATACAATTATAAAATGTCAGGGAATAAAAACCATTTTTGTGTCCGCTCACATGTCCCGACCCGGCGTGTCACATGTTAATAAATTTACAGAAAAGGTTTGGCGCCACTGGCTTTGAATTATGACTCCAGAGGTCACCAACGGTTGGCACCAGTAATTTATTTTGGAATATTTTTCTGCCACATAAAGCAAATTTATTCCAAACATTCTTGTGTAGTAAATTACTTTTTAAAAACATTCGCTAAGAAATAACTCTTATAGCTAATTTATTTGATATAATTAGCGTTTCTATAGGAAGAAGAATGATACAGAGAGATGGAGAAGATTCAAGGAGGCCGAAATTCAACACCTGACAAGAATATAATGAGCAAAAAGGTTGAATAAAAAGGAGCGCGGACGAAGTCTCGGGCAAAAACTAGTGTTACAAAATAATTATGTTATAAGATACCTACCAATATCTACTGTTAAATGGGGTAATATTAATTACGTTAATACAATAAATACTTTTAAATAACTAAATGTTGATAAAAATACACACAGGAAGATATGCAATTTTCCAAATGCATTCGTACAGATTAAACTGCATCTCACGAAATGAATATAAAAATTGAGTTCTATTTTCATAACTTTGTGCTTTTCCGTATCTTTCCATTAGATTTATGGAACGAGTCAACCATTAAACCAATAAGCTAATGCCAATACAAGTTCCCGATCCGTGGAATCTAGTTAACAATGATACAATATAATCCGCGAACAATGTTCGTAGAGCATTTATTTGTATGTTACATAAGAATAGAATGAAAAGAAATAAGCAAACATGGTGAAGGAGTCAACTATTGACATGAGACTCACGCAGAAAGAGAAATGTGTTGGCAGACGGCCAGGTTCCTTGCGATGTATGGCCACATTGACAGCGGTGCGTTTATAATTGAATTATAATAAGTAAATTAATAAGACTTATTGACGTATAAGTAAGTACAATGCATCGAAAGATACAACTATGGAATTTGTTACAATCCTTAAAAAGCTGGTAGTTAGCTACAATCCTTTACAAGCTACAAGAAAGATGCTGCAAGTTCGCTGCTGACTTTTATCTATAGTCATTATTTTTACTATGGTATCATAGTCAAAAATTGAGATAGATCACTTTACTTTTTTATTATTATTGTAAAATGGTGAAATTTTATACGCAGGCCTTATGGTGTTCTTCTTCGCGGGCGTGGTGCGCTCGATGGCCCTGTATGGAGCGCCCATTTGGGTCGGCTCCTTGTCCGCTCATAACTTGGCCCTGCTGCGTCGACGGCAGTGGGTCATGGCAAATAGGGTCATCAAAGCGTATCGCACCACCTCGTGGAGAGCAGCATACGCTTTCCCGGGGGCACTTCCCTGGGGGCTGGATGCCGAGGTTCTTGCAGCGGTCTAGGTCGTGGGACAGGACTCGTCCTTACCCGCTGTAGTCAGAACAATAATTGGTAGCCTTGACGGCTGGAATGCCGTCAAGACCTTCTGCGAAGCGGCCCTGAGTGACAAAGATGCCGATGAGCGGTCCCGTGAGGTTGACTCTCAGGCCGATCCATTCAGGCGCCGAAGAGTAAGCCGACGTGCCCGGGCGTACGTCGCGGTGCACGTTGCGTGAACGTGAGGCGAACACTCGACACGAGATGAGTCCGAAGTGGTCGTAACGGTGAGTGGGATCCGAGGACAAGCAGTGTTTTTTAAAGAATCATATACATATGAAGCAAGTATTCTAATGTTCCATTTTAAAAGTATATCTTTAAAATAAGATGCTGATTGTAATCTTACATTTGTTATCTAAGCAGTATTCGGTGACACAAACAGTCACACTCTTGGCACACAGACACGGTAACAACAGATTTGAATCTGTGAATGTTAGATGTAATAGTAGGCAAGCTGACTTTGCTACTTGATGGTATTGTATAAATATATTTTTTTCTATATAAAATGTGCAAAATAGTAAAATGGGTGACATCGCTAGCAATGTAACCATGTCGCGGTCCATAACACATAAGTACTTACATGAGGCAAGGATTGAGTAAAAGCATTTTAGATATAAATATACTATATTTACTAGGCAGGTACTTCATCAATTCCGCTATTGAAAATCATTATAATAAAAACTATAATTTTAGAATAAATTACAGCAAAGGTAAATTAATAATTAATAATAATAAGAAGTAGCAGTAGCACACTTTGCGCTTAGCAGTCATTTAGGCAGACCGTCTGGCAGCAATAACATGATCTTTGAATATTTATGTTCATCAATCAATGATTTTTTTTTTAAATTGGTTTCGATAATTTTAATAATAATTTATTTAAATATTCTTATACAAACTGTCGAGTATGTATATTAAATAAAGGACGTGATAAGTACTCAGACTGAAACTGAGTCTGAAACTCAGACTTCCGAATAAATAAATAAATAAACAAAATTACTAAACTTCTCTAATGTCTTTCTAGTTTTCCTAAAAATATATGCACTTGCAATTTCAAAATCGTACAGTTGTAGTTTGCCATTCCGATAATGTTCGCAGTATAGTGCCCCATGTAGACACATTTACAAACGGTACTGAATGACCGGCACGTATTTCTTACAAATCGGGTGCGCTACCTGAACACGAATTTAGTGCGTTCACAATAGGCAAGTTACTGGAAAGAGAAATTAAGCGAGTTGAGATGTAAAAGTTTGAATCATTTATATCTACGAGATATTGACAAAATTAATCATGAAGAGTGTTGACGTCACTTAAGTCGACGATATTAAAATCTCTTAAAACAATACAAAAACAGTATAATATATTATAAGTTAAGGAAATGGACAAAATATAAAAAACATTCATAAAGTTATAGAATTTAAAATTTCGGGTATAAAAATATTTTAAAAAAATATTTCAGATGGGAAACACAACACAAAGAAAAAACAATGAGGAATTTGGAGACCATATTTGGGAATTAGGTAATTAATAAATTTACAAAAGTTACAAACTACTTAAAAATGTTAAAATGTTGAAAACGTGGAAAATTATATCGAATTTTAGAAATAGAAATAAGAAATCTTAGCCGGATAAATGTTAAGGAGAGAAATGTTGATACAGTCAATGTGACTATTTTCAGTTTGAATTCTAAGTTTGTAGCATATAAAATTATCTGTCCCACTAATCGTTACGAGTTAATCAATAAGTAAACTTTACTTACTGATTATATCGTTATTGACTTGAACAATAAATAATTATAATCAATAAGAAAAGTTTCTCATTTATTTTGACAAATTTCGTAAATAATTCTAATTTACATCTTTTATTAGAGAAAACTAGCTGACCCGACAAACGTTTTGCCAAAAAATTTAAAACAATTTTTTGGGACCACCCTTAACGTTTAGGGATATGAAAAATAGATGTTGGCCGATTCTCAGACCTACCCAATAAGCACACAAAATTTCATCAAAATCGGTCCAGCCGCTTCGGAGGAGTTTGGCAACAAACACCGCGACACGAGAATTTAATATATTAGATTAGTGCTTTTGTTAAAAAAAACCTGAATTTTATCAAAACAGTATTCTAACTGTTGTGAGAGTCGTTGTGTTTTAAAAAAACAATTAAAACTTGTTCAAGTCACTCGCCCGTTTGAACGCAGCACAGTTCACAATTTAAGGAGCAACCAACGCCTCTGGAGAACGGCACTTGACCCACTAGGTCTCCGTTACAACACGAACAGAATACAGAGGAGCCTAATTTTTGTAAACCTTTCAACGCATTACAGTCTTTTCAGTAGAGTAATACATATTGTTGGAAATTTGAAATATTATTTTGAAGTTTACGCTTTAGATAATGTCTCTTGGGTAATGTAATTTTATACGATAAAAAGGTTTCCATTTTTTTCTCTTTGTAGCTTTTTTTTGTTACTTACTTAAAGATATTGGAAGAACCTATCATGAAGTACCTATGTAGAGGTCTGTTTATGCGTAGTTTTCATTAACTTAGACAAATCAAATCAAAATAAAATAAAATATGTATTTATCAATTGGAGATCAATCAAAACAATTGTGAGAATTTAATTAAATTATAATTATAATAAATTAAATTGTTTAATATTAAGAGCGCGTACAACGGTATACTAGCGCCACTTATGTTTAATAAATATTATCTCGTGACTGAGAAGCAATTATGAATATAGGCTTTGCAAGATCCTCTGTAAGTGTGTCTACAATTTTCTAATATCTTTTATGAAGTTTCATATAAAATACACACACTGAAAGCAATTCACACACACACACAAAGCAGTTTACACGAAGCAATTCTAATATATAAATTGATGGCAGTAACATTTGACTGCTCGTGTTTACAATAGGTATTTAGGACATATACTTACGTGGTTACGAAAGCCGCGAATCAGTAATCTCATTTCGAACGGACGGGGGAATAAAGTGAATCAAAACATCTTCATTAAAATACTAACAAGAGTAAACTGATAACAGAATTATGTCGAAATCGAATTAACAGTTCGTTAAGCAATGTTGCTCGAGCGATTCGTCAATTATTCAAATCAAGTAACGAATATTGTTATTCTATAACGGTTATTAACGGTTGCTGTTTGTTATAAAAATAACGACGGCGCTAGAGACTTCTCGCGGAAGCCGAAAGCCGACAGTCGATTCAGACTCTTTACACTCTTTTATCTTTTGGTGTATCTATTATTTGTAATATGAGCAATAAATCCACACTAATTATTTATACTAATATTAAAACAATATAAATCCAAATTATTATTATTATAAAGATGTGAAAGTAACTCTGTCTGTCTGTCTGTCACCTTTTCACGCCTCAAACTACTCAACCGATCTTCATGAAATTTTGCATACACGTTCATGAAATTTGACACCCAGAAAAAAGTACAGTTCCCAAGGGATCATCTGAAATAAAATAAAAAACTAACTTACTTACTTATATACTTTTTATTATTTTTCAACGCGAAGGATTCGCGGGCACCAGCTAGTATTAACACTTAAAAAATGGGGAGAAGTCGCAGGCAAGCGCTAGTATGTGTACAATATATTTATTTATACTAAATAAATAAATATATTGTACACATAGATTAATAACTGGTCTCGCTGCGCTCGACTTAGATATCGCCGTCGTACTTGTCAAATGCGGCAACAAATACTACGCCGAAGTCGGCGTACCCGAGCCGGTCACACTGCAAGCTGTCTGTGATGTGTACGTGCCGAATTTTGGTCGTAATAAAATGCTAGTTTGCGTAATAGTGAAACTGTGTAAAAAGTGATAAAAAGTGACGATGTCTTACACACAATACAATAAAAAGTTGCCGCATTCACGGAGCTATTGTTTTTAGATAGCGCAGTATCTAGTCGAGCACAGCGAGACCAATCATTAATCTAAGATTGTATATTTAGTTTAAAAGGTATCAGTGAAACTTAAAATAAGGTTTATTTATGAAAATTTAAATTTAAAAAGCCTTCTTACTAAGTATGGAAGCACGTCAAGACTGAAGACAAATATTACTGCAATCACTAAACTATCGAAGTTTGAATTAAAAAAAAAACACAACTACATACCTTCATTGAGCGTGATTTAAAAAAGGAACATTCAAAAGTGAAGATTAAGTATTTTCAATCAGCCGAAGCATCGAAACTAAAAAGAAGGAGGTTTAATCACAAGCAAATGTTGCCAACTAAGAAACAGAAATTATTAAAAATAATTATCGAACTGTGAATTTTCATTCAAATGAATTTTCTCTTTTCTTTTATTAATCTCAATTCGTGAATGAATATCTATTATTGACATCCTTTGTGAGGAAAATGAACATTGATTTTGTTCCTCAACGCAAAGGAATTGGCAGCCTGTATCTTTTACACCCCGCTTTTGCGTCTCCGCTTATTGGAGGGAGGATTTTAAAAATAAAAATTTCCTTTTTTATTTTTCAAAACAAATTCTTAAACGTTTGTTACTCGAGTATTGGAAGTCTTATTTTATTTTATTTTACCACTAACGTTACATTATGGAAATTTACTGTAATGTCACTTTAAAGGGATACCAGTAGAAAATCTATACTAATATTATAAAGCTAATTTAATAATTTATTTAATTTAGCTAATAAGTTTGTTTGAACGCGCTAATCTCAGGAACTACTGGTTCGAATTGAAAAAATCTTTTTGTGTTGGATAGATCATTTATCGAGGAAGGCTTTAGGCTATATTTTATAAAGTTACGCGGGCGAAGTCGCGTGCAGCAGCTAGTAAAATATAAAATAGGCTTGAAACAATAAATATTAACTTTTTGTAATATAAAAATAATATATAAAAGATTCAAGATATTTATCAGCTTCGTTTGGAGCATTAGTTTTTGTGTTAATGTTAACCGGACAAGCTGACGGCTAATTAGATAAGGCTTCGCATTTAGGACAATTGCAACCCTAGGGATATCACGTACGAAAAAGGGTAACGCATCAGACGTAGATAGGGGAATGAACCTAAAACTTTCTGTCACAAGCCTTTGTGACAAACAAGAACAAATAATTTAAAAAGCGTCGAAAATTTTAATTTATCCGTATACTAATTTTTATTTACCGCATTATAAATGCGAAAGTTTTAATGGATGTATGTATGGATGTTTGTAACTCTTTCACGCAAAAACTAGTGAACCGATCACCTTGAAATTTTGCATACACGTTGTCTGGGACACCAGAAAGCACATAATACCTCTCGTCCAGAAAAAAAGTACTGCTTCCGAGGGATTATCTAAAATTAAGGAAACTAACTCCTGGCTAAGTATAATAGCAATAACGATGTCAGGCGATATATTGCTTTTTCAACGCGGACGAAGTCGCGTGCACCAGCTAGTTCTAAATATAAGTCTGTTTAAAATATCCAAAAACCTGAAAAAATTTGGAAAATTTTAAGCATACGATTAAGCTCGCGAGGAAGCGCCCTCGTAGTGGTTGGTACCAATGAGTATTGCACTCATTAACTACAAGGTTAAGGACAAACTAAAATAGAACATTGTACTTAACGAGTACACTAACAATTCAAGCAGTTGTTTTAAGGCTAACTGTACACTAAAAGTGCAATGCTATAAAATACGTTAAAGCTATAACGCAATATTTATGTAGCTTTAATTTGGGATTAGCTCTGTAGTTGACGTAAGTCTTTTTTTATTATAAGTTATTAAGGTTGACAGACAGGCTGACGATCCACTTGATGATAGTTGGCCACCGTGTCGACTATAACACAAGCTTTTAGTTATTAAAGGAATACTACAATAATGTAGAAAAATAACTTCTCAATATTGATGACATTTAGGGCCTCTTTCACCATATGTCAAGTAGGCTAACCGTCATTTAAAGTCATCTGTCACTGGGAATAATTTAGCTGATATTTGTACGGTAAAAGTCCCAAACTTTGTTTAACTTTGTTTGTACGGTAAAAGTCCCAAATATTAAAAAGAAAATAATAAAAAATATTCGCCTATCGAATGATGCACTAAACCGAGTGCATAATTTAATTAAACATTAAATTATTTCTAAAAGTAACTAATCAACACTTTACTTGGTGGTGGTGAAAGAGGCCCTTAGCGACATTAACAATCTTAGATAGGCAAGCGGTCTACTTGACTGCAGGTGGTTATTATTGTATGAAAATTCAGATAGTACACTGCACCATGCCGTCACAAATTTGGTAGCACACCTGGTGGCAGTAACCAAAATCCCTTCATGAAAGACAACCGTTAAATAGAAGAATGTAGGTATGCTTTTGTATTTGAGAGCCTATATCCGTATCCCCTTCTATTTCTTAACTTTTATTATGCTTTAATTAACTTATTAAGTTATTAATTAAGTTTTTACTTACTTAATTACTTATTGAATTTAAATTATAACCTTAACTCAAATGTTGAGTAAATGGGCACTTACTAAGTAAGCGTGGTCCACCTTCGGCCACATCTGCACCTTACATCAGTGACTATGTGACTATCAAAATAAGCGTGTACTAGATGACTTTATATTATAGCATTAGATGCCCGTGTGACACAAGGCTAAAGGGCCCGAGGCAAGAGAAGAGAAGACCCTAATGAGCCAGCACACACTTATGTTACGACTGAAGCGGAGTGCCGTCATGTACTCAAAGTATTTTTTCAATTGTCATTTAGCTTGACGATTTAACAAATATGTAAGTACAGTTAATTTATGTATTAATTATGTCATGTCCTCTATGTAATAATTAGTAAATATATATAATAGTGGGTAGACAGTCTGATAGTACAATACCTGTGGTAAAGCAAATCTGTGGGGAAACCTGTGGAAAACCTGTGGCAACGGTAACCTTCATAAAATACAGAAATATTGGAATAACTAGCTGGTGCCCGCGACCTCGTCCGCGTTCTGGATGAAAGGTACCCTATGTCCTTTCTGGTGTCCCAGACAACGTGTATGCAAAATTTCATGATGATCGGTTCAGTAGTTTTTGCGTGAAAGAGTTACAAACATCCATACATACATCCATATAAATTTTAGTACTGATTGAATACATGTTATGACTATCTTAAACTCTGTATACCAATGTATATAAAAAAAATACATTTATGTAATAAAAGCTTTGCAAGCGTATCTGAAAACGGGAGAAAATAATTTAAAAAAACCAGATACCTATCACAAAGTGTGAAACTCCACTGAGGTTCGAACACAAAGCCAGACGCATTAATACCTCGGAACAATTCTAATTTCACGCCCGCATTGCGTACAATATGCCGTCAAAAATACTGAAGAGCTCTGGCTCTGGTCCCTCTCCGCCGTGTTTAGATAACAATAAAATTAAACCCATAAATTAATCCAAAAAGCGGAGGAAAACAAGTGTCACAATCAAACGCATATTCCGACAAAATGTAAAATATAAATCATTATAACAGAGAGGAGGTACAGTCGAGGTAAAGATATACTTACAGTGGAAAATGAGATAAAATATTATTTATTTAAATGCGAAAGTTTATGAGGATAATCAAAGTTTTCGAAGTTCTTTTCAAAGTTCGAATGAATAGGCATCTTGTGAGTGAGCTCGCTCCATCATAGGCGTTACTTTCGCTACGCGGCTGGTTGTTGGCCAATTAAGGTGTAAACACACGCCAATCCTAAAAATTTGCATTTTTAAAAAAATATGTTAGAAGAAACTATCAATGCAATTGGTTTGAAAAAAATATATGTTATACTTAACATGTGAAGAACAAATTGTATTGTTTAGAATTTCCATCGAAGTAGTAGAAACCCCACAATAAAAGTTAGAACATAAGAAGAATTTGACTTATATTGAAATTTGTTGCGAAAACTGTTTATTGCGCGCAAATGATTCCTACACCGAATAATAAGTCAATAACATTTAAAAAAAATGTATTGATTTTTTTTTTTTTTTTTTTTAATGTAGTTTTAATGAAAAGTACAAAAAACCACATTTATCAGGCCTGTTGAATTGTTTCCGCCGCCTCGGAACTCTAAATATATGGAGCTACAGTGTCTCAGTGACTGCGTTGAGGTGTGGATTACGTTTGTATTTTTCTTGCGGAATTAGTATGATATACATAAACATTCTAAAGGTCATATCGGTGAAGGTCAAATCGTCAATGTCATTCGCCTTTGTGAATCCCTTAAGAGCAAACCCATCTCAAATAAAAAAAAAACAAATTCTTGTTTTGTTTTTTCAAAAATTAAAAAAAATAACATAAGCTACATTTTATAAAGTTACGCGGACGAAGTCGCATGCAACAGCTAGTATTATTATTATAATATGCGAAAATTTCTGTGTTATATTCTATATATTATTATGTGTATTTTTCAAATAAAAACAAATATGCGGGTTAGTAATGTTCTTTTTTTAAATGATACTGTGCTCTCAGAGAGTGCGGGCCAAAGTGTTTGAGTTCAAGAGATAGATAACGTGGCAGGTGCTACCAAAACTTGGTGACAAATTACTGAACTCACATTCAGTTACAAATTTCACTGTGCTCAATTTGGATGCGTCATCTAAAAATAAAAATTATAAATTATTTTAAAAAACTCGCTTTGTAGATGTAAAATATAATATTTTTCTGGAAATTATCTTATTTATTGTATTTTTATCTTTTTCGTTTATCGTTTTTTTAATAAGTGAAAATGGATTTATTTTCAAATAAAAATAGTGTTTAATTAGCGGAAAAACAAACATAGGCAAGGAGTGACGTTATTTTATAATATATATACCTATATATAGATTTATTAATTTTAGTTAATAACAGCAGCGTTTTTGCTCTTATACAAACAACAATACAAGAAAACCTTATTATGTTTGTATAGTTGTAAAATTAAAAAAAAAATACAATATGATTTTATTAAGTTACCACATCCATACCGCTTCTTACATCTCCAGCAAATTACCATACTCCAAAATTTGGCTTAAGGAGTCGTTAAGGCAAAAATAAGGCAAACTCGTCACTCTAATGAAAAATCTTCTTAGAAAGGGCGACAACTTTCAATTGCAAAAGTTTACGGGGTGACTTAGTAGTGATATATCTTTTTTTTAATGGACTCCCTAAACTTGAAGTTAGGCTTCGATAAAATTAAACGACACATGTGGAGCTTGGAACTTCAATTTAGAAGTTCTTAGATCTGCCTTAGACAGACGGTTAAATATTTTTTAATATTAAATATTGAAAATTTCTTATTATTTTATTTTAAATTAAGTAAAGTTTAAGTTATAATAATTATTGATTAGTTGCTATGTATATATTATCATTCGTCTCAATTTCTATTTTATAATTATCTATCGTTAACATTAACACAAACATTAACCTTAACATTGCCTTGTGTTACTTATATCTATTATAAGATTTTTGTTTGTGCTCTTGATGTACTTTTTGAAAAATAAATAAAAATAAATAAAATTTTGTTAAAACCCACAGTGGGTCCAACGGGCACTTTTACTCAGCGGGTCGTAACTAGTGGGTCCAATGGGTCCGAAGCCAGACAAAGCTGGACAAATTTTAATGATTTTTTGTGTGTGTGAGTAGGCTTCTAATTGGTTTAGATTCACAATTAGATCCGATAGGTGGCGCTGCAATCGGGTTTTTCGGGTTCGAACATGAGAACATATGCTGGAACCGCTACTATAAAACTGAATAATCTACTGAGCTTCAATAAATTTTAACTATATATCTAATATATAAAATTCTCGTGTCGCAGTGTTTGTTGCCAAACTCCTCAGAAACGGCTGGACCGATTTTGATGAAATTTTGAGTGCTTATCGGGTAGGTCTGAGAATCGACCAACATCTCTTTTTTATACCCCTAAATGTTAAGGGTGGTCCACCCCACAAATTTATTTTTTATTTTTTCTCAAACAACGTTTGCTGGGCCAGCTAGTATTTCTATATGATTTGATTGTTTGTAGATATTTCATATGAGGGACCTCTGACATCACGAGGGTCAGAGGGTATGAGGGACATAACTTTGCTACTAATAGGAGCGAAGAAACAGTCGATGTGGAAAAAACGGGGAAAAATATTCATCTTTGAGGGCTTCCGTTGCGTGCGCTGCGAAAACCGTTCGAGATGCCCAAATGATTCCCAAAATAACTATTCCACGCGGACGAAGTCGCGAGCACCAGCAAGTGCTAATATAAGCATGCATACCTGTAGTGTATGCATCTTGGATTTGTTCACTGGCAACATTACGTAAGGCTTAGTTATGTAACCTTTTGTTAATCTCATATTAATTGATAACGAACCTTTTAAAGTTGGCCTTAATTATATAATGTGATGTTCTTTTATCATTTTATCTAAAAAATAAACTAATTCAATTAATGAAAACAAAAAGAAATGGAAAGGAAATTGTGTTGAAGTTAACATAGGACAATGTATACTTAGTATTACTCGTATGTAAACATGGGTAGTGAATTTGTATTAATTACACTCGCTAAGTAAAGCCTGGAATGTTTTTGTAACTCTGTATCATTTACAAACAAAACGCTTGCGTATTTCATGTTTATTATTTTCCCATTTATTTTAATAAGTGCTTAGCAAAGCCGTGTGGTACAAGTTAAAAGAGCGAAGCGACGAAGCGAATATTTTAACTTATTGCTTTTAATTTATCTAAATAATTGTTGTATTTTTTTTTTCATTTATTTCAATTAATTAGTTGATTTAACACTTATGCCTAGATTAAAATTACTTATAGAAATGAAAAACTTTTTTAAAAATTTAATTACTTATATAAATTTAATACATTATATATATTTTATTTTACTAATCTAATATTTGTTAGTATGCTTATTCGTCAGTAGTAAATAAGATTTTATAAACCTTTCTCGTTATACACTCTCTTATATTATTCCATTTTTGGTTGGTTTTTTTTAGAAGAATTTAGCAAACAAACAAACAAACATATAGCGACTCTATTTTATAGATATGTATAGATTCGTTTTTTTATTTCAGAAATATGCAATTTTTCATTGCATTTTTCTTTTTAAATCAGATTTGGATATTACCAAATTTGTTTAATGCTCTGATTGAACAAATCGCCTATATTTTGTTACTTGAGCTACAGAAGATTTAAACTCGATAATTTCTCTCCCTTCCACCGGAGCGAACGGAATTCTCTTCAGTATTTGTTAACGACTGAAGTTTCTCGTGAAAGGCTTAGGTTACTTGTATGTATACACGTATGCCATTTGACAGAAGCAATATCATCTTGTGTTTATATAAAGGGCTTAGTAACTCAGGTTCCTCATAATAATACACACTCGTTGTTTCCACAGGTGAATCATATAACTTCTTGTAATTAAGAACAAGGAGAAAATAAGTCGCACGGAAAAGCTACTAAAAATTTTTCAAAAATATTTTTTTTGTTCAAATAACTTTTTTATAATTTAATAAACAATAATATGTTTTTTTTTTGTTTCAAATGAGTGCTTAATTGTAATATTTGAATAAGTATATTTTTTTTTTTTGAGAAATATACCTACGCAACGGTAGCCAACTATCATTAAGTGAACCATCAGCCTGTCTGTAGATTTTTACAAAAAAAATGCTGAAATGTATAAATTAAGGTAAAGGTAGATAACAAATGTGTTTTGTTCGTAACATGAGCAAGAGCGAATTTCAATTCAGTTGTTATAAACGAGGTTGAATAACAATCACGCAAAGTTTCCTATTTCGCCTTTATGGTTTTCACTGAACGTTCTATATAACGTTGAAGTTACTCGTCCCAAGTTTAAAATTAGCACCTATCTTGTATGGAGCGGTCTAGAATTTAAGCCAAGGCTGACTGGTTTTCCTATTTCAAATAATTGCTGAACCAATAGCCTGAATAGATAGACCGGGAAGACGAGCCCCAAATTAAATAGGAGTTGAACCACTCAACACGGTCTTAAACTATGTATAACATTTCAATATCAACACAAAGTATGTAAGTATGTGCTCAGTTGTATAGATACAGCTAAGTGTAATGTATCTGCTGTGGTCCAAGTATATTGGCTCTTTGACCTAATATCTAAGATAGTATAATTTGATTATAATTACTTACTTTACTTATCTGTTAAATAAAAAAAACACTTTCTTTTATTTCAGGCATTTAATAAAGCCCGTTAAATTAAATTTAGACTTAATTATATTTTATTAAAATAAATTATTGATTTGAATATTTTTATATATTATTCTTTTGAGCTCTGAACAAAAATAAATTTAAGTACTTACTAACTTAAATTATATTTATTTTATACCATAAACTCTTATTTTACATATAAAAGATGATTGCTGATAATAATTATTTTTTATCCATTTTAAGCCTGGTTTAAATAATCATAAAGTCAAAATAATTTAATAATTGAAAGGAACTAGTTAATAGCTAACCACTTACATAATTTTCAGCATTGCTTTCATTTAAACATACCTGTAACAAAATAAACGGGAATGTAATATTTTTTTATATTTTTGATGTCAAAGACCTCATGACTGGTATCCACCATTGTCTAAGCATATAAGCAATAAGCAAGCATCATAAAAAACCTCATGACTGGTATCCACCATTGTCTAAGCATATAAGCAATAAGCAAGCATCATAAAAAACCTCATGACTGGTATCCACCATTGTCTAAGCATATAAGCAAACAGAGAAATGAAAGTTTACATAGAACCAATAATTTTATGGGATAAAAGGGTGGTGCGATATGGGAAGTCTTAATCAAAAAGTATATGAATGCATTAGATACTGTATAATACCTAATTATTAAATCAAGTTTATAGTAAAATTATTGTTGTTAATTCGGCTTTATAGTTTATTATTATTAAGTTGAATATTATCATAAATAATAATATCTAATACAGTGTGAATCAATAACATTCATGAAAAATACAGTATATATTATGTCGGATCCAGACTAGGTTAAAATTTCGAAGGTTCAGACAGCCATGATGATCGCCAATCTCCGATAGGAGAAGACACCAAGAAAAGAAAAAAGAATCTCAAAAGTAGTAATAACTTCAAATGACTGCACTGTACAAAATCACATAAACTTACTGTTTGGCGTGTGTGTAAGTGGCGACATCTTTAATGTGCTCGCCCGCTTCAAGACTAATGCGCGCTCTGCGCTTATGAATTGTGCTATACGTAAATTTATACACAGTGAATAGCTCCTGCTTAAGCCGTCACATTGAAGTATTTGTGTTTAGTTTAACTAAAGCAAAATGAACTTATATGAGGCCGTATAGTCAGTTATAGCATTATTAGTTAGCGGTTACTATTTCGTCGCGGTTTTATTTGAAGAATAATAATAATTTATTTATGCACATTTTAAATATTTTATTTTTGGACATTAACATTATTAATAACAAATAAATGTCGTTTTCATAGTAGTAAAAGATCAATTGGTAGCTTTGATAAAAGATAGACTAAGTAGATTCTGGGTTGCTTCTAGTTGGCTCTATTTGTATTTGGACAATAGATACAATATTGGACTGTATTTGGAAAGAAGCGCGCGGTATTTTGCAGTCGTTTGGGCAGCCTATCTGGAGGCAGTAACCAACCCCTCACAAAAGCATGTCTGCTGAATGAAAGACGGCCATGAATAATAGCACGTGGAGCGTGGATAAGGGATGCCAGAACCCTTACTCATTAGTCGAAATATTTAGTCAAACGAAAAAAGACGTAAATAGTACATGTTAATTTTTGGTAAATAAATTATTTTGTATTTCTATTCACTCGTATTATCAGCTGGGTCACAGTTATATCCGTACTAATATTATAAATGCGAAAGTTTGTATGGATGTATGGATGGTTGTAACTCTTTCACGCAAAAACTACTGAACCGATCACAATGAAATTTTGCATACACGTTGTCTGGGACACCAGAAAGGACATAGGGTACCTTTCATGCAGAACGCGGACGAAGTAGCGGACACCAGCTAGTCTCAAATAAAAGGGTTTTTTAAATTACAACCAGTGAGCAATTATTTATTTGCAAATGAGATAGGCGAACGTTTGAAATGTCACCTTCTAAATTTAAATTCCAGTGAAATGTGAAATGTGAAATGTGAAACGCTGCTGTCCTCTTTGGAAATTTAAAAATCTTTTATTAAAAATTGACAATTTGCTCAAAAACATTTTAGAATCAGTTTTAAACGTACAACTAAATGAGCAGTCTTGGACTCAGGGATCTCTTCCCATCCGACACGGTGGGTTGGGGATTCGTAAAGTTTCCAGCGTGGCTTTACCGGCTTTTTTATCATCAGTTCATGCCTCTTTGAATCTCGTAGGTAAAATCCTATGTTCAAACTGCGAAATTCAGGGCATGGACGATGCTAATAAGGCCTGGCTAATTGCTTGCCCCGGTCAAAATTCAGTGCAACTTCCAAATTCTCAACGGAGCTGGGACGATATAGTCTGCAAATTATCATCAGATTCCCTGCTCAGCCAGTGCTGCATTACGGGAAGAGCCAGACTCCTCGCTGCTAATACCAGGGAAGCAGGATTCTGGCTCCAAGCACATCCATCTGCAAGCACTGGTACTTTTTTGGATCCCACAACTTTTAGGATATCAGTTTGCCTCCGCCTAGGGGTCCCGGTCTGCGCCCCGCATCAATGTCCCTGTGGCAATATGGTCGACCGTCTGGGCCACCATGGACTGTTTTGTCAGAAAAGTGCTGGCCGCTTTTCGAGGCATGCTGCCTTAAACGACATCCTCCGCCGGTCTCTTGCATCAGCTAATGTACCAGCCATATTGGAGCCCGTGGGTGTATTGAGAAATGATGGTAAGAGACCGGATGGGATGTCTCTGATTCCATGGAGATTGGGTAGAGTGCTGGTGTGGGATGCTACCTGTGTAGACACACTAGCCCCTTCGCATCTCCATGGAACATCTACAAAGGTAGCAGCCGCAGCAGAGGCGGCTGAAAGGGGTAAAATCCTGAAATATAGTGGTCTCGGCGCGGAATATGTTTTCATACCTTTCGGGGTTGAGACACTCGGTCCATGGGGCCCTGAAGCAATGGGCCTCTTCAAAGACATTTCGAAGAGGCTTGTTGATGCGACGGGAGATCGGAGAGCTGGCGCTTTCCTCGGCCAACGTATTAGTTTGGCCATTCAACGAGGAAATGCTGCCAGCGTCCTCGGTACAATGCCGCGGGGTCCATTTTTGTATTGAATTTTGTTTTTAGGTATAATTTATTTAGTTATTAGTTTGTAAATATTGTAAATTCATGTATTAAGTATATATAAAATAAATATACATCAAGTTCAATAGAATAATTTTGGACATTTAGATACTCATCATCATCAATCGTTGCTAAATATTCACATATTACCTAAATGTTCAATGAATATTCCAACATTCAATGATTATTTTGAAATATAATGCTTATTCATTAAGTAATAAGCATTGTAACATACGTATCTCTAGATAATACAGGAAGATTTTCAAAATATTGTATACTAGTTTTTGCCTGCGACTTCCTGCGTCTCTTTGATTTGATTGAGAGAAGATTTGTATGTTTGTAATGAATAAACACAAAAACTACTGGACCGATTTTGAAAATACACGTTGTCAGAGAATTACAAGAAAGGACTTGGAGTATTCATCTAGAAAGTAGGTATTAACTTTTCTGTTCCTAAGGGATCATCTAAAATAAAGCTTGGTCGAAGTATTTATATTACTTATATATTTTTTTATTTTTAAAAGGAGACGAAGTCGCTTGCGCCAGCTGGTATAAATAAATATATATAAAAATTCTTTAGAAGTTACGTAAGTAGATATAAAATGATAATGTTTATATATAGCACAAGTTTACCATCTTAAGGCACCTGACCAACCCTCCATACAAGCGTTCCCTTGGCTTCATAAATCTAATACCCTTATAAGATAATATGCGAAAGTTTCTCGCCAGTTCAGACCCCATTTCTTTTTTCTCCACATAAATTTCCCCATTATTCCCAATAGCATAAAGACTAAGGTTGTTCGCAGCGGAAACACACGTGTGTAATTGATAGACTTAGTTTTGGGTGAAATATATTTTTATTCTAAACTAAGATACTAACAAATGGTTTTGCTTGACCTTTCTTACTCGTACGTCGGCGTTATCTATGTGGAAAAAATTATTTGTCCAGATTGACTATCAACGTACAGCCAAAACTGCTAAGTTTAGAAGGCATTGGAACATAGGTTTATTTTGTAAAGTAAGCGTGCGCTAAGAGAGGATTTTTGAAAATTATTATTTTTATTCACACCTTGTCGCCTTTTGTATTCATAACAAACATACAAAAATACAAATCTTCGTCTTTATAATATTAGCACAGCATACTTATTGCATACAGTAGGCCGACGGAGACGTCTAGACAGGGCAATCGTGCGGGGCGTGAGGGGTGAGGCGCGAGTGGGATGTGCCCAAGCTGCATACTTCGTCGTTCTTAGTAGCTTGGGATAAATAATCTAGGGCTATCGCGTCTTTCAGATTAATTTATTATATAAATCAAAACGGTGCATAATGTGCTGTAAGTGCGTGCAAATCTTTATCTCGCATAAATAACGAACTAAGCTTTCATCAATTTCCGCACGATGAAGAAAGGTACTTAAGCACATTTTATATTACTTAATTTGTGTCAACCCTTCCGTAATATTTAAATACCTACTCAGGCGGCGGTATCGCCCAACATCAAAGGCGTCGGCCTACTGTAGGAAATAAGTATGCTGTAATATTAGTATAAATATAACGGGCGATTATAAGTCGTTAAATTTAACTTTGAACCTCTGAAAATGTTCAAATTTTATCTTGAGCACTTCATCGCGCTTTTTCTTTTATTCAACTACAAAAGTATGAAAACGGATGGAACTAAACTAAACAGTCGAAGTGCTTACACAAAAGCGGGCGAGTGACAAAGATCGTATCTCCCTTTTTGTGAAATACCAAGCTTTGTTCTTAGATACGACTCCAAAGATAAATTACATTAAAGCGCCTTTGTTTCAAGTCAACACTTGATCGATTAGCCGAATTCTTTTCTCTCAATATGTAAATTATAGTGATTGAAGAAACAATGAAGAAAATGTTAAATTAAATTAAATTAAATTAAATTAAAATAAAATTCTAAGAAACTTTCTTAGAAATGTAAAATAAATATTCTTCTAGTGTTTCTATAAAAATATAATAAGTACATATGTTAATTTATAATTTTTTTTAAATGTAGCTATTATAGTTTTTCATTAAAACTGAATAACTTATAATAATGAAAGAAGATCAATCAGTTTTGTATGGAACTGTTAATTATTTTTCTTTTAACGGTTGAAACTTTGGCAACCAACGTTATGGCAGCCAACTTAAGGTGTAAACACACGCCAATCAACGCAATTGGTTTGAAAAAATTATATGTTATACTTAAACATGTGAAGAAAAAATTTTATTGTTTAGAATTTCCATCGAAGTAGTCGAAACCCCACAATAAAAGTTAGAACATAAGAAGAATTTGACTTATATTGAAAATTGTTTCGAAAACGGTTTATTTCGCGCAAATGAGTCCTGCACCGAATAATAAGTCAATGTTTCATTTAAAAAAAAATTTTTTTAATTTTTTTTTTTAATGTTGTTTTAGTGAAAAGTATAAAAAACCACAATTGTCAGGCCACATATAAACACTCTAAAGGTCATATCGGTGAGGGTCAAATCGTCAATGTCATTGGCCTTTGTGAATCCCTTAATATAAGACTGAGCCACAGCGAAGCGTGCAAGGTTTTCTGCTAGTGATCAGTCCCAAATGACTTTTTGAACTCCCTGTATAATTGAATTGATCTCATATGAGAAAAACAACGCAAAGCACTTAGAAGAGAATTCCATGGCGAAAACAATATGTTCCAAGATAAGACCGATGTCATTCGTATGCAATGAGGATTAAAATATAATACTGTAAGAGGCACGTAAAGGGGGCGTCAGTTAAAATGGCTACCGATTTCCCGTCGACGCGTACCAAAAGGCATTTGCATAAACCGATATCCGGGGAGGTTTGTGGATATCCTGCGGGTTATAACCAATGGTTTTCGAATTAACATCACTCGTCAACCTCGACCTCGTCAAACACATAGTATGTGGGACCTTAGTATGGCTCAGATTACAATGTTCTAACTTTTATTGTGGGGTTTCTACTACTTCGATGGAAATTCTAAACAATACAATTTGTTCTTCACATGTTTATCTATAACATATATTTTTTTCAAAACAATTGCGTTGACAGTTTCTTGTAACATATTTTTTTTAAAATGCCAATTTTTAGTATTGGCGTGTGTTTACACCTTAAAGACTTGATTTCATTGCTGCCAGACCATCTCCACTTTTTATTGTCACATTTCAACAAGTATAGTGAGAAAACATAGTTGTTTGAAAACGATAGTAGAAACTTCATTGGAATAGCACATAAAATATACTATTAGAATTGTTGATCCGACATCCGAGCACTTACAGACTGTCTGTATTATAATAATAATAATAATAAATCATTTATTAGATGTAAGTTTTAACAAAACATTTATTCTCGTCAACATTACTTAATTTACAATTACAAACTACCACCGGTTCGGAAAGCTGCTTCTAGGGGGAAGAACTCGGCAAGAAACCCCCTAGTTGCTCTTTTCATAAATCCGTCAATCAGTTTATAATACATAACATCGATATAACACAAATATACAACTATTCAACTCCAAGGACATTCATCATTTATATAATCTAATATCCTATAATAACTCTTTTTGCACAGGGTTTTCTTTATATAAACTTTAAATTTATTCGTAGATAATTGTTGTATATTAGCAGGAAGCTTGTTGTAGAAGCGTACACATTGTCCCATAAAAGAGTTGCTAACCCTGTGGAGACGAGATTTATGCGGTTGAAGCCTATGCTTATTTCTAGTATTAAACTGTCTGTCTGTCTGTAAATTAAAATATGTAATAGAAAATTATAGGATTGACAAGAGAGAACATATCTATATCCATACTATCTATAATTCAATACTAATCTATACTAGTGTATATCATCTATACCCATATTTACTAATATTATAAATATGAATGTAACTCTGTCTGTTTGTCTGTTACCGATCATCATGAAATTTTGTATACACGTTGTCAGACTTGTCAGGGATACATAGGATAGGTATAATTTTTATTAAAAAAAACTGTTTCCGAGGGATTTTTTTTTATTTTATTTATATTTGGGAAACATACAATATCTCGATACACATTACACATACATAAAAGAAAAACATAAATAATCTTAAACTAAAAAAACAAGCGTTATATTGCTTTCGATTTTTTAAGCGGACGAAGTCGCTGGCAACAGCTAGTATTATTATTATATTAATATCAATTATTCTTTTGAATTACATAACCGTTATTAAAATACGGGGAAATTTTTATCTTATATAGGTAACAATACTAAAAAATAATACAAAACCGTTTTTTAATTCTTCGTGAAAAAATTATACATTCAGCGTCAGCATAATACCTAATTAAAATGGTTCATTCAAGCCTAAAAATAGATCGTACAGAAGAAAAGTCATTCCCCCGGGGAATAAGGTATGGTTGCAGTGACAGCGTGGTAGATTAATCTGCATTAATATTGTAAAGAGGAAATATTTGATTGTTTGTTTGTTGCTTTGCATTGAATAGGCTCCGAAACTACTGGAACGATTTGAAAAATTCTTTCACTGTTGGGAAGCTATATTATCAGCGAGTAACATAGGCTATATTTTATGAAGTTACGCGGACGAAGTCGCATGCAACAGCTAGACATTACATATTATAAAGCAAAGTCCTCCGCCGCTTCTGTCTGGCTGTCTGTCTCTATGTATGCTTAGATCTTTAAAACTACGCAACGGATTTTGATGCGGTTTTCACTAATGGATAGACTGGTTCTCGAGGAAGGTTTTAGTACATAATTTACAAAGTTACGCGGACGAAGTCGCGTGCAACAGCTAGTAATAGATAAATTCAAAAACTTTTTTTTTAACAAAGTTGATCCCATAAATATTAAATAAGTAATAAGATTGAACATAAAAATATTTTAACATCTATGGAAAAGTGGCGATTTAAAAATTTGTTTCTCATCCCTAGCACGAACTTCTGACAGTTTGTAAGTAATTAGAAAAAAAAACGTCCATCACAATAGGCCGAACAAACAAAACTTACGTTCTTACGTCGATGGATGTAGGAACAAAAGGCCCTCAACAAACTAAGAAAGTTAATTACAGGGAAAATGGGCAGCTCTCGACTGGCTACTAAATTGCTTGAACTGTCGACACTTCCAATATGCTGAGCTTACCTTGTCTTCTTGGGAAATTGGGACGAAATGTACAATAGCAAATGGTCGCTTTTATAATCATAATTTTATAATTCATAATCACACGGCACGACGTAGCACGGCACGGCGTAGCACGGCACGGCGTAGCACGGCACGACGTAGCACGGCACAGCACGGTAATACCGTGGGCGTCTCAAGTATTATTGTGGCCGTTGACGCCGTGCCGTGAATGATAAATTAAAAGCGTCTGCATAGAATTACATACATTTTGCTTTCCTATCTTACCGTGACGGTAAAAACGTGCCGTGCCGTGCCGTATATTATAAAAGCGACCAATGTATGTATGGATGGATGGATGTTTTGTAACTCTTTCACGCAAAAACTACTGAACCGATCACCATGAAATTTTGCATATACACGTTGTCTGGGACACCAGAAAGGACATAGGGTACCTTTCATACAGAACGCGGACGAAGCCGCAGGAACGAGCTAGTCATACATAAGGTTTTCTTTTATTCCCTAAAGATATATTTATTTTAAAGTTTTTTTTAATGTATAGGTTGTCAGATAGGGCGATAATCCACTTGATGGTATCGTACATACAGAAGGACAGACAAATTTGGTTTTATAATAAATAAGTAAAGAATTTGTTATTTAGTTATTTTTTAAATAGCTATAGTCGTCTTCTTCATTGCTGAAGGTCATGCCCATTCTGAAATGCCTTGTAGCATCGACCACCAGCTGTTTTCATTCCACCTTGTCCTCAGGCTTACTAGCCTCCTCAGGCTTCATAGCCTTTGGAACTGTAAGGCCTGTAAGATACACAATTTGGTCGTTCATCGGCTAGGAGACCGGCCACGAGACCTCTTGCCATCCACTCTTCCAACCACTACCAACTTCTCCAATTTTTCTGATTATCTGTTGTTATTTAATTATTTATTTATATTTTTAACAATTTTTAAGGCTAATAATACATGTAAAATGACGACACTAAAACCACTGAAGTTTAATCTTGTGTTATCATTTGTAATTATTATTAAAATCTACCCATATTTAAAATTTATTACAATTTAAAAAAAATATTGATTTAACTTAAATTTATAATTTTTAATGTTGATAAAGTGTGGGACAATGTATGGTAATCATTTCGCCGTACCTACGCACTATTGGCGCGCTGTGTACGCAATCGCTTTTTTGAAATTGCTCTAGTGCATACAGGATGTTCCATCATACATGTGCCCTAAGTAATTGAGAACTCTTTGATAGCAGGTGGCTGAGAGTCTTTATTCTTATCTTCAGAAAATATATATTTCTGAACATTTCTGACTCACCTTTCCCAGTGAAGCTATTATAGTAGAGGAAGACTAAAACTTAAAGGTGTTAAAATTATAGACGAAGCGACGCATTTAGACCCAAATGGGTTTTTCAACGCAACTTAGACTCTTAGTACTGTTATAATTGGTTCGCGTTTTCCATTTAAGAGTGAGGCTTTATCATTGCAGGAATTTTAATGGTACTGTTACGGTTAGATTGAGAGTGTTACCACATTATAATTGAAAAACAGTATGCACACTGGGATTGTGTCATGTTCGACATCGATGCCCCGCCCTCATAAAAATAAAAAATAACCGAATTGGTCCAGTCGTTCTCGAATTTTGAACACATTTAGCTATTAATTTTTATTTAATATAGCAAATATTTATATTTAATTAACGAGTGCATAAAAGAAGATATTATAGAAAATTTAAACAGTTTTTACTAGAAAATCAGGCCAAAGATGTAAAGTAAAAAACAGTTTATGGAAATATGTAAGTAATGTGCTTATTCAAAGCGACTTCGGTTTAGACTTTCCACACTGTTTATAGTGTTATACTGTGGCTTAAGAAAGATGTAGAGAAACGTTTAATTACAACATTAATGGCGTCGGTCTCTTTTCACGGCTTACAGAGACATTGTTCTTTTGAAAAATAACATTTAATTCTGTTTTGTCCGTATGTAAATGGTTGGGCGTTGCTTTTTACACTTCTTGTTGATTACATTAGAAGGAAACACGGGTAACACTCCATTTGACAATGTAAAGAGTTATTTTGTAACAGAAAGGTTTAAACCAAATTTGTGTGTAAGAGTAAAATATAAATTTACTAGCTGACCCGGCAAACGTTGTTTTGCCATATTAATGGGGTTGCCATATAAATATTAAAAAATGGGGGTTGGTGGTAGAAGGGTCAAAATTAAGAGTTAAGTATAGGTATGTATTTTTAATGCCAAATCATTAAAAAATTAAAATAAAAAAAATTGTCCAAAAAATAAAAAATAAAATAAAATAAATTTTTTTGTAAATAAATACAAACATCCATGACTCAGGTACAAACGTAAAATGTTAACATAAAACATTTGCCCCTAGCGGGATTCGAACCAGCGACCGTTTGGTTAACAGCTAGTCAAACGTGTCTGATTCCTATAAATCTTTTAAACAGAAGATAAATATACGAGTTGTATTTAGTTAATTGTAAATGACTTTTAAGTATAAAGCACAGATGTCTGTCACGTTCGTCGTGGTTCAGCTGGGCAAGCATTAATTTCCCCAGTCTAGCTAGCCAGCAAAATACCTAATTACTAATTACCTCTCCATCAAGAACGTAATTAATTTTAGCAAAGGAAGTGATAGCCGTAATTCAAAAGCGAAGCGATTCAATTTAAAATGAAATAAATATTTTTACCTAAGTATATGTATAATATATTTTTTCATATTTATAGAATGCTATTTTTTAATGGAAAGGTCAGCAAACAGGCTGACTCTCCATTTGACGGTAGGTGGCTACCGTCGCATCGCCTTAGGTATTGCAAGAGCGCTGTCAAACTTAGTATGGTTCGTTAATCTTGCGTAAACCGGCTTATAATAATATATTTTTTAAGGTCCTCTTGATTGGTGAATTGTTATCTATCATCGCTGCAAGTGCGCAACCGACCATAGTAGGCTTAGATACCAATAGGAAGGCGGACTCTGCGGAAAGTTGAGAAGAAGATAGACGCCTGAGAGATATGGTGCTGGAGGAGAATGCTCGGAGTATCTTGGACTGAATTCCGTACTAACGAGTCTATACTAATACTGGGTGAGCTCGCTCCATCTTAGGCCTCATCCTTGCCACATGGCTGGTTGTTGGTCAAGAGCTAACCCATCTCTTATAAAAAAAAAATAAAAAAAAATTGTAGTCTATCTATATCTATCTAAAAAATACCAATAAATAAGTATGCTGTGCCAATAATATCTTCCCCCAAGAGGACAGGCAGAGTCTAGTGTGGGGTACAGAAATATGATAAAACTAAAGTTATGTTATTCTGAAATAAAGTTGTTTGTTTGTTTGTTTGAAATTGTAAATGATTTTTCGAATTAAGTACATATTACAGTAGAGTAAATTAAATGGTTGTGGCAATAAACATACGCCTGTAACTTGTACCATACATTGCCACTAGGCGGTATAACGTCTGTACGCAAAAGCGATGTTTCCACTCATCCCAGATATTAATGCTTTAACACAAGGATGGCCGCACGTGAGGCCGCGCATATATTATTTATTGCTTTCGCGTTAATAACGAGTACATAGAACTCATTGCTTTGTTTGCCTTACTAAATCGAGTGGAACTACTGGGTTACATTATTAAAATTGTTGTGTCATTAGAAGCTAGTCCTAAATGGAAGCTAATCACTGATATGGTTAGCGATATAGCTAAAAGATATCACTAAACAATATTTTTTATGTGAAAGTCAGCAGACAGGTTGACAGTCCATATGCCACCTCTTACTCAACGTTTGGTCTAGTGGCTAGTAACCCTAGCTGTTATCTAAACGGTCGCGGGTTCGAATCCCGCTACGGGCAAATGTTTATGTGTTAATATTTTACCTTTATACCTGAGTCATGGATCTTTTTATTTATAATATTTATGTATTTACAAAAAAAAATGTAATTTATGTAGTTTATCAACTGTCTGGTATCCATAATACAAGCATTAGTTGCTTAGTGTGGAACTAGATGGTGCTGTGTGGGGTGTGTGAAGATATGTATACCTATAAGCTACACCAGGGGGATGAAGCTTGTGGGCTGATAATAAAATGACTAATTCAAATCTAATCGGACAATTCTATAAGAAATTTCATCATCATCATTATGAACTACTGAACTGATTTTGATAAAACTTGGTAACTATGTGTAATTTGGTCCAACTTAAAAGAACCTGGGCGAAGCCGGGAGCGGACCACTAGTAAAAATTCCAGAGTTAATATACCTAACTAAGGAAATAAAAAAATCAGAACTTGGGTAAGTGTTGACTATTAGAAGTATCTATTATTATGGGAATGATAAATGGATGAGACTATTTGTAAATAAAGCCATTAGAATGTGATTTACTAATGAATCCATCGGGGCTAAATGTTTGAATCGATCAGATGTAAATGATTGATGGCACCGCTCACATATAAAATGTACAGAGTACAGTCAACAAAAAAAAACATAAATTATATATCATGATAAAAAAAAATATAACTAGCTGGTGCCCGCGACTTCGTCAGCGTTGAAAAAGCAATATATCGCCTGACATCGTTATTGCTATTATACTTAGCCAGGAGTTAGTTTCCTTCATTTTAGATAATACTTTAGGGAGCAGTACTTTTTTCTGGATGAAAGGTACCCTATGTCCTTTCTGGTGTCCCAGACAACGTGTATGCAAAATTTCATGGTGATCGGTTCAGTAGTTTTTGCGTGAAAGAGTTACAAACATCCATACATACATCCATACATCCAAACAAACTTTTGCTTTTATAATATTAGTACGGAAGTACGGATAGTTCCTTGCTTCACTTAAATAGTCACATTTCCTTGTACAACACGACACTTATACGAACTTTTCATGAACTTTTCATACAAAGTTAGCCAAACGCATAAATTTTTTCTTAGTTTATATCGTCACAAATGAATCAAAGCTAATCCAACTAGAGGTCTAGACTCAAAAACTATGAAGAACTGAATGAATGAAACTCAAAAACTATTTTATTTTTGAAAATTCTTTCACCCATAGAAAGCTACATTATTAGCGAGACTGCGTTGTGTTTTGAAATAAAATGCTCATGTCCGGGGCCAAATAAAACGTATTTAGGTTTCATAAAAGACGAAATAGGCATCTCAAAAGTACTCCCCAATTGCTCGTGAACCTACCTACATAAACGTTAGAGAACTTGTACAAGTTAGCGCAATTGACCCGAAACTATGTGAGCAATTTGTACGTAGACGTATTTCAGTCAAGTTACATACGTATAACACGGTGGTTTATTCGACAAAATTTTCAGTGGAAATTTTCAGTGAAAACTCTTAAAGTTGTTCATTTTATTTTCATTTTCTTCTGAAAATATGTAATTTCCTGGCTGAGCGCGTGTTGTACGACGCGTCCATTCCAATTGCGAGCAAGATTAATGAACTGTTCAGAATGAGTGACGTACGTAAACACGTTCGTATGTGCGATATGACTTACCAACTCTTACGTATATCGTCTTTTATTCCTAGCCGAATTGTGCCCTCTGGGTGAAAATGACGACTTCCTAAAATGACAACTTCTTAAAACGACAACTTCCTAAAACGACAACTTCATAGAATGTCAACGTCCTGAAACGACAACTTTATAGGATGTCAACGCCCTAAAACGTCAACTTCATAGAATGTCAACGTCCTGAAACGACAACTTTATAGGATGTCAACGCCCTAAAACGTCAACTTCATAGAATGTCAACGTCCTGAAACGACAACTTTATAGAATGTCAACGTCCTAAAATGACAGCTTTGTAGAATGTCAACGTTCTAAAACGACAACTTTATAGACTGTCAACGTCCTAAAACGACAACATTGTAAAATGTTAACGTCCTAACACGACAACTTTTTTGCTCTACGGTTTCTGTCACTCTGGACCCGCCATTAGAAGAGAGAAGCCAGTTTTGATGCACCCATTGGATGAGTTGTAAGGGTACTTGCCTAACGTCTCAGGGACCCCCGGTTTCGATTCCCGGCGAGGTCAACTTTGGAAATGAACTTAAAAGACTTATTTTATTTGACGAGCCCGACAGTCGAGTGTTTAGAGTTCTTGCCTTAGCGCTCTATATCAGGTACTCCTGGTCAAGCCGACAGTATCAGCTTTGAAATTAATTTATCAAGGGTTTCTCTGGTCTAGGATTCTGGCCCAGGACTTTAGTCCAAAAGTACTGGCAGGGCAGGCATTTAGGCAGCCTGTCTGGCGGAAGTAACCAACCCCTTACAGAAAATCCTCGTGAAGGCAATAGGCCAATACGGCCTATCACAGAGCCTATGCCCTATGCCTTCCTAATACCTAATCCTTAATCTACTATGGTTTCTACCTACCATCAAGTGGGCCGTCAGCCTGTCTGTCGACCTTAACATAAAAAACATGTATACTCTTTTATTTAATAGTCTTTATATAAAGAGACTTTTTCAGTCAGTGATGAACAAATTTTTTACCGCAAAACATAATAATAGTCTTAAAACGCTTTGTGTTACCCGTCCATGTTAAGTTTTTACATCATTTTTTTCCTTTTTAATGGAGAGAAGTGTTTTGTATACCACTTGAGTACGTCACGGGAATGAGCTGTTTTATCCGTCATATACTGCTTTTATAGTTAATATTCCGTGGTTATTTTTATTGATATTAAGTCTTTTTGCAGAGCAGCTGGATTTACTTGCCTTTCGCTGGCGACAGTAAGCAAAAATAATCATTACATATGCAGTAAAAAAAAAACCGGCATGATATGTCAAAACGTATTCCCACTTCACTTTGCCTTCTTTCATCCTAAGACGCTTTTATTCTGCTCATGTTGCTTGTATTTTTAGGGGACTGTAACCATATACCATTGAGTGAAATGTTAAATAAATATCTTCACACATTCCACTGAGCACCATCTAGTTCCACACTAAGCAACTAATGCTTGTATTATGGATAGCAGACAGTTTATATACTTATATATCATATATACTATATATCATAATTTTTATATCCAGCATTTATTTAGGTAGCTCCTAAACGGCTGAACCGATTTGGATGAAATTTTGTGAATATTTGAGTGGGTCTCTGGATGGTTTCCATTTAAAATTGGTTTAGAATCGGGTTATACTTTTATTAATATTATTGAATTTATAATGTACTAAGTATTATTATCTATTATTACTATTATTGTATTATAAGTTGTTACATTATTTATCTATGTATTTAATTATTCAAGCTATCAATATAATATCTATGTAAATCATATAATAAATCTGTATAGCGTTCGCGTGAGTCACACGGTGCTGGCTGAAAATCAGCGCTGAAGGTGCCTGCTTAGCACCTCGGCACAATGCTGAGCCAGTATCCGATTCACTGCCGCGAGGACACACACATCTTATCTGTCTGTTTTATTAATTTACTTATGTCTTTTCTTTTTTGTTTTTTTTTTATTTTTATGTTTTATGTAAATGTCCTTCGTGCAGTGAATAAATGTCTTTCTTTCTTTCTTTCTTTCTTTCTATACTACATAGATTACTATTCTTTTGTAAATACATATTTACATATTATAAATACAAACGTCCACGACTTAAGGTATGCCCCTAGCGGGATTCGAACCAGCGATCGTTTGATTAACAGATAGGGTTACTAGCCACTAGACCAAACGTGTCGTCCATATGTTAGACTCGTCTTTTTACATAAAAGTCGGCAAGCAATCCATAAGCAAGTTGACTGTCCACTAAATGGTAAGTGGATAAAGACCTTTATTAATAAACGCGACGCCACTGAAGATTCAAATGTGTTGTCGACCTGGATAGGATAAAGGATAAGGGGGTAAGGAATTATCCTCATTCTCATTGAAACACAATCATTCAATTTTAATCTAAAAATTCTATTCTTGCATGACCAAAAAGTTTCTGTCAAGCTAATTGTTGTTAAGCTATGGGCCTCTTTCACCATCTTTAAGTAAAGTGTCAAGTAGGCTAACCGCCATTTAAAGTCACCGGTAAAAAACTGTACGAGTTTCACCATCTTCGAGTAGCATTACTCAATGGGTAATTTCGATGAAATTGACACAAGATACTCGTAACATTTACTCGCCAATTAGCGTTACTTGAAAATTAACTAATCAACACTATACTTGTAGTTGGTGAAAGAAGCCATATATAATAGCTGTTAAGCTATTATGAAGGTAATAAATTAAGGTAAGCAAATATTTGATGGGGGAAGTGCGAAAAATATCATTCGTTCATTAAACGCATCTGTGATGAATGACAGGCGGTAATCATAACAAATCAAATTCAGTCAGTACTAATCCTTTAGGCAGGGAAAACATGTTTACATTTCAAAGGCTGTGATAGATTACCCCCCCCCCCCCTGCACAACCACTTTTTACCCCCATATACATACCCCTTTGCGAGTGAAGTCGATCTATAGAAATACCTATATAATATACTAGCTGTGCTCGCGACTTCGTCCGCGTGGAATAGTTATTTTGGGAATCATTTGAGTATCTCGAACGGTTTTCGCAGCGCACGCAACGGAAGCCCTCAAAGATGAATAACTTTCCGTTTTTTTTTTTTTTTCACATTTTCGACTGTTTCTTCGCTCCTATTAGTCGCAACGTGATGTTATATAGCCTAAAGCCTTCCTCGATAAATGATCTATCCAACACAAAAATAATTTTTCAATTCGAACTAGTAGTTCCTGAGATTAGCGCGTTCAAACAAACAAACAAACTCTTCAGCTTTATAATATTAGTATAGATGTAAAAAGACAATAATTTATAAATAATAATAATAATTTATTTGCTGAATATAGATCTCTACCCTTTGAGAAATTAAGGGTGTGCAACATATTTGAGTGCAATATTTTGAGAACACTACATAACAAAATAAATAATTAATCACCACCATCCACTAAGTTAACATATATTAATCTTTTAAATCATAGTAACACTAGCTGGTGCACGCGACTTCGTCCGTGTTCTGGATGAAAGGTACCCTATGTTCTTTTTGGCGTCCCAGCTAGACAATGCGTGTGCAAAATTTCATGGTGATCGGTTCAGTAGTTTGAAAGTTGCTTGAAAGCGTAACAAACAAACTCAGATTCACATTTATAATATTAAGCAAGAATTTATCAACTAGTAATTCTTTAATTTTCTTCTTAAAAATATTAAATAATATTGAGCTGCTCAATATTGTTCGGAATCTTGTTCAACTTCAAACTAACAAAACTTGCTTCACTCAAAATGCTCTATCCCACAAATCAATGGTCTGACAGCTGTAAAATTTGTACATGTGACTTTTGAAGGTTAGATTTAACTAAAAATCATATGGATTTAATACTAGTAATGCCTTAGTTCTAATTAGTGCCTAATTTAATACTAATACTAGTACCTACTAGTACTTTCAGCCCAACCTAATAAAACTTTTGATTTTCCTTTCATTCAGCAATGTTATTATTTATTTTGATTAAATTATAAAGGATTAAGAAAGAGACTTAAGTGAAATTCAAGTTTGCGACATGCTCGTACTTAAGTTGCAGTTAAGTAGAACTAAGTTCGATAAGTACTTAGTAACTGCAGACTTTGTTAAGTACGTACGGCAGTGTAGTTCACATAACGCGAAACACTTGAGTTGATTAAATGTCCCGGTTTTGTTTGTATAGCTATTATCTTTAAGGTTCTCTGAACGCAAATGGACTGTGAAGTAATAAGGGATGGCTCGTTAGGAAACTTTCAACACTTTTACTTGGTTCATATAATTTTAATTCAGAGAGGTTTCTTAAGGCTGCATTGCAACAAAAAAAGGGGGTGAGCTCTTAACAAAACGTGTCTTATTTTGACGACACGTTTGGTCTTAACCCTAGCTGTTAACCAAGCGGTCGCGGGTTCTAATCCCGCTAGGGGCAAATGTTTATGTGTTAACATTTACCTTTGTACCCGAGTCATGGATGTTTTGTATTTATAATATGTATGTATTTACATAAAAGTTATGTATGTAGTATGTCCACCGTCTGGTATCCATAATACAAGCATTAAGTTGCTTACTTTGGAACTAGATGGTGCTGTGTGGAATGTGTGAATATTTATATTTACATATTTTATATTTATTTATATGTATCAAAAGTAATCATCCATTCAAAATTACAAAAATATATCCAAAATACTAGCCGTTGCTCGCGAATTCGTCCGCGTTGAAAAAGAAAAAAAGTAGCCTATCCTATGTCCCGTACATCTATCTGTTTTTCATGAAAATCAGTTAATTCGTTTAAGAGTTATGGAGGAGCATACATACACACATACAATACCTACACTTACAGATTTATTATTAGTATTGATTGATTGATTGATAACGCTTGACAATGTTATCGCTGTGACGACGCGACGGTGGCGCCGCCACGCGACAGTGGCGCTCAATTATTTATATTTGTTCAGTAGTACTTTTTTCTGGATGAAAGGTACCCTATGTCCTTTCTTGTATCTCTGACAACGTGTATGCAAAATTTAATGATGATCGGTTGAGTACCTAGTTAAGGCGTGAAAAGGTAGCAGACAGACAGAGTTACTTTCGCATTTATAATATTAGTATTGATTAATAGTTTGCTTGTAGCTTTTTATCAACACCCAAGGAAAAGGGGCGCAATCGTAGTCGCGGGCAAAAGCTAGTACAATAAGAACTAAGAGATAACTAGTGAAAACTTTTCAAAGTTCAAAACAAAGAAGATACAAATTTTATGCTATGTTATTTCTAACTACTTAGTTAAAACTTTGGCCCGTCAGCTTTCGCCGTCGGTTCTTGCGTGCGGAAACTTGTTTATTGTTTATGCATAATTATAATAATTATTATTATTATTAATTCATCATAATAATGTAACAAAACAACCGTCGCGTTACTAACTAAATTGTGTCTAATCCGAAATTCAATTAAGCCAAGAATCAGATAAACCAAACCGGAAGTATTAGCCCCGGTGGCGCCTCCTCAACGGAAATGCGATGGTCGATTGTAACTGTTCGCCATTACGACAACTGTCGCGTCTCGGGCCACATCCGGTGTGGAACGGGAGTCGTAAGCGCTTCCGGTTGCCATATTTTAAGGCTTTTTAAAGGTGCTCTCTCAAGACGATTCAGTAATTTTATTAAATTACCCTCTATTTGAATTGAAAAGAAAGTTTCGATAGAGTATGTATCTTGTCCAATAAATTCATAGAATTATTTTGAGTCTTATTAATAGACTAAGGGGTGCTAAGGGGCTCTTTCACGAACTACAAGTAAAGTGTTGATTAGTTACTTTTAGAAATAATTTTATGTTTTATTAAATTATGCACTCGAATCAGTGCATCCTTCGATAGGCGAATTTTTTATTATTATTTTCTTTTTAATGTTTGCGACTTTTACCGTACAAACAAAAGTAGGTATATCAGCATTATTCCCAGTGACACGTGTCTTTAAATGACGGTTAGCCTACTTGACAGATGGTGAAAGAGGCCCTAATTTAGTAGATATTTACAGACTAAATCTTACTTTTATTTAAATAAAATATAGTTACATTATATAACTTAATAAGTAAGTATTTAGAATAAGAATATAATAAATTAATTATATTATATTACAAGCTATACTAGCTGGTGCCCGCAATTTCGTCCGCGTTGAAAATACCTATAAGTAATAACTCCTGGCATCGTGATCGCTGTGACGACGGTGGCGCCGCCACGCAACAGTGGCGCCTAATTCTTTATATTTTTAGACGATCACTCAGGAACAGTACTTTTTTCTGGAAGAAAGGTACCCTATCTCCTTTCTTGTATCCCTGACAACGTGCATGCAAATTTCATGATGATCGGTTGAGTACTTAAGCCGTGAAAACGTAGCAGACAGATAGACAGACAGAGTTACTTTCGAATTTATAATATTGACATGGATTTTTAAATCAGCGTATTCCGCTAGTCGAATCTGTCAACTAGAACTGGCAAACCAGGATAAAAACCATTTGACGCGTTCATAGCCAAGCTTTTGTCACATCATACTTATTTCCTACAGTAGGCCGACGCCTTTGATGTTGGGCGATGCCGCCGCCTGTGTAGGTATTTAAAATTACGGAAGGGTTGACACAAATTAAGTAATATAAAATGTGCTTAAGTACCTTTCTTCATCGTGCAGAAATTGATGAAAGGTTAGTTCTTTATTTATGCGAGATAAAGATTTGCACGCACTTACAGCACATGCCGTATGCACCATTTTGATTTATATAATAAATTAAAATCTGAAAGACGCGATAGCCCTGGAATATTTATCCCAAGCTACTAAGAACGACGAAGTATGCAGCTTGGGCACGTCCTACTCGCGCCTCACACCTCACGCCCCGCACGATTGCCCTGTCTAGACGTCTCCGTCGGCCTACTGTATGAAATAAGTATGCTGTGCTTTTGTTCAACTGAGTACCTACTCGCTATATTCGCTTTTTAACACATTAAACTTGGATCAAATAATAATGTTGCGCGGTAGATTTACATCAGCAGAGGATCGCTTAGTTATAATATCTTTTGTATAAAAATTCCTATTGTTTTCTAATGAATGATGTGGAAAATTCGGGAACAAGCGGCAAGAAACAATGGCCGCCGTTGTTTAATCACCATGATCTCCATTAGATAAATTACAGATCATCGCTGTGAATAGAGAGAAAACGATGTTATTAGAATGCGCTGTTTTCCTTCAAATGAATAAATGTTCTATTTGCATCTTAATCATTAGGAATTATAGCTCAGTTGGGAGGCTGTCGGTCTTCCGAAACAGGTGTCGGTCGTTCCAATCTTGAGAATTATTTAAATAACTCTCAAGAGAATAAAAGTGGCACTCCGGAAGTGCTTGCAGAAGTGAAAACTTGAACAATTACGTGTGTATTTTTTAAACCTCAGGAATACAGATTTGTAGGTTAAACGGTTACACGGTAACAAGTCGCGAGTTCAATAGTTTTTGCCCATCTCAAAAATTGTTCTAGTTTTAAATTAGTTGGTTACATGTTTACGGTTACACGATTACGGTAACAGGTCGCGAGTTCTATGGTTTTTTCTATCACAAAATTGTTCTTTTTTTTAAAGTTAGTTGGTTACACGTTTACGGTTACAGGTCGCGAGTTCAATGGTTTTCTTTCCAATTCCCAAAAAATCCCAGGTAGCAGTACAAAATGCCTTCATACAGATTGAAGATACCATATGCTCAGAGTTCTATCGCAAACGTTTAAATGATTCGATTAGATGACAGAAATATATAGACTTTGATTGAATAAATATATTTTATCATATAAAGAAAATTGATTTACTTAATTGTTCAGTACGAAATGGAAATTTCATACTTTACCTAACCAGTGATAATAAGGACTATGTGTTTGTGAACATTTTGGCTAATGCACGCCATTGTGTAGTATACAAATATAAATGAGATGATATACCTATAAGAGATATAAACAATATTACGTGGAACAAAGATTTAAGTGTCAAATTTAAGTTACAAGCGGAAAAAGTGCTTTAAAAATGGAATAACTCATAAGAGATTCTCATCCAAACATGGCGCAGTAAGTAAAAGTGGGAGAGTTAGGTAATTCCCTTACTTGCACTACTGTACTACATAACGTTACTTTCACTATAGGACATATTGTTCAGCTAGAAGTATTGTTAGTCTAGACCTAGACCTAGAGCTAGACGATCTCTGTTTATGAATGATGACTTTTCCTACATAATAAGCAATATAAGGTCAAAAAAATAGGAGATGCTAACATTTAGGAAAGATGAGGAAAATACGGCAAAGCGTAGCGTAGAGTAGCGTTGCGTAGCAGAGTAGCGTTTCGTAGCGTTGCGTAGCATTGCGTAGCGTAGCATAAGCGTTGGGTTAGCGTAAATCAGTTTTAGGATACGGTTTTCAATAAGAGCGATAAACAAGGAAGTGTGTATATAATTATTTGCCGAAAAAAAAGCTTCTGTCCAAAACCGTGGCCATGTCGCTAGTATTTACTAAAACGAAATGTGTAGTCATACATAAAGTAGTCTTTAAAGTTTGGATAATGTCTAAAATGTTACCTAAATACAGTTAAATATTTTTAAATGTGATAAATATATTTTTTACTAAATATATGCTAATTAATGGAAGCTTTATTATAAAAATAAAACTCGCTTTGTTCTTGCACTTAGACCACGCGTATTATTTACCCCTAGGGCAAATCACTACTTTGTGTATCAAACACAGAAATTCACTTACTTGTGTGTTTATTAACAATAAAATATATATTCTATAGCACATTGCATATATAGTATATTATGATAACATTTGCTGTACGATGATCTATTTATAGTTTAAGACAATCGGTTCTAATCTAGATATTCAAAGGTCTCTTAGGACCAATTTTCAACCTGTAGATTGGGGTGGAAAAAATTGTACCAGTTTTTCATAATAAGAAAAAAAAAATACCAGCCTTATCTATACTTACAAATATTATAAAGAGAGAAAATTTGAATTTTTGTATGTTTGTAGTGAATAAACTCAAAAACTACTGGAACGATTTTGGAATTTCTTTCACCTATAGAAAGCTACATTTATCAGCGAGTAGCAATAGACTAGGTACATTTTATAAAGTTGCTCAGGCGAAGTCGCGTGCAAGAGCTAAGAGCTAAGTATCATTTGATATTGGTGTTCATAATATGTTCTTTTACAAAATTGTTACTGTATTTTTATTTTATAAAAGTAATCTTTGTTAAAACACACAGTCTAAAATTAGTTGATATTAGGTAAGTTATAGTCTCACTTTAAGTTTCGTAAGCTATGAACCTAAAATTACGTCTCAAACTTCAAACCCTACTATTAAATATGTTAATAACACATGACACAGCCAAATTTATTATACCATACCTAAGATTATAGTGTCGAAGTAAAATTAACTTTATTGTAGTACACACATGATACATATTGTATTATAATTATCTAAATGATACGTCTACGAATTGCTTCTAGTGAAAACAAGTAAATTTAATAATTTTGTACACTATTATTAAGAGACCACTTTCCAACTCGAGCGGAGGACTAGGTCCTCTGAGTGTAAGTTTTACTCAATCAAACGCGTCGAACGCGTAAACGTCAACGCGTAAAATTTACGCGTTCGACGCGTTTAATCGACTTAAACTCGCACTAGGTTCTCACTTACAAATTCCAAAAAAACTAACATTTATTTTATATCTACTTAATTTTTTTTTGTATTAATTAAGTAACACTTTCGTGAGTTGAATTCTTGTAATTATTGACTAAAAGCCATTAATGTTTTTCGATGAAAATATCCTAAGGGATGGGTTTGCTCTTGGCCAACATCCAGCTGTGAAGCGAAGATGAGGCCTATGATGGAGCGAGCTTACCCAGAAGATGCCTATTCACTCGAACTACGAAAAGATTTGGGTTATATGAGCTCGGAAACACAGACGCCGACAGGGAGTTCCAAACCTTGGCAGTGCGCATTATAAAGGATATTTTAAACCGCTTGGTCCGAAAAGAAGGATTTGGACAAGATGAGAATAGTAACCAGCCGTACGTACATACGTCTGTATGTCCGATGGAAGAAAGGGAAGGCGGTATGAGCTCATGCAGCTCCTGAGCACACTCTGCGTAGTAAATCTTATAAAAGACACATAGACTGGCAATTTTGCGTCTATGTGCCAGGCTGGTTTATTCCCATCTCGGCACCCATGAATTTATATGATAATATTTGTTAGGTACAGTTATTTAAATGATGGATTAAATGATGATTTAAATGATAGCTGATTATTTGTCAAGTTCAAAATCAACATTCTTAAAAAGTTATTAGTAATCTCTCTGCATCTTAGTTTTAAAAAGACTCGAACTTTGAAAAGATTTGATAGATTTGACTCTTGTCGTAAATAAATTTTTGCTTCATTAAACTTTAGTGTGAAAATACATCGAAGCATCGTGTTAATTTGTTAACTTTTGAGAGATCGTAAACACGAAGTAATCACAGTTTACTACCAAGCGCCGGTTAACCTTTCGAAGGTTATTTCTGTTACATTTTTACCTTAACACGTTGCTTGAACGGTAGCTAACTTTGGCTTCTCCTTTAAATGAGGTATAGTCTTTGCATTTCACGAAGGCGAGTGAGCTTTGCTTGTGGTTGAACGTGCACACGCACATTGCGATAGTGTGCGTGTCTGACGGAGCGGTAAGTTGCGAGCGAGCATTGTAGGATTCTATTTTTTTTTATACTAACTATACCCTCTTTCGATCTCACGCACACTGTGACACATATACAGACAAGTGTTTACTACAAGTAAATCCCGCTCGCCTTCGTGAAATGCAAAAACTATATTGATAGGGAAATTCAGAATTCTATAAGTAGTATGTATAGTATTATTTCGATGATCGACACTAATAAGACTAGATTAATAAGTGTACTAATCATATTTCGATTTATGAAAACAATATGATGAACAAAGCAAAGATTAAACATAATGTGTCCTCCCAACAACACACATGCTGTCATTTCATGAATGTCTTCTGTAAGGGTTGGTTACTGCCGCTATAGACGGGCTACCTAAATGCCTGCTACTACGTATTGACCACTTGTTGGTAGGTGGCTACCATTTACCATTAAATCCGTCCGTACAATTTCAAATGCGAAAGTTTGTATCGATCTATGTATGGATGTTTGTAACTTTTTCACGCAAAAACTACTGAACCGATCACCATGAAATTTTGCATACACGTTGTCTGGGACACCAGAAAGGACATAGGGTACCTTTTATCCAGATCGCGGACGAAGTCGCGGGCACCAGCTAGTGGATTATATGACGACTTTTAAACTTCAGACCTTAGTTTTCAGAAGGGAAATGGTCCCAAAGTTTATACTAATCTGGACAGTGCATAACGGCAAAAAATGTGGCATTAAGGTGTAAACACAGGCCAATCCTAAAAATTTGCATTTTTAAAAAAATATGTTAGAAGAAACTGTCAATGCAATTGGTTTGAAAAAAATATATGTTATACTTAAACATGTGAAGAACAAATTATTTTGTTTATAAATTCCATCAAAGTAGTAGAAACCCCACAATAAAAGTTAGAACATATGAAGAATTTGACTTATATTGAAATTTGTTGCGAAAACGGTTTATTGCGCGCAAATGATTCCTACACCGAATAATAAGTCAATATCATTTAAAAAAAATGTAGTGATTTTTTTTTTTTTTTTTAATGTAGTTTTAATGAAAAGTACAAATATGCGTCAGTCCAAAACTAACAGCGTCAAAAGTGAAACTTTTTATGTAATTCAAAAACTGTCAATAAGTGTACAAAAAAATACATTGCAGCAAAGAAAAATTGACTGGAAATTATAATAAAAATGATTTATAATAAAAATCAAGAAAAATCTACAGACTATCCCGAATTAATTACTACGGAAGTTTCACTCGTACGTACTATTATTTACATATACATAAAACTATATACATATACGTACAAGTGAAACTTCCATAGTAATTAATTCGGGATAGTCTGTAGATTTTTCTTGATTTTTATTATAAATCATTTTTATTATAATTTCCAGTCAATTTTTCTTTGCTGCAATGTATTTTTTTGTACACTTATTGACAGTTTTTGAATTACATAAAAAGTTTCACTTTTGACGCTGTTAGTTTTGGACTGACGCATACATTTTTTGTATCTTCATTGACAATAACTGAGAATAAAAACAATATTAAAAATTTTTTAATATGAAATAATTTAATAGACATATACATATATATATATATATATATATATATATATATATATTACATATACATAAACATTCTACATTAAGAAAAGAACTATATAAGTAATTAATATGACTTATGTTAACGAGTTAACTCTCATGACAAAACGCTAGTGTCCCATAAAAAGTTTCACTTCAATAAACTCACCAATGTCATGATATCATTTGCCAAATCTCTTGCTAGATCATGAGATATGAAACAACTCAGTCCACTGAGTGCTAATCCTGCTTCATATTGATTCTGAGCATTTAAATCTTTCCTTATCATATTTGTAGTGAGCATAAGTAACTCTGAGTCTGCATGGAATGATTGACTAGCTGCTAAGTACCCGATTCTTTTGTAAGTGAATTTGTTTGAACTCATCACCTCAATAATATTGAATATAGCCCATGATATGTCATATCCTAACATTTGAAGCTAAAATAAATGTCAATTTAATTAATAATTACAACAGTTACACTTACAAATTCGATCTACTTAAGACCTAAGTACTTACGTATGTCAGCTTAGCGACAGCGTTAGCTTTCTTATGTTATGTTATCTTGTCGTAGTTCCACTTTAATTTCTTCCATACATTGTGCTATGTACTTGGCCTAAAATCGAATATTATATAAAAAAATATAACATTCAAAACTTATTTACATGTTTATTAAGTAAATAGTAACAATTTCTGATGTGTACCTACCTCGTTATCTTTATTATTCCTTATACCACGCACTAAATCGGTGAGATTTTTATCGAACATTCTTTCGAAGTTCCCCTTTACTTTCTTTAGTGCCATTTTATTGAATTATTTTCCATAAACATATAATTAAAAAATAAGGACGTTGAACACTTGAAGCATGACTGTATTATCTTAAAGAAGATAAGTTTTACACAACACTAAATTAAAAATAAAATTCAGGATTCGCCAGGCAGTCATAAAACCAAACTTTGTCATTTGTGATTTGTTAGTTAAACGTCAGACAGATGGATGACAGTAATGTCATCCATCTGTATATAGTATGATAAGATCATACTCTATAATCCGTAGCATATAGAGAATGAACTATGTCTGTGTAGTACTCATTTTTTCCATAATATTAATTAGTTGTTCTGTATTTATCCAATTTATCCGACACAGACTGTCAATGTCAACAGTGTCACTGTCAGTCAACATCAACAATTTTCTTTCCGCCTCTCTCACTCTGCTAGAGTGAGAGAGGCGGTAATAAGAAAGAGACAAGGAGTTTAACATCTGTGAGTTTAACAGTTTAACACTTAACAGTTTGTTAGCTCGACGAGTTCACTCTCATGACAAAAAGTTTCACTTCAATAGTGTCCCATAAAAAGTTTCACTTCAAAAACCACATTTATCAGGCCTGTGGAATTGTTTCCGCCGCCTCGGAATTCTAAATATATGGCGCTACAGTGTCTCAGTGACTGCGTTGAGGTGTGGATTACGTCTGTGTTTTTCGTGCGGAATTAGT
Source organism: Synanthedon tipuliformis (assembly GCA_947623395.1). Taxonomy (NCBI): domain Eukaryota; kingdom Metazoa; phylum Arthropoda; class Insecta; order Lepidoptera; family Sesiidae; genus Synanthedon; species Synanthedon tipuliformis. The sequence continues at coordinate 922,801 of OX392429.1, read as the reverse complement.
ATGATATATATAAACATTCTAAAGGTCATATCGGTGAAGGTCAAATCGTCAATGTCATTCGCCTTTGTGAATCCCTTAATTAGAAAACGCAAAAAACGCGGGGTAGCCATTAATTGGAACTACTCATCAAAGCACTTCCGGTAGCACAACTCACCATTGTAAGAGAGGCTGGCTATGTCTCTTCGTAAACTAAGGGATTCTAAAATATTTTTGTTATTTTATCAACAGAATTTCTACCAATATATTCTTCTACATTCCACTTTGCGCTGGAAACACTCAACTTATAAACTCATCTTGGTATTACAGCTCCATCAGAATAAAAACAAATACCCCGGTGCTTCTTGAAGTGTAGCGATTAAAGAAAAGACCGATTACGCAACACATTAAAAACTTTTCAGCTAAAAGCGTCTTTGTAACAAAGAAAAAAGAGCTTTTTATAGCTTAACACTTTGTCGCACCTATAGAAAAAAAATGGCACACCACTATAAACAGTATGAAAATTCTCCGTGCTACAATGTTAGTGATTTTACTGAGTTGCAGAATAACGCGTCGTCGTAAAACCAATCTTTAACTGCGTCGTTAACTCTCAAAAGGTTTAACGGTCCAGTTAGTTAATTTAACTTTTGCCGCTGATCGTTGTCTGTTAATAACGTTATAAATAGAGCCCTTTTCAGACCAACTATAGCAACTGCTCAGCACAAAATATAGGCTCTATAATATGTTATAGTCGATCTGTTAGAGAATCCTATTAATCCTATTATTAATTAATATTATAAATGCGAAAGTTTGTTTGGATGTATGTATGGATGTTTGTAACTCTTTCACGCAAAAACTACTGAACCGATCACCATGAAATTTTGCATACACGTTGTCTGTGACACCAGAAAGGACATAGGATACCTTTCATCCAGAACGCGGACGAAGTCGCGGGCACCAGCTAGTTAGAAATAATTTGAAATGAAGTATTATTTTTACAATAAATATATCTTCACATATTACACACAGCACCATCTAGTTCCACAATAAGGAACTAATGCTTGCGTTATGGATACCAGACAGTCGGTATACTACATAGATTACTATTTTTTTGTAAATACATACTTACATACTATAAATACAAACACCCATGACTCAGGTACAAAGGTAATGTTAACACATAAATATTTGTCCCTAGCGGGATTCGAACTCGCGACCGTTTGGTTGACAGCTAGGGTTACTAGCCACTAGACTAGATCAAACGTGTCGTCAAGCATATGGTCAATTAGGGCCACTTCCACCATTTAAAAAGATACAAACCAAAACATGCACCTTCACCGCTATACCAAGGGATTTAGTTTGATTTAGGAAAGAGCGTTTTATTATTATTATTTTTAAGACAATTTTTCTGCAGCTCCGTATAGAATCGAGCCAATAAAGCGTGAATCGCGATATCATAACAAAAAGTCCGTCTATCCGTCACGGATAAATCAACACGGGCGACCGGAAGTGACGAGCGCAGCTATATTCACTACGTCCTTCCGTTTCCGTGCCATTACACATCGTGTATTAGGCTATATTACTATTGTGTACGCGGAATCCTCTGGGGACGAGCCAGTTTAATAGAAAACAAAATTAAGTCTAGCGGAATAATCGGTGCTGATGTTGCCCCATATTAAGTTTAATACTCGATCGGGGCTAAATATTTTCTCCATCACGATAACGTTTTGCTATCACGATAGCGTCTAAATAGCGAAGGCTGGTATCAGCCTGGAACAGCCCTCCTCCTATTTTGTTCGGCGTCCTCTCTCTGGATGATATTCATCATCCACGACTATTTTTTTATGTTAAGGTTGGCATGTCTGCCAAAAAAAAAAAAACTGCGACCAAGAGCTGTCGCTCTTTATCGTAGTTTTTTTATTTTTTTTTATAAGAGATGGGTTAGCTCTTGGCCAACAACCAGCTATGTGGCAAGGATGAGGCGTAAGATGGAGCGAGCTCACCCAGAAGATGCCTTTTCACTCGAACCTTGAAAAGATTAGGGTTATATGTGCTCGGAAATACATACGCTATTTAGTTCGGTTGGCTTTTTGTAGGTAGTGACACAATCCCATTGCAGTAGAAATTTTGGGACTTCTGATCAAAAAATCTGTGACAAGTTTGACAGTTTTTTTGACACTACCTAACTTAACACTACAAAGAATTCTTAAGAGATCGAAAATAGGTCTCTGCTGAACATAAGACTCCCCGATAATTTTTCAAAGGACTGGTCAGAAGCAGCCTGGATCCAACCTAGGATGGATAGAACCTATGGACATCCTAGGTTGCCCTTGTCTGTCCGTGGCCTCCACTCAAGAACCTTCCGGCCTCAGAGGCACAAGGCTCTCAGTACTATGTGACTGCCCACTACCACTTCAAGTTACTGATCTACCGCCTTATGTCGGTAACTTTCGTACATCTGCGTATCTCGTCATTTCTGGTTCGATCTCGCAGTAGTCGCAGTGTAAACCCGAGCATAGCCCTCTCGATAACTCGTTGAGCGATGTCGAGTTTTCTTACGAGGCCCATATATAGGTATCGTACTGTAATGAAAATCATAATAATCGTATGATATAGTTCTTTCAAAGTGTAATAGCCTATGGAGGTGAAGTTTAATTTGCTGTAGTGCAGTGGCCGACTAAGCCACTTTCGGTTCGATGGCCGCTCACAATAAAATGTAGAATGAGTTTGCCGAATGAAATTCAATTTATTTACACAAGATGGACAGATAGACAATGGGTTATTGGATTGCTATTATTATAGTGACTGATTAATATTTATCGTAAGAGCCTTTAGTGTTTTTTTAATTATCTACATGCTGGATGGTGATGTGTGGAATGTGTAAAGATATTATATTAAATTCTACCAAAAAAATCAAGGTCAAGTTAATATTTGAGAGGTTTGGTACCTAATCTGGTTCAAACCGAATCTTGAATATTATGCATAACTTCAGAATGTAACTATGTAATTAAGTAAATTAATCAAAAGAGTTAAATATTGTTATGAGATAACAGAGCAGAAAAATAAACATATAAATTTACAGTAAACAACCGTACACACCTACAATCACAATGGAAAAACTAAAACAAATGGAAAAATGTTCAGTTTGTAAACAACTGAACTTTCCAATAAACGACTCGATACATCATTTGGAACGTTACTCGATATGTCATTCGAAATGGAGATCTATATATATTTAGCTATTTAGTTGCACACATAATAAATATAAAGCAGTAGTGAATGTTTTGTTCTATTTTATAATAAGGCCAATCTCGCGAGATCTCCAAATTGGCGAGATCTTGCGGTATTGTTATTCTTAAACTCGCGAGATCACGCCTGAGCCCCAATCTCGCGAGATTGCATTCCCTAATAATAACACTAGCTGGTGCCAGCGACTTCGTCCGCGTTGAAAAATTAAAGAATTTGCTCTTAATTTGTTTACAGCTTTAGTGACAGCTTATGTCCATCTTGAAATTCTATTCTAATTATAACTACATTACCTTATCCCCTTACATACAAACTTAAGGTATTGTCTATAGAATTATAAGATAAGAAAAGAAAATAGGAAATTTTTGAAAATATCTTTTTTGTATAAATCTTTTTTAAATATAATTTTAATTTTACTTTAAATAAAGTTCTTAATTTTACGTCAAAAAAAGTCAAATTAGGCAATGAAAATAATGCTTTTCTGCCAAAAAAAATGCTTCTCGTCGCCTCAAATTACTTTCTGACCGACATATTAATGGCGTAGTCTATCTACGGTGTTTACGCTCTGTGGATATCACGTGATATCGTTCGATAACTCGCAATTTCCTATAATGTTTAGCAAATTGCACCTCATCGCAGTCCGACATCGAAAACGTAGCGAGAGCTATTTCTAGATTATTTGATAAGATCTTCAAAATTATATTTATAACGGGGCACCCTTCACTCGGAAGGACGGTGGAAGGCGGACCCTATTTTTATTTAACAGCAGATAAGTATAATCAGAGCCCATTCAACTATCTCTTATTTTTTTTAAAGAGGATTTTCAAATGTCGGAAATCGAACCCGGTAATCCTCGAATCAACCTAACCACTCATCCAACGGGGTCGTCAAATATCAATAAATAATTTTGAAAAAAAAAAAAAATACATAACAAATCTAGCATTCGGTGATAATGGCAAATTTTAGTTTTAATGATGATTATTTTGAGTTACCTACTTCCTGAAATTCGGTCACGTATGTTATTATGTACAATAAAGAGAAATTTTACTTTTACCTACAGTTTATTCACATCACGCGGCTCCAAAATAAAAGCTCTCCATCATCAGTCATGATTAAATTGTTACATAATAAACAAAAATCTAATTCTGTTTGATGGATTAGGGTAAATTCGCAATGTTATAAGAAACTTTCACGAACTTCAGCAAGAAGTATGCTCCAGCAAAAATAGTGCTAAAATTTGTCGATTCAATTTTTTTATATATCTAGGTATGTTAAGGCTAGGCTCGGGCGCAGGCGGGTGGCCTATATCCGCCGCCTTCCACCCTGACCGGGACCCGAGCGGTGGTCTTGGGGGAGACTGCCGCCTGTCGTAAGATCCCCCGAGTAGGCTGGCGTACCTCTACTTTCGGGTACGCCGAGGATCTGACATGGGAGCGCAGGCCTCCCTGCGTGGGATAGCCGTGCGGCATAACCCCGCAGTGTCCCCTTTGGTTGGGAAATGCTCTTGGATATCCAGCAGTGTTGGGGACACTGCGGAGTTATTGCGGATTCGTACCGGGTAAAACCCAATGACTTGATCTAGCTCGGCCGTTGATGAGCCACGGGATGTTATGACACGACTTCGGTGCCCGCCACGGATATCCAGCGCGGGGAGGCCTATGCTCCCTGTCAGAAACTCGGCGTACCCGTAAGTGGAGGTACGCCGGCAATCTCGTGGATATCACGATTAAGGCCTATTTGATGGTAGGTGACTACTGTCGCCTATAACACAGGCAACTCTTAGTAGAAGTATCAAGTTGCGAGTAGAGTTCTGATTTGAAATGTGTGTGACTATTACAAAACAAAGTTAACAATCTGAAAGTGGTACAGCTATTGGAAAGCGATTAGTTTTGAATCTAACAAGGATTAAGTTGCTAACGACTCAAATTATATTTGGAACTTGGCACAAATTCGCGTATCTTTGTATTTCATCTGTTCGACCTTCTCAAATCGTTGGTTTTACGATACCACTGCTAATGTACATATCATTGATGTCTGAAATTAAACTATGGTCAGATAGTAGGGGTGTACAAATCGCTTATCAGAATATGGATAGAATAAATTCAAAATTACGTGTTTGCTAATTTTATTTTGTAAATGTGTCACTTAAGTAAAATCACTTTTAATTTCAAACGTTTGAAGGTGACACTGTAATGTTTATTAAATTCTGTACTGTTGGTAAAAACCACATCAAACTGAGGCATATATATCGCTTTTTTGGATAATGTTTACTCCACAACGTTATAATATACTAGCTGGTGCCCCCGACTTCGTCCGCGTTCTGGATGAAAGGTACCCTATGTCCTTCCTGGTGTTCCAGACAACGTGTATGCAAAATTTCATATTGATCGGTTTAGTAGTTTTTGCGTGAAAGAGTTACAAACATACATCTATACATCCAAACAAACTTTCGCATTTATAAGAATAAGAATAAGAATAAGTTTTATTTGCATTTATAATATTAATAGGATTATAATTGAAACATATTAATATAATATATTATAATATATGTATTGAAGCATATTGTAGCTTGTAACGCATAACGTGTGACATGTGACATTTGATTTTATTCCCATAAATTTTCATACCCCAGCCTCATATGAAAACGATTCAAAAAATGCATTTGTGATATTATTCTACCGGATGAGCGAAATATTTCGCCTCCTAACAAGCGCATATCCGTGATCGTGCCACAGAACGACCCTAGACATCTCTCCCGGGTGACATCTCGTTTTAACGATATGTAGGTGATAGTTGACGGCTTAAATCTGATACCAGAACACTATAACGATTCCTCGTTTGAATCGGGAATATCTACAAAATCTATATGTATAAGATATTAGATGCGGATCATTTTCTTTTTATAGATATACTACACCCGCTGGTGCCCGCGACTACGTCCACGTTGAAAATGAAAATCCTTACTAATAGTATAAATGTAAATGTGAGTTTGTTTGTTTGTTTATTAGTTTGTTTGTTACGCTTTCACGCAAAAACTACAGAACCGATTTGAAAAATTCTTTCACTATTTCCAGCTATATTATCAGCGGGTAACATAGGCTATATTTTATAAAGTTACGCGGGCACAAGCTATGAATGAACTATGAAGCTATATGAATAATAGCGCCTGACATCGTTGTCGCTGTGGCGACGGTGGCGCCGCCACGCGATATTGGTGCCCAATTTATATTTTTAGACGATCACTCGGGAATAGTACTTTTTTCTGGATGAAACGTACCCTATCTCCTTACTTGTATCCCTAACATTGTGTATGCAAAATTTCAAGATGATCGGTTGAGTAGTTATGGCGTGAAAAGGTAGCAAACAGACAGACAGACAGAGTTACTATTAGTAAAAGTATGAATATGTCGTAGCCAGATCATAGAATTGATCACTTCATGAAATGGCCAGCTAAAACTGGCCATATCTTTAATGTAGGGTATCCTTGATATCGAAAGTTTAACAAAAACATCAAATAAAGAAGGAACGTATAGAAAAATTTATTGCCCCAATAAAAGAGAATCCTATATAAAAAAAATATATCCCGGACGAAGCCGGGAGCGGGCTACTATGATCTAGCAATAAATAAAAAAAATATCATTGCTACAGATTAAAATCTCTCCATGAAACATTTTTTATTAAGTATTCCGCTTCATTATCATATCAGAAGTCACGTATTTAACATTACTTATATAAAACTTGAGAAATAAAGGCAATTTATACTAAGTAATTATACTTAGAGAAACCGTACTTGGTGAATTGTGATATTAACTAAGATGTAATTCGCATTTAATGCTTGCCCAGCGCCTTTTGTTATTAACCAAAATGGCCGACTTGAGTGTCATTTGAATTGTATAGTAGATATACTAGCTAACCAGGCAAACGTTGTTTTGCGAAAAAATAATAAATAAATTTTTGGGGTGGACCACCCTTAACATTTAGAGGTATAAAAAATAAATGTTGGCCGATTCTCAGACCTACCCGATAAGCACACAAATTTCATCAAAATCGGTCCAGCCGTTTCGGAGGAGTTTGGCAACAAACACCGCGACACGAGAATTTTATATATTAGATAGACTAGAAGATATAAACACTAGTTTTAGCTCGTGTATTAGCTTGCTTTTATTGAGTTGCTACAAAGAAATATTGTAATTATGAATGTATCTGTATGTTAATGCAAAAGAAAAACATTTGTATGTTTGTAATGAATAAACTAAAAAACTACATGAGTTAGTTTAAAATAAAAGTACATAAAAGTACATAAAAATTAAAAAATACATAAAAAAGTAAAAGTACCTACATAAAAGTACATAAGTCATAAAAGTACCTACATGAGTATAGCGAGTAACATAGGTTATCTATAATAATTCTAAAGTAAGTTTCTAAAGTTCTAAGTTCTAAAGAGAGAAGATTTGTGTGTTTGTAATGAATAAACTCAAAAATTACTGGACCGATTTCAAAAATTCTTTCACTCATAAAAAGCTACATTATCAGCAAGTAACATAGGCTATATATTATACAGTCACGCGGAAGAAGTCATATGCAACAGCTAGTTTTAAATAAAATAACAAAAAACGACAATTTTAAAGATGAATCCTGAGTGTGTGACTATTACAAAACAAAGTTAACAATCTGAAAGTGGTACAGCTATTGGAAAGCGATTAGTTTTGAATCTAACAAGGATTAAGTTGCTAACGACTCAAATTATATTTGGAACTTGGCACAAATTCGCGTATCTTTGTATTTCATCTGTTCGACCTTCTCAAATCGTTGGTTTTACGATACCACTGCTAATGTACATATCATTGATGTCTGAAATTAAACTATGGTCAGATAGTAGGGGTGTACAAATCGCTTATCAGAATATGGATAGAATAAATTCAAAATTACGTGTTTGCTAATTTTATTTTGTAAATGTGTCACTTAAGTAAAATCACTTTTAATTTCAAACGTTTGAAGGTGACACTGTAATGTTTATTAAATTCTGTACTGTTGGTAAAAACCACATCAAACTGAGGCATATATATCGCTTTTTTGGATAATGTTTACTCCACAACGTTATAATATACTAGCTGGTGCCCCCGACTTCGTCCGCGTTCTGGATGAAAGGTACCCTATGTCCTTCCTGGTGTTCCAGACAACGTGTATGCAAAATTTCATATTGATCGGTTTAGTAGTTTTTGCGTGAAAGAGTTACAAACATACATCTATACATCCAAACAAACTTTCGCATTTATAAGAATAAGAATAAGAATAAGTTTTATTTGCATTTATAATATTAATAGGATTATAATTGAAACATATTAATATAATATATTATAATATATGTATTGAAGCATATTGTAGCTTGTAACGCATAACGTGTGACATGTGACATTTGATTTTATTCCCATAAATTTTCATACCCCAGCCTCATATGAAAACGATTCAAAAAATGCATTTGTGATATTATTCTACCGGATGAGCGAAATATTTCGCCTCCTAACAAGCGCATATCCGTGATCGTGCCACAGAACGACCCTAGACATCTCTCCCGGGTGACATCTCGTTTTAACGATATGTAGGTGATAGTTGACGGCTTAAATCTGATACCAGAACACTATAACGATTCCTCGTTTGAATCGGGAATATCTACAAAATCTATATGTATAAGATATTAGATGCGGATCATTTTCTTTTTATAGATATACTACACCCGCTGGTGCCCGCGACTACGTCCACGTTGAAAATGAAAATCCTTACTAATAGTATAAATGTAAATGTGAGTTTGTTTGTTTGTTTATTAGTTTGTTTGTTACGCTTTCACGCAAAAACTACAGAACCGATTTGAAAAATTCTTTCACTATTTCCAGCTATATTATCAGCGGGTAACATAGGCTATATTTTATAAAGTTACGCGGGCACAAGCTATGAATGAACTATGAAGCTATATGAATAATAGCGCCTGACATCGTTGTCGCTGTGGCGACGGTGGCGCCGCCACGCGATATTGGTGCCCAATTTATATTTTTAGACGATCACTCGGGAATAGTACTTTTTTCTGGATGAAACGTACCCTATCTCCTTACTTGTATCCCTAACATTGTGTATGCAAAATTTCAAGATGATCGGTTGAGTAGTTATGGCGTGAAAAGGTAGCAAACAGACAGACAGACAGAGTTACTATTAGTAAAAGTATGAATATGTCGTAGCCAGATCATAGAATTGATCACTTCATGAAATGGCCAGCTAAAACTGGCCATATCTTTAATGTAGGGTATCCTTGATATCGAAAGTTTAACAAAAACATCAAATAAAGAAGGAACGTATAGAAAAATTTATTGCCCCAATAAAAGAGAATCCTATATAAAAAAAATATATCCCGGACGAAGCCGGGAGCGGGCTACTATGATCTAGCAATAAATAAAAAAAATATCATTGCTACAGATTAAAATCTCTCCATGAAACATTTTTTATTAAGTATTCCGCTTCATTATCATATCAGAAGTCACGTATTTAACATTACTTATATAAAACTTGAGAAATAAAGGCAATTTATACTAAGTAATTATACTTAGAGAAACCGTACTTGGTGAATTGTGATATTAACTAAGATGTAATTCGCATTTAATGCTTGCCCAGCGCCTTTTGTTATTAACCAAAATGGCCGACTTGAGTGTCATTTGAATTGTATAGTAGATATACTAGCTAACCAGGCAAACGTTGTTTTGCGAAAAAATAATAAATAAATTTTTGGGGTGGACCACCCTTAACATTTAGAGGTATAAAAAATAAATGTTGGCCGATTCTCAGACCTACCCGATAAGCACACAAATTTCATCAAAATCGGTCCAGCCGTTTCGGAGGAGTTTGGCAACAAACACCGCGACACGAGAATTTTATATATTAGATAGACTAGAAGATATAAACACTAGTTTTAGCTCGTGTATTAGCTTGCTTTTATTGAGTTGCTACAAAGAAATATTGTAATTATGAATGTATCTGTATGTTAATGCAAAAGAAAAACATTTGTATGTTTGTAATGAATAAACTAAAAAACTACATGAGTTAGTTTAAAATAAAAGTACATAAAAGTACATAAAAATTAAAAAATACATAAAAAAGTAAAAGTACCTACATAAAAGTACATAAGTCATAAAAGTACCTACATGAGTATAGCGAGTAACATAGGTTATCTATAATAATTCTAAAGTAAGTTTCTAAAGTTCTAAGTTCTAAAGAGAGAAGATTTGTGTGTTTGTAATGAATAAACTCAAAAATTACTGGACCGATTTCAAAAATTCTTTCACTCATAAAAAGCTACATTATCAGCAAGTAACATAGGCTATATATTATACAGTCACGCGGAAGAAGTCATATGCAACAGCTAGTTTTAAATAAAATAACAAAAAACGACAATTTTAAAGATGAATCCAGTATTGTACGATTGGGATTCATATTCGCTTCGTTAAATATGTCCACAATAAAGCTTAACACAACATTTCATAGTTGGAAAACATTGAAGTTTGTATGAACAGCAATTTATACGAATGGCGCTGTGCGAGTGCGTAACTAGTTCGTGAAACTTTTTATCTTGTATGGTCCAAGGGACAAGAGGCATGCGTTCTAATTAGCGAATAATTCTATAGTCTACTAGCTACACGCTCCCGGCTTCGCCTGGGTTCAAATCAAAAACTATCCTATCTTTTGAGTTGGACCAAATTACACATAGTTACGAAGTTTCATCAAAATGTGTTCAGTAGTTTAGGAGTACATAGACGAGAAACATGTGACACGAATATTTTATATATATATATATATATATATATATATATATATATATATATATATATATATATATATAGATAACGAATAAGCATAGCGAGATAATGTGCGAGAGGAACCTTCATTTACTCTTCATTTGCTTTCATTTATGTTTTTTAAACTAGCGAATACTTCGCAATGAATATCCAATTTTTCCAATTTTTTCCAATTTTTCTTTCCACAAACGCAAAATAAGATTAGCCGTATTGGTCCGAGTTTTGCATCACATTTAGCGATCATTTTTTTTATTTTTATATATTATCAGACAAATAGTCCATAAAAAAAATAATTTAATTAAACATATTATTACATTTATGAATTGTCATAATTACTTTAAACACAACAAAATGTTAATGAGTATTTTCTAAATTTATCCCTTTAAAATTCCCAATACATAAACTGTCCGCTTTATCAATAAAAAAAAATCTAGATAGCCGATTCACACGACAGTGTCATAGGACATGTTTTGTCGTGTTCTGGACATGTCAACTATTCTTTCTTCTTATCACTTGTACCATAACACGTTAATGTGAATGAAAGTAAATGGGCAACTATTCTTTCTTCTTATCACTTGTACCATGACATGTTAATGTAAATGAAAGTAAATGGGCAACTATTCTTTCTTCTTATCACTAGTACCATGACATGTAAATGTGAATGAAAGTAAATGGGCAACTATTCTTTCTTCTTATCACTTGTACCATGACATGTTAATGTAAATGAAAGTAAATGGGCAACTATTCTTTCTTCTTATCACTAGTACCATGACATGTAAATGTGAATGAAAGTAAATGGGCAACTATTCTTTCTTCTTATCACTTGTACCATGACATGTTAATGTAAATGAAAGTAAATGGGCAACTATTCTTTCTTCTTATCACTAGTACCATGACATGTAAATGTGAATGAAAGTAAATGGGCAACTATTCTTTCATCTTATCACTTGTACCATGACATGTTAATGTGAATGAAAGTAAATGGGCAACTATTCTTTCCTCTTATCACTTGTACCATACACCATTGGTACGCGGCATGCATTATAACGTGCACAAGTAATTGTTTTCCGTCGGCCGTTTGCAAATTCGGCAGTTCGACTAAGTTTAAACTTTATACGGTTTGTTAGGCAACTTGACGGTGTTTGCGGGAACATCATTAGATAAGTGCTCACTCCGTACTATGTTATGAAGTTTCACTTAAGACGGTTTATTTGATATTAGTGAACCTATAACGTTGTCTGGATTATCTCTCCTTCTCTTCTCTAATATTTCATGTTATACTATGCTATTATGCATAGTATTTCTTCGTTTTCTTCTTTTAAACCAACAAAAGGATTTTCATAAGGATTAAATACTTTAATTAAAAGAGCAATAAACGAAAAAGTTTTGTGTATAATTTTTTCAAAAAAAAATGAAAGAATTTTTAAAATGGGTCAAGTATTTTTTGAGCTTATTCATTACAAACATACAATAGTACAAAACTTTTCTCTTTATAATAGTGATTGGTATCAAAAGACCTTTAAGAAGGTCAGTCCCTATATAAATAGGTTGACTCAAAAAAAGATTAAAAAAAAAACAAAAAAAATTGAAATCTTTCAAAAAAACAAATTTTACAAACTTATCATTAGTATTGATTGATTATTTTAACAATTTTAAGGCTAATAATATAATACATTTAAAATTATAACACTAAAAAACACCGAGTCTTGTGGTTTTTGTGGTTTTTTCTTTAATCTTGTGTTGTCATTTATAATTATTACTGAAATGGATGTAGGTACTATCTAACTAAATAAGATTAAGTACAATTTAAAAAAAAAATATTGCTTTAACTTAATTTTAATATTATTGTTACACGGATCTAAATATTATATTGTTACATGAAACTATATATATAAAAAAAAAACTTGATTTTAATATCTCAACTATGAAAGTCTGAACCGGAAGCTTCGGGCTGTAACACGCCTCGTTCCAATTTCGAGCTCATTTCCTAAAAGAATTTAAGTTTTTCGTTTACTTCGGCATAAAAATGTAAACATTCGCAAACTTTCTCATTACACTAAAAAAGTTGGATTTTTTTTTTTGTAAACTGGTATCTACTTACAGAAAATTATGACAGCTTTAAGTTCTTGCAGAATCTGGTCGTAATTACTTACTTAGATTTAATAACTACGATAAAATAACTTAAATTGTTACTTTCAGACATTTTTTTATTTTTTAAATTCTTTTTAAGGTGACAAAAATTATTAGAGCTCTTTATTTCTACTCATTTGGCTACATTACATTGGCTCTGGTAATATCGATTTCGACAAACACCTATTTTTATATTATTTATATTAGGTACTAGCTGGCACCCGCGACTTCGCCCGCGAAAAAAAAATAGCTTATCTTGTGTCCCGTACGTCTAAATGTTTATCTACCAAATTTCATGAAAATCAGTTAATTCGTTTAATAGTTATGGAGGAACATACATACATACATACATTTGGTCTTTTACATAGATGCATATAAACTTTTGGTAGCTTCTTTCTCGTTACTATTTCAACTCCCGACGCCCGACGCTAAAGAGGGGTGCCGACGCTAAAGAGGGCATCATTGCTCCCAAACGGATGGACCGATTTTGATGCGGTTTTTTTTCTAAGTTGAAGTGATCGAGATGGGTTCTAGCTTTTGAAGATTAGAAAAATCTGTTGGGCGTTTTAAGGATTGTCGTAACCGTGACGGGTGATTTTTATACTTATAAAAATACTAGTGAATAGGCGTACTTCGAGTGAATAGGCATATTCTGAGTGAGCTCGCTCCATCATAGGCCTTATCTTCGCTATGCGGTTTTTTAATAATAATAAAATCTCTAATTATAATTATAATTTTAATATTAATTAATTACCTATCTAACATATAATGGGAAATCTTGAAACTAATAATACTAAAAATCTGTCCATCTTACCGTTTCAAGAGGTAATCCATTAAATATTCAGTGCAGTAAGATGTGAATATTTCAATAGGGGTGTCGCTTGCCACACCCGTGTCGCTTGACAACCCTAACGTAAGCTTTGACGGAGCTTCTCTCATCTCACGGATTATCCGGTAGAGAACGTAGGTATATACTTCCGAGAAACAAGATAGAATAACAAGAAGAACATACATTAAACACCTACGTAGACTGAAACCTCTCTCGAGACAGATTTAGAAACGTCTTCTATATAAATATAACATTTTTTTTTCTATTATTAGGCAAAGAAAATTACATATTGATCCATATCCATACTTAGTTAGGAAACTACAAAACACAGTTTTTTTTTAAAGGGATAGCAGTCTATGTTTGTGATGGTAATGATAAAATTAATTAAAATTTTCGGTAAAAAAAATAAATTGTTTTTGCCAGTAACTCGGTCATAATTTTTTGTAAGGCAATTTTATTTTAGACTAGCAGCAGCTATTATTGTGAGGAAATTTTTTCGGATATTTATGATTGTTCTAGTTATTATTATCATAGTTATATTCATTATAAATAATAATAATTTCTTATAATATAAATAATATATTAATAATTCTTCAAAAGGCCTTGCCACTCTGCAGCCCTATTCAGCGACAGATTCGGTCTTGCCCCGCTACTTAAAGAGTTTACGACATATTGTTTGTTTATTTTCCTAAATAAAATAAATGAATGAAATATTTCTCTATTTTCCATTCATCCGTATACCTATTTTGCTTCATCTTAATATGTACATCCATATGGTGAGAAAAAGCAAAAATAAAAATGTGCTATGCTTACGTCATTGCTACTACGGCTGTGTGAGAAGTAATGGCTAATGTACATGACAGAATTGACAGATAGCTGGTTATTTTTAGGGCAACATAAATGTAAATATTTATCTCATATATAGGTAAATATGTGTCGTCATTTGATGGTTACTTAGATAGTTTTAGAATGCTACGTTACATAAATTTAATATTTTATATATTGGACTTCAAGTGCATCCTAAATCCATACTAATACTATTAATATTATAAATTCGAAAGTTTGTTTGGATGTATGGATGTATGTATGGATGTTTGTAACTGTTTCACGCAAAAACTACTGAACCGATCACCATGAAATTTTGCATACACGTTGTCTGGGACACCAGAAAGGACATAGGGTACCTACCTTTCATCCAGAACGCGGACGAAGTCGCGAGCACCAGCTAGTATTATAAATATGAAAGTAACTCTGTCTGTTTGTTACCTTTTCACGCCTTAACTACTCAACCGGTTGTCATGAAATTTTACAAAAACATTGTCAGAGATACAAGAAAGAACATAGGGGTACCTTTTATCCAGAAAAAAGTACCTACTGATCCCGAGGATTTATAAAACAAAGTCCTCCGCCGCGTCTGTCTGTCTGTCTGTCTTTTCGCGATAAAATCAAAAACTACTGCACCGATTTTCATGCTGTTTTAACCAATGGATAGAGTGGTTCTCGAGGAAGATTTTAGTATATAATTTACAAAGTTACGCGGGCGTAGTCGCAGACTGTTGCCTGCGAGAAAACCATAAACTATGTAGTTAAAAAATGTGAACCGCCAATACAACAAATAAGCTTATACTATATCTATGTATCTATATCCATAGATATAGTATAAGCTTCTGGCATTTCGCCCATTTGTATGGACCAAGGTCAGGGTTATTTTTCATTAAGCTCTCTACGTCAGAGAAATGTTAGAATTATTTGCCAAAAAAAATATTACTTCGCGTATGTAAATATAAAATACTGTGTTTAAGGAGCCGAGCGATAATATATTGGAGTTGTTATCATACTTTATTTCCCTTACATGGCCGTTCGTTTAATATTTCTAGTCTATTTCTTACTGGAACAAAATAACAAAGAGAAAGTTTTGGAATTTCATATATGTAATATGAAAATTTATGGGAGTAAAATCAAATGTCACATGTCACAGGTTACGCGTTGCGTTAAATATTTTTCAATATATATATTAAGGGGCCGTTACGGAGACGCGCCTCGCGATGTTTAGGTTTTTAGCGCTACTCTCACAACGATCGAGGCTCGCGCATTGCACACGCACACATGTACGTAAGCATAGAGCAAGAGCCCACGACGGCCAGACCTTCGTTATTTTATAAACGCTGAAAGTTTCTCTGTGCATAGTAAATGTGTATAAAATAGTATTGAAGCTCAATTTTTTTATATTTTCTTCGGTATAACTTTAAAAATCACGTCATCCATTGCCGGAGACTTATTACAGTTTCTATTTTGTTACCAAATATAAAAATTGTTGTCAAATGTATTATTAGTGTATAAATAATTGTACTTATAATAATTATATTATTTTAGTTGCACAATACAAAATGAAATTTTGTTTTCCCAATTACAAAAATAATATATTGTACTGAAAAAGTTTGTACAAAAAATCTGACAGCTAGAAAACCTGGGATTTCCTTAGATTAGAACTTATTCCTTGCCTGTTCCTTACGAACCTTTTATTCATCAGTTGCATTCAGTACACCCCCTCTCCCTAAACCCCCCGTCCTTAACTGTCGCTCCCCTCGGACCCCTCCGACCGTAACTTGGAAACGGTGCGACGCAGCCGGGTGATGTTTGGGCTCATCGGAGACGTCTCTCCGAGATAGATAATTTGATAACCCCCTCGGACTCCTCCGATCGTAACTTGGAAACGGCGCGACGCAGCCGGGTCGTGTTTGGGTTCATTGGAGACGTCTCTCCGAGATAGATAATTTGACGACCCCCTCGGACCCCTCCGACCGTAACTTGGAAACGGTGCGACGCAGCCGGGTGATGTTTGGGCTCATCGGAGACGTCTCTCCGAGATAGATAATTTGATAACCCCCTCGGACTCCTCCGATCGTAACTTGGAAACGGCGCGACGCAGCCGGGTCGTGTTTGGGTTCATTGGAGACGTCTCTCCGAGATAGATAATTTGACGACCCCCTCGGACCCCTCCGACCGTAACTTGGAAACGGTGCGACGCAGCCGGGTGATGTTTGGGCTCATCGGAGACGTCTCTCCGAGATAGATAATTTGTCGACCCCCTCGGACCCCTCCGACCGACTACGAGCGTAATTTCAATATAATAGCCTTCATAGTAATTTGTATGAAGATTTTGAGCGAAAAAATTGGGCAACTTTCTGATTTTTTTACATAAAATAAGAATATATTAATTAAGAAATAAATATTCCAGCAACTTTTTTATAGTTTTAACTTTATTATTTGATAAAATTCATTTAATTTATCTTCATACTTACGGCTCAATTGTAACAACACGGGAATGCGATTTACACGTTTTTAGTGATTTTCTGATTTTTTTTTACACTTATCCATAAGCATTATCTAAAATTCAAATGTTTCAGCATCAAGTAACATTCATTGGCTAGCTGTGTGATTTTTTTCAAGGTTGTGAAGCATCGTTTTATATATAATTCTCTTACATTCCCGACCCTCGATTGGCGAAAGAGACCCTTAATATAATATAATATAATATAATATAATATAATATAATATAATATAATATAATATAATATAATATAATATAATATAATATAATATAATATAATATAATATAATATAATATAATATAATATAATATAATATAATATAATATAATATAATATATTATATTAATATGTTTTAATTATATTTATTAAATTATTTATTTAACGTTCGTAAGGAGTAAACTCCAGTCGTACGTCGGAGGTGACACACACACACACACACACACATTTTTATTAAGTTATTAGTGCAGAGAAGTTAGAGGTTAGGAGAGCTGGTAGGGCGAGGTCTTATTTTAATGAAAAATGTAAGATTATAAATCGATTTTCATTTATGTCTTACCTAAGCCTCTTAATAAGCAATATCTACTAAATAAGCGCTTATCTTATTTTTATTTTTTTTACTTTTTTATGTTAAAGTCGACATACAGGCTGACTGTCCACTTCATGTTGGTGGCTACCTATAAGCAACGCCATAGGTGCTGCTAGTGCGCTGACGACCATTGAAGGATCCTTATCCTTATTCTTATCCTTATCCTTATCCTTATAAGAATTCATTGAAGGATACGGAAGAAATGGGGTAATGGGCTCTGGCATCTTTTACCTACTCACTCACAAAAGCGCAAATTTCTGTTACTCACGGTAGTGTTAGATAACTGCCGCCAGACAGGTGGCACTTGGGTGGCGATTGAGAATCGGAAATATTCAAAGGCTGTATCGGCTTAAATCTCATTAAAGGCCGCATTAAAACAGTACCTAGCCCAAGAAAATCTCATTAAGGGGATAGAACAATGCGTATAACCGTATCGTTTCTGGGACTAACAAGGTAACTGAATCCGCTTGTTCTAAGGCAATATTTCAGAATTGTACTGTACTGAAACTTTTCATTGATTTCCCATAATTAGTACAAATATTTCAATATGATGATGACGACACGTTTGGTCTAGTGGCTAACCCTAGCTGTTAACCAAGCGGTCGCTGGTTCGAATCCCGCTAAGGGCAAATATTTATGTGTTAACATTTACCTTTGTACCTGAGTCATGGATGTTTTGTATTTATAATATAAATATATGTATTTACAAAAAAAAAGTAATGTATGTAGTATATCAACTGTCTGGTATCCATAATACAAGCATTAAGGGCCGGTTCCTATATATCCCAACAACGAATCGTTTTTGCCTACAAACGGTATTATAGCCACGAGTCGTAAGGGTGACTCGTTCCTATATTCATCTACTTGTAGAAAACTTATGGAACGCTTTGTTACAATCCGTTATCGGAAAATGAAAACGAGTAGTTACTTGTAAACAGTGACGAATGGTAGATTATAGGAACCCGCTGTAAGTTGCTTACTTTGGAACTAGATTGTGCTGTGTGGAATGTGTGAATATTATTATTATTATAATAGCAAAGACTGCGAGGTGTGGCCAGGGTTATTTTATTAGAGATAGGTTTGCTCTTGGCCAAAATCCAGCTGTGAAGCGAAGATGAGGCCTATGATGAAGCGAGCTCACCCAGAAGATGCCTATTCACTCGAACTTTGAAAAAATTTGGGTTATATGAGCTCGGAAATACAGACGCCGGCAGGGAGTTCCAAACCCTGGCAGTGCGCATTATAAAAGGAAGTTTTAAAGCTAAATATGTTTTAATAATGTTTTATATTCTAAATTTATTGTGTTATTTACTTTTCTTATTATTATTAATTAGTATATTAGTAGTTTATAATTTTCTATTATTTCAATTTTAATTATTATAACTAATATTATTATTTTTTATTTTTTGATATTTATTTTACTTAAATATATATAAGAAAATACTGATGCCTACTGATGCCTAATACGCCTACTGATGTTATTTCCAATTTGTCACATAATAGAGACTAAATTTGGATGTAACTTTGGCAATAAATACTTATCGATTGTATGAAAAACCTTCAGAAAGGCCTTACGCAATACTAGCCCATAAATCCAGGCAGGACAAGTTCGTGGCCTTGACACTTGGCAGATCGCCAATGAGACTTGTTTCATTTTCCAATTGGGGAGTGGTTTGTGTATTTTTATAGTATCCTTTTGTGTCTTAAGACTTAGTAGATATGTCTCTAATAAAGGGCGAATCTTATATCAAATTATGTTCGCATAGCAAACACATTAAGAAATGTTAGATTAGTTAGATAATTTTTCCACGTAATTTATATAAATACTCGTACTACGGTACCACAGCTCTACCATGAGTTTACAATGACCGCACTTGCCCGCGACTTCGTCCGCGTTGAAAAAGCAATATATCGCCTGAATTCGTTATTGCTATTATACTTAGCCAGGAGTTAGTTTCCTTAATTTTAGATAATCCCTCGGGAGCAGTACTTTTTTCCCAGACAAACGTGTATGCAAAATTTCATGGTGATCGGTTCAGTAGTTTTTGGGTGAAAGAGTTACATACATCCATACAAACTTACATATTTATAATATTAGTACGGATGAAAAATTGTCAATTGTCAATGTCAATTTGTCAAGTTTTCAGAGAGAATATTTGTATGTATTGAATATAAACTCAAAAACTACTGGATCGATTTAAAAAATTCTTCTACCTATAGAAAGCTAACATAGACTATATTTTATAAAGCGGACGAAGTCGCGTGCAACAGCTATTAACGCATTTCGCCACGCTCTCGCTAGCTAGTGCGGTCATTATAATTTACACTTTAAAAAGCATAGAGGATGTAAAGGCATTGATTACTAATAATGCATAATTTGCCTGCCTATAATTTGTAAGATGTAACCTGCATAACCTTCCATCCTTTATATCTTAAAATAATTGTAGATAGTTTAATAAGCGAAGTATTCGAGTTGTCGGACTGTTTAAATGTAAATGATTTTCTGAGTAATACTTATTCCAAATTTGCATGTCAACCTATTGTGTATACATTTCAATATAAGATCTATAGTATAAAAATTTTTTTTTAAAAATTCTGTTCTGGAACAATGTATATTAACTGCGAAAAATTGTACCTATAGATGTAATAATTCGTACTGAGGCCAATATCTCTGACAATATCAGCTGTATGTTTAATTTAAATATTTATCAAATGTTTGCGGCCCTAAGAAAAACAAAAGAGGACAGTGGTATAATTATTTATGTACACAACAAACATGTAACTAATATTTTGTTAACTATACTACACATTCGAACTACAATATAAATATTTGTGCTGTATACCGCCCCCCGAATAATTGTAAAAACCTAGTTGTTGATGAACTCCTAACGACACTTACTAACGCATATTCGAAAGATTCTGATTTTTATTTAGATATTAGGAGATACAAAATTATAAATCTTAAAGCAATATAATATTATGTATCTGTAAATTGAACATGGTGTACGGAGAAACTCTAATGAGTTTATGTTTACACCAATGTTAATCAAACTGTAACATGTAATATATTAATAAATAAATTAATAAATTAATTAAAAAAAATATACACATGGTATTTGCATATTTTAACGTATGCTATTTGCAAAAATAAAATTTTAATATGCGATATGTAAAACGAGTGAGATTGAACGTAAAAATTAATAAATACTCGTACACACGAAATGAAAAGAGCAGAGCTATTCAATCCTCCGTTTTAATGGTTCCGCGGTAAATAATATATTTCAATGGGATGTTTTTTTGTAAATACTGTATGTGCCTAAGGTAAGTATTTATTTATAAAAAACTGTTGTCAATATTATTATTACTAGCTGTGGCACGCGACTTCATCCGCACTGAATCGGTTCAGTAGTTTCGGAGCCTATATTCAATGCAAACCAACAAACAAATCTTTCATCTTTATAATATTAGTAAAAGTAAAAACTAACAATGAGAAAATTTAATGATGAGAAATTTAATGTAATATCATCATCACAATGGTCTCAGTCTTAGCTCCACTTTTGGGTACGCCAAAGTTCTGACAGGAAGCATATAAGGGAGACCGCACACACGCAATAATATTGTCAATAAAGTGCGTATTGACAATAATATTGAGTGTGTGCGGCCCGTATTTCGGTATTGATCAATATTATTGTGGATTTTCTGAAATCTCTTCAATATCGGGGGGAGGCAGGGATATTGTCAATAATATTGTCGTTTGCGGGCGCGCGGCAATATTTTAGTTGAGACAAAGATTTCATAGCAGGCGGACGTTCGGTTTGTGTTTCTGCTCAATATGGACGACGAAAGTGAAAATAGTTTTGAGAATATTACTCTCACGGAAAAACAATTTTTGTCGGAATTTATTAGAACATGGGAAACTTATCCAGAACTATGGAATAAATCCATCGAAGCATATCGCGATAAAATAAAGAAGAATAAAGCGCTCGATATTTATAAAAAAATTAAACCCAACAGCACAAGAGATGATGTGAAGAAAAAGTTGAATT
This sequence comes from Synanthedon tipuliformis, assembly GCA_947623395.1. Taxonomy (NCBI): domain Eukaryota; kingdom Metazoa; phylum Arthropoda; class Insecta; order Lepidoptera; family Sesiidae; genus Synanthedon; species Synanthedon tipuliformis. The sequence continues at coordinate 900,818 of OX392429.1, read as the reverse complement.
CCCTGCGAACTAACTTTCGTAAAGAATTGAAGAAGATCCACCAATCTAAATCATCAGGAAAGGGAACTGATGATGTTTACGTCCCGTCTTCCTGGACGTATTATGAATTGCTATTTTTAACAAATAACGAACAACCAGTAAAGAAAACTACAGAGGTTTATATTATATATTTTATTAAGTTTATTAATCTTATTAATTACTCTATTTTATTATTAATAAAAAACTAGGTGGTAAGTACGAGTACAAAATGTCAAAGATTAGGCATTTAAACTACAAAGGTACTGACAATAGTTATCCCTTATTATTTTGAGAATTTAAAATTAATACAATAAGTAATGCAATTTTTCTTTTTTTTTTCATTGTATAAAACGTGTACACACGAATCAAGCTACTAAGCGACTGAGTCAGATTTTACCACGAAAAATTGACAATAATATTGATTAGTGTGCGGGGCCAAATATTGATCAATATTATTGTCAATATTGTATTGACAATATTATTGCGTGTGTGCGGTCTCGGTAAGGCCTCCCCGCGCTGAATAGCTGGGCACCGAAGTCGTGTCATAACATACCGTGGCCCATCAACGGCCGCGCTAAAAAGTACAGATGGCAAAAACGGCTATTTTGCAATAACGAATAATGCTATTGTGTTTTTTTAATAACTGTTATTGAAAACTGTTGTCTGTTATCCTGTTATTGCTGTTTTGATAATGGATAGTGATTACAATATTAGGATTTTTGCTTATTGTTTTGTTAACATAATAGGTATTTTAACGTTCACGAGTTATTAAAATTATACAAAACTAGCTGGTGCCCGCGACTTCGTCCGCGTTGAAAAGGCAATATATCGCCTGACATCTTATTGCTATTATACTTAGCCAGGAGTTAGTTTCCTTAATTTCAGATAATCCCTCGACAGCAGTACTTTTTTTCTGGATGAAAGGTACCCTATGTCCTTTCTGGTGTCCCAGAGAACGTGTATGCAAAATTAGATGGTGATCGGTTCAGTAAGTAGTTTTTGCGTGAAAGAGTTACAAACATCCATACAAACTTTCGCATTTATAATATTAGTACGGATAATAGTTACAAAAAAATATACACTATATACAAATTTTATATACAATATAATACACTAAAAACGCTAATACTAGAAAGTTTCTAGTAGAAATTCGTTGGGTTTTAGCCGGTGCGCACAAAGTTAACTTGTGCGCTTATAATATACTCGTGGGATATTCTAAGGGTGTTTTTCATCAGAACCGCCAGTACCCTAACAAAGCGAAATCAGTGAGGCATGCCAATTCCAATCAACAGGAACTTTATTAACCCATTCGATGCAGGTGGATAGCGGGTCGATGACATACTGCCTCTGGAAAGTTTGCACGTAAAGTCACTTTTCACGAAGCCGGAGTGGGTTAACAATGTTACAAAGTATGAACATAGCGGAGTAATATATGGAATGGACTGCAGAAAAAACTACGAAGTAAAGACATCGAAATAAAGTAAAGATAATTATCGTTGTCTGTTTGTACAAATAAATATTTTATTGTTATACTAGCTGACACCGCAAACGTTGTTTTGCCAAAAAATAAAAAATAAAAAAATTGTTAGGGGTATGAAAAATAGATGTTGGCCGATTCTCAGACCTACCCGATAAGCAAACAAAATTTCATCAAAATCGGTCCAGCCGTTTCGGAGAAGTTTGGCAACAAACACTGCGACACGAGAATTTTATATATCATCACTACATAGTATAAAACAAAGTCGCTTTTTCTGTCCCTATGTCCCTTTGTATGCTTAGATCTTTAAAACTACGCAACGGATTTTAATGCGGTTTTCACTAATGGGTAGAGTGGTTCTCGAGGAAGGTTTAAATACATAATTTACTAAGTTACGCGGGCGAAGTCGCGGGCAGCAGCTTTAATTTTATTAACACGTAATTTTATAACATGTAGTGCCATCAGTTAACTTTTAGATGAATTAGAGTACTACATTGCTTCAAACAGAATTCCCTAGATGGCGTTGTAAATTTTGCATACACGTTGTCTGGGACTCCAAAAAGGACATAGGGTACCTTTCATCCAGAACGCGGACGAACTCGCGGGCACCAGCTAGTTAGATTATAAATATAATATAACAAATACCTTCCACACTTTTTACACAGCAGCATCTAGTTCCAGAGTAAACAACTAATGCTTAATAATATGGATACCAGACAGTTGATATACTACATAGATTACTTTTTTTAAATACATACATATTATAAATACAAAACATCCATGACTCAGGTACAAAGATAAAATGTTAACACATAAACATTTGCCCCTAGCGGGATTCGAACCCGCGACCGTTTGGTTACTAGCCACTAGACTAAACGTGTCGTTAAATTATTTTTTATTTTTTCAAGTTTACTCCTTAAGGTGACACTCGTCAGCTTTCCTCCATGCAGACGGAGTCGCGGGCGCCAGCTAGTTATATAATAAAATGTGACGACTCCAAGGGAATTAAACTTAGCAGTAACGAATCAAAAGAATTCTTTTTCGAGTATCACATTAATCTCATTTAATTCTTGGGAAAACACAAGTAAAAAAAAAACTCAGCCACTTATATCCCAATCCTTTATAACTCATTTGATAAAACTCGAAAGAAGTTACGACGAAAATCACAATCTTAGGCGTAAAAGACCTTTTTTCCTTCAACTTTCGCTAAAGTTAGTCTAACAAAAACTTATTTGTGACCCAAATAGGGCTTCGTGTTTACGAAAACCGCAAAACAATTTGAACCTAATGTCGTTTCAATTTGATTTAAATTTGATTGTAGGCCGGCGGTAGTTGAAATGTTTCAGACGCGGTCGTTCTGTTGTAGACGCTTTGAAACTATCTAGCTGTCGCCTGCGAAAGTGTAGTAAACGCGAAAACTTTCAATATAATGTATGCTCTAACTAATTTTATATTAGACTTGCTGTTGCACGCGACTTCGCCTGCGTAACTAATTTTTTTTTTATATTCATATTAAGCGTACGAGACAATTAACTTTGTCGCTAGTAGATAAACATAATGTAAAAATCATATGAAAAATTTTATTAGGAAAATTAAATTATTTTATTCATTATTAAATTTTACTACTTACTTTTTGGGACACAGTCAGAAATAAAATCACATAGTAAAAAAGACAAAAAAAAGTAACACATAATTATTCTAAAAGCGTGTCCATAGATACATAATACCAACATACAAGAGAGTTAGAACAGAAGCTAAACATCAAGACAAAAAAAAAGACCAAAAAATATGTATTACAACAAAAATTAAAAATTAAGACAGATATTTAAGAAGCAAAAAAATCTATTAATCAATATAATAGAAAAACAACAATTAAATAAAAAAAATTCAGACAGGTTATTTTAACTTCTCAGTTAAATTCTTCGTTAATTGTAACAATATTGCTCGGTTTGTTTCAAAATACATAATTTTAATTTGGCATTTAATTAATAGTCTGTTCTTGAGCTTACGAATATTGGAGTATTTTCAAAAGGCCCCTTTAAATTATTAAGGCTTCACACGAATCATTAAATCAAAATTATGCGAGTTCATAACAAAAGTGTTCCGCCCGTACGCACAAGGCAGTAGGCTCTCGCGCCAAATTGAAATAAGCGCTATTATTGTAACAGGTCGCGACAATTTTCGTCGCAAACGGTCGCAGATGTCGTCAATATATAATAATACAAAACGAGCGAGCGGAACAACCGACACGAGTTTACGTGTGGTACAATTCACAAAACTATAGCGTTTTTCTATCTTTGTACATGTTGCACTAAACAATAGCGGCTTTTAAATAAAAATACCCGTGAAAGTTTGCGACATATACTGTTAATACTTGTATACTGTGAGCAGTATTTTATTACATTGCAAAGAATAAAATATCTGCGACTTTTAAAAAAAATATGTCTAACCGTTTGCGACATAATATACTAACTGTTCATACTGGTATACTGAAGTAGTGTAGTGTTTCATTACATTGAACTGCGGTGCTGTTTTGAAGTCGACAGCCCGTCTGCAGCTTCATAGTAACTACCCCCTCACAGAAGACAAAATAACAGCATGTGTGCTGTTTGGTTTCTAAACCCTTCTTCCTGATCTTACTGTGGTCAGGAGCTTATTTGCAGCTGTGACTTGCTTGTGTTACAGACGACAGTATTCACCTATCATCAAGTGGGCAGTAAACTTGTCTGACGGCTTTTACATAAAAAAAATAACAAATTAAAATTCTTCCACATACATAATATCTAATATTAATATCCAATAAGAATCTCTGCAAATACCCGCTACCCTACAATGCCCGCTACGAATGCGCGCTAAATAAAAGTACCCGCTATTGGTATGATACTTGCACCAAACATCAAATCAAGCCTTTTGAGCGCTAGGTCGAAAACATTTTAAGGGCGACAAAATCGATTGTACTCTTGTTTCTAAACTGGCAACCCCAGCCAGTTTACTTGAACACGTGACATACGTGTGAAAAATATCCAATGCTACTTCATGTGGACAAAGAAATAAAAGACTTATTATAAAGTCATAAAATTAAAATATAAATTATTTGTCATCCCGTGGTATATAGGTGATTGGGTCCGACAGTAAAAACCGTAAAAAGTCCGTAAAAATTTTTTTTGTTTTTAGTATTCTAGCATTTAAGAAACTTGCCCCATATCTCATACGCTCGAGACATCCTTTATTATAATAACAGGTAAGTATACTTCTTCAAGGCCAGCAATTTCTTGTTCAACAGGCTATATGCATTAAATATTAATTTATGGGTTAGCTTACAAAATTAATTGAGACATTCTAATTAAGAAATGAGGTTCTCATTTTGTAAGCAGCACTTTTATCAAGCGTGCACCAACTATTTGTATGTTTTTTCCGGTGAAAAACGCAACCGGAAATGGTTACAACGGCCGTTTCCGGCGGCGACAGGAAGCTCGCGTGTCCACGATAATAGCTGGTTCCGGTTTGAAGCAAATCATTAATGGACGGATTGTTTTATTATTTGTATACTTATTTGTGCTATCGTACTAAATATATACAGTTTAATAAACCTGTATTCTCGATTGGGGCCGTTCAAGTATTACGTAACAACGAAAAACGTTACGGTGTCTAAACGGTGTAACACAATGGTGTCAAAAAATTTCAAAAATTGCGTTACGTCCCTTGGTCGTCCTCCCCTTGGTCGAAATTCAAAATAATTTTTTCGATGGTGGAGGCGAAAAAACGCCCGTTTCACCTATCCCTGTGGTGATACTGGTAGGAAATAAGTGGATAAAAATTCTACTTGTCCCTACCAGTGGGGATACTTATTAGGGATAAGTGGAAAGGGCGATTATTCACATTCAAAACAAAAAAATAAATAAAAAAACTGTTCAAAATTTAATAACGATGTTTTTTCTATAATATTATAATTTTGTAAAACGGTAACTAAGTGTGCTTATTTTTTTGTGTGTAGGAGGTAATATTCAAAATTTAGTCAGCCACTGGCATTTTATTATGCTCAAAATTTAATAAAACATTCGGCACGTACACATCACAGACAGTTTGCAGTGTGACTGGCTCGACTACGCCGAATTCGACGTACTATTTTTTGCCGCATTTTACAAGTACAACGGCGGTATCTAGTCGAGTGCAACGAGACCAATCATTCATCTATGACTGCGTTATTAAAAAAATAAACCTCGTTTGCACTAATTATTTTGTGCGAATAAATAAGCAAACACTTTTTTTATTAATATCCAATTTCGCGTGAATGGTGAAAACACTAGAGGTACGCTGGAGGTACGCAATTAGTGTCGCGATATTTCTATGTTAACTTGTTGGTCTTACAGAGACGCGCGGAAGGCGGAATGAGGTCAAAACCTCACATAAGAATCTGCATTCTCCCATAACGACCGACATAGACTAACAAAACTATCACTCAGAAGCGACATAATGGCTGTGATCCAATAAATGCCTATTATCAGGTTGGTGTACGCTCGTGATGCGAACTAATTATTGTATTTAAATTAAAAATAAATAAATATGAATCTAAAAATAAATATGAGAAAAAATAATACCTATTTTACAAGTATTTGTATACATGACCGAGATTTTTAAAGCCCTTGCTTTGCTTTAAATCAAAGAAACTTTGCTCTTATAGATAAGTTGTTTATGCTTTAATAATAAATATTTCAAAATAAATAATAAGACAAATTTTAGATACATTTGGATTGCATTGTTGTAATTTTCGTACACATCTCAAAAATTTTTGAAAATATTTTTCCAATATTTCTCTTCTTAAGAAACTTTCTCGAACTTACACCATATTTGAAAAAAAAAAAGAAAATTGTTTGAATTTTGCGCATAGCAATACATTTAGCGATTATTTTTATTTATATAGATTACTACTTGAGATAAAGTTCTTGTTAAGCAACCAAGTTAAGCTACAAATAAGTTAACAGCACAATAATAATAAATCAACAAAGTCGATACAACATTATTAATAATACAATAACAATAAAAGACAAATAAGAAATATTTTTTGATTTACGTGTACGAATCTGTGTAGGTATGAATTATGCGAACAAAATGTCTTCCAGTCAAATAATACAACACACTGGCGTAAATGGGGCAATAAATTTTATTTCTCGTGACATTCAAATTATATAACAACAAATTGTTTTTTTGGACGGGTGTATTAAATAAGCGACCCTATGGGTAAATTTAAAAAACCTACTTTTGAGTATCTTTCTCAGATTTTCCAGTGAATTGTCACAATAAAGTGATAATTCGCGTGATAATTATCACTATCGTCATAATTCAGAATTATCATTTTCGGTCTATCACTTTATCGTACCCACTTTTGAGTATCTTTCTCACTTTCCCTTGAATTATCACAATTTAAGTGATAATTATCACTTTCGTGATAATTCTGAATCTGAAGGTGGTCTATCACTTTATCGCGTACCCACTTTTGAGTATCTTTCTCAGACTTTCCCGTGAATTGTCACAATGAAGTGATAATTATCACTTTCGTGATAATTCTGAATCTGAAGGTGGTCTATCACTTTATCGCGTACCCACTTTTGAGTATCTTTCTCAGACTTTCCCGTGAATTGTCACAATGAAGTGATAATTATCACTATTGTGATAATTCTGAATCTGAAGGTCTATCACTTTATCGCGTACCATACACACTTTTGAGTATCTTTCTCAGACTTTCCCGTGAATTGTCACAATGAAGTGATAATTATCACTATTGTGATAATTCTGAATCTGAAGGTCTATCACTTTATCGCGTACCATACACACTTTTGAGTATCTTTCTCAGACTTTCCCGTGAATTGTCACAATGAAGTGATAATTATCACTATTGTGATAATTCTGAATCTGAAGGTCTATCACTTTATCGCGTACCATACACACTTTTGAGTATCTTTCTCAGACTTTCCCGTGAATTGTCACAATGAAGTGATAATTATCACTATTGTGATAATTCTGAATCTGAAGGTCTATCACTTTATCGCGTACTTTTTGCACTTTACCCAGTCTAAATACGAGAATTACTTATAGATTTTTTTTTCACACATACCACACAGCACAGCTTGTATTATGAATACCAGACAGTTGATATACTACATATATTACTTTTTTTTGTAAATCATTGTCTAACCAGGGCCCCTAGTCAAATTAACAATATAAAATGATAACGAAACGATAACGAATTGCGAAAACAATAAAATTAAATATATGGGACTGACATTATGCCGTCGCTAAGTCACGTGATACATCCCATACATTTTATTCTTTCGAATCGTTTTTTTGAAATGTTAAGGACTAAGGCCCCTGAGCTTACTTATTCTTTGCGAATCTCTCACCCGTTTCGAGGGTTAATATTGCAAATCGATAGCCCTTATCAGGAGGATGATGGTATTATTAAATTACCTAACCGGCAAGGAAATAGGGCACCTTTTTGGCGCCTTCTCTATTTTAATTCAGTTTAAGGTTCGACGGGTAAAGGTTTCCAGTTTGCGTATACACTATTTGGAAAGTTATCACTTTCTAAACTTGATTGATAAATAACATAGTGTATCTATACTAGTCTATACTAATATAATATTATAAAGAGAAAGATTTTTCATTTTTGTTTTTAATGAAGAATACAAAAAGAGAAAATGTTTTTCTGCTTCTAAATATTTTCCAATCTCCATTATTTTTTATTGACACAAGATTGAAAGACTTATTTTTTGAAAGTTGTTTTTTTTTTTTTTTTTTTTTCAATATTTGCAAAAGTTTTAAACTTATAGGCACCTAAAATAGCTTAATTATTGTGATTAAGACTTTGTGGAGTTAAACAGTTTGTTTTATAAAAAAAAAGTTTTTTTTTTTAAAAGCGAAATCTAGAATATATTATGCTGAAACGATCGTCATAAAAATCAAAGTGATTTGTTAAGATTTAGTTAGTGGAAACAGCTTTCTCCCGAAATGGAAATTTCATCAAAAAAGTACCTATTGTCAGTCACTAGCTGCAACGCTCTGTATCGCACTATGCCCTAGTGCAAGAGCGCACGAGCGATAACATGTGTTTTCCTAAATCGCAAAGCTATACTTTCCTCTTATCTTAACAAAAAAAATCTAAAGATGCGTGTCAGAAGGAGACGTCGGTGTGAGAAGGAATGGAAGAAAAAATAATAACTTTTCCCACGTCATTTAATACGAAGCACCGGCTGCCCTGGCGCTCCGCGAAAATACATTAAACGGGACCGCATCTCACACCGAACCAACATGATTATACATTTATTGGCCCAATCATTATAAACATGATACAGACTATACCGTATCTTAACTGGCAGAATAGATATCAAAATGACATTTAAGCTAAATATTTTAAACACAGATTTTAAAACTGGCTCAAAAGATATATTGTCCAAAATATAACCAAATGAGGATTAGGAAGTCTTTATTAATTTTAATATGTAACTTATATTTTTTTTAACTTTTTTACAGATATATTTAAGGTAAATAGCTAATTACATCATCTATGTAAGTATGTGTATTATATTTACGAAACGGAAAAGCGAAAATACTTCGGACCATTCGTGGATTCGAGTAATAAAATTTTTTCCAAGTTTTTCATGGGAATATTTATTTATTATATAATAGGAGAAATAAATAGAACCACACACACACACACACACACACACACACACACAAACGCACACACGCACGCACACACACAAATTACTCATACCCTACCTCAGATCCCTCCCCCGTGGCTTAGAATTAACAATTTAACAATTAACAATATAATTATAAAGTCTTTTAAGTCCTACACAATGAAACCTTATAATTAATTGGCAATGTAGGTAGTAATACTATTTCTATTGTATGTTATTTTGTTTTGCTGTAGGGTCGGTCTATGTTCAAAATAAAATAAATAAATAAATAATTGCAATAAATGTTACGGTGTAACAGGGGGACACATTAAAATGTAAAATCCTCGGGAAGCTCGGAAGAGATTTAATTTCCTAAAGGCCGATCCCATCGTTTTTGCAGACGGTACTTGTTAAACTGAGCCGGGGGACACAGTTCGGTTTTAAGGTACGGCTTTAATTTTGTTATCCTTTCATACAGGCGGGCTATTTTTTCATCGTTACCTTTCCATCCCTTCATGCTTCTGGGAGATTATTTTGTCAACCTTACCTGAAACAAAATAAGAATTTAATAGATACATCTCGTTTGGAACAACATTTATTTTGAAACAAGTACACATTTATATGAGTATACATACATATTTAATTTTAATATACTACTGGTAATATTATAGAGTAGTAAAGCCAAAATTATGTACAAAATGTACTTTATGTTTAATAATTAGCATATTTTTAATAACATGTTTTATAAGAAATAATTTAAGAATGTAAGTATTGCTATTTTGACAATTAAAATTTATATAATGACATAAGCTTAATCTAATTTTTGATAATTGTCAAAAATTTTTAGTCACCATAAAATTTAATTTGGGCAGTTAATTTTCTTATGAATTTATCATAGCCAATCTTCATTCATTCGAATTATAAAAACAAAAAAAAAATCATAAAATATTTTTAAAGCTTTTTTAAAAAAAATTAAGACACATTTAGACAAAGCCAAGAAAAATTTACTCAAATAATTTATTTCCTGTGTAATGCTTAATAATTTTTCTTATTTATATTAATATTATAAGAAGAGAAGTTTTGTATGTTTGTAATGAATAATCTCAAAAATTACTGGACCTATCTAGAAAATTCTTTCACCTATAGAAATTAAGCTACATTAGTTGCGCAGACGAAGTCGCATACAACAGCTTCGTCCCATAACTTAAAAAAAAAACCAAATAATTCAAAAACCTGGCCTCATTTGTTTATTTATTTTTTTGTGAAAAGTTCTTAATCAAATAGGTTAGCTTTCATTTAAACACACTAAAGATTCTTATTAACTAAAATTATGCGTTCCGGCACAGATTAAATAACAGTTACTATGTTCCGGGCATCAATTCTACTAATTCCGGGATTCAACTAAGTTTATTGGTCAAAATGTTTCAGTGACAAAATGACTATAGTACACATTGTACTATTGTGTTTATGCTACGAATAAAGAGTATTATTTATTTGTAGTGTTTATGTTATATAATATACTAGCTGGTGCTCGCGACTTCGTCCACGTGGAATAGTTATTTTGGGAATCATTTGGGTATCTCGAACGGTTTTCGCAGCGCACGCAACGGAAGCCCTCAAAGATGAATAATTTTTCAATTCGAACCAGTAGTTCCTGAGATTAGCGCGTTCAAACAAACAAACAAACAAACTCTTCAGCTTTATAATATTAGTATAGATGGGAAGCTGCCATACCTCTTGTGTTGACATATCTATCTCGCATTGTCAAGCACCCGATTATCAACTACTAAAAGAGTAAGAAAGATAATAAATCAACGTCTAACATACTTTTTCCTTTCCGTTTCATTGACTGATTTAGTACTCCGCACAAATTCCATTGCAAATTGGATCCAAAGTCACGTGGAATCCCAATTCTTACCTGAAAGAAACCAATATAAAATTACTCGCAACGGGGCCTTAAATCACTGGCCGCCCTCCAAGGCACGTTGCTTCACCACAAATTAATGTACGTTGCGTTACTTTGAATTCATTTTATTCTTTGAAAACTTTATTTGGGAAATACTTTAACAATACTACTTTAACAGACTACAAGGCGGTAATGACCTGTTACTGTGACATTTTATTTTTAACTAGCGGGTCGCCATTTTTTTTTGACGAGGTGAAATCCGCTTACAGATTCCTTATCGCTGGCTAAGCGATAGGGATATGTGGGGGTCGCCCAGCACCTGATGTTAGTGGCACTGGGAATACCCACTAAAACTCCCCGGTGCCTCCTTGCCCTGTGAGCGGGGTGAACCGGGCTCTGCCGAGGCAACTAACTCCGATCCACCCCCAGGGCAGCCTAGCCATTACTGGTTAGGCTATCGCCAAAGTAAGGTATTGCCCGGAGACACCCAGGCAATACCCACGCGAAGGGAGGGACCTTGTGTAGGCACACACAGCTAGCCAACCATGAACTAGCGGGCCGCCATGGCAAAGAAAAACTTTCCTCAGTTAACGCTATTTCCATAAGTTAAAACCGATATAAAATCCGTTGCGTAGTTTAAAAGATATAAGCATACATACAGAAGGAAAGACGCTGAGAAAATGGGCTCGACCTACCTAAGGCTAAGTTCACATGACCGCGCGGTACCGTGCGTCGACGAGCTGTGGAAGCTCATCGTCGCACGGCGATCACATAACGCGCTTATCGCGTTATCTACACGCGCAGTCTGGCGTCAACATTTCTTTGATCCATGCGTCTGTCCTTCTCAACCGCGCGGATCAACTGAACAAGTCGATACATGTTTGTAGAACTTGTACTGCGCGTCGCCGCACGCTGACGGTCGGATGACACTGTACCGCGCGGTCATGTGAACTTAGCCTTACTCGCTCGCCGAAATAACAGCATACGTTCTTTTATTTCACTTTGGTCTTGTTTAAAAAGGGTGGCTACTGTCGCCAGACGGGCTACCCAAATAACTGCAAAATTCTGTGTGCCCTGCCATTACTTTCCAAATCCAGACCAGAGCCAACTTTGAAAAGTTCATTTCCAAAGTTGACCATGTCTGGAATCGAACCCTTGAACCCTAGAACAAAGCGTTAAGGCATCCCAACCACTCATCCGCCAGGCTCGTTAAAATTTCTATAAGACTTTCTATTTTTCTAGCAGACACATCACAAAAATGGTAGCTGTCATAAAATGCTTCAGAGGGCGGATCTTTTATGAATAATTTCAATGGTTTTACGAGCAAAGCTCTTATTTGTATGGCTGGACACGTGACTATTATTTTAATGTTCGGATTATATTGGGGCGACATCACTGAAAGCGCGTGTGTGATTATGGACATCATTAAAAAATCATTTTGTTTCAGTAATATTGCTGAAACTGGAATAATGAAAGTAACCTTTAAAGTGTAAACACACGCCAATCCTAAAAATTTGCATTTAAAAAAAATATGTTACAAGAAACTGTCAATGCATTTGGTTTAAAAAAAATATATGTTATACTTAAACATGTAAAGTACAAAATTTATTGTTTATAATTTTCATCAAAGTAGTAGAAACCCCACAATAAAAGTTAGAACATAAGAAGAATTTGACTTATATTGAAATTTGTTACGAAAACGGTTTATTGCGCGCAAATGATTCCTACACCGAATAATAAGTAAATGTCATTAAAAAAAAAATGTATTGTTTTTTTTAATTTTTTTTAATGTTGTTTTAATGAAAAGTACAAAAAACCACATTTGTCAGGCCTGTTGAATTGTTTCCGCCGCCTCGGAACTCTAAATACTCGGCTAGTAAGATCTGGAACAACATACCGCCACCTATTCGCAGTCTTCACAGTTTGCACGGGTTCAAAACCAAATTGAAACTTTTTCTCAAAGAACGGCAGAAACAACAAGAAAATTTGAGAACAGAAGTATCAATTATCTAATTTTATCTATCATAGTTCGCATATCGTTAGTAGTATTACATACTTACACTTATTGTTACATTGTATATGAAAATTAATATATTTAAAATTGTATTTACTGGTTGCTCATTTGTTCTTATTTGTTTTTATTTGTTTATTTTATTGTAGATTGCCATTATTTATTATTTAACTAGCTGGTGCCCGCGACTTCGTCCGCGTTCTGGATGAAAGGTACCCTATGTCCTTTTTGGAGTCCCAGACAACGTGTATGCAAAATTTACAACGCCATCTAGGGAATTCTGTTTGAAGCAATGTAGTACTCTAATTCATCTAAAAGTTAACAGATGGCACTACATGTTAGTTATAGTTTATAAAATTACGTGTTAATAAAATTAAAGCTGCTGCCCGCGACTTCGCCCGCGTAACTTAGTAAATTATGTACTTAAACCTTCCTCGAGAACCACTCTACCCATTAGTGAAAACCGCATTAAAATCCGTTGCGTAGTTTTAAAGATCTAAGCATGCAAAGGGACATAGGGACAGAAAAAGCGACTTTGTTTTATACTATGTAGTGATTGTAACATTATGGACTTGGTCGGGCGTCCGTGAAGCCAAGTATGAGGTTCCCAGCGGAAGATCAGCGCTGTGTGTGACTCGTTACACACACAGCATATGCTGAGTTGGGTGCCTATTTGGGTCAATGCACTGGTGCATGCACTGGCAAATATGACAGTATGGCAAGTATTGCCAATATAATTAACTTTGTTCTGTTTTCTCTTGTTCTTGTGTGCATGTGCTATTTTTATTGGCTCAATAAAATTTCTTTTCTTTCTTTCTTTCTTTCTTTCTAAATATATGGAGCTACAGTGTCTCAGTGACTGCGTTGAGGTGTGGATTACGTTTGTGTTTTTCGTGCGGAATTAGTATGATATATATAAACATTCTAAAGGTCATATCGATGAAGGTCAAATCGTCAATGTCATTCGCCTTTGTGAATCCCTTAAAATATACTGCTAGTTGGTCTTTCAAAGAAACAAAACAGCTTTATAAAAATAGCAATAAAGCAAAAAGACACCTTAAGAAAAAGAGGTGCGGGTGAAGTCGCGGGCAAAATTTAGCATATTAAAATGTAGATATATTTATGAGTTTTCTAGAAGTTTCCAAGAGCTCTGCTTAGTTTGGGGCTAATACTTAGTTTATTTCTATCAGTAATCTTAATCTTAATTTGTTTATAACTATTGAATTGTTTATGTGCTAGTAAAATATTTAGACATTTTTTTTAATTTTTCTAGACATAATTATGACGAATCAAAATATTAAGAGCTATCGCACATATTTTAGGAGCTTTATCAAGGACGCACTGTGCGCTAAATTTGTAAAGTATAGCCTATGTTACTCGCTATGTTACTAGCTTCGTATAGGTGATAGAATTTTTAAAATCGGTCTAGTAGCTTTTTGAGTTTATACATTATAGAAACAAAAATACAAAAATACAAATCTTCTCTCTTTATAATATTAGTAGTAAAACCAACTTGAACTTGAGAACATGACTAAATGGCGCTGTGTGACATGTCCTATTATATAACAATAACTAGCTGACCCCGCAAACGTTAGATTTACATAAAACGCGACTCCACAAAATAAGTAATTCTTTTGTGGGTCAATGTATACGGTTTTATAATAAACTACCTGAGATAATCAGAGCCTTATCTATAAATAAATTTAAAATTGTCATTAAAACTAAACTCCTCTCAAAAGGCTATTATAAAATCACTGATTATTTAAATGATAATGAAGCCTGGATTTAAGCGATTCGGAGCTCATATTGTGTTGTATGTTTACTTTAATATTAATATTATTATCTTTATATTAATTGTAGGTAATTGATATTTTATATTTTAAAGATGACAAAAAGATTAGTATCCTGAGTTTCTTTCGGGGTTTCTTCTCAGGATCGTCATCTTGGCTTTTTTCCGAAACCCTGATAAATTTAAACTTATAATGACGATCATAAGAGTTTTTTGTAGAAACCCAATTGATAAATAAATATTTTGATTTTTGATTTTTTGATTGTGTTGTTTTGCAAAAAAATAAAAATAATTTTTTTTTGGGTGGACCACCCTTAACATTTAGGGGTATGAAAATTTAGGGTTGGCCGATTCTCAGACCTACCCGATAAGCACACAAAATTTCATCAAAATCGGTCCAGCCGTTTCGGAGGAGTTTGGCAACAAACACTGCGACACGAGAATTTTATATTTTAAGATTAATAAAAAAAAAGTGTGCTGCGATGTTTTTTTCGTATGTGAAAAAAAAACATCGCAGCACACTTAATTTGTTGTGATATTGACAAAATATTCTGATTCGTAAAATATTTCCGCTGTATCTCAAAAAGGCTTTATTACAATAAAATTTTAATATTCCGTTTGAAACTGTGAAGCCTGCAATAATAAAGTGGGAACGCGAATTTTAATTTGCTGCATGTTAATTTGTGCACATGTAACTGAAATCATCGTTTACTGTTTAATCATGAATTAATTAAGCTCGAGTATATGCGAGCACGTATTAAAAATGACAGTATGTAAACTGATGGGCTTTCAGTGAGGAGATCTTATTCTTCTTTTATTTTATTGTTAATAATATTAATTAATTAATTATTAATTAATTACTAATTAATTAATTAATAACTAATTAATTAATTAATAATATTAATAATGATATAATAATATTATTCTTATTCAATAAGAAGAAGAGTATCTTCTTCTCATTTAATGTCTTGGCTCCATCAGATCTTCTCCGATGATTTTTCCAGTGTCATTTGTATAAAGTAGCAAGTTTCGAGAGCAGTCAGTCAAGGCAAGTCTACAATTTTTCTTCGAGTTTTCCAAAACTTGTCCGTCAAGACAGCAAAAGCAGTCGGGTCAAGTCCGTCCTAAATCCTAAATCCTAAATCCGAAGAGGTATCTACCATTTTACTGTCAATAATGACATTTCGAAAAAAAAAACCATAATAAAATTTCACTGTCAATTCACCTACCATAAAGTTGTCAGGCTGTATATCTTAACATGAAAGAAAAATGTGTGTGTGTGTGTGTGTGTGTGTGTCAACTCGCTCCGACGCACGATTGAAGTTTACTACTTACGAACGGTAAATAAATAAATAATTTAATAAATATAATTAAAACATATTATATATTATTGTATTATATCATATTAATATGTATTGAAGCATATTGCAGCTTGTAACGCATAACGTGTGATGATGTGACTATTGATATGCAACAAAATTGTGATATGTATACAACTCTTTTGTATTTATTATTATCCTATTATTTGTATTCCTTATTATCATCAGTAGAAAACTACAAGTAGTTTCCTTACTGTTGTTAATCCATACTGTGGGTTATACTCGCAAGAATTATACATAGCTCGAATACATCACGCACGTAGATGGCAATTCATCATTTTGCGGGACCGCGGCGTTAATTTATGGAGTGTGTGCTAGCTAAGGCGTACTACACACTCATGATTGCTGTACAGGTTTATTTGGAACTTCTGGAAGTCTATGGTTACTCAGTATTGCAATAGTAACTCAAGGTCTAGTCTAGATAATGTAATTTAGTATATTAATTCTTTTTGAAGTAAGGTCCGCCACATACAGTCGGAATTATTACGATTCGGAATATCGATTGGGGATTCCGAACGCAGTACGCAGATCTACTGTGGTAGATGCGAACGGAAAACTACTGTATGTACGTGTAGTGTGTACATACAGTAGTTTTCCGTTCGGATATTATCCGAATCGAAATTCCGAAACGGAATTCCGACTGCATTTGGCGGCACTAAAATTATTTTTTGATTACCTTTCTTGTAAAAAATGTAATTTTGATTTGTGGGCCTTTAGTTTTTAAGCAGCGATATTTCGTTGCTTGCGTTATAGGCGACGGTAGTCACATACCCTCGAGTGGGTCGTCAACCTGTCTGTCGTCCATAAAATAAAAAAAGAATAAATTAATTGCGACACATGCAAGTCTGCAATCACCTTTACAACGCTCGCACGTGTCTCAAGCGCGATTTCTCTCCGACTATAGTTTGTTTCTTTTCCATCTCTCCCTTTGTACGTAACAGTCACTTGACCTTATTATATCAGACGAGCCGTCTCTAACAAAATAGACTAGTGTTTTTACGAATACTGTCTTCTATTTATTTTAATTTTGTATCAGGTGAATGCTCATGTGTGCTGTCTTAAAAATACTTAATCCTAACTTAATGCTATGGAGGTGCTGAAAAATTGTATACACATACCTGTTGGGCATAACTTTTGACAGCCAAAAAACGGTGAAAAAAGTTACTTCAGTTTTTTGCCTATATCTTCGTTCCTGTCGATCTTACCGCTATGAAGTATACTTATAAAAAAGAAAGAATGGAAAATTATCTATAAAAACGGTGATATAAAGTTTATTGATAACACTAATAGTTTTTACGTAATCGAGCATTGAAACCCCGGTAAAAATTTTCTATGGATATTTTAGTTCATTTCATGAACCAAATATAATTTCTAATTTTATCATTTTTTTAGGAATTGGGGCATGAAAAATTTCTTTTTTTTTATAAGTATACCTCATAGCGGTAAGATCGTCAGGAACGAAGATATAGGCAAAAAAACTGAAAAAAGTTAACTTTTTCACTGTTTTTTGGCTGTCAAAAGTTATGCCCACCTCTGGACTCATGGGACTTTTCAGAGGTTATTTGTGGAAGTTTTTCCGAAGTCATGTCCATTTTTCGTCTAAAGTTACTGGATTAAAATATAAATAAATATATTCACACATTCCACACAGCACCATCTAGTTCCAAAGTAAGCAACTTAATGCTTGTATTATGGATACCAAACAGTTGATATACTGCATACATTACTTTTTTTTTGGAAATACATACATATTATAAATACAAAACATCCATGACTCGGGTACAAAGGTAAAATGTTAACACATTTTAAACATTTGCCCCTAGCGGGATTCGAACCCGCGACCGCCTGGTTAGCAGCTAGGGTTACTAGCCACTAGACCAAACGTGTCGTAACACGGTCGTCGGATTACAGTAGTAGATAGTACATTGATGCTCAGGATCGATATTCTAATCCGGGGATAATTGTTAAATAACACGATTTAAATACTACGGCGATTTGAAGAGAATTAAATACCTAGACCTTTTTCAAATGTTTTTGTTTAATCCCTGATATGAATATAATAATATTTAAATGTCGCTTGCCATTTTACGTAGAAACGTACGTTTGAAAGATTTACTGGTTTATTAAGCCTTGTTTTACATGTTTAAATTTATTATCTTCAAAGGTTTTAACCTTTGAAATTCTAGTTAGCCTAATTAACCTCTAGTTTTACAAATGAAATGAAAAATGGATTGCCACTAACCAAGCAAGTAATCATATTTTTACATGATCCCTCTTTTTTTTATAAGAGATGGGTTTGCTCTTGGCCAACAACCAGCCATGTGGCAAGGATGAGGCCTAAGATGGAGCGAGCTCACCCAGAAGATGCCTATTCACTCGAACTTTGAAAAGATTAGGGTTATATGTGCTCGGGAATACAGACGCCGGCAAGGAGTTCCAAACCCTGGCGGTGCGCATTATAAAGGATGTTTCTTATGTAAAGATCTGTAGACAGGCTCACGGTTCAGTTGATAATAGGATACACAGATATAATATACAGATACACAGGCACACTGGTATAACACCCGTCTTTTCGTTAAAAATGGCGGAGGTCAGTAAATTTTTAAGGTAAGACTACAAATTTTGCAATCAAAATTGTCAAATAAAAATGAATTAATTTTGTTACTTCAGCATGTACCAGTCTAAAAGAATGGTACCCTATCTTAATATGTCCAACTATTTAGCTGGTGCCCGCGACTTCGTCCGCGTAGAAAAAGCAATATATCGCCTGACATCGTTATTGCTATTATACTTAGCCAGGAGTTAGTTTCCTTAATTTTAGATGATCCCTCGGGAACAGTACTTTTTTTCTGGATGAAAGGTACCCTATGTCCTTTCTGGTGTCTCAGACAACGTCTATGTAAAATTTCATGGTGATCACTTCAGTAATTTTTGCGTGAAGAGTTACAGACATCCATACATACATCCATACAAACTTTCGCATTTATAATATTAATAGGAAATAAGATATAGTACGGATAGTATGGGTGGATTTTAAAGTTAATTCAGTAACTTAGAATGTAAATTTAACAATGTATTAAGTTTGGTATGATCATGAGCCATTTTACTATACTTTGTTTAGGCCAAATTAATTGTGTTTAAAATTGAAAATTATGCGGAAACTAGGTCGCTGGCATTATTATTTACAAATTTATTGTAAATTATTGCGAGGGGTCGCCACTTGATAGATATTATCTTGTATTTAGGGTTAATGTATTTGTTCAGATGATTTATTCATTAAGTTTTCCCAATTAAGCTGGTAACATTTACTTTTTCATTTAATAATAACATAAGTGATCAAATCAAATTTCATTAAAATCTGTAGAGCCGTTTTGCGTGAAAGAGTAACAAACATCCATACATCCATCCTCATAAACTTTCCTATTTTTAATAAATATAAGTATAAGTATAGTAGGATCGTAAAAAAAATGAAAATTTATACATACTTAGCCGATGTTATAAGAAATTTAAGTAATTCTTACATCATTACAATAATTATGTAATAAAAATCTAATATTAAATTTTAAGCACCGTCTGGTCTTAATTTATAACATGGCACAATTAAAACTCATTTCACTTTATTAATTCCAAGTTAAATTTTAATCTATTTACTTATTCACTTTAAGTTATTAAAATCGTTTATAACGAGTCTTTTGGAAATTTTAAAACACTTCGACGTAATGAAGTGTTATGGATCTTGAGAATGGGGCGAGCCTCTCTCTAACTAATGACCATTTTGAATTTTCTGAACGGCCCTTCCAATACTAAGTATCTCTTATTTTATTCCTTCTCGAAAACAAAAGGGTTTTATCTTAATAAAAGGTTTTGTTTTATTTCGTATACTAATTTAGGTTGTGTTCAAATTTTTTTAAATTTTTTTTATTAGAGATGGATTAAAATTTAATTTAATGAAATAAACACAGATAATTGATTGGTCTCGCTGCGCTCGACTAGATAGAGCGCTATACAAAAGCAATTGCTCTGAAAATGTGGCAACTTTTTACTGTAATGTGTAAAAAATCGTTACTTTTTACCCAGTTTTATATTTTTAGACAGTTTCCCTACGCAAACTGGTATTTTATTATGCCTAAAATTTTATAAAACATTCGGCACATACATCACAGACAGTTTGCAGTGCGACTGGCTCGGGTACGCCGAATTCGGCGTACTATTTTATGCCGCATTTTACAAGTACGACGGCGGTATCTAGTCGAGCTCAGCGATACCAATCATTCATCTATGGAAATAAATAATTTTATGTGGCCAAAAAAGCCTTTCGAATTTATTTGCCTGTCAGCTAAACTTGATTTTATGTAAATCAAATAAGAAATTAATTTGTAACTTGTGTAAAACTAAACTCAATAAATCAATTGTTGCAATGACTCCAAATTCATATGACCTATATTTTTCTGACGTCACTAACTTACCCTTAAGCCTAGTCTATGAGCGGCATACTTGTCCGCATTCCTTCTTTTATTGCTCTGTGGTACAAATCAAATGCTTTAACGTCAGTACAATTATCCATGGAGAATAGAAGTAAGGAGGACTAACTTACATAGGTGTTAAATTGAAAAAGTGGCAAGCATTAAATAGCGGTTCATAAATTGACCACATTGGCGCTAGTGTAGCATTGAGGTTTGATATGATTGGTTGGTTGCGTAGTTCATGAAATAACTGTAAATAAAATGCTACCAGTTTTGCTTTTTAATTTATTTTACATAAATAGATACTGGAATGACTCCAAGTAAATATGAAGTCATTTACCCCTTGTGTTGTATGGCAGCTTCTCATACATCCGCACTTAATATTATAAATGCGAAAGTTTGTATGGATGTATGGGTGGATGTAAAGATGTTTGTAACTCTTTCCCGCAAAAACTAATGAACAGATCACCATGAAATTTTGCATACACGTTGTCTGGGACACCAGAAAGGACATAGGGTACCTTTCATCCAGAACGCTGACGAAGTCGCGGGTACCAGCTAGTCATACATAATCCCATCACACATAGCTGTATCATTCCCATACACCTAAAGTTAATAAAAATCTTTATCGTTTTTTTTTTTAAATTACCCTATTTAATTAGGCATTGGTTCCCGAGCTCTGCACTTGGATTTTCAAGTTATAAGAAAAACGGTGAAGCCTTTTTCTTATAACTTTTAAATTTTATTTTTAAAATTTAATTTTTTATTTTTCAATTTTTATCTTTGTTTTTGTCAGAGCTAAGAGGAAGCTGCTTATAGCCTTAAAACGCTATTCACTCATGACTTGAGCGGTAGCCGCTTAAATATAACTCGGCATTCGGTCGTAGCGTGCTCCGTCTTAAACGACCTCAGTGTGCTCCACCACTTGTCTGAACGTTGTAGCGTTTTGGGGTCAAAGGGTACATAGAATGCAGATGAATTTTCTTCTTTCCACCCCAGTACAATGCTCTTATACAAGCAGATTCCTTGTGTTATAGCGTGCGTGCTTTTATTATTGTCCAGGACCTTGATTCTGTATAACAATTATGATTGTCTTACCTTGTCAAAACCCGTCTTACCTTAACAAAAATGTTTTGTTGTGGCATTTATATAGGTATACGAGTAAGTATGTAAGAGAATAACTTTTTTAGCAGATATCGTAACCATTTGAGGAATTGACGTGGTTTTGAAGTAAGAAATCGCTAAGTGGCGTTAGTGAATTAGGCCCCTGTTAGAGTTTGTAACTCATAAGCACAGAATACTACAATAGTACAAGCCTTACGCGATGGTAATAACCACTTACCATCGAGTAAACATGACGTGTTCTTTATAATAAAAATCTTAGTCATTAATAATTTTATAACAGCAATATGACTCGTATGTTTGCTGTATGTAATGGATCAATGATTTGTATGTTTGTAATGAATAAACTCAAAAATTACTGGACCGATTTTTAAAATTCTTTCACCAGTAGAAAACTACATTATCAGCGAGTAACATTGTCTATATTTTATAAAGTTACGCGGGCAAAGTCGTGTGCAAAATCTAGTTTTAAATAAAGCATTTCAAGCAATCCCATTAAATCAATGTAAGTATATTTGTCCTCTATGAACTCCAAAACCACTCAACCGATTTTGATGAGGTTTTCACTTATGGAAAGAAGGATAAGCGAGAATGGTTTGCGTGAATAAAAAGTTCATCCCGGGCGAATCCGGGAACGTGTCACTAGTATTTTATAAATGCGAAAGTTTTTGAGTATGGATGTATGAAAGTGTGTTACTCTTTCACGTAAAAACGGCTAAATAGATTTACGTGAAATTTGGCGCACAGATAGCTTATTAGCTGGATTAAAATATAGGATACTTTTTATCCTAGAAAACGTTAGGTTCCCGAGAAATTTCCCAAAAATATAAAAAAATTGAGCGCCACTGTGTTGTCACGGTCATTCACTATGTTATTTTTCATTTTTCAACATGTACGAAGTCGCGAGCGGCAGCTAGTTTTAAATAAGTGAAAAAAAAAGCTCACAATAAACCTGAGTACTGCCACTCGAAACGTCTCAAGTAGTATAAATATTTAATTTTGAACGCTAAGGGTGTACACAGAAGAAGTTAGGAGGGGTTGGCGAATGACAGATGAACAGTCGAGATGGATCCCTGAAGGAAATCACGAAATGGACTCAGATTTATATTAGTGTAATGAGAAATATAAATGCTCCACTATACTATATAAAAAAAATTATTTATTTGTGCTACAAGGGGACAAAGTTATATTTCGTTTGTTCCTCGAGACCGTTATTTTGAATTCAGAGCGAAGAGGATTCTATAAGTAGAATGTTGGCTTCCGGTTCACTATAACCTAATCCCAAATTGTCTGTTTCCCATATTGACTGAAATGCAAATGCCCTTTTCTAAATCGACCAATAAAATGTCCCAGCATGACTGAAATCCGGTATGGCCTAGTGCTAAATTGACTGAAGAGTATCTACATAGTTATTAGCGAGGAATTCAACAAAATGCCGCCTGAGAACAAAATGTTTTGGCCCCAAAATAATAGTATTATTTTACATCACTACCTATGCGAAAAAGAAAGAGCTACGTTTAGAAATTGTAATAAACATTGGTCTGAAAGTTTGAATGAAAGAAATCATTGAGAAAAAATTACTACTGCACCCATCGAAGTACTACAACTACGGAATTTGCGTCGCAAATGTCAAAGTGGCACATAAAAAGTACGCCTAAAACGGAATCATGGCGGAGTCTTGCCTTCGCGCGTCAATGGTAAAAAGTAGTAACGACCAAGTTCTTTCTACCATTGATTTTAAACTCCAATGTGTTGACGTAATGTCACATTTTTTTTAAATGTCAGATGTTTCGTTGGTTATAAATGACAGATGACATAGTTCATGCTCCACGCATATGTCACTTTTAATGTTCCATAAAGTTCGCAGTGCTTTGTATGGCATGCAAAATCCATAGGATTGCACCACATTTTTAGCATAATGTTGTCCGGATCAAATTATGCTCGAATGGAGTGCTAGAATGGCGGCTATAGAGCAAAATTAGCCTTGACCGAAGGTGTGCAGGAAAAGCCCTGGACTAATATCACTATTATGTCTAGAACACTGCACTGAAGTTGTCTGCTGTTCATAAATAAATAAATAAATAAATATCTTTACACATTCCACACAGCACCATCTAGTTCTAAATTAAGTAACTAATGCTTGTATTGTGGATGCCAGACAGTTGATATACTACATACTCGTACATTACTTTTTTTGTAAATATATACATATTATAAATACAAAACATCCATGACTCAGGTGCAAAAGTAAAATGTTAATACATTAACATTTGCCCCTAGCGGGATTCGAACCCTCGGCCGTTTGGTTAACAGCTAGGGTTACTAGCCACTACATCAAACGTGTCGTCAAATTTGTAAAACTTCAGACAAAGATAATGGATTGGTCTCGCTGCGCTCGACTAGATAGAGCGCTATACAAAAGCAATAGCTCCGAAAATGTGGCAACTTTCTACTGTAGTGTGTGTAAAAAATCGTCACTTTTTATCACTTTTTACCCAGTTTTATTATATTTTTACACAGTTTCACTACGCAAACTGGTATTTTATTATGCCTAAAATTTAATAAAACATTCGGCACGTACACATCATAGACAGTTTGCAGTGTGACTGGCTCGGGTACGCCGAATTCGGCGTACTATTTTATGCCGCATTTTACAAGTGCGACGGCGGTATCTAGTCGAGCGCAGCGAGACCTTCAGACCGGATGTAAGTACAATGGAAGAGAATTCCACAACACAAATAATCTTCAACGAAAGATTGTTTCCAAGAATAATAGAAATAATTTCAAAATTGCCTTATTACAAATCTCAGGAATTTCTCTCAAAGTAATCCAAAGCCGTGAGCCGTTTAATATTCAAAGAAGATTTAGATTAAAAAAAAAAGAAGGATTGAGGGAGGTTTTAATACTGTGAACTGTTTTATGAAGTATTTTATCTCTTTTTATTGTATCTTGTTATAATTGGTAAAAGTTAAAAGTTACTTGGGTATAGTGCTATGAATCCTAATTGTAATAATTCTTTCATTATTATTATCAACGGTGTAGTACCTCTAAAGAAACGACTTAAAAAAATCCATGCCATACATAAAATAGCCATATGTTTAAAAAAATGCACAGTTATATAATAAAACTTGGTTTTGCCCGCGACTTCGTGCGCGTCCGATCGGTATCAAACTTAAGACGATTACCCGCTGGACTAATCTGAAGATTGTCTGAAAATTTCATCAAAAATGGCTCAGCGGTTTGTCCATCATACATATTTTTTTTATTAGAGATGGGTTAGCTCTTGGCCAACAACCAGCCATGTGGCAAGGATGTGGCCTAAGATGGAGCGAGCTCACCCAGAAGATGCCTATTCACTCAAACCTTGAAAAGATTAGAGTTATACGTGCTCGGAAATACAGACACCGGCAGGGAGTTCCAAACCCTGGCAGTGCGCATTATAAAGGATGTTTCAAAGCGCTTGGTCCCAAAAAGGATACATACATACATACATACAAACTGTATGTCCAGGAAATTCAAATAAAGAACACAAATGTATCTCATTTTACTCGAACGAAACCCGTATGTAGTATTTTTTTCCAAAATGATTTTGCTTTCTTATCACATTCGCTAGTGTGATGTTCGAGTGAATTCAGTGTGACGTTTAAAGAGATTCCTCGAACGATTCCTTTGTGATCTGGTGTCAAATTAAAGATACACGAGTGGAAGGAATGTCGCGTGTCAAAGGGACGTGTCCTTTATATGGACGTGCCTTTCACCATAATTTGTTTTCCCCTGCGCTTCAAAATATATTTTATCTTTTTTTTTTCTGTTTGCGTTTCGAACTCAAATAATATAATATTAATATTAAGTTGACACCTATTTGCAAAGATAAATAATTGATTGGTCTCGCTACGCTCGACTAGATAGAGTACTATACAAAAACGATAGCTCCGTAAATGCGGCAGTTTTTTATTGTAGTGTGTGTAAAACATTGTCACTTTTTATCACTTTTTATACAGTTTTATTATATTTTTACACAGTTTCACTACGCAAACTGCCATTTTATTATGCCCAAAATTTAATAAAACATTCGGCTCGTACACATCACAGATAGTTTGCAGTGTGACTGGCTCGGGTACGCCGATTTCGGCGTAGTATTTGTTTCCGCATGTGACAAGTGCGACGGGGGTATCTAGTCAAGCGCAGCGAGACCATTCTTTTATTAATGCCTATTAATTTGATTTGATTTGATTTGAAATAATCCTACTAAGTTCGGCAAAGGATTTGCAGGACCTATGGCGTTGCTAGTGTTAACATACGTTTTAAGATGTTTATAAAAGGGTACAATGCATTTGGTTACTGAATTTTTGGTCGAGGAAAACGACCAATCCGACTAAGTCTTTGTAAACGGGAGGTGTTTAAAATAATCAAATTGGCCCAGTTAGAACATCTCAAAAGACGGTTAAAGAAGTAACGGACGAAACTTCATCGTGAGTTGTGACCCAGTTTTCCTTATGTTTGAATAAATAAAAACCATTCCAATATAATTCTTATTACCACCCAAATAAATATCACATTTAAAAAACACATATTTCTGGACTAGAATTTTACTCAAAGACTAATCTAAATGTAAATAGGTGAAGACAAAAAGGTTCAGCACGTCTTTCTCATTAGTTTGGGAACCTTTCTTTTTGTTTTGTAGGTTAGCTATTGATGAACCTAAGGGTCAGATCACACCGGAACGCGACGATGAGCTTAAGGGTCAGTTCACATTAGATCGCGCCGCGGAGCTCACTTTTTAAGGTAGCTTCAGAATATAGAATCAGAATATTTTTCAGAATTTACTCCTATTTTTATGTTAAGGCGTCAGACAGTTGATGATGACACGAGCAAAGCCACAGGTGCAGCAAATGCGACTACAGTAAAATTAAGGGGGAAGAGATTTCCCATTTCCCTATCCCTTTGGGAAGGGATAGGGAAATGGGAAATAGAGTTATAGAAGATACATTATATATATACATACTTTTTGCAACACATTATTAGGATAGGCAGGATAAACGACCTAAAGAGGATAAGGACATGAGCTCTGGCATCACTAACTCACTTTAACACAACAGTATTTATGCTATTACAAAGTGGTCTTATGTAAGGATGTGGTTACAGCCGCCAGACGGGTTCTCCAATTTATGAACAAAAGACGCAATGTCCCATGGTCAATACATTGTAATCACAATACTAAAAATAATTAATAAGTAAATTACCTTGCACTGTGGAAACTGCTCTGATGGCCTGGTGACCCTCCACCCAAGAAGTGGTGGTATGCAGACCAGCGCACTCATCAGCCATACAGCAGCAATCATAAGTGCTGCTCTTGCTGGAGTCCGCTTCTTCAAGTAATCTACCGCCTGTAACAAAATGCAGTGTGATTTATAATCCTTACATAATTATTATAAAACTAGCTGCTGCCCGCAACTTCGCACGCGTAACTTTGTAAATTGTATAGTCAAACATTCCTCGAGAACCACTCTATCTATTAGTAAAAACGCATTAAAATCCGTTGCGTAGTTTTAAAGATCTAAGCATACATAGAGATAGACAGACAGACAGACAGACAGACGCGGCGGAGGACTTTGTTTTATAATATTATATTAAATGTAATAATTAGAACACAGTAAGGTAAAAAAATATATTGTATAAGGGAGCACAGATATACAATGCATTGCCTGACAGTCTAAAAAATTGTAATAGCATGTGTAGCTTTAAGCTTAAATTAAAAGAATATATACAGACCAGCACTACATAATCTTAAATAAGCTATCTCCGATGGACTTTAATGTTGTAAATATATAGTTATTAAGTTCTCATAGATAAGTGAACAAAATTGTTTTTATATGAGAATAAAATTCTATAATCTGAATATAATATAAAATAAAATAAAGTCCTGTCTGTCACTACTTTCCAAATTCAGACCAGAGCGACCCCAAACCCGGACCCCTGAAACAGAGTGTTAAGTCAAACACCCTAACCACTCACCCAACGGGCTCGTCAAACAACAAACTAACAAAGTGTTTCATAGTAGGTAACAACCTACTCGTTACTTGAAACGATCATTCATACTTGAACGAAATCGTTCAGAGAAATTACTGGTTGCGCCAAATTTACACTAGGGTTAATGTTTGCCAAGTTATTCGAACCATTAATATGTAAACATGCAATAGACTGTTACGTGCTCAGTATTAGATGAATGCGTCTTAGATATTTTAGGAACATTTTCAATTCGGAGGACGTTATGTTTGTTAAATATTTGCTTGCAATATTTCAAAGTACTTATTATGAAGTATTTGTATTTATGCACTCGTACCTACTACTTAAGTAGTAACAGTATTTTTGGACATATTTATGTACTAGTAACAGTATTTTGAAAATTTATACTTTTTATATTATTATATATTATATATATTGTATATATTTTACTATTTTATGCTGACACGGCAAACGTTGTTTTGACAAAAAATAAAAAATAAAAATTTGGGGATGGGCCGCCCTGTAGAAACCCAATTGATATATAAATATTTTGATTTGATTTGATTTATTTATTTTTCAAAGCGGATAAAGCCGCGGGAACCAGCTAGTTATGCAGCCCCTACGGAAATTAGGACCAGCTTCGTATAAATCATCCCCCATCATTTTTCATTGATTGTTAAATAATCAAAAAAATATATATAATATAAAAGCGGTTATGTCCCTCCCCCTAATTTTCCCTTTCGCATTTCACTCCCGCTGACACAGATCGAATTGTTTCAAATGATTTATTACCCGGCCGCGAGATGTCAGTTGCATTCACAACAAACTCAATAAGCTAAATGTGACGAGAAATCATTAACGACCCATTTTCTGGGTACGGTCAACAAAAAAAAAAGTAAAAATAATAATCTATATCCATACATATTTGGTTGGTCGACACGTTTGGTCTAGTGGCTAGTAACCCTAGCTGTTAACCAAGGGGTCGCAGGTTCGAATCCCGCTAGGGCATATGTTTATGTGT
Organism: Synanthedon tipuliformis; assembly: GCA_947623395.1. Classification (NCBI taxonomy): domain Eukaryota; kingdom Metazoa; phylum Arthropoda; class Insecta; order Lepidoptera; family Sesiidae; genus Synanthedon; species Synanthedon tipuliformis. The sequence continues at coordinate 871,950 of OX392429.1, read as the reverse complement.
TAACATTTACCTTTGTACCATTTTCCTTCATTACAATATATTTCCTTCAAATATTGCATTAAAAATGCAGATTACAAATAATATGGTACATTTTTTTGATTTTTTGGTACATTTTGACGACACGTTTGGTCTAGTGGCTAGTAACCCTAGCTGTTAACCAAACGGTCGCGGGTTCGAATCCCGCTAGGAGCATATCTCAAGTCATGGATGTTTGTACTTATAATATTTTATGTATTTACAAAAAAATCTATGTAGTATATCAACTGCCTGGTATCCATAATACAAGCATTACTTGCTTACTGTGGAACTAGAAGGTGCTGTGTGGAATGTCTGAAGATGTTTTTAATTTTTTTTGTTGCCAGTACTTAATGCGTACTTTGCATTTCACTGTAGGCGCAATATTATCAAGAATGAACAAGATGCATACCTACTAAAATAGATTTATGAGTATCCGGGTGGCGTAACTGAAAATCCAGCGGCAAATATACATTAGTCATTACGATGCATGCGTCGGTGCATCGGTGCATATTTGACGGGCTGTAGCGTTATTACCGTGGAACTAATCGCGTTGGTTTCATGGAATACGAATGTTTAGGGCGAACCACGTATTTGTGGTAAATTTGACATTTCATTGTGCTATTTGAGTGCGCAGTACACTTGCTAACGAGCAAGCAGCGTAGAGAAATTTAGGGATATATAAATACTGGCTGGTGCCCGCAACTTCGTCCGCGTTCTGGATGAATGGTCGTCCTTTCTGGTATCCCAGACAACGTGATTGCAAAATTTCATAGTGATCGCTTCAGTAATTTTTGCGTGAAAGTTGCGTGAAAGCGTAACAAACTCACGTTCCCATTTGTAATATGAAAATTGTATGATAGGGATATATACAATTATACATATTAGCAGGTGCCCGCAACTTTGTCCGCGTTCTGGATAAAAGGTACCCCATGTCCTTTCTGGTGTCTCGGACGTGTATGCAAAATGTCATGGTAATCGGTTCAGTAGATTTTGCGTGAAAGCGTAACAAACAAACAAACAAACAAACAAACTCACATTCACATTTATAATATTAGTAAGAATGTGGAAAAGTAGGTATCCCTACTGGTTGGGATAAGTGAAAAAAAATCCACTTACCAGTGGATATACTTAGTAGGGAGAGAAATTATGGTAGTAAAATGCTACTGGACTATGGCAGCTGATGTGTAACAAAGAATTATAATTTAACGTGCCTGTGTATGTGTGTATATCTATATGTGTCTGTCTATGGCATTGTAGCTTCCAAACGGATAGACTGATTCTGATCCGTTCTCACGTGATCAAAGTTCTTAGTTATGGTTTATGAAGATCTCATTAGTTCAGGCATTTGAAGACCATCACCTATTTGCTAGTTGACGAAGAGATTTCACTAACTTTCACAATTTCGATTGATATTAAATTTGGTATACTGTTACTTTGGTTGTATCACTATGACATGGTCATAGATGAATGATTGGTCTCGCTGCGCTCGACTAGATACCGCCGTTGTACTTGTAAAATGCGACAAGAATACTACGCCGAATTCGGCGTACCCGAGCCAGTCGAACTGCAAACTGTCTGTGATGTGTACGTGCCGAATGTTTTGTAAATGCCAGTTCGCATAGTGAAACTGTGTAAAAATATAATAAAACTGTGTAAAAAGTGATAAAAAGTGACGATGTTTTACACACACTACAATAAAAAACTGCCGCATTTACGGAGCTATCGTTTTTGTGTAGTACTCTATCTAGTCGAGCGTAGCGAGACCAATGCAATAATCATTGGACATGGTAACCCTGATCTTATGCACTATCAAGAAGTTTGCGGGACACCCAACTCCTAAGCATCTTACAGCAGATATAGCGTGTTTGGGCTCAATATAAAGTCGAAGGTTAGTTTATAATTATAATTATTATAACTTGTTATTTCTACAATGTGACTTTGTTTACAGAAAATATCGAATTAGAATTACTTACGTAAATATTATTAGTTAAATCTGATGAGAGCGTAAGTCGTAATGCATTCGATAACGCGGTAAGCTCATAAACAGTTCGAAGCAAACATTACAACATTGCAATGATCTTTATGATCGTTGGGTTTTAACATAACTATGTTTTGAAATTGTTTCAATGCATTACTGAAATGTGATCTCACTTATTTTATGAATAACTAGCTGGTGCTCGCGACTTCGTCCGCGTGGAATAGTTATTTTGGGAATCATTTGGGTATCTCGAACGGTTTTCGCAGCGCACGCAACGGAAGCCCTCAAAGATGAATAATTTTCCCCGTTTTTTTTCCACATTTTCGACCGTTTCTTTCACTCCTATTAGTCGCAACGTGATGTTATATAGCCTAAAGCCTTCCTCGATAAATGATCTATCCAACACAAAAAGAATTTTTCAATTCGAACCAGTAGTTCCTGAGATTAGCGCGTTCAAACAAACAAACAAACTCTTCAGCTTTATAATATTAGTATAGATTATTTTGTTAAATTTATAAAAGACCAGACTTCGTCTGCGTTTTTTTTACGAAGCAATTAATTTTTAGAAAATCTTTGAATGCAGTATTACTAAGTTTTGAAAATAATTTAAAGTCTTCTTTCATTAAAATATCCTATCTACGATATTTAAGGTACTTTTCCTTCATGTTGCATAGTTTTGGGAGTAAACTCCTAAAATCAAACTTGGACAATTTTCAGTAAATTAATTCAGGAAATAGTATTAATTAACTAATTAATTAATGAATTAAGAATTGCACACTTCCTTAGGAAATATTATGTCTAAGTAGGTACTACAATTGTAAATTGAAAAATTCATTCCGCAAACGTGATTGAAAGTCTGGCGTAGTTTTAGTACACATTTGGCACGAGATGCAACATTGGAGAATGCATCAAATTGTTTAATTCCATAAATGAAAACAGTTGGCACCATCACAAAAGATAATGGATGTTATATGGTCATATGTTTGCGTCAAGATACGCTTTCCAATTGTGACTTTTCTTTACTCACTTATTAAGGGTTGTAAATATTCTGACGCTAATACAGTTTTGCGCTGAGAGATGAAGCAATTAATTAAAGAGGCATATTATTTATATATTTTTTTTATTTTTGATATTATTTTTATGAAAAAGGGAGTCTTTCGCCTTCCCACCTAATAGGCGGTGGTCTTGTAGGAGACTGCCGCCCGTCGTAAGTTCCCCTAAAAAGGCCGGCGTACCTCAACATTCGGGTACGCCGAGGTTCTGACAGGGAACGTAGCCCTTCCCGCGCTGGATAGTCATGGCGGGGCACCGATGTCGTGTCATAACGTCCCCGCGACCCCGCCTATCAACAGCCGCGCTAGAAAGTCGTTGGGTTTTCGCCGGTACCGCAGTGTCCCCCTACACTGCTTGATATCCAAGAGGATTTCCCAACGTTCAAAAAAAGAACGTCCACTGATAGACGACGTCCATGCTTCTAGGAAAATTATAGGAATCCTATCCTATTAATATTATAAATGCGAAAGTTTGTATGGATGTATGGATGTATGTATGGATGTTTGTAACTCTTTCACGCAAAAACCACTTAACCGATCAGCATGAAATTTTGCATACACGTTGTCTGGGACACCAGAAAGGACCTTTCATCCAGAACGCGGACGAAGTCGCGAGCACCAGCTAGTCTCCAATAAATTCAATAAATAAATACGATTTGTAAATATATATTAGCAATATATGTAATTTTATATGTAATTTTATATATAATTTTATGTATTTGAATTAGATTCCCACGACACAAGCACTGCTTAGTGTGGGGATCTACGTCAACTTACGGTGTAATTGTAAGATTTTGTGTGGAAATAAATAAATTATTATTATTATGTATATATTTTATAATCATATAAATAATAACACTGTACGTATGTATATGTTAGTAATATCAGGGCACACTGCGTTCCCCAGTCATAAACTAACTCGTAACATATTTCATGATGTTTTACGTGATATTTCTAAAATGTATGTACCTACCTATGTATGAACTCTGCAAACTACGAACTCCTGCCACGCTCTCGCAGCACGGCTCTAAGTGTACTTAACATTTTAATAACAAGGCAAAACAGTGCATAACCAGTTACTGTCGGTTGTCTAACTTTCCGACCTTGTTTCGGCACGCACGAAGTTTTCTTTCGGCACATTCGCTAACTTCACGGAGTGAACCAACTTCCTCGGGCACGTTATTATGTTTGAGGTCACCATTTGTTCTCTCAGTGAGTATTGTGAAGTTATCTTCAACTTTTATGTAGGTAACGAGACAACTTATTTACAGGGAATATTTTAATAAGCTCCGAACAAACGCTTATTGGTGTATTGTTAAACAAATTAATTGGACCATTGTTTTGAGTTTTGAAATTTCAAATATTTCGCGTGACATGTTCTAATGTAAATTGTTTTTAAAAGAAATAAAACAATTTGTTTGTTAATTTAACATTTGTTAATTTGAATTAACAATTTCGGAGATTGTCGACCATCTGACCATTATTGACCAAAGCTCGATTTTGATGAGTGGTTCAAAATAAAAACTAACCTATCTTTTAAGTTGTACCAAGTTACACATAGTTACGAAGTTTTATCAAAATCGGTTCAGTATGTTTGTTACGCTTTCACGCCTTAACTACTCAACAGATCATCTAACAATTTTATTACACGTTTTCAAAGATACAGAAAAAGTCATAGTGTATCTTTAATCCAGAAAAAAGTACTGTTATTGAAAGATAATCTAAAAATAAAAATAAAAATTCAACTCTGGCAAAAAAGAAAAAGGCTACAGTCGCTTAATATGTTATGTATGTGCATTTACAAAGAGATTAATTTATAATAATAAACACTGTGTACAAAAATAGTTTAAAAAAATACAGAACAAAGGACTGAATATCGTTATGAAATTTCAACGTGATTGATATCTGCCTGTTTTAGTATCTTTTACTGCGACTATCAGTTAAACTCTGACGTTGTCAATAAATATCTACGGGCGTTAGTATCGACTCTGATCACAGTCACGAGAATAAACAGTATTACAACTGCCGCACTTCTATAATTACAGAGTGAGTGTGCTTATTTTGTGAGTTTGTATGTCTGTATGTGGAGGATTACATCGAAACTACTGCACCTATTTGGAAAATTAGTCATTAGGCAATGTAGATATTATTTTGTTTATTAGTTTCTTCAATTGGACGTTTCAAATTCTAAATTGAAAGTCGAATCTTTTCTGCTAAATTTATGCAAAATGGGATACATATATATACCTACATACTTGTAATTAATTATGTATTAGCTATTAATACAGTTAAAGGTAACAGCCACTTATAAGCACCGCAAACCACTGGCCGCCATTTTAATGACACACCGTCAGATTTGTAGCTATATTTTTTAATTCCGGATGACGTCACGTGGATGTTAATGTGACAAGGTTCCTGCGCAATTTTCGGTGATTATAGCTGATTTAATTTTAGGAATAATTACTTGAAGCCATTGGTTAAGCCTGGTGTTTCATCTAAAATTCAATGTTGCAATTTTTTCGAAAGTACTTAAAGTTATACTTTACTAAAGTAAACCCTAGTAATTATGTTTTAGTACTGTTTTTTCTAATAAAAATAAATATTTGTAAGATTTATGTGCAAATGAAACGTCACTTCACATACTAACATCGATACTTGTGTGAGATTGACTACGGTGAACTCCACAATCTGTGATCTAGACGAGCGCGTCAAATAAATTTCATTCGGCACGAATAAAACGAACCGACTGACAGCTCGAGTCGGGGACCCGTGGCAGCTTATTGTATTATATTTCCAACAGCTTCAGAATGTGGCTAAGCTTTATGGAATAATAGAAGATAAATTTTATTCTACTAACCTTTTTAGTCACGGAGCGTCGTTTGAGGGATTTAGAAGTGGTGTGTGACGAATATAATTAATGCTTTTTTTTATTTTTTTACTAGCTGGTGCCTCCGACTTTATCCGCATTTAAAAATATAATATCTGGCAAACGTTGTTTTTGCTATTTTTTTTTTTTTGGGTGACCCACCCTTAACATTTAGGGGGATGAAAAATAGATGTTGGCCGATTCTCAGACCTACCCGATAAGCACACAAAACATTAAAATCGGTCCAGCCGTTTCGGAGGTGTTTGGCAACAAACACTGCGACACGAGAATTTTATATATTAGATGCTGCTTGACAAAATACATGATCAATATCCGTACTTCCGTACTAATATTATAAATGCGAAAGTTTGTATGGATGTATGTATGGGTGTTTGTAACTCTTTCACGCAAAAACTACTGAACCGATCACCATGAAATTTTGCATACACGTTGTCTGAGGAAACTAACTCCTGGCTAAGTATAATAGCAATAACGATGTCAGGCGATATATTGCTTTTTCAACGCGGACGAAGTCGCGGGCACCAGCTAGTAAATTATAATTTTGCCAAGCGTTAGGTTTTTATTTTTAGATCCCTTGGGAGTAGGTACTCTTTCTTGGTGAAAGGAATCCTTTTGTGTATCCCTGACAATGTGTATGCAAAATTTCATTGTTTTCAGTTGAATAACTAAAGCGTGAAAGGTAACAGACAGAAAGACAGAGTTACTTTCTCGTTTATAATATTATTAGTATGATATCAATATATCAATCAATAATCAATTGATATTGTTCGGAAATAAAAATCTAAAAACCGAAGTTCATCTAAAGTTAGAGCTCGAAGCTTGATATCACCAAATACTAATCACATGATTGTTTTAACAAAAAATATATTATTTTAAAAACAAATAAAATTATGTCAAAATATAATAATTTATTGTTTTACAAGAAAATTGCTTCCTTTGCGTGCGCTGCGAAAACCGTTCGAGATACCCAAATGATTCCCAAAATAACTATTCCACGCGGACGAAGTCGCGAGCACAGCTAGTTAAAAATAAGTAAGTATTAAAAACAATGTGTTATAAAGGAAGCTATCGCAGCTTTTGATACTTATATTTTTTTGTAGGTACATAATTTACTTTTTTCAGAAATATAAAAATGTTCAAGTATGTAGTTTCGTAGAAATCGTAAAGTTGATCAGAAGGATTGAAGGAATTGAGGTGCAGTGGCATCGACCGCTCGCCGTACGTGAAACTTTAATCTTGTACCGTCAGCACGTTAACATATCGTTTTATATTTTATTTTATTTTATATTAAAAATAAATATTATAAATAAATGTCAAGTTTATTATAATATTTAATGAATATTAAATTAAGGTTAATAAATTATAACAAGTTTCTAATGCAAGACTTGTTTTATTACTGTGACGAAATAGGATTTTTTAAGTAATTTACATTTTTATTTGTTTAACTTTTTTTATTTTTGTATAAAAAACAAACGTGATAACTCGCCGGTTCGAGCGAGTTAAATTCCAGCGAGTAGTCTAGTAACTGCCCAATTCTAACTTTTTTAAATTCACTGAGAAGTGAAATTAGGCGTCGAAAATAAACTTTTTCTTCTAAGTCCTTCCCTTAAACAAAAAAGTGTTGGAACCGAAACGAGACAATTTCTTTGCTATCCCTACTTCATAGTGCCAGAATTGCATTTCAATATTCTCTAACAAGTACATACAATAAACTGACAATATCTATTCTAGAACTAGCTTACGTCGAGTTGTGCACTAAATTCGAAACGTGTTCAATCAAAAACCAACTTATTGGAAATATTTCATTACCTTACAGAGGAATATAACACACGAGCTGTTATTTATTGAATTAATTAAAATAAATATACACTTATTTTATAGTATTCATGTAAATAATTGCAATCGGTCTGTGTACTTTATTAATAATTAAATAAAATAGGTGTAACGCAAATATTACGATTTATAATTTATTTTATTGACATATTATAGCCGAACATAATTGCAAGCAAATTATAACAATTATAAAGAGAAAATATATTAGACTTTACTAAAAACCTAAAAATATAGCCTCAAAATATAATTAACCAGCTGGTGCCCGCGACTTCGTCCGCGTTCTTGATGAAAGGTACCCTAGATGATATGTCCTTTCTGGTGACCCAGACAACATGTATGCGAAATTTCATGGTGATCGGTTAAGTAGTTTTTGCGTGAAAGAGTTACAAACATCCATACATATATTTTGCATACACGTTGTCTGGGACACCAGAAAGGACATAGGGTACCTTTCATCCAGAAAAAAGTACTGCTCCCGAGGGATTATCTAAAATTAAGGAAACTAACTCCTGGCTAAGTATAATAGCAATAACGATGTCAGGCGATATATTGCTTTTTCAACGCGGACGAAGTCGCGGGCACCAGCTATAATGCACTTTGCTATAAAATACTTTCAAATTGTAAATACGCAATACTGAGTTGGATAGAATTTCTTTATTTCATTTAATTTAAATAATCCAATGGTTACTTTATAGACCACTAAGTGCGGAGAAAATTTTGTAATACTAAATGTATCAGTTCACATAAATTTAATTGATTAGTGTAACATTCGGTAGTAACCTAATTTCTTTACCAAAGTCAACGCTGTTCGGGAAATAATTAAGTAAACTACAGCTGAAAACATACGGGAACGTAATCTGCTTTAATTTCAAAGTACGTGTTAAAATATTGCTTAGGTTTTTTACAAATTACTTTTTTTTAGGTAAATTGATTTACATAATATATTTTTTACTAGCGACCTTTATTTGTTGCGATGCAAATTTTTTTCTGCCAATCATTAGGAAGTTTTTTTAATGGTGAAGTCGACAGACAGGCTGCCAGTCCACTTGATGGTAATTGGCAAACGTCGCCTATAATATAAACATGGCAAGATGCAAGATGTAGACGACCGAAAGTTACCGACATAAGCCGGCGGGTCAGTAAGTTGAAGTGGCAGTGAGCAGGGCATATAGTACGGAGAGCCGACGGCCTCCGCACTACTTCCGCCGAAGTACTTCCGCCAGACGGACTGCCCAAATGACCGCGAAACGCGATGTGTGCCCTCCCACTACTTTCCAAAGCTTAAAGCGGACGCGTCCAAAATATTGAACCGTACGATTCGAACTAAGTTTAATTATTCCGATAAAGTTCTCCGTCACAGGATTATAATTTGGAAATTAAATTATCTTTCCCATAATTACGCAAAGCACTGATTCAGATATCAACTTTGAATCTTCTTTTGTTCCACACCATTACTTTAGATAAGTTTTTAACTGAAGATGAAACCTTTCGTTTACATTAACTGAAAAAGAAGGATTATCTTAAAAAAACCTTGTATACAATAAGACAATAAGACAATGTATAATGTATAATTAAGATATAAAAAAATTGCATACGGCTATGTGTTGTATGTGTGTTTTAGGATTAATATTTTCTTTGAACATTTATTATTATGTATTTATTATATGGTGCTGGAGACGGATGTTGCACATTCCATGGACGGCCAAGAGGATTCAGCTCTGTCCTCAAACAGCTGCTATCGAAGAGTTCTCAATTACTTTGGTCACATAGCCCGTAGATAATCAGAAAACTTAGAGAAGCTGGTGGTGTTGGAAGAGTGGGTGGCAAGAGGTCTGTCTCCTAGCCGATGGACAGACCATGTTGTGGATCTTACTGGCCTTACAGTTGCGAAAGCTATGAGAAAGGCTATTCATTTCAGGTCTTATGCGTACATGGTTGATTGCAAGTCTGACAAATTGCGAATTTGGAATATGGTCAAAAGAGTGGACGGTAACTTGCGTTTCTGGTACTATGCTTCGAAGGGTGCTGAGAACAGGGTGTAATGGAAACTGCTGGTGTTCGATGCCACCAAGGCATTTCAGAGTAGGCACGACCTTCAGCAATGAAGAAGATGACTCTATGTATGTATGTATCCAACGAATTCGAATATACCATAGGTATACCAAAAAAATCTTTGATGTAAATAAATTTTGGATGTAGTGAATTTGCGGGCAAGAGCTAATTATAAAATAAATATAAACAAACTACCAATGCAATATTATATTATAATATATTCAAATAATAATTAATTAATAAATCATCTTATCTCGAAAACTTTCATACATAAATTAATTATGTTTTCTATAATCTTAAAAGTAAAGAAAGCTTTGCGTTTTTTTGAACTTTGAAAATTGACTTTGTTTATTTTAAGAACTAATCTTAACATTGTCTTAATCTTAAATTGATTGTCTAAGTTTAGAATTATTATAATTGCAGTTTGGAGCAATTTCCCCAAAGGTTAAGGGTAGATATTATAATCATATTACTAGCATAATAATATCTGCATTAATGCGCCAAAATTATGTTAAAATGCAAAATAAAAAATAATCTAATACCAATATATTATAAAGAAGAGAAATGATTTAATTTTGTATTTTTGTTTGTAATGAACGTATAATAAAAAATTCTTTCACTTATTTAATACTAGCTGGTGCCCGCGACTTCATCCGCGTTCTGGATGAAAGGTACCCTATGTCCTTTCTGGTGTCCCAGACAACGTGTATGCAAAATTTCATGGTGATCGGTTCAGTAGTTTTTGCGGGAAAGAGTTACAAATATCCATACATCCATCCATCCATACAAACTTTCGCATTTATTATCACCGGATAACGTAGGCTATATTTTATAAAGTTACGCGGCCGAAGTGGCGTGCAACATCTAGTATAACAGTAATGAGAGCCGTTTCGAAGGGTCGGAATAAACAGACAGACAGACTGACAATTTTTTTTCCTTATAAATACCGCGTAACTTTATATAAAGAAGTTATAATATGACATTACAGACACTTAAATTTTATTTATTAGTGTTGATTCTATGGACTTATTATTATAGGCGAGCGAACAATTAAATCGTTTGTATTCAAAATATTGTATTACTAGATTTTGCCCGCAACTTCGTCCGCGTCCGATCTACCAACTTCACAGGATTACTCGCTGGACTAATCTGAAGATTGTCTAAAAATTCTAAAAACTATCAAAATAGGTTCAGCGGTTTCGGAGGGATAGGGAAGAAACATACATACATACATACACACATCGCCTTGTATATACAGTGTGGAAAAATAAGTCGGGCCCTGGAGGGAAACTACCTTAAATCCTTAAGTTGGCTCATTTTACATAAAGGAGACATTCCTTTATTTTTAAAAAGAAACAAAACTGCATTCCAGATTTTCTAAAACTAGCTTGACTCGCCCGGGACTCGAACCAACTAAAATTAAAAAAACAAACACTCACTATTTTATTATACTAATCGATAGGATTATTATTTTGGATAAAATTTCTCTAACAAACATTAAATTTGCTCATACTCTCGTCTTACTACTTCCACACTGTATATTGTATAATTTTATTTTATACAACAACGCACGAATAAATAAGCAATAAAATAAGAAACAAAAAGGCCAGTCAAAGACTATATAAAATCCACAGAGCTGTCATGTCTTTGAGAGAGCGGAAATTTTATTATTGTCGACATAGTTCGGTGTCGCGTCCTCAGTACTCAGAGTGCTGTCACGTTCGCGAAATTTCATATTTCAAACTTGGACAATTCCATTTTCATTGGATAGAAAGATGTTCCTTGCTACAAGATGTGTTACATAAACATTAAATTTAATATTTTAATACAAAAATTAACTTTTTTTGTTTGTATATTTAATTAGCAGTGGTTTCAGTAGAGATGCTAATTAATGTGATTCGAGTTATTGTACATAGGCTATCTTATATATAAATATCTTCACACATTACACACAGCACCATCTAGTTCCACATTAAGCAACTAATGCTTGTATTATGGACACCAGACAGTTGATATACTACATAGATTTTTTTATAAATAAAAAACATACATGACTCAGGTACAAAGGTAAAATGTTAACACATTTAAACATTTGCCCCTAGCGAGATTCGAACCCGCGTCCATAGGGACAGACAGACAGACAGACAGCGGGAAGGAAGAGTGTAAAGTTTCTAACAGATACTTGCTAGAGTACATAAAAAATAAGTTACTTACTTATATTTAGTACCACCTAAAATAATTTATCTAGTAAAAATAGATCTACGTTCTGTAGAAAATTCTTTCCAGAAAAGCTGATCAAATGTAACTTGGGGTGCATTGAAACATCCTTTGATGCATTACTTTTCAACGGAATAGAAAACTTTTGCAGGATTATTTCAAGCAGATGGCGCTTCGTCTGACGTTTTTATTACGGTTACCTACAAAATAAAGGAGTTTCGATTTTCAATGGTAAACATTGAAAATCGAAACTCCTTTTACGTTCTTATTTCTATGACTCTATGGGCCTCTTTAACAATCTCTGAATAAAGTGTGAAGCGGGCTAACCGCCATTTAAACCGTACGAGTTTCACCATCTTCAAGTAGCATTACTCAAGGGTATTTTCAATGAAATTGAAACAAGATACTCGTAACACGCCAATTCAGCGTTAAAAGTAACTAATCAACACTTTATTTTTAGTAGGTGAAAGAGGCACTTAAATTTATGTAATACCTAAGTGTAGTTTAAATGTAAGCTAAAAAAAATGCATTTACCGAAAAAAATCCCGTTTTGTTTTGTAAACATAGAAACTTTCAATTTTTATATCCCACTAGCTGTTGCACGAGACTTCGCCCGTGTAACTTTATAAAATACTAGCTGATGCTCGCGACTTCGTCCGCGTGGAATAGTTATTTTGGGAATCATTTGGGTATCTCGAACGGTTTTCGCAGCGCACGCAACGGAAGCCCTCAAAGATTAATAATTTTCCCCGTTTTTTCCACATTTTCGACTGTTTCTTCGCTCCTATTAGTCGCAACGTGATGTTATATAGCCTAAAGCCTTCCTCGATAAATGATCTATCCAACACAAATGTAATTTTTCAATTCGAACCAGTAGTTCCTGAGATTAGCGCGTTCAAACAAACAAACAAACAAACTCTTCAGCTTTATAATATTAAGTATAGATTGCCTATGTTACTCGCTGATAATGCAGCTTTCTATAGGTGAAAGAATTTTTAAAATCGGTCTAGTACATTTTGAGTTTATTCATTACAAACAAAAATACAAATATTTTCTCACTATCTATCTATACTAATATTATAAAGAGGAAATATTTTGTTTGTTTGTTTGAATTGAATAGGCTCTGAAAGTATATTGGATTCTTCACCTATAGAAAGCTACATTGTCAGCGAGTGACATCAGTACTAATATTATAAATGCGAATGTTTGTATGGATGTATGTATGGATGTTTGTAACTCTTTCACGCAAAAACTACTGAACCGATCACCATGAAATTTAGCATACACATTGTCTGGGACACCAGAAAGGACATAGGGTACCTTTCATCCAGAACGCGGACGAAGTCGCGGGCACCAGCTAGTAGGTTATATATTATAAAGTTACGCGGGCGAAGTCACTAGCACCAACTTCGCCCTTCGCCTTCGCAGTGACTTCACTGAAACTTAGTTTTCAGTGGAAAAACAAATAAATAAATATAGTTTCACAGTAAGCAACTATAATGCTTGTATTATGTATGGATACCATACAATTTATATATATATATATATTTTCAAAACAAGTTTCAAACCATAATAGGGACGCTAAATAAATGGCTCAGCTAAACTAGAGCGGTACGAACGTAACAAAGAAATGAAGTCTGAATCGAAGTGGCCATTGCTAAATAGAATTTAATTCTCTATTGAGTTTCCGCTTTGACATGGTTTTCTAGATAACAACTACTTAGTTAGACAGCTTGTTTATGGTAACTTTTGATTATGTGCAACGAGTATTCGACCGGCCTTCGCTTGCTCGGTCTCTCATTTACAAACCTGACGTATACGTGAGCAATATTAGGAAAGTTTTAGCATCTATATGCACTCTATATGAAGATATTGATTATTGATTTCTATTTTCTTACTGCTTGATAATATCCATACTAGATAATATTATAAATGCGAAAGTATTAACTCTGTCTGTCTGTCTGCTACCTTTTTACGCATACACGTTGTCAGGGATACAAAAAAGGACCTTTCATCCAGAAAAAAAGTACTCTTACCGAGTGATCGTATAAAAGATATAAAGAATTGGGCGCCACTGTCGCGTGGCGGCGCCACTTTCGTCACAGCGAGACATTATTTTACTCACATAACTCACATAATCTGGGCTCAATCTGGGGTTAATAATCTAGGGCCCAAGCCAAGAGCAAACGTACAGTCGTAAACGCTACGCTCAGGTTACGCTACGCTGGGAGAAAGCCATGTGATTGGTCAAAATTTTATGTGGGCGTTACAACAACCAATCACCGGGCTTTAAGTATTTCTTTCTCTTGTTTGCTCTTGGCTAGGGTTTTAATTTTTCTTTTATGTTAGGCCACCTGATTTTTCAGGCTATCGGGGTTGCTTGTGTTATAGGCGACATCAAGTGGGTTGTCAGCCTGTAACATGTAAGAAAGTCTCTCCATGAAGGTGACGACATAGTTAACCTATGTCTTGTCTTATATGTATTATAATTAAAAGATGCCTCTCCGCAACCGTTCCGTAATGCAGTTAAAAATGTAAATTCCTATTAAGGGTGTTAAAAATACTCTCATTCCCACTCGAAAGCGGCACTTCGTTTAACGTATGTGCATTACAATTTTGTACATTTAAATGCGCAGACTGGAGGAGGTTGGGGATTTTGTAATTTTGTAACAAACTTCCTCAAATTGTTGCGACTGTATTTACTTAACATAAATTATACAGTTTTGCGAATAGAAGAAATGTTAAACCTTAAATTACTGTTCTTCTGTACATCCGTACAAATATTATAAGTAAATGCAAAAGTTTGTATGGATGTATGTATGGATGTTTGTAACTCTTTCACGCAAAAACTACTGAACCGATCACCATGAAATTTTGCATACACGTTGTCTGGGACACAAGAAAGGACATAGAGTACCTTTCATCCAAAAAAAAGTACTGTTCCCGAGAGATTATCTAAAATTAAGGAAACTAACTCCTGGCTAAGTATAATAGCAATAACGATGTCAGGCGATATATTGCTTTTTCAACGCGGAAGAAGTCGCGTTGAAATACTTAGCCAGGAGTTAGTTTCCTTAATTTTAGATAATCGCTCGGGAGCAGTACTTTTTTCCTGGATGAAAGGTAGCCTATGTCCTTTCTGGTGTCGCAGACAACGTGTATGCAAAATTTCATGGTGATCGGTTCAGTAGTTTTTGCGTGAAAGAGTTACAAACATCCATACATACATCCATACAAACTTTCGCATTTATAATATTAGTACGGATACAGTATGAAAATCAATCGCCTTGCGTTAAGTCTCGCGAATACTCAACAATGTTTAGACTGATTTCAATTTGGTTCTCTCAATGAAAAAAAGGATAAACGTATGGAAGGTTTGTATGTATAAAAATTTAACCCCGAGCAAAACCGAAAGCGGGTCGCTAGTTTATAATAGGTAGGTAATCTTGCTCTTTTTTTAAATACCTATGGAATTTTTCTCTTTTTTATAAAGTTCTATCCGTTATTTAGTTATAATGAAAAATAGCTTTTAAACCGATTTAAAATCCACATCGATTTGACGCAAGATTTATTCGATGTTGCGGTATATAATCCTCAACTTTGCGTCACAGAACAAAACAAAGCAGAACATATTTGACATAATTCTGCAAATTCTTTTCTTGATAACTGTAATTTTTTTTAGACTTTTTCTTTCGTCCTTTATATTTCAATTATTTCACCATCACCATGCATATTTAATTTATGTGCATAAAAATATTAGTCAATTTAATAAAAAATGTACACAATATTAATATTAGGTTTAAAAATGATTTAGATGTACATAAAACGCGACTTCACAAAATAAGTAATTCTTTTATGGGTCAATGTATACGGTTCTATAGTAAACTACCTGTTTCGGATGATTTGTACGGTCGGACTACTGGGAAAAAAAATCTCACTAGTTCGGTCAACCGAACTGTTAACCGAACTACTGGGAATAGACTAGATAATCAGAGCCTTATCTATAAATAAATTTAAAAATATCATTACAACCAAACTCCTCGCGAAAGGCTATTATAAGATCACTGATTATTTAAGCAACAATGAAGCCTGGATTTAAGCGATTCGGAGCTCATATTATGTTTAGTATTGTATGTATACTTTATTAATATTATTATTTTTAAAATTAAGTGTACACGTAATTTTAAAGATGACAAAAAGAATATTATCCTGAGTTTCTTTCGGGGTTTCTTCTCGTTATCGTTATCTTGGCCTTTTTTTCCGAAACCCTGATAAATTTAAATTTATAATGACGATCATAAGAATTTCTTTTAGAAACCCAATTGATAAATAAATATTTTGATTTTGATTTTATGTGAGTGAGGGATGCCAGAACCCATTAACCTATCCCTTGCCTTATCAAGAATTAAGGACCATAGAAGGATCCTTAATCCTTCTATGGTCGGCAGCACATTTGCACTATCTATGGAGTTGCTTGTGTTAAAGGCGACGGTAGCCACCTTTTTTTAACGTTGGGAAATCTTCTTGGATACCCGGCAGTGAAGGAGCCACTCCGGGGTTATGCCGGATTCGTACCGGCTAAAACCCAACGACTTTCTAGCGCGGCCATTGATGGGCGGGGTCGAGGGGACGTTATTACACGACTTCGGTGCCCCGCCACGGCTATCCCAGTCATATCCTTGGCGTACCCGAAAGTAGAGCTACGCCAACCTACTCGGGCCGACCTTACGACGGGCGGCAGTTTAAATGTGAATAAGTGTGTGGATTGTTGAATACTGTGTTGGCTTCCCAATAATTAAAATGAACGCCTATCCCGATGGTCACCATCAGAAAAAAACTGTGCTCTGCGCTTTGCGTCCAGCCGCTTCCGGCTATTTATTGTACTGTGACCGTATTTCCTGTATGCACGAGCGCAAATCCTCTTTGTTGAGTGCTTTGTAATTACGGAGCCAATCTATCAATTTAATAGTATACACCTGATATATTCTGTGGGAGATAATCCTTATGTGTTTTGCAATATAACTAACAGTCGAGTGTCACGACACTATGTGTAAATAACCGCTTAGTTATCTATACATGTTGCACGCGACTTCGCCTGCGCAACTTTATAAAATGTATTAGTCTATGTTACTTGCTGATAATGTAGCTTTGTTTAGGTGAAAGAATTTTCTAAATAGGTCTACTAGTATTTGAATTTATTCATTACAAACATACAAATCTTCTCTCTTTTATAATACATTTTACAAGATTGAAATCTAACTACTACTGGCTCCGAAACTACTGGACCGATTTGAAAAATTCTTTCGCTGTTGGGAAGCTATATTATCAGCTAGTAGCATAGGCTATATTTTATAAAGTTACGCGGACGAAGTCGCGTGCAACAGCTAGTATTTTATAAAGTTCGAGGGCGACGTCGCGTTGCAACAGCTAATCACTACATAATTATTAAAATCAAAGTCCTCCGCCGCGTCTGTCTGTCTGTCTGTCCCTATGTATGCATGGTTTTCACTAATGGATAGAGTGGTTTTCGAGAAAGGTTTTCGTATATAATTTACAAAGTTACGCGTGCGAAGTCGCAGGCAGCAGCTAGTAATACATAAAGACTAATACATAATAAGCGTGTTTTTGAAAAGACGCCGGAACGAAATGGACACGTAGATCATTTTGTTAATATAATTGATCCTTCCACTATACGAAGCTCGTTGAGGGTAAGCCGAAAATATTTCCACATGAAGGAATCGAAAATGTCCTCAAAGATAAAGTACAAAAAATGGCGGCCTCTATTTACGCTTATCCCTTCCGAAACAGTTGTTTCTCTTGCGATCGGCAAGAGGCAAGAAATTCAGTGACTCGTGTTTCAAATGGCAAAAATATTTCTTATAACAAACATACTATGTTCTTATTATAAGTTATATGCTGAGGTTAGCATTTGTGGTTGTCCATTGATTCTTGTTCTTTTCTTTCGTTCCTGAGTAAGCTTAGCATTATTGTAAAGTGAAGCTTAGTTAAGTGTAAGACTTAAGTAAAGACTGAAATACCGGCCCTTAGTGTAGTAGCTATTGACGAACTTTTATAACCTTAGTAACCTACACCTCTAAATAACTTCGAAAGAAAGATGAATGTTGTTCACAAGCTACGGAGAGGGCTGTAACTTTAACGTTTTATTTGCTTTTTTTCCGTTGTGCTAATATTCCTCAAGAATTGGGTTACCAAATGCAAAAATAATTTTTGAAATCCGACTTCTACTTCCAGAGATTAGTGCGTTTAAAAAAAACAAATATTCAATTTTTTTTTACCAATTAGCGCTCCGCTCCCAGCTTAAGGTGGATGCAATTTTTCTGTTCGTAAAATCCTTTCTAGAACTTCAATAAATACTAAAAAAAATAATAACCGAATTAGTCCAACCGTTCTCGAGTTTTCCCCTTAGCTAAACATTTAGCGAATATTTTTGTATTTATTTATATAGAAGACTAGATGGTGCTCGCGTCTTCGTCCGCGTGGAATAGTTATTTTGGGAATCATTTGGGTATCTCGAACGGTTTTCGCAGCGCATGCAACTCAAAGATGAATAATTTTCCCCGTTTTTTCTACATTTTCGACTGTTTCTTCGCTCCTATTAGTCGCAACGTGATGTTATATAGCCTAAAGCCTTCCTCGATAAATGATCTATTCAACACAAAAAGAATTTTTCAATTCGAACCAGTAGTAGTTCAAACAAACAAACAAACAGACTCTTCAGCTTTATAATATTAGTATAGATTAAACGAAACCTCGCATGTTGTAACAAGTGGAAAAGCGCAAATATGAAGCGAATGTGTTTCGCCGATAACTCGTCCCAAATTAAAGGGGAAGCGTTTCTATTGGATGTCTCTATTCGACCGTTTGTTATTGTATGGTTTTTGTTCTTTTTCCCTGAGGCCCGTCTGACAGCGTCACTTTAAAAGGGTTGTGACGTTTCACGTCGAAATTCGCTTAGTTTTTAAGGGTCCCTTTCGCCAATCGAGGGTCGGGAATGTAAGAGAATTATATATAAAACGATGCTCCACAACCTTGAAAAAAATCACACAGCTAGCCAATGAATGTTACTTGATGCTGAAACATTTGAATTTTAGATAATGCTTATAGATAAGTGTAAAAAAAAATCAGAAAATCACTAAAATCGTGTAAATCGCACTCCCGTGTTGTTACAATTGAGCCGTAAGTATCAAAATTTATTAAATGAATTTTATCAAATAATAAAGTTAAAACTATAAAAAAGTTGCTGGAATATTTATTTCTTAATTAATATATCCTTATTCTATGTAAAAAAAATCACAAAGTTGCCCAATTTTTTCGCTCAAAATCTTCATACAAATTACTATGAAGGCTATTATATTGAAATTACGCTAGTAGTCGGTTCAGTCGGCCACGCGCCTCCGAAGTGAGAGCACGTCGCTTTGCGCCGCATTGACAGTTCGCGATCGAACCGTGTACTTACACAAAAAATGACAAATATGTCGTTTTTGATGTTGAAATTATAGCCCAAGAGCCCACGACCTTCGTTATTTATTACAATCTTTTGAGATAATATATAAAAAATAATAAGTGGGTTGTTCCAAACAGTTCTACTATAGTTCTATGATAGAATTGTTTGGACAAAAAAAATCCAACTAGTTCCCCAGCACAGTATGACAGATTGGACTCTGGAACACGTCCAAACTATTCTATTTTTATAATAGAACAAAAAAAAAAAACATGCAATGATGTCTACTGGTGAGTATGAGTAGCGGAGCGGAGCGGCGGCAAGTCTACGCGGGGCACCGAAAAAGCGAAAATTTTGAGATAGATAATTTGACACGCCGTAACTTGGAAACGGTGCGACGCAGCCGGGTGATGTTTGGGCTCATCGGAGACGTCTCTCCGAGATAGATAATTTGACGACCTCCTCGGACCCCTCCGACCGTAACTTGGAAACGGTGCGACTCAGCCGGGTGATGTTTGGGCTCATCGGAGACGTCTCTCCGAGATAGATAATTTGACGACCCCCTCGGACCCCTCCGACCGTAACTTGGAAACGGTGCGACGCAGCCGGGTGATGTTTGGGCTCATCGGAGACGTCTCTCCGAGATAGATAATTTGACGACCCCCTCGGACCCCTCCGACCGTAACTTGGAAACGGTGCGACGCAGCCGGGTGATGTTTGGGCTCATCGGAGACATCTCTCCGAGATAGATAATTTGATGACCCCCTCGGACCCCTCCGACCGTAACTTGGAAACGGTGCGACGCAGCCGGGTGATGTTTGGGCTCATCGGAGACGTCTCTCCGAGATAGATAATTTGACGACCCCCTCGGACCCCTCCGACCGTAACTTGGAAACGGTGCGACGCAGCCGGGTGATGTTTGGGCTCATCGGAGACGTCTCTCCGAGATAGATAATTTGACGACCCCCTCGGACCCCTCCGACCGTAACTTGGAAACGGTGCGACTCAGCCGGGTGATGTTTGGGCTCATCGGAGACGTCTCTCCGAGATAGATAATTTGACGACCCCCTCGGACCCCTCCGACCGTAACTTGGAAACGGTGCGACGCAGCCGGGTGATGTTTGGGCTCATCGGAGACGTCTCTCCGAGATAGATAATTTGACGACCCCCTCGGACCCCTCCGACCGTAACTTGGAAACGGTGCGACTCAGCCGGGTGATGTTTGGGCTCATCGGAGACGTCTCTCCGAGATAGATAACTTGACGACCGCCTCGGACCCCTCCGACCGTAACATGGAAACGGTGCGACGCAGCCGGGTGATGTTTGGGCTCATCGGAGACGTCTCTCCGAGATAGATAACTTGACGACCCCCTCGGATCCCTCCGACCGTAACTTGGAAACGGTGCGACGCAGCCGGGTTATGTTTGGGCTCATCGGAGACGTCTCTCCGAGATAGATAATTTGACGACCCCCTCGGACCCCTCCGACCGTAACTTGGAAACGGTGCGACGCAGCCGGGTGATGTTTGGGCTCATCGGAGACGTCTCTCCGAGATAGATAACTTGACGACCGCCTCGGACCCCTCCGACCGTAACATGGAAACGGTGCGACGCAGCCGGGTGATGTTTGGGCTCATCGGAGACGTCTCTCCGAGATAGATAATTTGACGACCCCCTCGGATCCCTCCGACCGTAACTTGGAAACGGTGCGACGCAGCCGGGTGATGTTTGGGCTCATCGGAGACGTCTCTCCGAGATAGATAATTTGACGACCCTCTCGGACCCCTCCGACCGTAACTTGAAAACGGTGCGACGCAGTCGGGTCGTGTTTGGGCTCATCAGAGACGTCTCGGGGAGATGAATTTTTTAGTAGACCATATTTCAAAATTTGACAATTCCGGTCTACATTTGACAATTGACAATTCGGGGGGGGGGGGTCCGAGGGGGTCGTCAAATTATCTATATCGGAGAGACGTCTCCGATGAGCCCAAACATCACCCGGCTGCATCGCACCGTTTCCAAGTTACGGTCGGAGTGGTCCGAGGGGGTCGTCAAATTATCTATCTCGGAGAGACGTCTCCGATGAGCCCAAACATCACCCGGCTGCGTCGCACCGATTCCAAGTTACGGTCGGAGGGGTCCGAGGGGGTCGTCAAATTATCTATCTCGGAGAGACGTCTCCGATGAGCCCAAACATCACCCGGCTGCGTCGCACCGTTTCCTAGTTACGGTCGGAGGGGTCCGAGGGGGTCGTCAAATTATCTATCTCGGAGAGACGTCTCCGATGAGCCCAAACATCACCCGGCTGCGTCGCACCGTTTCCAAGTTACGGTCGGAGGGGTCCGAGCGGAGCATCAGTTACGGACAGGGGGTTTAGGGAGAGGGGGTGTACTGAATGCAACTGATGAATAAAAGGTTCGTAAGGAACAGGCAAGGAATAAGTTCTAATGTAAGGAATCCCAGGTTTTCTAGCAGGCAGATTTTTTGTACAAACTTTTTCAGTACAATATATTATTTTTGTAATTGGGAATAACAATTTCGTTTTGTATTGTGCAACTAAAATAATAAAATTATTATAAGTACAATTATTTATACGCTAATAATACATTTGACAACAATTTTTATATTTGGTAACAAAATAGCAACTGTAATAAGTCTCCGGCAATGGATGACGTGATTTCTAAAGTTATCCCGAAGAAAATATAAAAAAATTGAGCTTCAATACTATACACATTTACTATGCATAGAGAAACTTTCAGCGTTTATAAAATAACGAAGGTCTGGCCGTCGTGGGCTCTTGCTCTATGCTTACGTACATGTGTGCGTGTGCAATGCGCGAGCCTCGATCGTTGTGAGAGTAGCGCTAAAAACCTAAACATCGCGCGGCGCGTCTCCGTAACGGCCCCTTAACTGGAGCGGAGGAAGCTAAGCAAGCAAACAAAACTCAATGCTCACAAAACGAATGGAAAAGAAAGGGATAGATATAGTAATGCAACATGTTCATTATCTATACTAATATTATAAAGCTGAAGAGTTTGTTTGTTTATTTGTTTGTTTGTTTGAACGCGAACCTCAGGAACTACTGGTTCGAATTGAAAAATTCTTTTTGTGTTGGATAGATCATTTATCGAGGAAAGCTTTAGGCTATATAACATCACGTTGCGACTAATAGGAGCGAAGAAACAGTCGAAAATGTGGAAAAAACGGGGAAAATTATCTTTGAGGGCTTCCGTTGCGTGCGCTGCGAAAACCGTTCGATATACCCAAATTATTCCCAAAATAACTATTCCACGCGGACGAAGTCGCGAGCACCAGCTAGTTACTACATATAGGTACTTAGTATGGTACTATTTTAAACAAATTTCAATAAAAGTCAAGTGATTTTTAGGTTAAATATGGATTCAATTTTATTATTTTAGAACTTTCAAGTTCTGTATGGACTGAAAACAACTTAAGTAGTTTTTTTTTTTTATTAAATTATAATTAGTTTGAACTAGTTACTAAGTTTAGTTTAGTTATCTATGTTAAAAATTAAAAAAAAAACTTTTATTTCTGATTTTTGTATATTCAGATTTATTATCTGCTTTTTTATAGCACAGCAGATTTAAATATTACTAAAAATACGTTTCACTTTTTAAATATCAAAATTAAATATTTTGTGATATATGTATATATGCTCATCTACATATATATTTATGAAAATATATATTTATTTAAAAGGGATTTAATCCTTCTTTAATTTTTTTTAGGACCTGTTATTTCACTCGTTGATTTTCTCATTGTGACAGACTATGCCTTCACTTATTATTGCTTTAATACGATGCGTAATATCACCAGCTTTGACATCAGAACAAACTATATTCCCGAAAGACTTAACTCGCAGTTAAATCCTGTCATAACACACACTGCAAAGTTCAAGTTGGCAACTACTAACTACGTTATTGCAAGGGTTACCAAATTTAGTTACAATTACAAAATGGCGGTGTATTAAACTTGCGGTATTTGATTTGTTAATTGTATTATCCGTTCATATTCGGTACTATAGTGAACGCTAACGGTCCTGGCACACTGGGTCATAAATATAAATAAATAAAATAAATAAATATATAGATACATTCCACACAGCACCATCTAGTTCCAAAGTAAGCAATTTAATGCTTGTATTATGGATACCAAACAGTTGATATATTACATACTATAGGCACCTATAGGTACTTTTTTTTGTAAATACATACATATTATTATAAATAAAAACATCCATGACTCAGGTACAAAGGTAAATGTTAACACATAAACATTTGCCCCTAGTGGGATTCGAACCCGCGACCGCTTGGTTAACAGCCACTAGACCAAACGTGTCGTCAAATATAGTGACAAACATTTTTTACCGACACGACATCGGTGCCCAGCCGTGTCGCCGAGGTCGTGTCATAACGTTCCCGCGATCCCGCCCATCAACGGCCGCGTTAGAAAGTCGTTGGGTTTTAGCCGGTAGGAGTCTGGCATAACCCCGCAGCGTGTGGCAGTGATAGGGGCACTGCCACATCCATGAGGATTTTCCAACGTCAAAAAATATTTCTAGTCGAGGTTTGTGATCTTTTAGCTTTATTGAAAAGTTATACATGTTGTTGGTACTGATAGAGACATTAATTAGATGCAAAATCCAAATTTAATATGTATCCATTTGCCATTTTTTTCCAACGTCAAAAAATATTTCTAGTCGAGGTTTGTTGATCTTTTAGCTTTATTGAAAAGTTAAACATGTTGTTGGAACTGATAGACACATTAATTAGACACAAAATCCAAATATGTATCCACTTGCCATTTTTTTTTCCAGCGTCAAAAATAATTTCTAGTCAAGGTTTGTTGATCTTTTAGCTTTATTGAAAAGTTAAACATAGTGTTGGCACTAATAGAGACATTAATTAGATGCAAAATCCAAATTTAATATGTATCCATTTGCCATTTTTTTCCAACGTCAAAAAATATTTCTAGTCGTGGTTTGTCATCTTTTAGCTTTATTGAAAAGTTAAACATGTTGTTGGTACTGATAGAGACATTAATTAGATGAAAAATCCAAATTTAATACGAGTATGTATCCATTTGCCATTTAACCACACAAGTACAGTCGCAAACACGCAACGCAAACACTGGTTGTTTTCGTCGGATAATATTTTTTTAATGTTACGTTCGAAATTGCATCATAACATTTGGCCATTAGGTTGAGTTCAGTTTGACAAAAATGGTGTTAGTTTTGAGATTTGTGCTTGTCTTAATAACTATTCTTTTTAATAAATAATACTAATATTTATGTATTCCATTGTACTAATCAAAATCTCATTTAACGATAATATTTGTGATGTCCATTGTCCAATGAATAATGGCTTTCTGTGGTCGTTCCGCCGAAATTTTGAAATTATTTGAATTTCTATTTAAACTGATATGCAGCGGTAGGGAACTTGTAAGCGGATTTCTCCTCGTCAAAAAAAAAAGTTTGCATTACCAACATAACGTGCATGACATGTGTAAATTATTGTCCTGTGGCTTCGATGTTTTGCCTCAGGCCTTGAAATGCAAATGCCGATTTCAAGACAAAGGACAGAGCTTAAGCTTTATATGAAGACACTTTGCCAACATAGTAATAGCTGAGACATGCAAAGCTATTGAGATAATATGTTAAACCTAGAAGCTACACTTTATACAGCTACAGCTTCTTTCACCTATAGAACATTATCACCGAGTAACATCACTACATATTATAAAACAAAGTCCTCCGCCGCGTCTGTCTGTCTGTCTGTCCCTATGTATGCTTAGATCTTTAAAAGTACGCAACGGATTTTAATGCGGTTTTCACTAATGGATAGAGTGGTTCTCGAGGAAGATTTTAATGTATAATTTACAAAGTTACGCGGGCGAAGTCGCGGGCAGCATCAGCTAGTAAGGTATAAGGTATAAGGTATAAGGTTCTGTTTCTTTATGTAATATATAAAATTCTCGTGTCGCGGTGTTTGTTGCCAAACTCCTCCGAAACGGCTGGACCGATTTTGATGAAATTTTGTGTGCTTATCGGGTAGATCTGAGAATCGGCCAACATCTATTTTTTATACCCCTAAATGTAATGTTAAACCCCTGGATTTAAGCGATTCGGAGTTCATAGGTATTGTGTTGTATTGTATGTATACTTTAATATTATTATTATTTTTTAAATTGATTGTAGTACATATACATAGTTGTTATTTTATATTTTAAAGATGACAGAAAGATTAGTATCCTGAGTTTCTTTCGGGGTTTCTTCTCAGGATCGTCATCTTGGCTTTTTTCCGAAACCCTGGTAAGTTTAAATTTATAATGATCATAAAGTTTCTTGTAGAAACCAAATTGATAAATAAATATTTTGATTTTGATTTTTGTTAAGGGTTGTTAACACCCCAAAAATTTATTTTTTATTTTTTCGCAAAACAACGTGTGCCGGGTCAGCTAGTATTTTATATCACCCTATACATCGATGTCCAAAGCGCTACAATTGTATGCCCACGGCCAATATAAGGTCCTGGTTACATATGTCCCAGCGATCAATCTTCTATTGTGGACATATGTGAACGAAATATGATTTGGGATCGTGAATAGTCTGACATATTTTTTTTTTGCGGAACGTAACGACTCACACAGACATAAAGACGGTCTGGAATCGACTAGGTTCAAAAGAGAACTGCTCTAAAATACAGAGTTATAACAGAATATATATTGTAGTTTTCAATATATATACCATTAATGTTATAAAGAGAGTAGATTTGTATGATTTTATAAACATACTCAAAAATTTTGAACAAACTCAAAAACTACTGGATCGATTTTAAAAATTGTTTCACATATCGTATAGAAAGCTACATTCTAGATTACATTTTTATTTTACAAAAATAAAAGTAGACTAAGTTACTTCCAATGAAAGTCCCGACAAAATCGGTCCAGCCAGACTCAAAAATAGATATAGATAGAAAAATAAAATTAATAAATAACATTTAATATTTGGTCTTTTCTCTACTTCATGTAGATAATGCTACCACGTGTAGATAAATAGGTAATACGATATATTATCTAAATACAAATATCTATATCTAAATATCTAAACACAAAATGTTTTTTTGATGTGGAAAACTTCTTTAGGTGCGTTGGGCATTTTTGAGATGGGAAAAAACCATTGAATTCGCGACTTGTTACCGTGTAACCGTGTGACCTACAAATCTGTATATGAGTATGTATGTACTTACTTGACGATTCAAAAATACGCGTTCAAGTTTTCACTTCGTCGGCACTCCCGGAGTGCTACTGTTTTTTTTTAACTAAACTCTTCCATTTAGATAGTAATCTTCAGTTAAAAGATTCACCCCAAATTTGCAGTGGAAAAAAATATACCGAACGTCCGCCCTGATTTTTTATTGTAAATATAACCTTTTGAGAAGGGTTGTTATATTTCTTTACGCGTACAGATCAGGTACAGGCCGAAATACAATTTGTTATATTATTAACTAGCTGGTTCCCGCAACTTCGTCCGCGTTGAAAAAGCAATATATCGCCTGACGTCGTTATAGCTATTACACTTAGCCAGGAGTTAGTTTCCTTAAGTTTAGATGATCCCTCGTGTGTAGTACTTTTTTTTCTGGAACCCTATGTCCCTTCTGGTGTCCCAGACAACGTGTATGCAAAATTTCATGGTGATCGGTTCAGTAGTTTTTGCGTAAAAGAGTTACAAACATACAAACATCCATACAAAGTTTCGCATTTATAATATTAGTACGGATTTCTTATTAAGGGGGAGCACTCCGTTCTGCAGTCATAACCATTTTCTTGTAGAAAACTAGAAATCTTTAAAAAGCTATTAAAAAAATCACATGTCATGAATAAGTAAATAAATATATATAAATCCTAAATATCTTCACACACATTCCACACAGCACCATCTAGTTCCACAGTAAGCAACTAATGCTTGTATTATGGCTACTAGACAGTTGATATACTACATGGATTACTTTTTTTTGTAAATACATACATATTATAAATACAAAACATCCATGACTCAGGTAAAAAGATAAAATGTTAACACATTAACATTTGCCCGTAGCGGGATTCGAACACGCGACCGTTTTGGTAAACAGCTAGGGTAGGGTTACTAGCCACTAGACCTAACGAGACGTCAAAAAAATAAAATAAAAAAATCATCTATGTCAATGCGTCACGTCGTTTATACCACAGTATACTAACGAAATTAGTATGCTGTGCTTATACTTTAATAATATATACTATCCATACAATATTATAAATTTAAAAGTAACTGTCTGTCTGCCTGTCTGTTACCTTTTCACGCCTTAACTACTCAACCGATCATGATGAAATTTTGCATACGAGTTGTCAGGGAATCAGGGATACAAGAAAGGATATAGGGTGCCTTTCATCCAGAAAAAAAATCTGTCCCCAAGAGATCATTTAAATCTAAAATAAAATAAAAAACTAACGCCTGGCCAAAGTATTATAGCAACAAGTGGTCAAGCGTTATATTGCTTTTTTTTTTTAAAACGGACGAAGTCGCGGGCACCAGCTAGTGAAAAAATAAATGGAAACAAACATGAACGAAAGTATAATTGAAATTCCTGAATTTTAATATTGCGCTATCTGTTCAATTAATAAACTATGTTTGCCGGCATCATATGAATATATTGATCTGCATATTTTGATATCGTAAAGCATGTTTGTTCAGCAAAAAAAGCGGCATTGTACACACAGAAAAACTTATGTATATTTTATACAAAGATAATTGATTGGTCTCGCTGCGCTCGACTAGATAGAGCGCTATACAAAAGCAATAGCTCCGAAAATGTGGCAACTTTTTATTGTAGTGTGTGTAAAAAATCGTCACTTTTTGTCACTTTTTACCCAGTTTTATAATATTTTTACACAATTTCACTACTCAAACTGGTATGCCTACTCAATTTTATTATGCCTAAAATTTAATAAAACATTCGGCACGTACACATAACAGACAGTTTGCAGTGTGACTGGCTCGGGTACGCCGAATTTGGCGTACTATTTTATGCCGCATTTTACAAGTACGACGGCGGTATGTAGTCGAGCGCAGCGAGACCAATCAATTATCTTTGGTTAACAGATATTCTCACAAACTTTTCCTTTTTAAAATATAGTGGCTCTGGCTTGTGGATCCTTCACAGATCCTTATAAAATACTAGCTGTTGCATGCGACTTCGCCCGCTTTCCTTTATAGAGTGTATATAAACTTAATGCGTTAAAAAAAGGCTGCTTCTGACAGGTTCTATTAAAAAATTATGGGGGAGTTTTGTGTCTAGCAGTGGACGTCTTACGGCTAAGATGATTAATGATTTTTCTTCTAGACCATGATAAATACTAAATATTTTTTTATTGCATTTCTGAGATAATTTCAAATCAGCACAAATAAATAAACTTATCAAAAGATATTTCGCTCAAACGTAGTGGATATGTGCACATAATTTCGAAAACGCACATGTCCGAAGGTTTCCTTGAGGTCAAAAGGTTTATTGGGAAGACTAATAGGTAACATTAGCGGAATGACTGTCCGTTTGTATACAACATAGAGATGCTATCTAAAACGATAAGTTAATATCTAAAACCAATGGTAGGACAAAATGTCCAAACAAATGTTCTCAATCTCTGAAACTTGTCCCAAGCACCTGGATTAAAGAGGTGGTCTAATGTATAAGAAATAGCGGATTCGAAAAATTATTTTTGCATTTGATAGTCCATTTTTTTTACAAAAATGTTAAGTGTGACATTGTATTACTTGTACTTTGCAATAATAAATCATAAATGAATAAATAGTATGTAACTGTATTAAAATAAACTAATTATTAGGTAAACTAGTTGTCCACACTTTAAACTATACAGCTGTTTTTTTTACAATCTTAAAGTCTTCTTCGGTGGCTAAATATTATAAATAAGAAAGTTAACTCAGGCTGCCTGTCTGTTACTTTTTCACGACAAATTATCATGAAATTTTTCAAACACGTTCTTAAGGTTACAGGAAAGAATGTTCGTACAGAAAAAAACTACTGTGCCTTTGGGATCATCTAAAATAAATTTTAAAAAAGAAAATCAATTCATAAATATGTAACTTAATAATTATTATTTAATTGTTTGTCTTGTTGTAACTGTCTGGTACGTTTTTATTTTTGTATATTGTATTCACATGGTTACATTCCGAATTAATTGCTGTATTTGTGTGTTCTCGTTTTTTTTTGCTTGTAATAGCAATGCAGATGACAGGAGTTATATTTCTTACACTAAACCAGCTAGTAGTAAAATATTTGAACTAACGCTTCCTCTTATACCTTGCAGAAATGAGTAACCCAAGCTTAGTTTGAAAGGAGCCATTCGGACGGAAACGCTTAGACGGATGGATTAATTTGTATGTACTTACATCTAATATACGTGTCGAAATGAACATGAAAACAAATTTAATTAATACCATGTTCATTTTAATATTATTTTGAATTTACAAAAACAGAGTTTTAATTCTTCTTTCTAACTAAACACAAGTCTTTACTGAATCTCAACCTCCTATTAAAATCCTTTTTATTTCTCAGTGCTAGGGTATAGTCTTTGCTATACGTTCTCGGTTGCAAATTCCTAAAAACATAATATACATACCGAATTTTTTAATTGAAAGAAGTAATTTGACAGGGCCCAATGTCAAATTTTAAAATAATGTTACCAGCGTTTGAAAAATCGGTTTATTCCCATCTCGGCACCCTCGATGTGCTGAGTCCATATTTTAACATAAATTTTAATGCAACTCTAGTGTACAAAAACTTCAAAATACTTTAGCAACAGACATTTATTAGTTATTCAAGAGTTTAAATAGTTTTACACGAAATATATACATGCAGTAGTTCTGTCAAAATAAGTATTTTTCCAAGGGTCTGTTTATGTTTTTTTCTGTGTTCATTTTTGGTTTGAATCATTGTGCATTTTACTCGACTGCTCTTCCCGCGCTTTGTGCTGTGTGCCACACCCACCGATGAGTTTAAGCCGCCAACTAGTTTTGCCTTAAGGAGTAAACTCCTTAAGGAAATACTTAAGGAGTCCTTAAAAAACGCAGTATCATCATCAGTTAGTTACCCACATCTCCATATAGTCCAAGATTTTTAGTCCAAGATCTATGAAACTTTTTTATGTAAAAGCAATAGCGCAATAAAAGTTGCCGTCAGGCAAAGAAAAACAGCGATTAGTCGTAATACATAAATTATCGAGATATTTTCCAAAAACAAAAAATTGTTTTTTTTAATCGACTATATGTTGGCAAATATTAACAATAGAGAAAAAAGTTTTAGATAAAAAAGACGGGGAATTTCATCCTCTATAAGAAAGACCCTTACGATTTTCAATGTAAAACTCACCGTTTACGAGATATTATCAAAAAGGCGTTATTCAAGCTGGCGGCTAACGCGGGCGGTTTCAGACGACACAAACTTGGTTTTATACTTAGGGGACACTCTCTGACACAATCCAATCGAAAAATCAATTATCAGGATTTTTTGTTTTGCGAATATCTAAAATACTTGGACTACTAACTATAACTACAATTAAGACAAGGATGTATAGGAAAATTATTAATTATGTTGCAATTGTCCCTCATTAATGATCCATTATCATTAAGGCAACATTCACAAGTATAGGGAGGGAGACCAAACACAAAGGCCACCCTAACCCCATTTGGTAACTATTCAAAGGCTATTTCCGTAAACATCAGATAATATTGCGTAAATAAACTATTGACAACGTAATGGGACAATTTTGTTAGTGTAACTCTTATTAAAATCACATCAACATTTTATACATACTTAGTTGGAACAGTAAGAGTTGTGTATGAAACTATTTAAGTTGAGTTTAAACAGTAAATCGTGCTCGAATCAAGTAGCCTGTCTGTCGACCATAACATACTTATGAAAAAAAATATTACATGGGTTCTCAAAATTAAATCAAGCAATAGTATTTTTCTAATAAGGGAACGTTCAAGTATTACGTAACGAATTTTAGGGGGAGGGATGTCACCTACCCTCAAGTGGACCGTCAGCCTGTCTGCCGACCTTAACATACAAAAATTTGTAGAACAGATAACTTGTATGTTGTAAGACATGGAATATTTTAGCCTTTTTATAAAATCTGTAAATGTAAAATTTATTTTGTAAAACATTACGATATAAAAACATGGGAGGGAGAGGGTTCGAATAACGCGTTACGAGACATTGTTTTTTTATTAAAAAAAAAATAGGAAATTAAAATCTACTTAATATATTTATAGTTTAGTATAATAAACAAAGTTTTGCAATTATTACTGTAATGTTGTCATGAAAATAAAGTGTCTAGACAAACCTAATAAAGATTTACAAACATTTTTATAATCAAGATGATCAAAATGATCAAAATGATCAAAATGATCAAAATGATCAAAATGATCAAGATGATCAAGATGATCAAGATGATCAAGATGATCGAGATGATTTCTACACAAGTGTAGAAATACGTGTTACATAATAAATAAATAAAACAAATAAATAAATAATTTATAGTAATAGAAGGTTACTATAGCTATAGTAACATCACGTTAGTTACTATAGCTTCAAGGTCACGTCCTAATTTAATTAGGAAATCTAAGGGCCTATAAACGCGAAACAATTTTGGAGTTTAATTTAATAAAAATGTATGCATGATTGTTTAACGAACAAACTTTGTCAAAAGCTCGCCTTCAATAACAAGCGCAAATTGGGGCAAATATTGAACCACCTGAAACATAGATTTGTTTAGAGAGTACCCTCGTTTTAATTACTATTTAAATTAAAGCTGGAACTTTGTTATGACACCTGATATTTTACGTAATATAGACTACTTCTACTTCTTTTAGAAAAGAATACTTTTTAATTTTTTTTTGGTGGTACAGCGGAGCGTCACCAGGGCCTTTAGACTTTGGCATTCGCTCCGTAGCGATTCGATTCGAAGGAATAAAATGTATGGGATATAAAATGTAGATATAAAATGTAAGGGTATAAAATCACGTGATTTAGCGACGACGTAAATGTCAATCCCATAAATGTTATTGTTTTCGAACTTCGTTATCGTTTTAAATTGTTACTTTGACTAAGGCTCCATGGGCCCTAGCCAAGAGCAAACGTACAGTCATAACCGCTACGCTCAGGTTACGCTACGCTTGGGAGAAAGCTTTGTGATTGGTCAAAAATTTATGTGGGCGTTACAACAACCAATCACCGGGCTTTATTTTTTAACGTTTCGCGCAAGGTATGCTCTTGGTTAGGGCCCCTGGTGACGGCAGGTAAGTGTACCGTCAGCCTGTCTGCCGACCTTAAAATACAAAAATTTGTAGAACAGATAACTTGTAAGTTGTAATACATGGAATATTTTAGCCTTTTTATAAAATCTGTAAAATTAATCTTTTATCTTCTAATCTGTAAAATTGTTTATACAAAAGCCAATCTATAAATTTATTTATATATTTTTCGTTGCCCGTGGTCCTACTGCATAGTCCTACTAATAGTACCAAATGCAAATATTGGAGTGATCACACACGCAGCTATAATATATATTTCTATGACTTCACCAAAATATACCGTAATATATATATTATAGCACGGTATACTAATATATATTATAGCTACATTTGTGACGGGCTTAGAGAGTTAAGGTAATATTATAAAGCGGTTATTACACTATTCGGAAATCGGAAGGTGTAATCGCAGTTAGAACAGATTGGATCCGATTTAGATTTTAGATTCTATTATCTATTTTCAACTCTATTTCTTCGATTAGAAATCAATTCAGTGTAGTGTCATCACTAAGTTCACTACTTAGATTCCTAAATTGGTTTCCTACAAATTAAAAAGTGTAATAACCCCTTAAGCACATTTATCGTATGCATGTTAATATATTATTATGTATGTATATGAGTAACTTGAACCTCATTATCGCACAACCTTACTACCATTGAGATATTCGTATCCCCCAATAATGAATTTCAGTGATAAACCACGTCATATATTAACTTAATGACGTTATTCATTAGCTGTCCAGTCATCACCCTTATATAAGGGGAGGCATTCGAACATCAAGACAGAAAGGGTTGTAAAGACTTAATGGCCTTCCTAAGTAATTTATAAACTTAAAGATGTAATAAGACGCGGCTTCCCCCTGTCTTAAAACCTTTTTGCTAAATATAACACATTTACCCGTTGAGTTCGCATTTTTATTTTATTAATTGAAGATAAATATTTCAAAAGCGAATTTTTTGAATATTTAATCAAAAACACTTGTTCATTTTTTAAATAATAATATGAACAATAAACATCACCAAACGTTTCATCAATTTTTCAATCAATCATTTTTTTTTCTATAAAAACCCAGTGTGCGAGACGACTACTAATAATATGTTTAAATTTAAAGTCGGCTTTTCGCACATTTCGTACGAAATGAAATTGTACGAGGCGACTACTAAAAATATATTTAAATTTAAAGTAGGATTTTCGCACATTTTTTACGAAATGAAATTGTGCGAGACGACTACTAAAATATATTTAAATTTAAAGTAGGTTTTTCGCACATTTTGTATGAAATAAAATTTTGCGAGACGACTACTAAAAATATATTTAAATATAAAGTTGGCTTTTCGCACATTTTGTACGAAATAAAATTTGGCGAGACGACTGCTAAAAATATATTAAATTTAAATTTAAAGTCGGCTTTTGGCACGTTTCGTACGAAATAAAATTGTGCGAGACGACCACTAAACCAATGTCCGGGCACACTGTACAATGCGAATGTAGTCAAAGCGATCATTGTGGTTACCTACTTTCTCTTTGAATTACACAAGCTTTTTATACCAAGAAAACTCTTTTCGCAGGTAAATTATACAGTGAGAAAGAAATACCTCGTTGGGAAGCAAGAAAAATAAAATACTCCGCGACGGTTTACAATGTATTTAATTAACAAGGAATAGAGTTTCCGTACCTACTTACTTTTCTATTTTCCAGTGCTTTCGAAACAGTAATGCATCATTGGAAAAAGGAAGTAAGCGCGGAACAATCTATTAACCCGTTCTGTCAGCTACAAATGAACGAATTGAATGAGTTAATTGATCGAATGGAAAAGTGCACGGGAACTTTGAACGTTTGTGCTCGGACATTTGTGTTGTTATTTTTATTATAAAGACTTATAATACTTTTGCAGAACTGTCAAGACTTCGGATTTTGACGAGCCTGTTGGACGAGTGGCTTAAAGTCCAACGAGATAGCCAGCTTACCTCCACATTCGAGTACGCCGAGTTTCTGACACAGGGAGCGTAGCACTCCCCGCACTGGTTAGCCGAAGCGGGGCACCGATGTTGTGTCACAACGACCCCGTGAACCCGCTCATCAACGGCCGCAATAGAAAGAGGTTGGGTTTTAGCCGGTACGAATCCGGCATAACCCAAAGTGCTTCCTACACTTCCGGGTATCCAATAGGATTTCACATCCGGATTAGTACCGGCTAAAACCCAACGACTTTTTAGCGCGGCCGTTGATGAGCTGGGTAGCGTGTCGTTATGACACGACATCTACCGCCACGGCTATCCAGCGCGGGGTGGTCTGTCTAAACCTCGGCGTACCCGGCAGTGGTGGTACGCCGGCCATCTCAGGGGATCATATAACCCAAATCTTTTCAAAATTCGAGTGAATATGCATCTTCTAGGTGACCTCGCTCCATCATAGGCAGTTGGTGCAGCGACTAAGGTTTTGCTTACTAGTACGACGGGTAGTCGTAATTTGTCGTAAGGGGGACTCTTCCATTTCGTGGTAGCCATTTTCGGACTCCAAAATTATCCCTGTCAACCACTAAATTAAAAGTAATAATTAACTGGATTTGTGACTCGAAGCGTAACATTGTGGAATGTGCGCCCATCAATTAACAAATGAGAATGGACGATGCACGTTCAAACAATGCTAATAGTTGCACCGAGAATTACGGATTTTCCCCAACTTGTTAGTTACTAATCATCAGATATAACAATGTTCTATTGGAAATCAGTTGTATTTGTAACAAAGGTTCATTCGACTTCGTCCCCGCCTTATTATTTACTACACAATAGTGTCTTTCGTCCCAATCACATTTTTTTAGGTTTCAGTCGTCCCCATGTTACCAACGGTTTTAAAGTACAATCAGCAAATCATAATATATTTCTAAGTATTATAAAAAAAAATATATTTTTTTATTAAAAAGCGCGAGTTTTTACGCACTGTGCGTCAGCACCAGCTGATTACTGACAATAGCATTTTTAACAAGTTGTATTGTTGTCAATGCAATAATCGGCCAAAGAAATGCCGGCAGATCTCGATCGGCCCAGTTAAACGATCGGGCTACGACATCAATATCTCATAGTACGAGCTCTATGAGAATGTGTAGACCCTGCTACGCACGCCATACTGACTTATTTTTAATGCACAAAATTCCTGCACTCTGGCTTCGTATTTTTTCAATTTTTTTTTTTCAAATTATATACACAACCCTTCCTAGTTTATTGCTCTTTCCATTAGTAAAAACCATATTAAAATGCGTTGGGTAGTTTAGAAGAAGCTAGCGGGGAAACAGATAGAGGCGGGCAGCGTTTTTGTTTAATATTAATTTATAATAATAAACTATAGATATAGATGTCTTATGTATGTATGTTTATGTGTAGATATAAATTATTCACAATTAACATTATAAATGTGTAAGTAACTTTGTCTGTAAGTCTGTAACCTTTCCATGCCTTAACTACTCAACCGATCATTATAAAATTTTGCATACGCATTCTCAGGAATTCAGAAAAGGACATAGGGTAACTTTCATTCAGACAATGTTTTGTTAACGAAGGATCATAAAAATATTATGAAGTCATAAAAATATCCTCAAGTAGTAGTAGTCCGTTTGTTAGTCCGGTCACGAAAATAAAATATCATAAAAATTATTGCTCATATATTTTGTCAGGCGTCACATTTTTTTATTTTCCAACACGTACAAGACTCTGGCACAATCTGCTTTAAAAATAAAACGTTTAGGTCCGCTTAATAAATACAAATAATTTAATCTTATATATGTCGTCGGCACATCGTAGAATTGGGCATATCATGATATTTCTGGGCAGATCATATTTCTGTTAAAACTGAGAGGGTCGCCTTACTCCGCTCCGCTTCGCTCGGCTCCCCAAATTTATTTCCATGTAAACCTAACACGCTCCTCCTCGCTTTGCTTCGCTCCGCTCCTCGTCGCACTTATTTTTCACTTTTGGTGAAAGATTTTTGATTTCATACTTTACGATCTGCCCAATTCTACGATCTGCCTACGACATATATATAGTTTTCACAAATCGGTCAAAAACCCTATTAGGTATTCTTCAGCCGTATTGCGTTTTACGAGTTGTCTATCAACGGGGTGAAGGGCTAAGACGGTAGTATTTATTTATATTGGTTCAACAGACACCGCGTTGCTTTCCCACGCGTAAATCCCGGCTTGAGTTTTGTTCGGTACTTCAGAGCTCCTGAGGCTATTTGTCTGAGAGTGTACGTCATGTGCTTTTCCCGTCCAACACGATAAAAAGATAGGCCGGCCTATTCACGTGGTTAGTTGCTAACCACGTGAACTATAAATAAAAAGTATATATCACGGGTATAATTGTTCAATGACATAGTCCAGTGTTTCCCAACCTTTTTTTTTGACGAGGAGTAATCCGCTTACAGATTCCCTACCGCTGGCTACGCGGAAGGGATATGTGGGGGTCGCCCAGCACCTGATCGTAGCGGCACTGGGAATACCCACTAAAACTCCCCGGTGCCTCCTTGCCCTGTGAGCGAGGTGAACCGGGCTCTGCCAAGGCAACAACTCCAATCCACCCAGTGGTTGGGCAGTGTTTCCCAACCTGCGGTCCGCGATGTAACCTAGAGGGCCCCTGAACAAAGCATGAATAAAAAATATTGTCGTCGCGGGACGCATAGCAGATGTGAAACATAGAAAATATTTTATTTAAAAATTACAATATATTGATTCCGACAAAGTGTTGGCTAAAAGTTTGGCCAAATGTTGGCGTCGCCACGCCAACCCGCCGCAAAAGATGTTAAAATAAAATTAAGTTTTCATTGATATAACAAGCTCGTCAACAACTACTTAACCTAAAAAGAATATTATTATATCTCTCTTCTTTATTATTCCCATACACAACAATAAAAATGTTTATCTGTCTATCTATATCTGTATTTTATGACTGTTTTATCTTGATCTAATTTAAAAAAACATACTGTGTTATTTATGCCATTTATACGTTTTATTGGAACTCGCATCATACCATAACTGTATGTAAACTTTGTATTATTATGTTGTACTAGCTGGTGCTCGCGACTTCGTCCACGTTCTAGATGAAAGGCACCCTATGTCCTTTCTGGTGTCCCAGACAACGTGAATGCAAAATTTCATGGTGATCGGTTCCGTAGTTTTTGCGTGAAAGAGTTACAAACATCCATACATCCATACAAATTACAAACTTTCGCATTTATAATATTAAAAATAAGATAA
Source organism: Synanthedon tipuliformis (assembly GCA_947623395.1). Classification (NCBI taxonomy): domain Eukaryota; kingdom Metazoa; phylum Arthropoda; class Insecta; order Lepidoptera; family Sesiidae; genus Synanthedon; species Synanthedon tipuliformis. Next base: position 833,816 of record OX392429.1, on the reverse strand, counting down.
TAATAAGATTTTCTGTTTTCTGTTGATTTACCTAAATAAATAAATAAAATTAATAAATAAATAATTTCCTCCATCAGATCTTCTCTGATGATTTTGCCAGTGTCATTTGTAAAAATAGCAATTTAAAATTCAAATTCTAAATTCAAATTAAAATCAAAGGTTGCAGATCCCGAGACTAGTCAGTCAAGTCAAGTACACAATTTTTCTTCTATTTGCGTTTTCCAAAACGGGTCCGTCAAGTCCAAAGCAGTGAGGTCAATGCCTCAAAATAATTAACTCGAAAATAAAGTAAAATTATTGGAATTTTTGGAGATATGAAAACAAAATGGGTAAACTGCGTTTGCGTTTGCGAACTCAACACACATGACTCGTCACATTCTGCCTGAAGCTAATGTAGGTACGGTCAACAGAATTATTGCGTAATGCGTCATTGGAATTTCTAACTAGTACAGTCAGCACGTAAGTAACCACTGATGAAGCATTATTGTTCGATGTTTGACATTTACCTTTAAATTGATTAGAAGTGCCCAATTACATATGAAGTGTCACCTTTTAAAACTTCTTAGTTTTTTTTATTTAATCTACACTGGACAACAAATAAACCGGACCGCCCGCTATCTTGGAACTTTGATTCGATTTTCTCAAAAAGTATAATAATATGATAAAACTTACAACTATATACAAAGTATATGGTAATCAAGGTTATACCTACAGAAAGTGCGTTTCATGATGATTAAAATAAATGAAATCTATTTATTAGGTGTTTATTAAGGATTTTACAAAGAATAGTCGTTTTCCAGTCATATATTTTGTCTATAGTAATAATAAACTCGTGAACGAGTCGTTTAAAAAAAAATTAAATATAAGTATTTTCCTATTTTCTTACCTACAATTTTAAAAAGAGTGCTAAATATCCCCCGGGGGTATCAGGAAATATTTGACCCGTTAACCTCTTTTAATAAATGGGGGTCTAAGGAGGCGAATTTTTACAGATTTCGCGAACATTTAGCCGGTTGGAAGCAACTGTCTACATAATCTTTATGGGGAAAGATGCTACCGAATGTGGTGTACACACGTTCGCAAAGTTGGTCGAGCAAATTTTTTGTACTACAGTGTAACAAAGCGAAAAAATTTTCAAAATTTTTTTTTTTAAATATTGTATTTTTCTGGCGTCTATATTTGAGCCGAGAAAAGCAAACAATAAGTAGAATATTAAAGTGACTGATTGTAAATTTCTAGTTTAATTTGTTACGTAACTAACTTTTACTTGCGTCTTTGTCCGCGTTCTTTTGGGGACAGTACTTTTTCTGGATGGAAGGTGGATGGTTTTCTATACCCCTGATAACGTATATGCAAAATTTCAAGACGATCACTTGAGTAACTAGTTAAAGCGTGAAAACGTAATAAACAATGTCTCTTTCTCATTATATATTATATTGGGATAAGCGAATACTCACTTTAATTGTAGATGAAGTTTATCTAGAATATCTAGGCAGAACATTATAAAAGATTCTTCTATACAATTGTTTTTATACTAACTAGCTGAGCCCCATAACAACGGTCAACGTATGAAAATTATGTTACTTTATAAAAAAAATAGGTTTCCGTTAGAATTTTGAGTAAAAAAGGTACATTAGATAATTTCTCTGTTTAAATTCAATGTTGTGTAAAAATTTCAAGTCAATCCGTCGGCGAGGTTTCGAGTTTTTGAAGCATGGGTACACAAAGGAGGAGAGAGTAGGAGTAGGAGTGTCCCTACAATGTTAAATTGATAACTATTTGTATTCTATTTCGTCTCTTGACATGGATTTTTTTGAGTGTTACGGAAAACTGTTGCTCCATACTTGTACGTCATTTTCTGTGACCGTATGTATCCGTAGGTTGCTTCATAAAAACCGCTCTAAATATTGACGAGCGGTTCGAGCCGTGTCGTAAAAACAGTTTTATAGCCTTTTATGTCATCGCCGTGACTAGAACCAAACAAGCGACAATGTATGACGGTTGTATCCGTACCACTATTAACTAAATCTATTTTTTGTAGCTATTTTTTTAATACATTGCAAATAATAATTATGTGTTTGTAAAATGTACCATATTATTTGTAATCTACATTTTTAATGCAATATTTGAAGGAAATATGTTGTAATAATGAACCTTTTTCTTTTATATATTTTTTTATGTTAGGTACTACCTAGTTACTACAGAAGAGACTGTGATAATATCTAAGAGCTCCTCTTATTCCGAGAGATGGTAAATATTTGAGGCAAACTGAAAACTTGTCCTATAACTCTATATGTTATGTATATATACATATATGTCTGTATCTATATTATATATGTCAACACAGAACTACAGAATAGACCTGGGAGTTGATTTTGATCCAGAAAAAAAGTGCTCTACCCAAGGGATCACCTAAAATAAAATAAAAAACTAACCAAAGTGGCCAGTGTTTTAGCAACAAGGCGTAAAGCGTTATTGCTTTCAATTTTTTTACTTTTCAAAGCGGACGATAAGTCACGGTCTCCAGCTAGTAAATAATACTTATATTCGTATACCCACGAAACTGTGAATCCTTCATCTAGTCTAGGTATATAGACAGCAATACATCAGAAGACACAATGTGAGTACGAGATAAGTTTTTCAGATGTGCAATCAACGAACATGGTGCTGGGACATCCGGCCTGAACCGTACTGATATTGTGTACCGCGGACGGTTGCTACGTGCTTCCTTAGTGCAAATGGGGACAAAATAATAGCAATAGGTATTATTTCTAAGCAGTAGGTATTCGGTTTAGCGCGCATTATTTTACTCTTTATACAAGTGGAAACCGTTTCAAATTATGTTAGGACGACAGGGACTGAAGCGACTTTATTTTATACTATATATTTAAATAGAACAAAAAGAGATTTAGATTTTCTATTATGCATTTTCTTACAAAAACTTTTTTAGATTCAAGCTATCGGTTTTATTATTAGTGTATAAATTGTTTATAATAAAAATAGATATAGTAAATTTACATTCACTCATATCTAAATATACACACTTTCTCATTCATAACAAATAAATATACATATATAAAATAACAATTTCATATATGTATATTTATTCAAGTTCATTATTCAAGTTTCTTCTTATTAGTTCCGTGTTATAGTAAAAATGACAAATATGAAAACGGTTTTTCTTTTGATACTAAACTTCAGATCAATAATTGAAATGGATTACACATTTAATGTTAAAAGTTAAAAATTCCATATGATTTAGTAATATTTTTGTTTGAGTATTTTTTTGTCCGCCATTGTAAATACGAGCATTGTACAGCGTCAATAAATAAAGGGGCTACGGTATCGGCGTGTATCACTCGTAACTGAATACTTTATGACGATCCGTCAGTGATGAGTGTGTCTAACGGTGATGACCTCAGATTCTATTGGAACCTTTTATGCGTTCGACATGTTCGAGGGAAAATGTGTGTTGGCAGGTTTCATTGGGTCAATATTATTTCCACAATTTTCATGTCACGCAACAATGCGTATTAAAAATTAACGTACGAGTATACTCTGTATACCTGAAGATATCAATATATGTATAAATAAGCCTACTTAAGATTACTATAGCTAATCTAATAATATATATTTGCCATTATCGCTTAGCTTAGCTAAGTTTTCACATTTCAGAGAATATTTTTTGTAACATTCGTTTTGAATTTTTTTGAAAACTAGCAAGTTCGAACGCGTTATAGTTTGTTTTTTTTTTAAATTCCAGAGGAACCTAACATTTTTCTAGGATAAAAAGTGTCCGTTTGACTCACTTTTAAGTGCCCGTCTGACACACTGTGGGTCAGAACAATATTTTATTAAGATTATTTATTGATTTTCTGACCCGTCACTATTAAATTGAACTCTGCCCATCGAATTGGACTGCAAAGATATATTATTTCGATGACTCTGTCTCAGAGTACGATAGATACTAACGTGAAACAACAGCATATGTGCTTTTGTGTTACGACGAGTGAGTAAGGGATGCCAGAGCGTATTACCTCAACCCCTTACTTCTCCTATCCATAATACTTCTATGATCAGCAACCCACTTGCCAGCACCTATGGCGACGGTAGCCTATCATCAGTGGACCGTCAGCCTGTCTGCCGACCTTAACATAGAAAAAGAAAAAAAATGTTGAAGTGTCCTTTAATGATTAGATTTCAAAAATGCTTAATAATTCATCAGAAAAACATTCTCCATTATAAGTCACGTAGTCATCTCGAGATGGTCACAAAAGAGTTGGTGTTTTGAAACAAAGGCACTTTGGCTCTAATCCAAAAGAACTTATAACACATTTAGCTATGTATATAATTTTACATATTAATAATATAAAAATTATTCAGTTGATTTTGTTTATATTGTCTATGACAGTACATTAACTATTCTACGTCATTTAATTTTTTCCAAGTGTCTTCGAAAGTCTTTCTATCCAAGTAAATAATTTATTATTCCCATCTCGGCACCCTCGAGGTACAGTTATCAAAATGATGTAGAAACACAAATTTACCTGATTTTAACGTACTACCACAGATTTAATAATAGTTACTTGGTACTACTCAACGCAATATACTCAGTATATTAAACTAGCTATTGAGCGTACAATACTTTACTTCGCCCGCGTAACTTTATAAAGTACTAGCTGACGCCCGCGACTTCGTTCGCGTTCTGAATGAAAGGTTTCCTATGTTCTTTCTGGTGTCCCAGACAACGTGTATGCAAAATTTCATGGTGATCGGTTCAGTAGTTTTTGCGTGAAAGAGTAACAAACAAACAAAATCACATTTATAATATTAGTAAAGTATAGCCTATGTATTATTATGATATTATTATATATCATTATATATAGCCTATGTTACTCGCTCATAATGTAGCTTTCTATAGGTGAAAGAATTTTTAAAACCGGTCCAGTTGATACTATAGACTACTAGCTGGTGCCCGCGACTTCGTCCGAGTTGAAAAAGCAATATATGGCATGACATCGTTATTGCTATTATTCCAGGCGTTAGTTTCCTTAATTTTAGATAATCCCCCGGGAGCAGTACTTTTTTCTGGATGAAAGGTAACGTGTATGCAAAATTTCATGGTGATCGGTTCAGTAGTTTTTGCGTGAAAGAGTTACAAACATCCATACAAACTTTCGCATTTATAATATTAGTACGGATAATACGGAATATAAAGATTGCGTACTAAGTCTAGTCTATACATAATATTATTAAAGTTTTGGTTCGTTGAAGTGTCAATACCTAATAAAAAAAAGAAAATATTTAGGGTAAACAAAATTTAGGTAAACCTGTCACAATTTTAATTGCCGACTGACCTTAACACTATGTTGATTTATTACGTTATGTCTTATCTAAAATTAAGCTCGAGTTTCGGAATAAAATATGGCGTTTTTAAGAAAAAGCGTCAGCCGCCAAATTCAAGGGTTTATGATAAATTGTTTCACAGAAAAAAATAAGTTCACGTTGATAAGTAATTTTTGTGAAAATAAATATACAGTAAGTAATATTAAAGGGAATAAATTTACGCCCGACGCAAAAACGGGGTGTTAAAAGATTGACGTGTGTGTTTGTCTGTGGCATCGTAGCTCCCAAATAGATGGACCGATTTTGATCCAGTTTTTTTTGTTTGAAAGCTGACGTAATCGATATTGTTCTTAGTATAATATGTAGCACCGAGACTCAACAGCACAGAACAAAATAGCGAATTATTATAGAAGTATAGAATAAAGTGAATTATGTCTTTAACCCTTTAACCGCCAGAGTCGGATTTATCCGACAATTATTTTCCATTTCGCCAGAGCCGTATATATACGACAAATTCCTCAACTTCTATAATGTTTGTTTTTAAATCAATGCGTTACTTCCTCTTAAACAGTTTCGTAAAAAGCCGAAAAAGTAGTCGATCGTAACCAGTTACGAAGCTACGGTTACGTACGCGGCCGAAGCCAACCAAACTATTAAAGGGTTAAAATACAAATATAATTTTAATTTGTCACATAACTAAAATGAATTCTTAAAAAAGCCTCTCATTAAGTTCCATACTCGAATGAATAAAAAGAAACATGTCAAGATGTGAGGTCTCTATTCTTTGACGTCCTTTAAAAATGAACCCATACATCACTGACAAGGAGTGATGAAGCAATTTGTATGGATAAGGCTTACAACGAAACACGCTCAGAGTGCACACCGCTTCTAGATTAATATTAATAAGTCTCTCGAGTACGTTCAGAAGAAGAATTTGATTCAATTTTTATACTAGCTGGTGCCCGCGACTTCGTCCGCGTTGAAATATATAATACTTGATAGCGCCATCTATCTATTGTAGTTTAAAATAGAATTAGGTGAAGCGATAGAGAGGATCACGCGATATCTATCGGCTTTGGGTAGTACTGCTTGGTGATATTTTTAGCGACCCGCAATATTTTTCTGTAAATCTATATCTATACTGTTTGTAAATAATATATTAAACTAGAAAAACTACTGGACAGATTTTAAAAATTATTTCGTGTATAGAAAGCTACATTGCGGTGCTGGCTGAAAATCAGCGCTGCAGATGTTAATGGCATCTCAGCACAATGCTGAGCCAGTATCCGTTTCACTGCCACGAGGACACACATCTTTACCTGTCTATTAATTTCTGTTTTGTTGTATACAAAAGTATTATATTTGTTTTACGTGAATAAAATTCTTTCTTTCTTTCTTACTTACATTATCTAGGCTAGACTATAACATAGGCTATATTTTATAAAGTAACGCGGACGAAGTTGCGTGCAACAACTAGTTAACAATAATTTTTTCAACTACATATATTTTTCATAAATTTGAACGCGACCTTTATAAACTTTTGTTTGTTTCTTTCCATCAGTCTCACAAAACAGCGCACTATGTTTTGTGAGACTGATGGAAATTAAAACTAAATGAAATTTTATATCAAAAATATGCCACATCCATTTTAATTCTACGATGAATGTACATCCACTGTGCATGAATAAGGACTCAAATGTATAATTCAAAATCGTGTACGCACTATATCATTGTGCCAAAAAACGTAGAAAGCGCCTCCCTCGAGATTTCCGGGAAAAAAGTGGCCTCTTTTTCGGCGAGAAAAAAGAAAAACATGGCGGCTATTTTTTGCGAAGCCGGCCATAACAAGCATGATAGTGTATTATTGTGTGAAAATACTTTTATAGATGGACCCACAGACGGACAGTCGACCCCTAAATAAATTGATTGCCCTCTGGGAATTTATTATTTGTGTACAATAAAGTTCAAGACGAAGTTGATTTTGGCAGGTCAAAAAAACGATATTACGAGTATTTATTCTCGTTTGTAACTTTTTATGATATAGGTAAGCAGACAGACTGACGGTCCACTTGGTGTTTGGTGTGGCCTCCTTCACATATTGTAACCTTAAGCAATGTCGAAGGTCTCGCGGGATGACCGGCGTACCTCCACTTTTGGGTACGCCGAGGTACGCTTCCTGCGTAGCCCTCCCCGCGCTAGATAGCCGTGGCGGGGCACTGAATTGTCACAACGTCTCCCCGACCCCGCCCATCAACGGCTACGCTAAAAAATCGTTGGGTTTTAGCCGGTACGAATCTGGCATCTGGCATTACCCCGCAGTGTCCCCTATACTACCGGGTATCCAAGAGGATTTTAAACATTAAAAAAGGGGGTATGATGAAGCAAGTGTCTGGTCTTCTCTGAGGGGGTGGCTACTGCCGCCAGACGTACTGTCAGACAAGCTGCTCATTAAAATTGACAGCGAAACGTGAAAATTTGTAGTTTTTTGTTATTATTATAGTTCATACCTGTTATTTCCAGTATTTTTTTATTACGAAACCTGATTGATCGGGCTTTTAAATAAAATATCATGAAATATTTTTTTCATCCGAGCTTTTATAAATTCGATTTAAAAATTCATTCTGAAACCGCTGAAAATTTACTTGTGAATCAATAATTGCCATTGAGGCTTAATGAATATGTCTCGTATGCGTCAGCGAGCAGGTTCAACCCGGTTAATATATCATACTTTAAAACCCGGCTTTAAAAGCGAAAAAAAGGTATGGTCACATTGCAAGCGGGACTGACGATTAAACGAATATGTACATAAATTTATTGACAAATCTATTCAATCCTACTTATAAATTTCATTATAATTTACAATTGATTACGATAAAAAAAGAATTTTTTATTTATTTATATATTTCCTATTGTAAGTTGTAATTTACACGCCATACGTGGCAGTACATGAGGTTACATATTCAAACTAATAAGGTACTATTTCATATTGACCCATGTTACTTGTAAATAAATTATTTCAATTTGAATATGAATAAATTTATTCATATTCAAATTCAAATAAGAGGGCGTTTTTCAATAAGGTTTTAGAGGGCGGATGTATGGATGTATGGATGTATAGATGTTACTCTTTCATACAAGAACGGCTCAGCTGATTTGGATGGATGCAAATTTTGTTTCACGCATATTCTTCTATAATTTAAAAGGGGGGAAACTTATGGTAGAATCAATAAAAATTAGGCAATCAAGCCAGCATTGTGGGTTGCCTGGATCGTAATATTTGGTCAAACTTATATTGTTAATACTAAACTTATATTATATAATAACTTAACTTTATATTATTTAACTTATATTGTTGTTGTACAATGACCCCAGGCTTTCCAAATATCCCAGATCTATAAGATCTGATATCTTTTATATATATAAAATTTTCGTGTCTTTTTTATGAAGTTTTTATGAAAATCCGGTAGGTCTGAAAATAAGTCATAAACTATTATTATTATACCCCTAAACCCAACCCAAACATTTTTTATTTTTTGGCAAAACAACGTTTGCCGGGTCATCTAGTAATCTATATATAAGATCAAGAGCTATTATAATTTTTTAAATGCAAATAACTTAATAAATGAAAAGTATTGAAATTGTAGACGCTCACACTGTGACCACACCTTAAAAGTGTTAAAACATAATCACCCGGTTAATACCAGAGCAATATATTTTAGCCTGTAATTTTTTTGTACCGCTAAAATCCCGGTCGAGTGAAAAATGGACAGGTATTAGAATTGGTTATTGTGAAAAATTGTAATTATTTTCGAAATGCTTTATCCTACTGGGATTATAGCCGGTTCAAATTTGCTTGATTATTAGTAGATAGCAGACAAGAAGACTTATCTATTGAAACTAGGTTGAGACCATACCCTAAGATCATTAGGTATTAAATTAATTAAGATTATTTATTAATTAATTACGATTATTATTTATTAAGATTATTAATTAATTATTAATTAAGATTATTAAATTGGGCAGTCCGTTTGGCGACAGTAACCATCAGCATCACCTTACAGGAGACCATTGTTGAAAAATAATAAAGTATTCTATTTCGGTGAAGTAATATAACTTATCCTACGAAGTTGTCGCTGCTTTTATGGCTACGAAAGCCTTCAACCATAATGGTCCACCATCGACAATAAACAATTTTGTTGGGTTTTATTAGTTTTTCTTAAATATTTCATAAACTATGCGATTTAGCGCAAAAGTGCCCAGGACAAAAATAATCTACATTAAATTGTGAACAAAAATGGTCTACAGCATAATCTCGCTAAAGTGAACGGTTCCAGAGTTACGGAGGGTCTAAAGTAGCAATTGTCCGTTTTTTTTTTTTTTTTTTTTGCAAAATATGAACTATATACGATGGTGGTGTGTGGGATGTTCCAAGATATTTATTTATTTATCTGTACTAATATTATAAAGCTAAACAGTTTGTTTGTTTGTTTGTTTGAACGCGCTAATCTCAGGAACTACTAGTTCGAATTGAAAAATTCTTGTTGTATTGGATAGATCATTTATCGAGGAAGGCTTTAGGCTATATAACATCACGTTGCGACTAATAGGAGCGAAGAAACAATCGAAAATGTGGAAAAAACGGGGAAAATAATTCATCTTTGAGGGCTTCCGTTGCGTGCGCTGCGAAAACCGTTCGAGACACCCAAATGATTCCCAAAATAACTATTCCACGCGGATGAAGTCGCGAGCACCAGCTAGTTATATATAATTTGCAAAAAAAAATTGAACCCGTGTGAAGCTGGGAGCGGGTCGCTAGTATTATTATTATTATTGAAAATGTTAATACAAGTGGTACTTCAAGACTGTGTAAAAAATATTTAATTTAACTAAATGTCACGCTAGACACATTCCGTACCATTACTTACCCTACTTCAATTACTTAACCTTAACTTAATTTCAACATACACGTCTCCACAGGCTTAGATCTCTCAACAGTGATAGGTTTGTGCTTAGACCTTCTTGAGTTTATTTAAGCAAATTATGTGTGATACCCCTAAAGCGTATCTGATTTCATTTCGGCTTTAGGCTTTACTGCGGAATCTTTACCGAGCATCAGACGAACTAAATTTTAATGATAATAGAATTTCTAGATACTTTAGGTATTATACGAAGGGTGACCCTGATTTAATTGCTGAAGAAGCCTTCACGCTTTGCTTAGCTTTTTTTGCTTGCTTGCTTTGCTTCAAATTACCAATGAGAAGCATACTAAAAATTATCTTATCTATACTAATATTATAAAGAAGAAAGATTTGATTGTTTGTTTGTTTGTTTAAATTGAATAGGCTCCGAAACTACTGGATCGATTTGAAATTTTCTTTTACTGTTGGGAAGCAATATTATCAGCGAGTAACATAGGCTGTTCCGTTACTACCGTACTGTTACCGTTGTTACATCTGCCCAGGAATATCATGATATGCCCAATTCTACGATGTGCCGACGACATAGGTCCGGACGGATTACAGAACGCAGACATGTTTTGTAATTACATTTAAAAAATTTAAAAAAGCTACCTACCATAAAATACTATGATATGAATGAACATAATTAAATTAATTAAGTACCAAGAATATTATTATAGTTTGTCACGTGAAACGCGACACGGCCGTCCCAGTAGTTAAACTAATTTAATCTTAATGTATAGTACAAATACGACTGCATTTTAATTGGACTGGTTACGATTATGAAAGTACTTGTAGCATGCTATGTAGTTGTAATATAATCAGTTAAACATACGTCAAAGCCGCCTTCTCAATTAGGTAATTTGCTAACCTAACAATGTGAATACCTATGGGTTCATAGGTATATTGCATTCAGGGAATACTGCGTTTCGCAGTCATTTGGGCACCCAGTCTGGCGACAGTAACCACCCCCCTTTTTTTACGAGGAGTAATCCGCTTACAGATTCCCTACCGCTGGCTAGGCGGAAGGGATATGTGGGGGTCGCCCAGCACCTGATCGTAGCGGCACTGGGAATACCCACTAAAACTCCCCGGTGCCTCCTTGCCCTGTGAGTGGGATGGACCGGGCTCTGCCGAGGCAACAACTCCGATCCATCCTAGGGCAGCCTTTTTTTTTTTTTTTTTTTTTTTTACGAGGAGTAATCCGCTTACAGATTCCCTACCGCTGGCTAGACGGTAAGGATATGTGGGGGTCGCCCAGCACCTGATCATAGCGGCACTGGGAATACCCACTAAAACTCCCCGGTGCCTCCTTGCCCTGTGAACGGGGCGGACCGTGTTCTGCCGAGGCAACAAACCCCGATCCACCCCAGGGCAGCCTAGCCGGCTGGCTAGGCTAACGCCAACGGAGGATTGCCCGGAGACACCCAGGCAATCCCCAGACGGTGGGACCTTGTGCAGGCACACATAGCTGGCCAGCTATGTGCGCAGGTCCCCTGGGACATTTAAAGACGGGCTAGGTATGCCCGCCTTCTCCTGCCCAGCCGCCTACGTCTGAGGGAAGCGAGACCGGCCTCTTCCTCTCGCTCCCTCTCAGCTGCCTCCTTCTGCGACATTACATATCCGCAGAAGGCGGCAACTGCTTTCCAGGTGGCCACACTGCCAAGCATGGCTTCAACCATGTTTGGCAGTGTGACGTCCACTCCACCCAGCTCCACTTCCAACTCCCGGCGCTGGGGACTCCAGGCCGGGCACACCTGGAGCGTGTGCTCGGCCGTATCATCGGGGTCGCCGCAGTGGTGGCATCGCGGCGACTCCTCCCTTTTTATGCGGTGCAGATAATGACCGAAGCACCCGTGTCCGGTCATTATCTGCACCTAGTGGAAGGTGAGGCAGCCTTTTTGGCGCCTCACCCAGTCCTCCAACACCGGACGAATCGCGAGGATCGTCCGGTGACCGGCGGTGGGGTTGAGTAGTGCCTCACTCCAATCGTCAATGGCCCTCTTATAGGCCTCTGCACGGACCCGTTGCACGTCCTCGGCAACGGGTCTTTCTCCTAGGGCCCTAGCGGCGACCCGATGCCGATGCACCTGGGACAGAACCAGGGCATCGACATCCCACGGAAGCATGCCCGCTAGCACGCAGGCAGCCCCGTGGCTGACCGTGCGATAAGCCCGCACGGCCCGGGTCGCCATGACCCTTTGAGGCCTCCTCAGGAGGGACCGGGTGCGGGGAGTGAGACACTCCGCCCAGACCGGGGCTCCGTAAAGTGCCATCGACCTTACCACCCCGTGATAAAGTCGACGGCATGCAGAATTTGGTCCTCCCAGGTTCGGGAGGAGCCGTCCGAGTGCGGCTGCGGTGGTGATCAGCCGTGGAACGAGGAGCTTGAAATGCTCCTCAAAGTTCCAGCGGGGGTCCAGAGTTAGGCCGAGATACTTGAAATGCATCTCGACCGGGATCCGGACCCCCTCCACTCGGACTCGGAGCCCCGGCTGGATCCTGCGGCGTGGGGGATGGAAGCCCATGGCCCTAGTTTTGTCTAGGGCCACCTCCAATCCGAGCAGACGGATGCGCCGGACGACCAACGAGGTGCCGACCGACGCTAATCGTTCTGCCTTTTCCCACGTCTTTGCTCTTGCCGCGACAAGGGTGTCGTCGGCAAAGCAGACAATCTCCATTTTGGGTAGGAGATTGCCTCGCAGGACCCAATTATACCCCAAATTCCAAAGAAGGGGGCCGAGAACGGCCCCCTGAGGTACGCCAGCCAACATTGGCCGACGTAGGACTTTCCCATCTGCGCCCTCGTACAGCACTACCCGTTCGGAGAGGTAGTCGTTGACGAGGGCGCAGAGGTAGGACGGCACTCGATGGAATCTGAGTGCCGCCCTGATACATTCGTGAGGGAGGCTGTTGAAGGCGTTGCGGATGTCGAGTGACACCGCAACAACAGCCTCCCCCCTTCCAGTGGCCTCCTCAGTCCAACGCTTGAGGAGGCCCACTGCGTCAACTGTGGACCGACCGGTGCGGAAGCCGAACTGGTGTTCATCCAGGTTCGGCCCCTCCGTTTCTAGGTGCTCGACGATCCGACGAGCCATGATCCTCTCCATGGCTTTGCCAGAATCGTCGAGTAGGACCACCGGTCGGTACCCCGATGGCGAGTCGGCAGGGCGCCCCTCCTTGCGTAACAGGCAGAGACGCCCCACCTTCCACCTCGCCGGAAACTTGCCCCGGGCTATACTCGCGTCGAGAAGCGCCCGGAACCTCTCCTCCAAAGGCCCCAGCGCTATTGCTAGGGCCTTAGCCGGAACCTCATCAGGTCCAGGGGCCGTCTTTTTCCTCCCGATCCGCTCCCTCACCGCCTCGAACTCTCTGTCAGAGACGGGAGGGCCCTGCAGCGCAGCCTCCGGCAGTGGTTCCGGAGGCTCCATAGGTGGGGGCTGGAATGGGCCGTGGGTCGGAAAGAGAGACCCCACGACCTCCTCGAGCAGCGTCGGTTCGAGGATGGCAGTAGAGCTTGAAGCAAACTTCCCCCTCACTGCCCTGTACGGACGGCCCCAGGGGTCAGCGTCCAGGAGGTCTAGGTAGCGCTTGTGAGCTTCTTCCTTGGCCCTGCAGATCCCTTTCTGCAGGGCCTTATGAGCCTCCCTATACGCCTGACGAAGGAGAACCTCTTCGTCAGGCGTCCTCCTGGAGCGCCTTCTCCGGCAACGGAGGAGAGCGCGTCTCGCGGCTAGGCACGTTGTGCGCAGGAGGGCCACCTCCTGCGCCCACCAATATACCCTCTTCCACTTTGGGGGAGGGCGCCACAGCGGCATGGCAGCATTGCAGACGGCTCGAAGGTCGCCTGCAAAGTGGTCTGCCATGCCGTCGGGATCCCCTGCGAGATGAGGAGGGAGAGGGGACCACTCCCTCACCATCGCAGCCTCCTCCGCCACATCCGGGCGGAGCTTGGCGAGTGCCCACCTAGGAAAGGCGGCACTCGCCGTAGGATCCCGACGCTGTGACGCGCTGGGGGCCCGTGTGGAGACCTCATATCGGACGTAGAGGTGGTCCGATAGGGTCTCCACTTCTTCCTCGACCCGCCAGCTTCAGATTTTGGCAGCAAGGGCGGCAGTGGCAAACGATACGTCCACTATGGACGTACCTTGCCACCGTACGCACGTGGGAGTGGTACCTTGGTTGAGTAGCTGAAGTCCCAGGCCTAGCGCCCAGGACTCCAGGATACCCCCTCTCACATCCGTACGGGGCGACCCCCACGCCGTTGATTTAGCGTTGAAGTCCCCCGCCACCAAGACTGGGAGTGGGGCCGCACGCCTCACCACACCCTCCACCGCAGCCAGGAAGGACTCGAAATCCGCCCGGCTACGGTTAGGGGAGAAGTAGGTCGATACGACCACCATTCTCCCCCAGTCTGCTGCAACAAAACCCGAACCTCTCTCCCTGAGGGAAAGGGGAGGAGCTCCGCCACCCGGCCTCACTGCAATAGCAGCGGAGTCGTCCAGGTCCCCTAGCCAGTTGGCATTATTGGGGACCACGTAAGGCTCCGCTACCACCACCAAATGAACCCCCCACTCCGCCATGGATTGGCACAGTAGATCCTGTGCCCCGGCGCAGTGGTTGATGTTCACCTGTAGTATCTCGGTGGTGGGCCTAGTGGGCATTGGCGGTTTCCATTGGCTCCTCCCCAGACGCACGGGTGGCCTCCGCCCTGACCAGCGGGATAGCCGCTGTGAGGCGGCCTTTTACTGCTGGGGGGGAGCAGTTTATCCCCCCCATGCGGTGGCTGGCCGGAAGGCCAGCGTCCGCACAGACGGCGCATCTGTACGCCGCCTCACATTCGTTGGCGGAGTGCCCATCCAGTCCGCAGCGGTAACAGAGACCACTTCGGTCCTTTTTGGATGGACACCTGACCACAGGATGGCCGAGCCCCATGCACCTGAAGCAACGCATGGGGCGCTGTTCTAGCAGTTGGATGGAGGCGGAGCTCCATCCGACGGTCAGTCTGCCACCAGTCGCCAGCTTTCTGGCGGCCTCTACAGGGCATGAGGCAAAGGCCGAGCCCACCCCTCTGACTCCAGGGTGGACCTTCCCCACCCTGAAGTGCTCGGGGGGACAGCCCGTAGCCTGAGCCAGTGCCGCCAACAACTCTTCGGCCGACACCGAGTCATCCAGACCATTGACCCGGATGTCGACCAATTTGATTGGGCGCGTCACTTTCGCCTCATCGCCCAAGGCGGCGCTAATCTGGGCCGCCAACTGATCCGCCTGCGTTGACGTCGTTTCTTTAGGGAGCTCCAAAATGCGAGCTCCCGTAACGCCTGTGCGAAACTGGGCTGGACCAATGCCCAAGGCGCTCAGCGAGACCGTGGCCTTCGTTTTGGTGATGGCCTTGTTGTACGTGGCGCCTTTGGCGATCGCCTCCGGTTTCAAGGCCACCACAACGGCCAACTTCCTGTGCTCCTTTGGGAGCTTTGGTGCACTCTCTTTCCTCCCGGAAGTCGGGGCGGGAGCAGCGGCGGGGGAGCGCTTTTTGCGCCGGACTACCTCCGACCAGGTCCCTCCTGGTTCGGCTGTACTCCCCGCCTGCGACTCCGGGGTCCTTTGAGCGGTGGGCTTGGCGACTTTGACCGGCTTGGCGACTTTGACCGGCCTCGCCTTATGAGGGAGGTTCGCCGGTGGGACAAGAGTTGTCCCCGACTCTCTTTGGGAAGCTGCTGCCCGCTCTTCCTGTCCGCCTGCAGAGGGGGGCGAAGTTGACGCGCCGGGAGCAACCTCCCGTCCACCTCTAGACTATCCAAGTGTGCGTTGACGACCCCACCTACATGGGCCGTCAACTCCGTCTGCAGGGCCGAGAGGGCCTCCATGAACTCAGCCCTAGACAGTGGCTGGGAGTCAGCTACTGTCGTGGGCGGTGCAACGGCCTCTTCGACCACAGTTTTCTCCTTTGAGGACCTTTCAGAGAAGGCCCTTCTGAGCGCGGTTACCTCAGCGATAAGCGCATCGATTTGTGAACGGAGGCGCTTATTATCAGCACGAAGTCGCCGAATCTCATTCGACGACTTACGCTTCGCCACCGCCTCGACCACTCCGGGTATGGAGTTGGTAGCCTCCTTGAATCCTAGGGCAGCCTAGCAATTGAATGTGCTTTTTAGATGTTCCATTCCAATACCACTTTTACTGGACCGCGAAACAATACAAATTGAAGTGTAAAAATTATAATAATAAAAGATAAAAATTAATGAACAAAGATTTCTGAATTTATTCTAACCTTACTTCGACACGAGAATAACCTTACTTTGACACGAGAACATTCAGGTATAAGCATGTCACCTTAGATAGAATTAGGAATATAATTTTGTGATGAATCACCTTTATAATTAAATTAATGAAACTGAACGTAAGTGTTATTAAATATGGTTAATTTGTGGAGCGATTAAAAATTCGCCAGTAATGTTGTAACCTTGCGGGAGGTACAGAGATTTGGGTATGTCGCGGGTCGGTTGTCGGCCCGATGACAAATTATTCAACTTTTATTACGTTGCAAAAGTTGCTTTCTCAACTAGTGTTGGGACATTGGTTTTGTCGATGAAAAACAAATTTAATAAAAAATATTAAATAAATAATTAAATAAAAGTGGTCGCTTGAATATAGTTACTTTATTATTATTTTTATACTAATTAAGGTTGTTATTATTATAATATTATGTATTACTCAAACACTCCAATTACGTATATAATTTATTCGTAGCCAATTACAACTGATTTCTTTCTAGTCTACCTACTTTACTAATCGTGTCTCAATCGACGGTATACTAAAAACTTAACGCCTATAATAATAGCAGAAAGGCGAGACAATGCCAAAGATTGCATCGGTTCCGAACAGTAAGTATGGATTATATCGACATTATATCGACAACCATGTCAATCCCTATAGTGTTTAGCGTCGTGTTTCACGAGGCAGCGACTACGTAAGCATTTTGTAGCAAACCTCTCATTCCCAATTTTACACAAGTTTACCAAACTAAAACTATTAGTTTTGGGGAAACATACACCCCTTTAACGTTATCCCTGGAGTCCAGCTTTTTACACACAATATGTTAATATTTTCGGTGGTTTTAGAGCTCGACTAGGTACGTATAAATACTGCATAATTTCAGAATATCGGCATAATGGATAAGATAATGTAACCATCTATATATTATCTAACTAATATATAAAATTCTCGTGTTGTTTGTTTGTTGCCAAACTCCTCCGAAACTTGTGTATAGGTATTCGGTAGGTCTGAGAATAATTTCTAACGATAACTAACGATAACGATAACGACATTGGGTTTCTATTGTCGTTCTTCTCCACAGAGGAACGCACACTTTAGTAGTGAAAGTTCCAGATTTTGTAAATATTTTCTGTTTAATTGTCATCTCGCACGATTTTGTTTCGTATGAAATGTGCGAAAAGCCATCCTTAAATTTAAATACTAATTATTAAATACTTTTAGTAGTCATCTCAATGTTTTGACTCCTGATAAAAACGCCCCGGACGAAGTCGCGTGAAAAATTACTAGCTGACCCGGCAAATGTTATTTTATCAAAAAATAAAAAAATGGGGAGGACAACCCAATTTTTTTAGGGGTAGGGTTTTTATACCCACTTAGGGGTATAAAAAATTGTATACAACCTATTCTCAGACCTACCGAATATACACAAAAATAATTATTTTATATACACGAGAATTTTATATATATATAGAAGATTATACAAACGGAATAAATTTAAATGAGCCCATAATGATTCAGATCATTCTACAACTCAGCAATGCTCCCATAAACGCTGTAGACAGCTAATAAAGCCCATAACACACTTTTCAACTAAAAGCAACGCCTATATTGGCTTACCTAAATCGACGAATATATTTCTGTTTAAATTAATCTACCAAAATGAATCCACTCAATATTCGACTGTACACTTAACGTATTTGGGTTGAAAATATTTCAACGAACCGTTGAGAAGCAAGCAAAGGAAGTTTCAAAGGTAATTTTAGTACTGAGTCTGAGGAAATGGTATTAATAATGATTCAATGACGACCCTAAATCAGGATTAGGTGGAGAAAGAGTCAAGAGTACAGGCGGCTCGATAAAAGTCTGAAAAGTAGGCCTTGATGAAAAAGTCAAAGACGAAATAAGATAAAGAGCAAATGTGCTTCAGTAAAATTAAATATTCAATAATAATTTATTAAATATTTAATATTAAAATAATAAACTAAAAAGTCAACGCATGTTTTTTTTTTGTTTTGACGTTTTTCTTTTATGTAGATTAAGATTATTATAAAAAAATAATAATATTTTTTTTATAAAAATAGACAGGGGCAGTTCCAGTAATATTATCATTTAAAATTGCACGTATAGAAGTTACTTATTTTGTAATACCTATTATAACATTAAGTAATGTTCATTAAATTATGTTTTTTTTTAATGAATATACAAATATAAACAGAAGTCTCTTAGGCTATACTTAATATTTTATAAAAGTTACGCGTACAGAGTCGCGTGCAACAGCTAGTAGCTAATAATAAATAATAATAAATAAATAAATAAATATATTTACACATTCCACACTGCACCACCCAGTTCCAAAGTAAGCAACTTAATGCGTGTATTATGGATACCAAACAGTTGATATATTACATACAATATTTTTTTTGTAAATACATAATATTATAATACAAAACATCCATGACTCAGATACAAAGGTAAATGTTAACACATAAACATTTGCCCCTAGCAGGATTCGAACCCACGACCGCTTGGTTAACAGCTAGGGTTACTAGCCACTAGCTGTGTGTGCCCCCCCTTCGCGTGGGTATTGCCTGGGTGTCTCCGGGCAATCCCCCATTGGCGTTAGTCTAGCCAGCAATGGCTAGGCTGTCTTGGTGTGGATCGGAGTTTTTGCTTCGGCAGAGCCCGGTTCACTCCGCTCACAGGGCAAGGAGGCACCGGGGAGTTTTAGTGGGTATTCCCAGTGTCGCTACGATCAGGTGCTGGGCGACCCCCACATATCCCTACCGCCTAGCCAGCGGTAGGGAATCTGTAAGCGGATTTCTCCTCGTCAAAAAAAAAGTTTACTAGCTACTAGACCAAACGCAAAAAAAAAAAATTATAAAAATATAAACGGTATATCTATTCACACAATGAAACAGGGAAGTTTCGCTTGCTAATAAATCGGGTTACTTGAATATACGAACGAGTATTCCTATAATGCAAGAACGACTGTACGCTTCCATTCCTTTGAGCTCCTATTACATAAAACATTACGAACAAACTGGAATTTGCAATCATAATTTCTAGAGATATAAAAATGCTTTGCGGTCTCTTCACCCTCTTCCTATAAATTGTATATTATTAACATATTATTATATCTATAAACGCCGACGACGATCAAACATACATTGTAATAAAATTAACACTATCATTCTACCTGGTGATTTTTCAAAATTTGTAAGTCAGTACTATAGGATATAGCGGTTTTTTTTTTAATGACAAGAAGTATGACAGCACTTGTGCTTTTGTGTTTCGTCCATTTTTCTATGCATGCATACCTTGTTACTAAGTCAGCAGCGGATTTGCATTTCTGCCTTATACAAGCGGTTACATACAGGCTGGTAAATTATACTAATATTATAAAGGGAAAAGATTTGTTTGTTTGTTTATTTGTTTGCATTGAATAGGCTCTGAAACTAGTGAACCGATTTGAAAAATTCTTTCACTGTTGGGAAGCTATATTATTAGTATCGGCACATAACTGTAGCGCTGACCGTTATTGCGCAGAAGTTAAAAATTAGGTATCACAGGGAGCTAGAGGGACGAAGGGTGCGCGTGCGTAGCGCTGGTTGGCTAGCCAGTCGTATTCCGTCCCCCGCTCCGATACGCCGCCCCGCGGACTTCTGACTGTACAGTCGTGTTTTAAAGTGTTATTGCTTTTAATTATTATTGTTTTTTGTTAAGTTTGAGTTTGTTTGTTATTGTTGTGTTTTTTATTAGTGTAATTTTAGTAGATAGTGAATATGTCTAAAAGAAATACTGTTTTGAAAAGACAGGCACGAAAAATGGTGTATGACATGCATTGTTTTGTTAAAAGAGAAACCAATGAATTGATTGATTCTTTAAAGCAAATAGGTTTAGGTTTAAAAATTTATTTATTCTCACAAAGAATTACAAATTCACTTACGTGAGAAACTTAAAACTAATACTTATAAAACAAATTAATTCACGTTGCAAACATACCTACTTTAAAAAACATATAATAGCAAACACTTACAAATACCAATACAAACAACAAAATATTAAAAAAACACGTAACACCTTCAACTTAACTGGTTTTGCGAATATTAAAGTAATTTTCAATGTCAATGAGGACTATGACAAATAAAACTGAATTTACGTGTACAAAAATGAAAAACCGATTCGATTACACCTTTTGAGAAGTCTCCAATTTTGGTTTGGACAACCCCGATTTACATCAATAATTTAAATCTAAACTAGAATATTCAGTTTTCGTTTCTTGGTTGAACTACTGCTAGCACTATTAATATTCTTTGTATAATTATTTATAGGTATAACTAAATAATCATTTTAAAACTCAATTCGAGCAAAATATTTAGCGGACGCCATTTTGCGTCATTAGTCATAGACAAAAAATTTAAGGTGTGACATTAGGTGTATTGTATATATTAATATATATTTTAATAACAAATCAATAAATTAAAATATAATATAATAATATATAAGTAAGTATATAAAAAATATTATATAATATATAATTTTTATAATATATATTATATAATCATATTATATATATTAGACAATATGTATATAAATTGTAATTATATATTGATATATAGGTAATTATAATATTCTAAAATTTTTATTAATGAAAAGTTACAATTGTATTATGTGCGCAACTGTATCCATGCGCAGCTATCCCTTCCACATTTCGCTCAGCGCTAAACTTATGTGCCGCTGCCTATATCAGCGAGTAACATAGGCTAATTTTATAAAGTTACGCGGACGAAGTCGCGTGCAACAGCTAGTTATTTATAAGAATCAATTGATACCATAGGACCAAATGAGGTTAGAGTACTAGAAACGTGAAAAATCGCAAAAAAAACTACTTCCAAGACGAAAGACGTCCTGCGGCTGAGATTATGATGATGACTATGCTAAATGCCAAATTTTTAGTATTTATAAATACTAAACAGATACAGCTATTAATTCATATATTCAAAAAAAAATTATGTTTTGACAGAAAAAAGTTTGGTTTAAGCTTCCTAGTGATAACTTTTTTACTATGTTACTTTACGATGGTACGGGATAAAAAGGCTGTAAATTAAAGCCTAATTCTTAGATTAAGCTCAACATTTTTTTTACGAGAACAGCTTTCTTATCCCCTTGAGTTAAGAATTATATCTTTCGTCATTCATCAAATGAAACATTAAACAATCATACCACGTTGTAGATGCTTAGCCGAGTTTATATCAACTTCATTACATTTTTCATTAACTTATCTGCCGCGGAATTATTCATGGTACACTCTCTGCCGACAAACAACTCAAATTTGTAAAGTAATTTTTGACCGAAATAAAATTAATGGACGTGCCGAATGGTGGGCGTATCATATTTAGAAAAACTAGCTGTTGCACACGACTTCATCCGCTTAACTTTATAAAATATAGCCTATGTTACTCGCTGATAATAATATAGCTTCATATCAAAATTTATCAAAATTGTGATGTATAGAAAATCATATCAAAATTTAAAAAGAATTAAATTAAAGAAACAGAGTTAAAAATTAAGAAATAATAATTTATTCGCAATTAATTTTATTATTTCACTGATTTACGATTTAAATGCATTTTTTTACTTACTTTTAATTTATTCTAATCATTACAATATAATTATTTTAAAAATCTAAAAATACTTCAGCATTTTCACTTTGCGTAAACATAAACTGACTTACTACATATGAACCATAAAACTTAATAATAAACAAGCAATAACTATTGTAACTTTTATTCTGAAAAATAAATAATTGCTTCGGACCCTTTGAACCCACTTTTGACCCGCTGAATAAAAATGCCCATTGGACCCACTCTTAAGTGCCCGTCTTATCCACTGTGGGTCAGAACAATATTTTATTAAGTTTATTATTTACCTATCTAGCAGCCATATTTTCAAATATTATGGCATTTCCTTCACTCATTATTAAAAGACGACTTATTTGCTAAAGTACAGTGGAGCACAGATAGAATAAAATATTACTGAGGGCCTGTCCACTAATTTAAGTGGATGAAAAATGGGACATTCGGAACACGTTGTTAATTTACATAATTCCACTATGAATAGGTCAAGAATGACATGACGGACAATTGATGTTAAACTCATTATCATATCTTAGCGTGCTTGGAAAATAATCAATTTATTTTACCCCCGCCTCGTCATTTTTAAAACACCGTCTCATCATGATTCTTGACTGTTTATAGTTTTTATTTCTGAGTATTTTTTTAACATTTGACTTTTATTTTTTTAAATTTTTGATTACAATTTTTTAAATTTCGATTTTATTACTTTTGACATTTTTTTTTCAACTTATTGACATTTTTTTCTTATTTCTAATGCATTTCATTTAGATTTTATTTTCGAATTTTTGAAGTTTGTTTGTTTGTCGAAATTATGTACTAAAAGCTAACTAAAAGTGAATTATGTGTTCTGCTCTAATTGGCTTGCACACTGGACCTAGATGTTGAGCGATACGATTGGAGTGTTAAGTGTGCTAGGGTGTTGCTGTTTTATATAAATAAATAAGTAATTCGTACTAGATATCCATTTGTTTTGTTGGGTAATTTTGATAAAATAATAATAAATAAATAAATATCTTCACAAATTCCACACAGCACCATCTAGTTCCACACTAAGCAACTAATACTTGTATTATGGATACCAGACAGTTGATATACTGCATAGATTACTTTTTTTGTAAATACATACATATTATAAATACAATACATCCATGACCCAGGTACAAAGGTAAAATATTAATACATAAATATTTTCCCCTAGCGGGATTCGAACCCGCGACCGTTTGGTTAACAGCTACAGTTACTATAACCACCGTCAAAAAAAAATTTAAAAAAAATTAATACAACAAACTTTTTCTAGCGACTCTGTCCACTTTATATTTATAATTTATTAACTGTCGCACGCGACTTCGCCCGCGTATTTTTTTTTATAAAATGTAGCCTATGTTACTCGCTGATAATGTAGCTTTATATAGATGATGAAAGAAAAAAATATATTTTTAAATCGGTAATTTTTAAAAAAACACATTTTGTTTTATTGTGGATTCGAAACAGGCTCTATCCTCATTTTATCCTAATTATCCTTTTATCCCATTTCCTGTTTACAACTTTTTGATTTAAGCGTAACAATAAAATTGCACTGCTTAACCTAATATAATAAATCTCTACAGCATTTCGTCTAATATTTAGTTTATCTGCATGTTCAAAATTCATAAAAAATATTTACACATAACTTTAGTGAAGATTTAAAGGGACTATTTATAAAAGTGAAGCTAATACATATAAAAATAGAGTCTAAATTTGTTCAGCGGCGTCTGAGTTGAGTGAGAACTCAATAGCATTGAATTCGTTGACAGAGCTGTGATGACTGTTTCGAATCGGCAAATAAATATTTGTGCCCAGGTGCCGGCCAGAGATAAGCACACTTCTATAACAGAATGTGGTAAGTGGCATATTTTGTAAAAACTCAGAAAATAAATGAATAAATTTAGTACTAGAAGACCTTAGGTTTCTAAACAAGTAGACTTCGTTTTTAGTTTCATAGAGAATTCTGAACGGATTTGAATGAAATTTGCCACACATATAATTTATTACCTGGATAAATATAGGATACTTTTCAGCCTGGGAAGGCTGGGAAGTTTTCAGCCTGGGAAGTTTTATTTTAAAACGCAATTGAAGTCACGGCCAACAGTAGTTAATAAATGATAAAAAAAAAATTAATAAAATTGTCACGTGAGTCTAAATAAAATATATACAAAAACAATTTTTCAAGTTATATTTAGTAAATACGATTTGTCAAAATGTCAAATGTCAGATTACTATCACTTGTCGATTAATTTGAATATACACGTTATTTGGGGCAAAGTATATATTTTACTTCTGTTGAAAGGGTATAGCGCGATAGCCTTGGGAAAAGTGCTTCCAAAGCCTGGGGTTTGAAACTATGAGCAAATGATACTTTATATAGAGATAACATGATGTAGGTATAGCACACAAGAAAAGTGCTTTATCAGTTTCGATTACAAATTCCATTCATTTCAAAATTCGCTAATAAGACTTTGCTTTGAAATAGGTATTGTACTGATTGACATAATTTGTCATCGCTAATAAAGATAGCAATAGAAATGTCACTTTAAATTTTCAAAGGAAAACAGACCTTACCATTCTATAATATACAAAGAATGTTCAATCTTAGGGTGATAAAGTACTTTATTTGTCGAGTTTACATAAATACATAATGTACATAAATACATTCTATACATAAATTTGGAGAGAAAAAAACACCTAATCAGCTATAATAGAAAACCTAGTAATTAATATTCTGTACATTCAGAATAAGGACAGAATATTAACTTTCGATATCTTAAAATATATTCTATATTTGAAACAGTTACAAATATTTTTTGACGATCAGAATGACTTCCGAAAATACTCGAGATCCAGATGATCTCTTATCATTGACATCAACTGTGTATTCACTCTTATAAGAAGTATGATTTATTTAAACCTTTTCCGCATTAAAAACATGCTAAATTTTAAATGTTTAAAAATAGAAATCTCGCATTATTGTGATGCAAATTTGTTCTGTCGTTTACATCCACTTGACCTTACAACTTTAAATGCCAGATACCGGGTTTTAGAGTACGTTAGCACGGAAATGCACCGCTATATTCCGGCTAATTCGAGCCCAAAACAGTTCAGGGCAGATACGCTAGTCGAGAGCCCATTAAAACGCCGTCTACAATTTCAATATGAATTGTTAACTAAGTATAACTAAAGGGATGTATTCAGAGAATTTTTAAGATTGTGTGTACTTAGGTGGAAGCTGTTGATCTACTATAAACACAATACACACAATCATTAAAAAAAAATTTCCTCAGCAATTGAGCACCCACTTGAACATTTAGGTGCACTTTTGTATTAGTATAATGAGTTACAAGAAGCGTCACGTGATCGTTACACTGAAGTGTCACACAAAAAATTACACCTTGAAATTTTAATCTTTTTAATTCAAAAAATCAAAGAAAGATAGATAAAATTATACAGAAACAGACTCACCTGTGTTATACTCCAATAACGGTCCAACGATATAAGACATAAGTTCATAATAGACGCAGTACACAAGAGCACATCCATCGCGGAATGTATCTCGCACCACCAAAACCCAAAAATCCAATAACCCATCAACTCGTTCGCCAACGAGAACGGCATTATCACTAAACCAAGAAAGAAATCCGACACTGCCAGAGAAGCTATGAACCAGTTTTGTATGTTCTTCAACGATTTCTCTGTCACTATAGCAATTATCACTAGCATATTACCTACAACCACCATTATCATTAGAACTGTTACGACGACTGAAGTCACTATGATATGAGCTGGGGAGTAACCACTGGGATACCATGTTTGTAATACAACCTGATTGATTATTGTGTCATTTGTACCGCTCGCGTTGCCTTCGCTCGCGTTTGACATTTGCAACGCGAAGAACTCCTCCTGGCTTATGTAAGCGGGCACCAGTAATGTTGAATTGAGTATGGTACCGTTGATCTGAGCCGGTACGGTCGCCCTCAACAGAGTTGTGTTCAAAACCATCTTGGTGTCTAGTCTAGCTAATCTGTAGAAAAAATTTTTTGAAGACTTTGGCCCCGTTATCTGTGATCCGGATGTAGGAACGCAATTTTTAAAAATAATTATAGCATTTTTTTTTAACTATAAATATGTACCCGTACTCTCGAACTATTTTTTTATTATTATGAAAGAAGACAATATTATTTACAATGTTGAAGAAGCGTCAAAAAATTGCCCCTCACCTAATATTGCTTGTGTACTAAACAAATTAAGAAACATCGACAAATGAACAACACTATGAAAAATAAATAACGCGCAAATTAAGAATACCTTTATCCCCCACACTCGCGAGCAAAATTCGACACACAAAAAAGCGTACCTAAACTAGTGAAGCGCTAACTAACTGTTATCGATATCGATTTATTTTATAAAATCTTTTAAGTTATTTTATATCGTCATCGTGTTCTTCTAGTCTTTCTCCTGTCCCAAAAGCGGTCTGTTTTCGCGAACATTTTTTACAGCTACGCCATCTTCTCTATCACATTTTTTCACTTTTTCCACTTTTCAAATGTCATTGCATCAACTGCCTTTTCGTGACTGGTTAGAAATGTGTATAATATCTTAATGAACAGACATTAATGTCTGTCGTACAATAATCAAATGTTGCGTGAGACTTTGTCCTTGATTGATAGCTGTAATTTTCTAGCTATTGTCTCTTCGTCGGTGGTACCTGCAACAAGAAATACAAGTTAATACTTAGTAATTATTGTTTACTTACAATAAAATGTTGGCTGTTAGAATTAAATGACAATAATCAATTGTGTCATCTTAAAAAAATACAACTATCTCTTAGCTCGTCAGTTTCAAGGATATGTGCTACGTCAATTCCATCTGTTTCTTTATCTTGGTCCTTTATATCGTCTGGATAGGTGCTCTACTTCTATTTTAAATTATTTAGCATAGCTAATGCCCGCGACTTCGTACGAGATGAAAAATATAATTTATATAACATCTGTGGAATATATATATATATATATATATATATATGTGTGTGTGTATGAGTAATATTAATTTTTTGATCGATTTTTATAAAACTTCTTAACTATGTGTAATTTGGTCCAACTTAAAACATACATAGGATAGTTTTTATTTTGAACCCAGGCGAAGCCGGGTGCGTGTGACTAGGTTTTTTTTAATATTTTTAGCGAAAAAGTATTTTTTTTAATAAAATGTACCCTATGTACCCTGTTACCCCTGACAACGTGTATACAAAATTTAACTAAGATCTGCTGAGTAGTTAAGGTGTGAAAAGTTAATAGACAGACAGACAGAGATACTTTCACATATTTTATAATATTACTGTGGATAATAATACAACAAAATCATTATATAAAAAGCAGACTCAAATCCCATTTGGTTAAATTATATTCTCTGATTTCATCAAGTAATGGCCAATGCGAATATCGACTGAGATGTCGAAGGCTTATCTTTGAATAGAGCAAGCAATACACATATTACTAAAAGAGAATAATATGTCGAGCAAATATGATATTTACTGCTATAATAATATGGTGCATTATTAAAAAACTTAATCGCGTAATACTAGATAGATAATGTGCCCGAATTCATACACGAAATAGAAAAAATGTAAATGATACTTCACAAGTAATCTATCCGTACTAATATTATAAATGCGAAAGTTTGTATGGATGTATGGATGTATGTATGGATGTTTGTAACTCTTTCACGCAAAAACTATTGAACCGATACCATGAAATTTTGCATACACTTTGTCTGGGACACCAGAAAGGACATAGTACTGCTCCCGAGGGATTATCTAAAATTAAGGAAACTGACTCCTGGCTAAGTATAATAGCAATCACGATGTCAGGCGATATATTGCTTTTCCAACGCGGACGAAGTCGCGGGCACTAGCTAGTTACTAATATTATAAAGAGGAAAGATTTGATTGTCTGCTTGCCTGTAGTGTGTGTAAAAAATCGTCACTTTTTATCACTTTTTACCCAGTTTTATTATATTTATACAAAATTTCACTACGCAAACTGGTATTTTATTATGCCTGAAATTTAATAAAACATTCGGCACGTATACATCACAGACAAATTGCAGTGTGACTGGCTCGGGTACGCCGAATTCGGCGTACTATTTTATGCCGCATTTTACAAGTACGACGGCGGTATCTAATCGAGCGCAGCGAGACCAATAATTTATCTATGCACATTAAGTATAAATAATTTTTGCCGCCTATTTACACAGGCAATTTAACTTATGCAAATCTGCAGGGAGCTACAAATTTCATTCCGTCTAATTAGATCCCGGTTATCTGATCAGCTGAACAGTATACCTTATTAAGGCTTTGGGGTGAAACTTAATGTTGGCTAAGTGCATATTGCTTTTATATGCTGTTATGGTGATACCTCTGACATGACATAAAAGGTTTTTATGCTGAGCCTTTTTTTTTTGTAAATACATATTATGTCGTCGGCACATCGTAGAATTGGGCATATCATGATATTCCTGGGCAGATCATAGGACCTCGCTTTGCTTCGCTCCGCTCCTCGTCGCACCTATTTTTGATTTTTGGTGAAAGATTTTTGATTGCATACTTTACGATCTGCCCAATTCTACTATCTGCCCACGACATATACATACATATTATAAATACAAAACATCGATGACTCAGGTACAAAATTAAAATGTTAACACATAAACATTTGCCCCTAGCGGGATTCGAACCTTAACTGCAAGGGTTACTGGCCACTAGACCAAACGTGTCGTCTTTTTATTTTATTCTTATCAAACTGGCAAAGATTTTTTTATAAGTATAATAAAGAAGTTCTTTACCACTTGTCTGGTGAAAGTAGACCAGATAGGACGTCCTGACATTTGAACGAACTGCGAAACGAAAACAAAACTGTCGGTAGTTCTGCTTCAATTAGAACGGAAAGTCGGCCACCTGCTAACATTTAGTGATGGCGGCTTAAGGGGCCGTTACGGAGACGCGCCGCGCGATGTTTAGGTTTTTAGCGCTACTCTCACAACGATCGAGGCTCGCGCATTGCACACGCACACATGTACGTAAGCATAGAGCAAGAGCCCACGACGGCCAGACCTTCGTTATTTTATAAACGCTGAAAGTTTCTCTATGCATAGTAAATGTGTATAGTATTGAAGCTCAATTTTTTTATATTTTCTTCGGGATAACTTTAGAAATCACGTCATCCATTGCCGGAGACTTATTACAGTTGCTATTTTGTTACCAAATATAAAAATTGTTGTCAAATGTATTATTAGCGTATAAATAATTGTACTTATAATAATTTTATTATTTTAGTTGCACAATACAAAACGAAATTGTTATTCCCAATTACAAAAATAATATATTGTACTGAAAAAGTTTGTACAAAAAATCTGCCTGCTAGAAAACCTGGGATTCCTTACATTAGAACTTATTCCTTGCCTGTTCCTTACGAACCTTTTATTCATCAGTTGCATTCAGTACACCCCCTCTCCCTAAACCCCCTGTCCGTAACTGATGCTCCGCTCGGACCCCTCCGACCGTAACTTGGAAACGGTGCGACGCAGCCGGGTGATGTTTGGGCTCATCGGAGACGTCTCTCCGAGATAGATAATTTGACGACCCCCTCGGACCCCTCCGACCGTAACTAGGAAACGGTGCGACGCAGCCGGGTGATGTTTGGGCTCATCGGAGACGTCTCTCCGAGATAGATAATTTGACGACCCCCTCGGACCCCTCCGACCGTAACTTGGAATCGGTGCGACGCAGCCGGGTGATGTTTGGGCTCATCGGAGACGTCTCTCCGAGATAGATAATTTGACGACCCCCTCGGACCACTCCGACCGTAACTTGGAAACGGTGCGATGCAGCCGGGTGATGTTTGGGCTCATCGGAGACGTCTCTCCGATATAGATAATTTGACGACCCCCTCGGACCCCCCCCCCCCCGAATTGTCAATTGTCAAATGTAGACCGGAATTGTCAAATTTTGAAATATGGTCTACTAAAAAATTCATCTCCCCGAGACGTCTCTGATGAGCCCAAACACGACCCGACTGCGTCGCACCGTTTTCAAGTTACGGTCGGAGGGGTCCGAGAGGGTCGTCAAATTATCTATCTCGGAGAGACGTCTCCGATGAGCCCAAACATCACCCGGCTGCGTCGCACCGTTTCCAAGTTACGGTCGGAGGGATCCGAGGGGGTCGTCAAATTATCTATCTCGGAGAGACGTCTCCGATGAGCCCAAACATCACCCGGCTGCGTCGCACCGTTTCCATGTTACGGTCGGAGGGGTCCGAGGCGGTCGTCAAGTTATCTATCTCGGAGAGACGTCTCCGATGAGCCCAAACATCACCCGGCTGCGTCGCACCGTTTCCAAGTTACGGTCGGAGGGGTCCGAGGGGGTCGTCAAATTATCTATCTCGGAGAGACGTCTCCGATGAGCCCAAACATCACCCGGCTGCGTCGCACCGTTTCCAAGTTACGGTCGGAGGGGTCCGAGGGGGTCATCAAATTATCTATCTCGGAGAGATGTCTCCGATGAGCCCAAACATCACCCGGCTGCGTCGCACCGTTTCCAAGTTACGGTCGGAGGGGTCCGAGGGGGTCGTCAAATTATCTATCTCGGAGAGACGTCTCCGATGAGCCCAAACATCACCCGGCTGCGTCGCACCGTTTCCAAGTTACGGTCGGAGGGGTCCGAGGGGGTCGTCAAATTATCTATCTCGGAGAGACGTCTCCGATGAGCCCAAACATCACCCGGCTGAGTCGCACCGTTTCCAAGTTACGGTCGGAGGGGTCCGAGGAGGTCGTCAAATTATCTATCTCGGAGAGACGTCTCCGATGAGCCCAAACATCACCCGGCTGCGTCGCACCGTTTCCAAGTTACGGCGTGTCAAATTATCTATCTCAAAATTTTCGCTTTTTCGGTGCCCCGCGTAGACTTGCCGCCGCTCCGCTCCGCTACTCATACTCACCAGTAGACATCATTGCATGTTTTTTTTTTTTGTTCTATTATAAAAATAGAATAGTTTGGACGTGTTCCAGAGTCCAATCTGTCATACTGTGCTGGGGAACTAGTTGGATTTTTTTTGTCCAAACAATTCTATCATAGAACTATAGTAGAACTGTTTGGAACAACCCACTTATTATTTTTTATATATTATCTCAAAAGATTGTAATAAATAACGAAGGTCGTGGGCTCTTGGGCTATAATTTCAACATCAAAAACGACATATTTGTCATTTTTTGTGTAAGTACACGGTTCGATCGCGAACTGTCAATGCGGCGCAAAGCGACGTGCTCTCACTTCGGAGGCGCGTGGCCGACTGAACCGACTACTAGCGTAATTTCAATATAATAGCCTTCATAGTAATTTGTATGAAGATTTTGAGCGAAAAAATTGGGCAACTTTGTGATTTTTTTTACATAGAATAAGGATATATTAATTAAGAAATAAATATTCCAGCAACTTTTTTATAGTTTTAACTTTATTATTTGATAAAATTCATTTAATAAATTTTGATACTTACGGCTCAATTGTAACAACACGGGAGTGCGATTTACACGATTTTAGTGATTTTCTGATTTTTTTTTACACTTATCTATAAGCATTATCTAAAATTCAAATGTTTCAGCATCAAGTAACATTCATTGGCTAGCTGTGTGATTTTTTTCAAGGTTGTGGAGCATCGTTTTATATATAATTCTCTTACATTCCCGACCCTCGATTGGCGAAAGGGACCCTTAAGGGTGATATTAACTTTTATATATCGATAAAGTTGCTATAGGTATTATTTCTGATTATATTTATTGTTGTGTACAGACTTTTTCATGAAATTTCATGTAAACTTTGTGGGTATTTCTAATCAAAAACTAATAATAAAATAAGTATTTTATATTAATCCCAAATAATATTGTATAAACGAAAGTTCGTGTGTTTGTTTGTTACGCTTCTCAACGGATTTATCACGTAATCTTGCAAACATTTTGTAAGAGATATAGAAAAGGACATAGATTACCTTTTATCCAGATAAAAGTACTGTTCTCGAATAAAATAAAAAATAATTACATACCTAACAAAATATATAAAAAGAATGATAGCATCATGTGCAAAATGTATAGGCTACGCAAAATGTGCAAATCTTGTAATGTGCAGGTCCATATTATAATGAGAGATTTTAAAGTATTAATAATTTTTTAGAGTGTATTGGATTTACAGCCAGTTGCAGAAACGTTCTTTAAATTATAAAGTCACCTTTAAAACCTAAGGAATCATTAAAGCTACATTAACGTCAACTTTAATGCTCCATTAAAATTTAACTAAAGAAGTGTCAAACAAGACCTTATCTTATTTAATCTTTAAGAGAAAAAGCGTTGCACAAAGCGACATTAAAAGGAAAAAGGCCTTTAAAGGAACCATTAAAGGGGCCGTCAATCGTTTTGTGAAACGTCTTTAAAGTTAATGTACCCTTTAAGGATAAGGACTCGTTAGTTATGGAGATTTTAAAGAAGCTTTGTGCAACTGACTGTGAGTCTTCTAAAATTGAATTTGTTAGAGGTTACAATAATTAACTGAGAGTTAACCACGCGAAACCGTGTCCCATCACTATTCAATCAACAAGCCAGCCCGAGCAGTCGGTCAACGTGGGCAATTAATTAGTCAACAGCCCACTGCACTCCCTTTACAGATTTACCTGGTGATTTGCCCATTTTACCCATTTTGCTGCCCGCTCAAAAACAAAACGAACAAACAATCATTTTTAAGTGTCTCATTAAATTGTTAATTTTAATAACTTGTATTTTCAATAGCTGTGTCCTGCAGTTTCATTCGCCACTTAAGGTGGGGCTAAAATGCGTTTTGTCTCACACAGCACAAAGCCCGAGAAGAGCAGAAAAAATCGATTCTTAAAAAATCAATTAAAAATTTCTTTTTGCACTTAATAAAAACAACAACAATAATAAAAACAAACTCTTGAGGAAGATTACAACCTATAATTATCATTACGTTATCACCCTTAAAAATAGTGAAAAATGTACCTACAAAAATCAGAAAAAACGAAAAACAAAAGTAATACGATGGGTCAGGGTCAGCACAGAACCAAGCATTAAAAAGAGAAAAAATCCGATTTCTTTCAAAATAAACCGTGCGTTAAACCGTAGGGCACAATTTTATTAGTCTAAGGGCCTCTGTCACCATCTGTCAAGTAGGCTAACCGTCATTTAAAGTCACCTGTCACCGGGAATAATTTAGCTGATACCTGATACCTACAAGCAATGTACGGTAAAAGTACATTAAAAAAGTAATAAAAAAAATTCGCCTATCGAAGGATGCATTAAACCGAGCGCATAATTTAATAAAACATAAAAAAATTCTAAAAGTAACTAATCAACACTTCACTTGTAGTTGGTGAAAGAGGCCCTAAGTACAAATTTCGTATTCGCAATAACCTTTCAATTCGATTAAGTCAATTCGATACAACATTGCCATAGTGGGATTGTGAACCAACTATAAATTATTTAGGTATTCAGAAATATCTCAGTAATTACTCGTCTGACGTCATTCCGGCAGTGCAGTGGGAAAGGTGTGGCCTCAGCGCAAGCGAAATATTTTAGCAATTTCCCTGACAGAACTATTGTTATACATGTGTTGGTACTAGCTGCTACTTCTATTTTAAAAAAAATCTCGTGTTTGTAACTAAACTCTTCCGAAACGGCTTGACTGATTTTCATGAAATTTTTTGTGTATATTCGGTAGGTCTGAGAATAGGTCGTTAACTATTTTTTATAACCCAGTGATAAGGGTGGCACACCCAAAATTTTATTTTTTATTTTTTGGCAAAAAACGTTTGCCGGGTCAGCTTGTTTGTATTATAATTATGAAACGCGCACAATGGCACCGTACCCAATGCAAAAAGAGAAAAACATTTTTCTCTAATTTAAAAGCCCGGTGTCATTTACGAAGATCTCAAATGAGTGGTAAATAAAACAGAACCGCTGCCGGTAGCGGGTAGCGGTAGACTTCCGCAAATGCAGCGTCAAGAGTCCCCCCTTCCTCTCACAACTTGGTTAGTTATTTCCAGAATGAAATATTATTATATATTTTGTATGTGTGACAAGAATTGAAAGTTTCACCAGATATGCGTTTCGCAGTCATACTGACTATCCAGTATGCCAGATGCCAGTATGCCAGACTGACTATCATGCCATAGTCAGTATGGCATGATAGTCAGAAAAATCCCAGTAGCCAGTTGTTATTAATTTCTTTAATAACAACTTAATAATATAATAATCAGTTTAATAACCAGTTGTTATTAATTTATTTATATAATATACTAGCTGACCCGGCAAACGTTTTGCCAAAAAATAAAAATAAAAATTTTGGGATGGACCACCCTTAACATTTAGGGGTATGTTAAAAATAGATGTTGGCCGTTTCGGAGGAGTTTAGCAACAAACACCGCGACACGAGAATTTTATATATTATTAAAGATCTTAAAATACTGTTTAGAAATCACCTTCTAAGTTCTGTAAGAATCCTCAATGATCCATTTAAAGTATTCATAACAAAGGAAAATAAGCATATTTTCATACAACGCCATAGCGAGGAAAATAAAAATATCAACATTTCAAAAGGAGCGTGCATTTTTAAAAGGCCACTTTTTCGAAAGGGACAAAGTCAGTACATAAATAATGTAACGCAGTACCCTTTTTACACAAATGAATGGAGGCTGCACGGGCAGATAATAAAATGATAATAATAAAAGACTATGGTGAAGCCACATTTTCACTGTTCCGGAAAATCGTATTGTTAATAAAGATTCTTGTTTTTGGAGTTTACTAATTTAGAATTGATTTGCATAATATAAGCCCGTGGTATGAAAATTTATGGGAGTAAAATCAAAATTGTCACACGAATGCGTTATGTTATGCGTTATACCTATGTAGTTACGTTCTATTTTTTTATATACCTATTCTGGAATAACTGATATTTCAT
This sequence comes from Synanthedon tipuliformis, assembly GCA_947623395.1. NCBI lineage: Eukaryota > Metazoa > Arthropoda > Insecta > Lepidoptera > Sesiidae > Synanthedon > Synanthedon tipuliformis. The sequence continues at coordinate 798,558 of OX392429.1, read as the reverse complement.
AGATATTGCGCCATCTACACAATATTACTTTTAAAAAAAAGAACAATGTTGTGCTTTCGGTGTGTTCGAATTGTGAAAATTTAAATGTTATAATCGTTCGTTAGGAGTATACTCCAGTCGTGTGTCGGAGCTGACACACACACATTTTTTTAGGTTAGCCATAATGTTCTTAATTAGCGAAGTAGAAAAGTTTTAAGTTTGTTTCCATAGTGGGAGGCAATAAACACATAGGTGAGACCCAATAAATATACTATTAATATTATACTATATCGGTCATGTAAGTGGCAGACTTATCAACCAGTCAGTATCGAGATATCTATATAATTACAAATGATAAAACAAGATAAAACCGTGATTAAACCTCAGTGGTTTTAGTCTTATCATTTTACATGTATTATATTATTTTAAGGCAAAAGCTTGTTTTTTTATAAAAGGACGCTTACGAAGTCGCGTGCAATAGCTTGGTTTTTTTTTATAAAAGGACGCTTACGAAGTCGTGTGCAATAGCTTGCTTTTTATAACAGGACGCTTACGAAGTCGCGTGCAATAGCTTGGTTTTTTTTTTTAAGAAAGCTTACGAAGTCGCGTGCAATAGCTTGTTTTTTATAAAAGGACGCTTACGAAGTCGCGTGTAATAGTTTGTTTTTTTTTTCTTTAAAAGGAAGCTTACGAAGTCCCGTGCAATAGCTTGTTTTTTTATAAAAGGACGCTTACGAAGTCGCGTGCAATAGCTTGTTTTATTATAAAAGGACGCTTACGAAGTCGCGTGCAATAGCTTGTTCTTTTTATAAAAGGACGCTTACCAAGTCGCGTGCAACAGTCAGTTGTTAATAATATTAAATTATTAAATATAAAATTAGGTGTCAAAGTTTCGAAAGTTCAAAATAACTACGTGTGCGTAAAAGTAGATGTTATTATAATATCTGATTCTTTATTCGAACGACAATTTCCGTTAATCGTCAAATCGTAAACGAACCGACAATTCTGACGGAACTGACAAATGAAAGCAATGACTAAAGGCCGCCCAATAACTTCCCGGAAAAATGGAAAAGTACCAAACTTAATTACGTCCTCCATTTTTAAGACGGAGAAAAATCTAACCTTTTCCAGCATCCAGCACAGCTCATCCCGCTTTTAGGGGGGAAAATTTTAAATCTGGCGACCCAATCTGAACCAATAAGGTTATATTAAGGTCGGAAGGAATACTTATCATTTTTAATATCGTCCGACGTTATAGATCCCCGGAATTCCTAACTTGTGGTACAAGTCAGGTGCACCAGCGATTTTATTATGACAATTTTCGAGCTAGAGTTCAGTCCTACAGGAAAAAAAAATAAAAGAAAAATCTAAATTGCGCCATCTATACAATATTATTTAAAAAAGAACAATGTTGTTCTTTCGGCGTGTTCGAATTGTGAAAATTTAAATTTTATAATCGTTCCTAAGGAGTAAACTCCAGTCGGTTTATTCCCATCTCGGCACCCTCGATGTGCTGAGTAAAATTTAGCTTAAAAGTACAGTTTTCTAATTGTTTCAAAATAAATGACATGTCGGAGCTGACACACACATTTTTTTTTCTTTAACTAAAAGTATTGATAATTTTTAATATAAATAAATAATTACTTTGCTATGCCCGCTGAAGCTTATGACTTGTACCAAATTGAGTCAAGGCAAGAACTAAGAGGGAAAGGGTGGGGGAGTGACGTCACGCACTTTATCAAATCCATTGTCTGTTGAAAAAAGTTGTGACGCGATCGAGAATTGTCTTCAAAGTTGTGAAAATAAATTACCCAATATAATGAAGTCGGAAGTATTAGGTAAACGGTTTCAGGACCAACAAAGAGTTGACCTACTTTTTAAAAAAAAAAGTAACAAAAGGAAAAGAAATCTAGATACTCGCGACGAAAAATTTCGCAAATATATCTATTGTTTACAAATCATATAACCATTGTATGGTATATACAATGGTTATATTGTAGTAAAGTGTCAAGTGGGCTAACCAGTAAGAAAGCGTACGAGTTCCACCATCTTCGAGTAACATTACTCAAGGGTAATGAAACAAGATATCTTAAGATCTTAAGATATCAAGACTCATAACATTTACTCGCCAATTAGCGTTACTTGAAAAGTAACTAATCAATACTTTACTTGTAGTTGGTGAAAGAGGCTCTATAAGTAAATTAAACAATTTTCTCAACCATTGTATATTTATTATTATTATTTTATTAGAGATGGGTTTGCTCTTGGATGACAACCAGCTGTGAAGCGAAGATGAGGCCTATGATGGAGCGAGCTAATCCAGAAGAAGCCTATTCACTCGAACTTTGAAAATATTAGGGTTATATGAGCTCAGGAGTTACAAACCTTGGCAGTGCGCATTATAAAGGATGTTTTAAAGCGCTTGGTCCGAGAAAGAGGCGATATATTGCTTTTTCAACGCGGACGAATTTGCGGGCACCAGCTAGTTTTTATATAATATGCCGCTATAATAAGCTGGTGCCCGCGACTTCGTCCGCGTTCTGGATGAAAGGTACTATGTCCTAAAAACTACTGAACCGATCACCATGTGAAATTTTGCATACACGTTGTCTGGGACACCAGAAAGACCTTTCATCCAAAACGCGGACGAAGTAGCGGACACCAGCTAGTATCTATATAAATATAATATTATGCTCATAACCCTATATATCTACTTACAAAATTTGTAAATACCTATCTTCTAAAACCGTTTTAAAAAATTGAGGAAATTTAACGTAGACCTAACCAAATACTCAATCGTTACACCGATAATAATGTGGCCTCTCACCGTGATTTAAGTATATTTATACCGTTGAGATTGTACATAAATCAGTGGGAACCGTAACAGCCACGGCCAGAATTGATGGGGGTTTAATAAATAGTCTATTCGGATATTTAGTGGCTCCAAAACAGTCTTGAAAACTTATGTCGGATAACAAATGTTTGTTGATTTATATGAAAAAGCGAACACAGAGGTTTTTGGGAGAGAATTAAATATTAATCTTTAGGCTTTTGGGTGGGATAAAAGATATTATTATGTGACAATCCACAAGCCTTTATGTTTCTTTATAGAAAACCTTTAAATCTATATACTTATTATATCAATCTGAAGTTTGTTGGGTTGAACAACTGGTTCGAATTGAAAATTTCTTTTTGTGTTTGATAGTCCATTTATCGTGGAAGGGTTTAGGCTATAATATAACGTCACGCTTTATATAATTTCGATTTGCGTCAACTCTAGCGCCATCTGTCAGTGAAAAGTGACATTAAATATAATACTGGCAGACTGTAATGACAAAAAGTCTTATTTTCATCCCATTAGATGGCGCAAATAGCAACCGATTTTTTTATTTTTTGTTTTTGCGATATCTCGTCGTATAATAATTACTCATTATGTATTTTATTTTTCAATGCGGACAAAGTCGCGGGCCTAACTAACTAGTGCAAAATTGCTTACCAAGCACATAACTAGTGCAACATTGCTTGCCATGCACATAACTAGTACAACATTGCTTGCCAAGCACATAACTAGTGCAACATTGCTTGCCAAGCACATAACTAATGCAACATTGCTTGCCAAGCACATAACTAGTACAACATTGCTTGTCAACCACATAACTAGTGCAAAATTGCTTGCCAACCACATAACTAGTGCAACATTGCTTGCTAAGCTCATAACTAGTGCAAAATTGCTTGCCAAGCACATAACTAGTGCAACATTGCTTGCCAACCACATAACTAGTGCAACATTGCTTGCCAAGCACATAACTAGTGCAACATTGCTTGCCAAGCACATAACTAGTGCAACATTGCTTGCCAACCATATAACTGGTGCAACATTGCTTGCCAAGTACATAACTAGTGTGCTTGCCCAACACATAACTAGTGCAAAATTGCACTACTTAAGTGAAAAACTCGCCTCAAATCAGAAATATCTTAAAACGGCTTTCCAAATTAGCAAGCAAATATACATAAAATCTTTTTACGAATTCCTAAAAAGGGTAATCTGTAAGATTTAATTAATATACCGTTCCGTTTTTGCTCGCTGTTGATTTTAAATGTCAATTATGGAGTTCGCGACCTTAGCGAGGATATTCTCTGTAATTTTTCCATTTCTTTTCAACCCCTTCGTTTCGGAAATGGAAAGAGATAAAAAAATCATCAAACTACATTGAAATGCCGTGCACAATTCAGTTTCGCGTTTGCCCTGCAAACATACTTGTACTTGTCTACAGAAAAGTATAGGTAAATCTTATTTTTTTATGTTTTCATTTTAAAGGAGAGTCTAGACTATAAACAAAACATATTATAAAACAATTATATAACATGTTTTTATGTTTAGACGATATCTATACTATACTAATATATAGTACTTAGTAAAGCAGACAAGAAAAGTGCTTAATCAGTTTCGATTACAAATTCCATTCATTTCAAAATTCGCTAAGACTTAGATTTGAAATAAGTATTGATTACTGATAACATAATATCATATAACAATTTTGATTTTACTCCCGTAAATTTTCATACCACGTTAGCATTAGCACGTTAGCACATTAGCATTAGCATATATGAATATGCAAATTAAAAAAATAATACTATTTTTCTCTAGTCTCCCAGAATCCAAACAATTCAGAAAAAGGAAAATAATAAATAAATAAAATCAGAAAGATAATTGAAAACAGCGACATCTCCGAGCCAATGGCAGAGGCGATGTCTGTCGTTGTGATTTAGTGATAATATAAAAGAGGACAGCTTATATTGATTTATTGCTTGTTATTGCCTTTAGTCGTCGGTCGGTTCATTTTATATCTTAGTTCATGGACTTATGATTTATTTTTTATTGATTCCCATTTCTATATATATGACTTTACTAGTTCAGTCAAAAACATTGTACATTACGTGATATAATTCGAATTAAAATCTGTATCCACTACAGCATAGACTTCAGACCATAGACAGGTTTTAAGATTTAAGATTCTATAAAAAATTAAAATTACTAATAGTTGTTTAATAGTTATAATTAGTTAAATTAACTTAACAAATGTTTCGACACGTTTGGTCTAGTGCCTAGTAACCCTAGTTGTTAACCAAGCGGTTGCGGGTTCGAATCCCGCTAGGGGCAAATGTTTATGTGTTTACATTTACCTTTGTATACCTGAGTCATGGATATTTTTTATTATGTATGTTGGTTGCGCCGTGATCGAATAGTTGGCTGTCAAGTACCTTTCTTTCTTTCACGTATACCCACCTTCCTAATAATTATGGCCCTCACATTTTTCCTCTTTACCCTCTTATCAAAATAATGCACTACTGCCGATGACCGCCGCGTGAGAGGTCGAAGAGAAGAAAAGGAAGAAAGAGGAGCGCGCCCGCGCTTGAGCTGTGTTTCCAAATATATATGGGTTTATCCCTAATCCGCGCCTTAGCTCGTTCTCGGAGGTGAGGTGATTCATCCGCGCCTTATCGCTGAACATTTGGATACATGTGAACAGTGTCTGCCGGTTGGACGTTTGGAGATTCCTGCAGGAGAGCGCACCGGAGCGCCGGTGTGGGGTATGTGCATTTCCTTCTGTTTCTAATCCTGTCCTTCAGACGGTCATACTGTTCGCTTGCAGCCGCAACCAGATATACAGTCCGCTGGGCCGCTAATTCAGGGATTCATGGCGTGATTCTGTCGCAATCCTGCCGCAACGAGGTTTAGATTTCGTCCACCCCTTCAGGGGTTTCACCGCGCCTCCATTTGTTGGTCCTTCGAGCCGGATATTTTTTGTTTTTTTCGAATCATAGGTTTCCCGCGAAACGCATTATTATTACGTTACCGCGAAGAGATGTCGAGTTTATTCATACCTATTAGTATAAATTAATATTTCATATAATTTAGTTGCGTTCGTATAAATAATCCGCATTCCCGTTAGATTTATTTAGATAGACGCATTAGAATTATTTGTACGCACGCATCCGTATTCATATACCTACATTAGTTTAATAATTTGAATTTCGCGCGCTCCGCACCGAACGTTGTTTCTTAGCTACCTACTTGTATTATTATTATTTCGCTTTTCGCACAAAATGTCTAAGACAAAGGCAACCGACGCAAAACATAATAATGAGATTGTGCTATTACAATCGAAATACGATGCACTTTTTGAAAATGTACAACGAGTGTATGATTTATCAAAAGAGGTTCACATTAACGATGAACATAAAGAGAATTTTTTGTGTTCCGTAGAAACGTTAGAAGATACGCGTTCTGAATTTAAGAGTATTGTTGATCGTTTAAATAAAACATTACTCCTGGTAGACCCGGAAACCGCACCGAGTTATCAGTGTTTGAATGCCTTCGAAGACCTTTACTGTCGAATTAAACGCGTATTGAAGCGTATCGAGTCCGTACCGTCGAGGGTGGACAGCGCTGACCACGACCAGAAGGGTTCAACTGACCGCGTAGATATAAGATGTAGGATGCCTGCCCTTCCGCCTATAGAAATTATGTCATTTGATGGTGACATACGTACCTGGCCTTTGTTCTATGCAGGTTTTAAGTCATTGGTACATGATAATCCGCATTTAAACAATTCGGAAAAATTATATTATCTGATGGGCAAGCTTTCTAGTAAGGCGCAATCAGTATTTTCGGGTATTACACCATGCGCAGATAATTATGATACAATATTGAAATGTCTCATTGATAGATATCAGGATATTCGTACGATTGCAAATACCTACTTGGAACAGATGATGAATGTTAAATTAAACGGTCCCGCCTCGGAGTCTAAGTTCCAATTATTTATGGATCAGTTTGTAACTGCCGCGAACGCTTTGAAAAATTTGAAACTCGAAGATCTGTCAGATTTTATTATGTTACATATGGCATTAAAGAAGTTTGATTTGGATACCGTCCGCGCCTTTGAATCACAGTATCGCGAATATAAGATACCTACTTTCACGCAACTAACTGACTTTATTAGGAGTCAGCATAAAATATTCCATAACGCGCAGAGCCTGCCTACTTACAATAATAGTAATAGTACATATAAACCGCGAAATCGTATACCAAATACGCACACTTATGTAGCAGTGTTACCTGCACGTAAGACATGTCTCTGTGAAAACATTGTGCACGATCACCTTTACAAATGTCCACAGTTTAATGATTTAACGCCTTCCTTACGTTTTAAATTAGTTAAAGAACGTAACGCGTGCATAAATTGTCTTAGTTTAAAACATAAATCTCGAGAGTGTGGTTCAAGTGTGAGATGTCGTAGTTGTAACCAAAAACATCATTCCGCGTTACATTTTGAAAATCATAATTTCAAGGTTCAAACCGCATCGCAAACGGACGAGCCGACTCGCCCTCAGCCCACACATTTTAACGCGAGACAGACGCCTCGAGCTAGATCGCCTACTGATGCGCGTGATATGAATGTCTCGTCGATGCACACATTCATCGCTGCGCCGGTTGAGAATGCCGCCAATAGTAGCGGTCTGAACGCGCAATGTATGCAACACACTACTGTATTACTATCAACCGCTCAAGTTATTATTTATGATAGTAAGGGGCGCTCGCACATTGTAAAATGTTTGCTTGATTCGGGATCGCAGCGTAACTTTATAACTAACGAATGTTGCGCGCGCTTAGGTTTGAATTGTAATAAAGATATACAAACGATTGTTCGCGGTTTCGGTGGTACAGAGAAATCTATTAGAGGCGCAACGGACTTTAAAATATTTTCTCGTTATTCGAATAACGTTCATTATGACGTATCGGCGCTTATTGTCGATCGGATAACGGACCAGCTGCCTTCTATTCCGGTTGATCAATCCACGCTCGTGCACATAAGGGGATTGCCGCTTGCGGATAGTACTTTCGCAACTCCTTCGGAAGTAGAAGTCCTAATTGGAGCTGATATTTTCCCACACTTATTATTACCGGGCACGGTACAGGGTAATATTAGTGGAATGCCGCGAGCCGTAGAAACTGTTTTTGGATACATAATTATGGGATCAGCTCCGGTCTTGATGCCTCGAAATAGGTCATTGTTAAAATCCGCATCCGCCTGTTGTACCGTCATGCAACAGTCTTCTTTGGACAACCTCCATAAAAGGTTTCGGGAGTTAGAGGAGGTCTCTGCTCCGCCCGCCCACAGTCAAGACGATCTTGAATGTGAGACGCATTTTCGTACTACCACTACGCGCGAGGATAACAGAAGATACACCGTGGCGCTGCCGTTTAGAGACGATGTATATAAATTAGGAGATTCTTACTCCGCTGCCCGCAGACAATTTCTATGCTTAGAACACAAGTTAGAATGTTCGAGTATGCCGCGCTCCGCCTATGACAGCAGCACAGCTGCCGCGATAGAAGTGCCAGATATAAAGCCGCTTACACACACAGTGACCGCTACTTCGACTGATTCTTTGATTTATGTACTCGCTACTCGTACCTCTTCGTGGTCAAAGTTACTACGCATAATTGTTTATATTTATCGTTTTTTGAAGTTATTACCGCGCAGAACACATATAACGAGTTCAGATTTAAATTTCGCTGAAAATAAAATAATACTCGTACTTCAGAATATATATTTTGCTGATGACATAATTAAGTTAAAACGTAACCAAAGCTGTTTTTGGAATGCTTTGCAAAAATTACACCCATTTTTTGACGAAAATGGTATTATACGTGTTGGCGGTCGGCTATCAAATGCTGACGTTAGTTATTCGCAAAGATATCCGTCCGTACTCCCGCGACGCGACCACGTTATAGATATGATAATCGATTATTATCATAAGACTCATTTACACGCCGGTCCAGAGCTTCTTATGTCTATACTTAGACAGAAGTACTGGATAATTGCAGCACGAAATATAATTCGATACCGCATACATAAATGTAACACTTGCTTTAGAGCTAAACCGCGTCCGTCTTATCCTTTAATGGCGGATTTACCCGCGTATCGCGTTAATAAAGTGAGCAAACCATTTTTGCATACAGGCTGCGATTATGCAGGTCCATTGCAATACACGCCCGTACGCGGCAGAGGTGTTAGAAGCAGTAAGGCATGGATTTGTATTTTCACGTGTCTTACAACGCGTTGTCTACATATTGAATTAGCAACAGAGTTAAGCACAGTCGCTTTCCTTGCAGCACTAAAGCGTTTTCTTTCTCGCCGCGGCCCGGTTCAGTGTCTTTACTCAGACAACGGCACGAACTTTGTAGGATGTCGTTCATACTTGCGAGATTTTTATAAGTTCCTTGACAAATATCGACCGCGACTTGAACATGAGCTAGCCGAAGATCGCATTGAATTTAAGCAGATCCCGCCAGCCAGCCCTCATTGGGGAGGATGCTGGGAGTCCATGGTAAAGATAGTCAAGTCTCATTTGTTCAAGGTCATAGGAAAGCAGATACTGTCGTATGAGGAATTATTAACAGTGCTTACTCAGGTCGAGGCACTTGTAAACTCGCGCCCGCTAACTGCTATGAGTGGCGATCCCGCTGAGCCGTCAGCTCTAACGCCAGCTCATTTCTTGCATACCGCACCGCTATTGTCGCTACCCGCACCTCAAATAGACTCTTCTAGCTTACGCGAGAGATATTCGATGCTGGATAAAATGGTCCAGTCCTTCTGGAAACGTTGGAGGATAGAATATTTGCATAAATTGCAAGCTCGCTCCAAGTGGACTACGCCTTCCACGCCCATTCCGCTAGGGTCAGTTGTTGTCATTATGATGGATAATGCGCCACCGCTTGCATGGCCGCTGGGTGTGGTGGAGGCTGTTCACCCTTCGAAGGACGGAACAACGCGCGTAGTTACTGTTAGGACGAGTAGGGGAAGCTTCGTGCGCCCAGTAGTTAGACTTTGTCCTTTGCCTAGTCAATAACCGCGTTTATAGGCAGAGTAGCATTTCTACTCATTTGTACTCATTTATGAATAATAGTTAGGAATTAGGATTAGTAATAGTTTAGTATAGTCGTTTAGTAGTAGATAGTTATTAGTTATGTAACCGCATTTATTATCACCTAGTTTTAGGATTAGTTATTAGGAACCGCATTTATTTTCGCGTAAATTACCGCATTCTTATTTTGAATAACCGCATCTTCTTTCGTATAAATTAACGCATATCGTTAAAATAACCGCATCTCGTTTAGCATTATTTACCGCATTTCTTTCGCATTCGCATTGTGAGATCTTTAAAGGTGACCCTTTAAGGCCGGGGGAGATGGTTGCGCCGTGATCGAATAGTTGGCTGTCAAGTACCTTTCTTTCTTTCACGTATACCCACCTTCCTAATAATATGGCCCTCACATTTTTCCTCTTTACCCTCTGATCAAAATAATGCACTACTGCCGATGACCGCCGCGTGAGAGGTCGAAGAAAAAGGAACGCGCTCGCGCTTGAGCTGTGTTTCCAAGTATATATGGGTTTATCCCTAATCCGCGCCTTAACTCGTTCTCGGAAGTGAAGTGATTCATCCGCACCTTATCGCTGAACATTGAAATACATGTGAACAGTGTCTGCCAGTTGGACGTTTAGAGATTCCTGCAGGAGAGCGCACCAGAGCACCGGTATAAGGTATGTGCATTTCCTTCTGCTTCTAATCCTGTCCTTCAGACGGTCATATTGTTCGCTTACAGCCGCAACCAGATATACAGTCCACTAAACCGCTAATTCAGGGATTCATGGCGTGATTCTGTCGCAATCCCGCCGCAACGAAATTTAGATTTCGTCCACCCCTTTAGGGGTTTCACCGCGCCTCCATTTGTTGGTCCTTACGAACCGGATATTTTTTGTTTTTTCAAATCATAGGTTTCCCGCGAAACGCATTATTATACATTACCGCGAAGAGATGTTGAGTTTATTCATACCTATTAGTAAAAATTAATATTTCATATAATTTAGTTGCATTCGTATAATTAATCCGCATTCCCGTTAGATTTATTTAGATAAACGCATTAGAATTATTTGTACGCACGCATCCGTATTCATATACCTACATTAGTTTAATAATTTGAATTTCGCGCGCTCCGCACCGAACGTTATTTCTTAGCTACCTACTTGTATTATTATTATTTCGCTTTTCGCACGAAATGTCTAAGACAAAAGCAACCGACGCAAAACATAATAATGAGCTTGTGCTATTACAATCGAAACTTGATGCACTTTTTGAAAATATACAACGAGTGTATGATTTGTCAAAAGAGGTTCATATTAACGATGAAAATAAAGAGAATTTTTTGTGTTCCGTAGAAACGTTAGAAGATACGCGTTCTGAATTTAAGAGTATTGTTGATCGTTTAAATAAAACATTACTCCTGGTAGACCCGGAAACCGCACCTAGTTATCAATGTTTGAATGCCTTCGAAGACCTTTACTGTCGAATTAAACGCGTATTGAAGCGTATCGAGTCCGTACCGTCGAGGGTGGACAGCGCTGACCACGACCAGAAGGGTTCAACTGACCGCGTAGATATGAGATATAGGATGCCTGCCCTTCCGCCTATAGAAATTATGTCATTTGATGGGGACATACGTACCTGGCCTTTGTTCTATGCAGGTTTTAAGTCCTTGGTACATGATAATCCGCATTTAAACAATTCGGAAAAAATATATTATTTGATGGGCAAGCTTTCCAGTAAGGCGCAATCTGTATTTTCGGGTATTACACCATGCGCAGATAATTATGATACAATATTAAAGTGTCTCATTGATAGATATCAGGATATTCGTACGATTGCAAATACCTACTTGGAACAGATGATGAATGTTAAGTTGAACGGTCCCGCCTCGGAGTCTAAGTTCCAATTATTTATGGATCAGTTTGTAACTGCCGCGAACGCATTGAAAAATTTGAAACTCGAAGATTTGTCAGATTTTATTATGTTACATATGGCATTAAAGAAGTTTGATTTGGATACCGTCCGCGCTTTTGAATCACAGTATCGCGAGTATAAGATACCTACTTTCACGCAACTAACTGACTTTATTAGGAGTCAGCATAAAATATTCAAAAACGCGCAGAGCCCGCCTACTTACAATAATAGTAATAGTACATATAAACCGCGAAATCGTATACCAAATCCGCACACTTATGTAGCAGTGTTACCTGTACGTAAGACATGTCTCTGTGAAGACATTGTGCACGATCACCTTTACAAATGTCCACAGTTTAATGATTTAACACCTTCATTACGTTTTAAATTAGTTAAGGAACGTAACGCGTGTATAAATTGTCTTAGTATAAAACATAAATCTCGCGAGTGTGCTTCAAGTGTTAGATGTCGTAGTTGTAATCAAAAACATCATTCCGCGTTACATTTTGAAAATCATAATTTGAAGGTTCAAACCGCATCGCAAATGGACGAGCCGACTCGCTCTCCGCCGACATATTTTAACGCGAGACAGCCGCCTCGAGCTAGATTGCCTACTGTTGCGCGTGATATGAATGTCTCGTCGATGCACACGTTCATCGCTGCGCCAGTTGAGAATGCCGCCAATAGTAGCGGTCCGAACGCGCAATGTATGCAACACACTACTGTATTACTATCAACCGCTCAAGTTATTATTTATGATAGTAAGGGGCGCTCGCACATCGTAAAGTGTTTGCTTGATTCGGGATCGCAGCGTAACTTTATAACTAACGAATGTTGCGCGCGCTTAGGTTTGAATTGTAATAAAGATATACAAGCGATTGTTCGCGGTTTCGGTGGTACAGAGAAATCTATTAGAGGCGCAACGGACTTTAAAATATTTTCTCGTTATTCGGATAACGTTCATTATGACGTATCGGCGCTTATTGTCGATCGGATAACGGACAAGCTGCCTTCTAGTCCGGTCGATCAATCCACGCTCGTGCACATAAGGGGATTGCCGCTTGCGGATAGTACTTTCGCAACTCCTTCGGAAGTAGAAGTCCTGATTGGAGCTGATATTTTCCCACACCTATTATTACCGGGCACGGTACAGGGTAATATTAGTGGAATGCCGCGAGCCGTAAAAACTGTTTTGGGATACATAATTATGGGAACAGCTCCGGTCCTGATGCCTCGAAGTAGGTCATTGTTAAAACCCGCATCCGCCTGTTGTGCCGTCATGCAACAGTCTTCATTGGACAACCTTCTTAAAAGGTTTTGGGAGTTAGAGGAAGTCTCTGCTCCGCCCACCCACAGTCAAGACGATCTTGAATGTGAGACGCATTTTCGTAGTACCACTACGCGCGAGGATAACAGAAGATACACCGTGGCGCTGCCGTTTGGAGACGATGTATATCAATTAGGAGATTCTTACTCCGCTGCCCGCAGACAATTTCTATGCTTAGAACACAAGTTAGAATGTTCGAGTATGCCGCGCTCCGCCTATGACAACAGCACAGCTGCCGCGATAGAAGTACCCGATCTAAAGCCGCTTACACACACAGTCACCGCTACTTCGACTGATTCTTTAATTTATGTACTCGCTACTCGTACCTCTTCGTGGTCGAAGTTACTGCGCATAATTGTTTATATTTATCGTTTTTTGAAATTATTACCGCGCAGAACACATATAAAGAGTTCAGATTTAAATTTCGCTGAAAATAAAATAATACTCGTACTTCAGAATATATATTTTGCTGATGACATAATTAAGTTGAAATGTAACCAAAGCTGTTCGAATGCTTTGCAAAAATTACACCCATTTTTTGACGAAAATGTTATCATGCGTGTTGGCGGTCGGCTATCAAATGCTGACGTTAGTTATTCGCAAAGATATCCGTCCCTACTCCCGCGACGCGACCACGTTATAGATCTGATAATAGATTATTATCATAAAACGCATTTACACGCAGGTCCAGAGCTTCTTGTGTCCATACTTAGACAGAAGTACTGGATAATTGCAGCACGAAATATTGTTCGATACCGCATACATAAATGTAACACTTGCTTTAGAGCTAAACCGCGTCCGTCTTATCCTTTATAGGCAGAGTAGCATTTCTACTCATTTATACTCATTTATGAATAATAGTTAGGAATTAGGATTAGTTATAGTTTAGTATAGTCGTTTAGTAGTAGATAGTTATTAGTTATGTAACCGCATTTATTATCACCTAGTTTTAGGATTAGTTATTAGGAACCGCATTTATTGTCGCGTAAATTACCGCATTCTTATTTTGAATAACCGCATCTTCTTTCGTATAAATTAACGTATATCGTTAAAATAACCGCATCTCGTTTAGCATTATTTACCGCATTTCTTTCGCATTCGCATTGTGAGATCTTTAAAGGTGACCCTTTAAGGCCGGGGGAGATGGTTGCGCCGTGATCGAATAGTTGGCTGTCAAGTACCTTTCTTTCTTTCACGTATACCCACCTTCCTAATAATATGGCCCTCACATTTTTCCTCTTTACCCTCTGATCAAAATAATGCACTACTGCCGATGACCGCCGCGTGAGAGGTCGAAGAAAAAGGAACGCGCTCGCGCTTGAGCTGTGTTTCCAAGTATATATGGGTTTATCCCTAATCCGCGCCTTAACTCGTTCTCGGAAGTGAAGTGATTCATCCGCACCTTATCGCTGAACATTGAAATACATGTGAACAGTGTCTGCCAGTTGGACGTTTAGAGATTCCTGCAGGAGAGCGCACCAGAGCACCGGTATAAGGTATGTGCATTTCCTTCTGCTTCTAATCCTGTCCTTCAGACGGTCATATTGTTCGCTTACAGCCGCAACCAGATATACAGTCCACTAAACCGCTAATTCAGGGATTCATGGCGTGATTCTGTCGCAATCCCGCCGCAACGAAATTTAGATTTCGTCCACCCCTTTAGGGGTTTCACCGCGCCTCCATTTGTTGGTGTAAAAAAATTTACAAAAAAAAAGTAATCTATGTAGTATATCAACTGTCTGGTATCCATAATACAACCATTAGTTGCTTACTGTGGAACTAGATGGTGCTGTGTGGAATGTGTGAATATATTTTATTTATTTATTTATTTAAATGTAATAAGAAAATGAAAGTCTGCATAAAACATTAATTCTTTCTTTCAAAGGTCAGGCTTTATAACATCTTATAAAGCAAAATAATAATTTTGATATTCTAAAATATTCAAAAAATAGAACGTAACTATTATTCATATGCAAAAAGATTCTTAAGGAGTAAACTCCAAAAAGTTAAAAAAAAAATTTCAAACGAATAAAAATAAATACATTCAAAGAATATTTTTAAACTGATAAAAATTATAAGTTCATAAAAAAAAATCTTAAGTTTCATAAAAAATTCAAAAAAGTACAACATTACTTAGTCGCGTGACCACCGCTAAGCTTTTTGCACAATATCATCGTCGCTTGAACCAGAGTCACTATGAAATAACTATTTCCAAACATTCCCTAGATTCGGTCGCGCATAGCTTCCAGCTTCCGATATAACATATTATTGCATGAACATACTTTGATCATTCACCTGGCAAAAGGTTTCGAATCAAATATTAAAGGACGGATAATATTCTATGTGAAACTTGCGGCACCGCGTGTACAACTTAAGCTATTACACCTTCAATACTGTTCACGCATCAAAGAATATTCATAATATAATGCGATGAACAAATTAAGAGGCGATGAAGCAATGATATTATGGCGATTGGCTCAGCTGTATTTGTGTGAATTTTTTTTTGTTCAAAATAGATTTTCAACTTGACTACTGTCAAATATTTTTGGTATTTTTGGTATTTATCTATACTACTAATAGTATAGAGAGAAAATTTGTATTTCATATGTTTGTAATGAATAAACTCAAAAACTACTGTACCGATTTTGAAAATTCTTTCATCAATGGAAAGCTACGTTATCAGCGAGTAACAGGCTACATTTTATAAAGTTACTATATAAAGTAGTTAGTTATAACAAATATTATAAATGCGAAAGTGAGTTTGCTTGTTTGTTTGTTGAGCTTTCAACCTTAACTTCTCAACCGATTATCACGAATTTTTTTATACACATTGTCAGAGATTCAAGAAAGGACATAGGGTACCTTTCACCCAGAAAAAAAAGTACGGTCCACGAGAGATCATCATATAAAAATTAAAAAAAAGAAAAAACAACTCAAACAAATAAATATTATATTTTTATTTTTAGACTAGCTGTGCTCGCGACTTCGTCCGCGTGGAATAGTTATTTTGGGAATCATTTGGGTATCTCAAACGGTTTTCGCAGCGCACGCAACGGAAGCCCTCAAAGATGAATAATTTTCCCCGTTTTTTTTCCACATTTTCGACTGTTTCTTCGCTCCTATTAGTCGCAACGTGATGTTATATAGCCTAAAGCCTTTCTTGATAAATGATCTATCCAACACAAAAAGAATTTTTCAATTCGAACCAGTAGTTCCTGAGATTAGCGCGTTCAAACAAACAAACAAACTCTTCAGCTTTATAATATTAGTATAGATAACATAAGTGGCATATAATTTGGAAGTAATCTTATAGATTTAACACAGTTTTGTTGAGGCGTGAAAACGGAAAAGAAAATGAGATAGCTGCGATAAGCCTAACATCCCCTTATGACAAGTTCAGTGAAAGTAATTCGTGAGCACATACACACAACACACCATACACCAAAATAGTAGACGGTGGATTGGGATATTGCTATTAATGGCACGCTGTAAACCACAGGCGGGAGCGGAAAATTAAAAATTAACTCAAAATTAAAAATCTATAAATATATCAGCTGTTGCACGCGACTTAAGTTATTTAATGATTTTTTTTTTCATAAATTACTAGTGATCCGCTCCCGGCTCCGCCCGAGGTTCAATAAAAAATATTCTCCGTTTTTTCCTCTTTCCATTATTGAAAATCAAATTTTTGAAGCGGACACAAAAAAAAATTATATTATAACTAGCTGTTGCACGAGACTTCGTCCGCGTAATTTTTATAAAATACAGCCTATCTTACTCGCTGATAATGTAGCTTTCTATAGGCGAAAGAATTTTTAAAATCGCTTCAGTAGTTTAGGAGTTCATCGCGGACCAACAACGTGACACGAAATTTTATATATATTAAAATATTATAACAAAATAGTAAACGAGCCGTATGTGTACATTACATCAGAAATGCTTAACAGATTGAGATGAAATTTGCCATACAGGTAGTTTATTACCTGGATTAACTTATAGGATACTTGTTATCCTGGAGTAATGATAGGTTCCTATGCGCTTTTTAAAAAACGAACTTCAACGTACTAAGAAAAAGCTTATCTTTTTTGCACCTTTTGCATTTTCTTAAAGATAACTTTATAAAAAATACTTTCTGTATAGGCAGGATTTATTACATTTCGCAGGCATATTTATTATTATATATTAGTTAAACATTTGTTATTTCATTTCTAAACAATTTGTAAACTATTAGCGTTATTTGCCCGCCAGATCTTATAACCTGTGGCATACGCGGACGGTACCACGTTGGGAAGTTTAGCCGACCGTGACGGATTGACTCTCTGATCGGAAGAAATTTGCCCTCACACAAGATCCTATTTCAATCGACTATTATACCAATAGTTTGGATCGGCTTTTATTGTGTACATTATAAACTAGAACAATATAAATCAAAATCAAAATCAAAAATTGGGTTTCTACAAGAAACTCTTATGATCGTCATTATAAATTTAAATTTACCAGGGTTTCGGAAAAAAAGCCAAGATAACGATCCTGAGAAGAAACCCCGAAAGAAACTCAGGATACTATAATCTTTTTGTCATCTTTAAAATATAAAATAACAACTATGTACCTACTATTAATTTAAAAAATAATAATAATATTATTAAAGTATACATACAATACAACACAATACCTTATGAGCTCCGAATCGCTTAAATAAGGCTTCATTGTCATTTAAATAATCAGTGATTTTATAATAGCCTTTTGAGAGGAGTTTAGTTACTTATAATGGTGTCGGCGATCAATCTCTTTAATAAAGAGTTATCAACTCAGGAGAGTAAAGAAATTATGAATAGTTTTCTTTTACTTACCTATTTATAAGAAAAATAATTTTAAGAGGGGTCATCTTAAAATTAAAATTAAAATCAAAAGATTACTGCTCATATATTTTGTCTGGCGTTATTTAATTTTTATTTTTAAATAAAACCGTGAAAATATAATTTATATTGCCTATTAATTTATAATAATTGGAATTAAATAACTAATAAAATATTAAACAGGTTTCTAATTATTAACAGGCAAAAAATGTAGATTTATTAAATTAAATGAAAATGAATTTTTTTACTATTAAAATATAATAATTAAAATACTGGGAGTAAGTTAAATAACTAATATGTGCCCTAACCGCTACAAAATGATTTAATATTGAAATTTATTTAATAAATCCTAGTAATAATGTTAAGTAAACCTGATATTAGGATCAAAACCTTTTACGAAGGGATCAGGGAAGTCATATATGATCTGAAAATTTGAATAACAATTTGTTGGTTTGAAATTAGCTTGCTAAGGTCAAACATTGCCGACCCGTTTGACCGGCATCTAATACGAGTATGTTGAAAGCCAAAACTATTGCATATTCACAATGTAACGAACAAACAGTATGACATCTTTACTCGTCACGCAAATTATAATTTTTATTACTCTAAATGATTAGGTATGCCCGCGACGGGACATGGACGGTTGCCCTAAGAATATCTTTCATATTTATAAAAGACGATGTGTGTGTGAATGTGTGTAGTGTATGTTCCCGTATGTTACTTATTGACTCCAAAACCGCTGAACAGATTTCGATGAAACTTTCAGACAATCTTCAGATTAGTCCAGCGGGTAATCCTGTGAAGTTGGTAGCTAGTAATAAATAAATAAATATATATCACAAATATTAACACATAAACATTTGCCCCTTGCGGGATTCGAACCCGCGACCGTTTGGTTATTAACTAGGGTTACTAGCCACTAGACCAAACGTGTCGTCGACCTCGGCGTACGCGAAAGTAAAGATGGCCGTCGTACCTCCACCTTCGGGTACGCCGAGGATAGCCGTGGCGTGGCACCGAAGTCGTGTCATAACATCCCGTGGCCCATCAACGGCCGCGCTAGAAAGTCGTTGGGTTTTAGCCGGTACGAATCCGGCATGACCCCACAGCGTCCCCTACACTTTGTTAACCGAACTACTGGGAATACACCACACTGACGGGTATCCAAGAGGATTTTTGGACGTTAAAAAAGTGTGCCCGCAACGTGCGTGCTATAGTTCTTTTTTTGAAAATCCCACAGGAATAAAACAGGATAATAAGTATATCTATACTAATATAATAAGAGAAATATTTGATTGTTTGTTTGAATTGAATAGGCTCCGAAACTACTGGACCGATTTGAAAAATTCTTTCACTGTTTTGAAGCTATATTATCACCGAGTAACATAGGCTATATTTTATAAGTGACGAAGTCGCGTGTAACAGCTAGTTAGGTAATAAACTATGTGTGTGCCACAATTAGTTAGTAAGTTTTGCTACTGTTTCCAGGTTTGAAGTGTTTCTATGTTATCTATGTGTATAGAGAAGGCTTCTCATTCATCTTATGTTTCGGGCCCTTGTTTGTGACGGCCGGAATCCGGGCTGTGTCAGCGGTAAGCTGGAATAAATGAGTCAGACAGCGGATTGAGGTTAGCGTAGCGATTAGCGGAATTAATAACAAACTTTTCAAGAGAAGTTTTCTTTAATTTTTTTAAAATTTTGCACTGCACATCTGACTATTTTCGCAATACTAATATTATACTATTTGTATTTTTGTTTGTAATGAATAAACTCAAAAAACTCTTGGAGCGATTTTAAAAATTCTTTAGCCTATAGAAAGCTATATTATCAGCGAGTAACATAGGCTATATTTTATAAAGTTACGCGAACGAAGTCGCGGGCACCAGCTAGTAGTCTATTTTTTATAAAGTTACGCGGACGAAGTCGCGTGCAACAGCTAGTATTATATACGGCTCTGGCGTAATGGACGCGACAATAACTGTCTGATAAATCCGACTCTGGCGGCTAAAGGATTAATCGAAAGAGTATAAGCTGCGTTAAAACTACTCTCTTAAGCATTCTTAAGCAAACGAATCGCTCCCGCTTCTTTGAACCACCAAAACCACATTTCAAGACAAACATCGCTGAAAACATAAACCATTTTTGAAGCTGTACAATTTTACTGAACCTTTCTCACTTCGGACAGTGTGAAAAACCTTTACATCTCTTAAGACGCCAATTGGATTTATCCGAGCCCCTTCCTTTGCCTTACTGATACTTTTTCTATTGCGAGAACACGTCAAATTTATTTATGGTTTTACATAGTGGTCCGTGCATCAAAAGGATATTTTTTTTGAGGTTATTTTTGTAAATTTCATTAGCTTTATTTCGAGCAAAAAGTAACCCGGCTTTAAGAGCCTTAAAATAGAAGAAAAAAATTGTAAAGAAAATCATGTTACGCTATAGATATGCTAGAGGCAGATTTGCAGTTTCATGTAAGAATTAAAAGCAGTGAATACCTTGCTCTTAGAAGGTTTTTTAAACTTCTTAGATACTCCTTTCCTTTCTTAGAAGTGCTAATATATCGCACGAACAAAAAATCATTGCTATTCTTAGATATAAATAACACTTTTTTTTAGAATTTTTAGAATACATATGGCGTTGCTTTTGTTATTGGCGACGGTAGCCACCTACCATTAAGTGGTCCGTCTGCCTGTCCTCGACCTTAACGTAAAAAAAACCATCCTAATACAATACATCAACGCTACACATTAGAATTCAAAGTTGGGATAGACACACTATCCCAACTTTGAATTAAGCAAGATTTCAAAACAGAAGCTCTTTTTGTAACTTTAATCGTTCGACGCATCTCCGCGTGCAACATAAGTAAGTACTTTACAAAAAAATATCTCACTTTGAAAACAAAATTTCAGTGAATAAAAAAGTCACTCCCACTGCTCAGGGATACTTATTCCTAATCTAAATCAAATAACGGCACGACCGAGAACAATTCGTATAAAACAAACTGGTAAACAATGGGATACTCTTACCACAGTATAGGATAAGGGACAGTGTTGTAACTAATACTTAAAATATGTTCATAAAAATAAATTAAAATAAATTTTTTAAAATAAAATAAAATAAATATAAAAAAAAATTCTTCATCAGTCACAATTACAACCGGTTTATTACCCTGTTCATGTGTGAGTATGTATGTGTAGGTATATGTGTATAATATGTATATGTGTACATAATATGCATGTGTGCTAATTGAATTGATGTTATTTTTGTATATATTTATTTATTACTTTCATATTTGTTTTTTTGTTTCAAATTAAGTATTAACTAAAATGTGTCTGAACTGGATTGAGTTTGTAAGGCCATAAAAATTATGTTTTAATCATTTATAGGCATATTTTTCATTAATAAATAAATATAATAAATAGGTAAGTTATTAGGAGATACTCGAAAATTTAATGCAACTTTTATTCCTCAAATACATTTTTTTTTATTTTATTAGGATTTATTTGCTCTTGGCCAACATCTATTCGCTCGAACTTTGAAAACATTTGGGATAATATGAGCTCGGAAACACAGAGGCTTATTATATACAGATATAAGACAAATAATATAATCATATAAACAGTATGTAATCACAAATAAAATTATATAATTGGATCAGTAAAGAAAACCCTGGCTGTATAATTTTGCGGTGCAAGACCACCACACTGTTAATTGTGCGGGTGTTGCCAGGTATGTTGTAAAGTGGTTTTAAAGTAAAAATATCTTCAAAATGAAAAAGATTTGTGAAAATATTAAAATTTAATTACAAGTACAATTTTTCATTCAAACAGAAAAATCAATATATTCTAATAATACAAAGTGACAGTATCTAATTAACTACACTCTGGTGCAATGAAATCGCACATGTAAACATTTTTTTGAAGAATATGGTGTTATTTTTTTTTTATTTAAAAAGTCACATATTTTTTACAATAGGATGAAAGGTTATTTCAATACCTATTCAATGATACCATATAAGCGGTGATAAGTTTACTTTACTGCCGAAAAGGAAAGCAAAAACAACAAACCCCAAAATTGCTTACTTAGCGCACTGCAGTTTGCGATAGCAATTGCAGGTATAAAAAGGCCTGTTTTGAGTAAAACGTCATCATTTGCATTTCAACGCTCTACGTGAAAGGACGCCTAGTGACTACAGTTGCAACATTCTGAAGAAAATGGATACTACTCCGGAAAAAGCCGCTCAAGTCGTTGCTCTAATTGAAGCAGGCCAGAACCAGAGTGCAGTAGCTAGACAGCTGAATATCAGCCGATATTCAGTTCGTCGTGTATACCAGCGCTATCGGGAGACTGGTGGCTATGAACGGCGACGAGGATCTGGTCGCGCCAGAGCTACAACTCAACGGGACAACCGATTTCTCGTAACGACGTCATTGCGAAATCGACGACTGACTGCCGTTGATCTTGCACAACACCTTCAAGAGGTACGTGAAGTGGAAGTCAGCCGGTGGACAGTTAGAAGAAGACTTGCCGAAGGTGGCCTGACTGCGCGTAGGTCAGTAAATGCTCCTAATCTAACACCAGCTCACCGCCGCGACCGTCTTCAATTTGCACAAGAACATGTGCACTGGACACTCGACCAATGGAGAGCAGTCCTGTTCTCAGATGAGTCCAGGATGTGTCTTCACGGCAATGATGGTCGAGGAAGGGTCTATAGAAGGCCTACAGAGAGATTCTCCCAGTGTTGCATCACAGAACGTGTGGCATACGGCGGTGGTTCGTGTATGTTCTGGGGAGGCATTTCACTCGAAGCGAAAACGGAGCTTGTCTTCATCACGGGGGCCAATATCAGGCGACAAACAAGAGGATTGACATCTCAGCGGTACATTGAGGAAGTTCTCCAGGAACATGTCGTACCATTTAGCGGTTTTGTTGGAGAGAACTTTCTCTTTATGCATGACAATGCAAGACCCCATACAGCTGCTATAGTACAACAATACTTGCAAGAGGTAAATATCCCCGTGATGGAGTGGCCAGCTCGAAGCCCGGACCTTAATCCGATCGAGCACTTATGGGACGAGTTAAAAAAAAAATAAGAGGCAGAAATATTGCTCCAGCCAATCTTCTGGAGCTACAAAATGCGCTAAAGGAGGAATGGGAAGCCATAGCACAAGACTTTGTCAAACACTTAATAGAGTCTATGGAAAACCGGTGTCAAGCGGTTATTCGGGCAAGAGGGGGTAACACTTCTTATTAATAAATGTTTTTTCACTACATTTTGTGATTTTTTTTAATAATCCCCAATTTTCGAACTTTTTAGTTAAGCAAAAATCCGCTGATAAAAATGTATTTGTTGTTTTTGCTTCTCTTTTCGGCAGTAAGGTAAACTTATTACCGCTTATATGGTATCATTGAATAGGTATTGAAATAGCCTTTCATCCCACTTAAAATATATATATATATCTTTTCAAATAAAAAAAATAAACAATACTTTTCAAAAAATCTTTACATGTGCGATTTCATTGCACCAGAGTGTACTTGAAGGTTGTATATCTTCAACAAGGTACAAAATATTCAGTTTACTCTCTGCAACTCTATCTACTGTGTCGTCTTAACATTGTATAGATTCTCCGATAATGTTGAAAAGTGTTACGAATTTCATTACACTGTTCTCGGAAACAATACGTTTGGGTTTCATTACTGCGTTCAAGTCGCGACTCGAGTGTGTATTTGTTAAGCTTATTTTTCCTTATCACACATTTTCTGCTCTCATTCATATTATTATAATGTTTTCTGCAATGGTTGAAAAGACACCTGTGCTCTCTGTGTAACCAAATCTACAATTATTTTATTAAAGTCGGGTGTAATCTCTAAAAAAATCAAAAATTTAGCGCAACGGATGGATGCAATTCGACACACAGATAGTTGATTACTTGAATTAAGATATGGCTTACTTTTTATCCTGACAAATGTTAGGTTACATTTAACTTTTATTTCTTATACAATTTTTTTTTCTGAGTATAATCTTTTCTGAGCTATAATAAGATAAAAAGATATAGATATATTTAAGACTAGCTGGTGCTCGCGACTTCGTCCGCGTGGAATAGTTATTTTGGGAATCATTTGGGTATCTTGCACGGTTTTCGCAGAGCACGCAACGGAAGCTCTCAAAGATGAATAATTTTCCCCGTTTTTTTCCACATTTTCGACTGTTTCTTCGCTCCTATTAGTCGCAACGTGATGTTATAGAGCCTATAGCCTTCCTCAATAAATGATCTATCCAATACAAAAAGAATTTTTCAATTCGAATCAGTAGTTCCTGAGATTAGCGCGTTCAAACAAACAAACAAACAAACTCTTCAACTTTATGTGTTAGTTAGTATACAATAAGATATTATGTCGCGTGCAAATGCTCTGCACTAAGAAGTATTTTGATTGATAGCATTCAATATAATTATTAATGTACATATCAATTTTCTTTTATTTTTCTGCAAGTGATGGGTTTTTGCTTCAAATTGGAATTATTTTGGAATACGATGTTTGAATTTGCAATTATAATGAAGGGGCCTGCGGGTCTCGCTTTTATTGATAGGGGCGCTTTTAAATTTCCGAATGCTCTTATCTACGTGTATTTGTTAGGAAACTGTGACCCGATTTCTTTTCTTACAAATATTTTGGTAATATATATAATTTTTTGTTAGGTGTCTATAACACAAGACACGCCATAGGTGTTGCCAACCCCTCCTTAGAAGTTGATAGGAAAATGAGATATTTTGACGTTTTAATTACTTTAATTACGTATTTAGTAAAAAACCATAATATCTGAAGATTTTTTTAAATATTATTTCGAAAGCTGGAATCTCTAGCTGACATATAATTTTTTTTTTTTTTTGGATTGCCCACCCTTAACATTTAAAGGTATGAAAAATAGATGTTGGCCGATTCTCAGACCTAACCGATAAGCACACAAAATTTCATCAAAATCGGTCCAGCCGTTTCGGAGCAGTTTGGCAACAAACACCGCGACACGAGAATTTTATATATTAGATAATCGTCATCGACGCAAACAACAGAAAAGTTAAACTTTAAACTTTCTTGTTTAATATTCGCCATGCGATTTCTTCGTAAATTTTGGGTTGAATTTTTTCGAAATAAACCACTTGGTTAATATGTTTAAATATTATTTAATTTTTGATGCTTCTATTTTAAATTTCTTATTTATACCTAGACGACATTCTGCTATCATGTTCTTGGTCTGTTTATTATATGAGAAACTTATAAATATAGCTGTAACTTTTTATAAAATATAGCCTATGTTACTCGCTGATAACGAGCTTGTTATGGGTGAAAGAATTTTCAAAATCAGTGCAGTAGTTTTTGAGTTTATTCATTACAAACATACAAATCTTCTCCCTTTATAATACTAGCATAGATATATGTATATTAGTATAGATATATGTATGTATAAGCCTCATAAAGATGTATTTATGAGACATTATAGAATTCATTATATATGTCGTCGGCACATCGTAGAATAGGGGATATCATGATTTTCCTGGACAGATCATATTTCTGTTGAAACCGAGAGGGTCGCTTCACTCCGCTCCGCTTCGCTAGGCTCACCAAATTTATATAGATGTAAACCTAACACGCTCCTCCTCGCTTTGCTTCGCTCCGCTCCTCGTTGCACCTATTTTTGACTTTTGGTGAATAATTTTTAATTTCATACTTTACGATCCGCCCAATTCTACGATCTGACCACGACATATACATAATAATGAATTCGTTAAGCAACTTCTTCATTTAATGAAAAACCCTTGAATGGTCATTCTTGACACTTTGGAAGAGCGAAGCTGTTTGCAATTGTAAAAAGTTTAGAAGCTTCAATGAAATTTTAGATTAACTTAAAACTCCCTTGCCAATTTGTATGACCACTTGGAGGTGACGTAAGGATGGGACATTCACTTATCGATAAAGCGAGACTAAAGTTATTGTCAATATTCCATCGATGTATTTGTTATTCATATAGAGGTATTATTAAACATACTCTTTCTTCAAATATTTAAATAATGAATTTCAATGAGCTGAATGTGAGCACCCTCGTGGTTTCAAAAAAAATATAAAAGCAATATAACGCTTAACCCCTTGTTGCTTGAGACTTTAGTTTTTATTTTATTTTAGATGATCCCTCTGGAATAAAACTTTTTTTCTAGATGTGCCCTATGTCCATTCTTGCATCCCTGACAACGTGTATGCAAAATTTCATGACGATAGCCGTGAAAAGACAGACAGAGTTACTTTCATGTGGTGAGTATACTACAGGTGAGTATTACTCAAGATGAAAATAAAGAAAAAGGGTCCTAGAATTCACTACTGATGAAAACACAACTGTTATTTGAACTGATTCTCTGTAAGAAGATGTAATTTGCTGCCATAAGCTTAGTTTGTGCCGACCTGCACCTATTTATACATTATCGATAACAAAATTCTATGCTAATATTAATTTAAAAATATTTTATGTGTTGTACTTTACTGACTAAATTATTTGCAAATTTAAAAATGGAATCAAAATTTATCGATATCACTCCTAAGATTCCCCATCCTAATTCCCCAACTCTAAAGACTCCGATCCAAGCACAGTTCTCCGAAATTGTTTACAAGTTTTTGTTCTGTAGATAAATCGTCTTGAATCTGTAATTATTTCGAAGACCTGAAGTCTGAAGTTATATAATTCAAAGACTCAAAATTAAACAAATACAAAAGGCACTAACTTGTAAAGTTTGCCTTTTTGAATTTTTACAAATGAAAAGTCAAGAGAACCGAAATTAAAGAGTTTTACATAAAAAAAAATTAAAATAAAAATTAAATTTTAAAATTCGACCTCATCTAGATCGGGAGATCTAGATAGTTAGATCGGGAGGACGACGTCCCGATCTAATTATGTCACATCCCCTCCGTCGCCGGCGAACTGGACGCAAGCGGCTGGCGTACGCTAGGCGTCAGCACTAGGGCGTTAGATGGGGACTCTACCGCGCGCTTAATTGTGAGAGGAACGAGGTACTTTGGCAGTTCGGGTGCGCCGTTCCAATGAGCAGTGTCCGGTTACGGACCCCCGCGGCGGAGTTGCGGAAGAGTTTTCGTCCGACCTCGCAACTTCGCCTATAGCGGACGTTATAGGCTATTGGTAAGTCCGGTTACGGATCCCCGCGGCGGAGTTGCGGAAGAGTGTTAGTCCGACCCCGCAACTTCGCCTATAGCGGACGTCAAGACTTTTAGTCGGTAGGTCTACACCACTACCATATCGGGGCAGGAGTCTGACATAACCCACCGATTTGTCCTCAGGCCGGATACTCACTGTAGCGTTGCTTGGTGTTATATCTGACGGTAGCTACCATCTAGTGGACGGTCAGCCTCTGTCTGTCGACCTCATCATAAAAAAATCATGTTATTATACTGTTTTCATCCTCAACTAGGTTCAACATTACACATTTCGTTATAATCTCTCCATGTACATATATGTTTTTAAAAGTTTTTTAAGAGCAAAATACTCTTAGTTCGGTGTGTTGTTTCAACATAAAATGGAACAGCTCCTGAAATATGAAGTGAATGAAACCTTTTGTGTTTTCAGCGTTGAAAAATTAAAATGTCTCGTATACGCCTTGTTCGTTTGTTTGCCGATATTAGCGTATGGGGAAAACGCTATAGAGTGGTTATTAATTTTAAAAAGAAATCTAAAATATTCGAAAAATTTTACGTAACTGTAACGCATAGCATAACGCATGTGTGTAAGAATTTACTCCCATAAATTTTCATACCGAGGGCATATAAAATCTATACTAATATTATAAAGCTGAAGTTTGTTTGTTTGTTTGTTTGAACGCGCTAATCTCAGGAACTACTGGTTCGAATTGAAAAAATCCTTTTGTGTTGGATAGATCATTTATCGAGGAAGGCTTTAGGCTATATAGCATCACGTTGCGACTAATAGGAGCGAAGAAACAGTCGAAAAAGTGGAAAAAACGGGGAAAATTATTAATCTTTGAGGGCTTCCGATGCGTGCGGTGCGAAAACCGTTCGAGATACCCAAATGATTCCCAAATAACTATTCCACGCGGACAAAGTCGCGAGCACCAGCTAGTATAATATATATATATGCAAATGCGATTCTTAAGAAGTAAACTTCAAAAAATAGAATTTCTAGTATTAATATACGTTCCAGCGAATCTGGGTATATCATAGTAATTGAAACCGAATACGGGTGGACATTAGTATAATCGATAGGTAATGAATATTCAAGTGGCCACATGTTGCCGCTTCGATTAATTGTTAATTGCCAACTATCGATATGTCGATACTGTTTCCATTCCAACCTTAATTATACTTTTGGTTACGATACTGGTGCCCGCGACTTCGTCCGCGTTAACAAAGCAATATATCGCCTGACATCGTTATTGCTATTACACTTAGCCAGGAGTTAGTTTCCTTAATTTTAGATGATCCCTCGGGAGCAGTACTTTTTTTCTGGATGAAAGGTACCCTATGTCCTTTCTGGTGTCCCAGACAACGTGTATGCATAATTTCATGGTGATCGGTTCAGTAGTTTTTGCGTGAGAGTTACAAACATCCATAAATACGAGTACATCTATACAAACTTTCGCATTTATAATATTAGTAAGGGAATGCATATTTCTGAACTGATTGAGACAACTAACGCCTGACAAAAATGTAATAGCAATAAAGATGTCAGGCTTTATATTGCTTATTATTTTTTAAATTTTGAACGCGGACCAAGTCGCGGGCACCAGCTAGTATTAATCTTCTTACATGATTATAACAAGATGCCAAATAAATTAACCATAGTCGGTTAAAAACGCAATTTTATAGTTTTTTTATGTTTTTTTTTATCTATGTATTCGAGCCACCTAATTTACGATATTGATCTGATAAATAGTAAACTTGTATGATAATCCATTAGGTAGGTATCATTAGGGAAATGTAATGGACATTTAAATTAATATTTGTATAGAAAAGTTTGAACTCTTTGAACTCTGACATTTAATATAAGCCACTATTGGGATTCAATTACTATAAATAATCCTTTGGGAGCCAAGAGAAATAAAAAAATACTTTAAAATCCCATGGGAGCCAAAATGCAAAAAATATATTAGGAACCCCTGGGTACGCCGAGACCTTGTCGCGGTGGGGGGGGGGGGGGTCACCCTTGGCCTTGGCCGGCCTTGGGTGCTAAGAAGGCGTACAACCAAGCGTTCCGAGCGGGCGTCCGTAGCGGAGCGCTCGCGGGAAGGAACCCTCGCGGGTCTCGCAGTTGGAGGTCGGCCACACTCCTTGAGTGCGGCCTTATGTTGTTGTTTGTTCCGCACACGAGTTATGTGTGCGGATTTTTGAGAGGCGCTTTTCTTGAGGCCTGGCTGTCTAGATATATCAAGCCCGTCTTCTGTAGATGGCCTAGGGGGGCCTTGCGCACATGGTTGGCTAGCTGTGTGTGCCTGCACAAGGTCCCCCCCTTCGCGTGGGTATTGCCTGGGTGTCTCCGGGCAATCCCTTTCTTTGGCGATAGCCTATATAGCCAGTAATGGCTAGGCTGCCCTGGGGGTGGATCGGAATTAAGTGCCTCGGCAGAGCCCGGTTCACCCCGCTCACAGCGCAAGGAGGCATCGGGGAGTTTTAGTGGGTATTTCCAGTGCCGCTAACATCAGGTGCTGGGCGACCCCCACATATCCCTATCGCCTAGCCAGCGGTAGGGAATCTGTAAGCGGATTTCTCCTCGTAAAAAAAAAAGGATCCATTTCCATACAAATTCACATTTACGCGTTTGATAGAGTAAAACTCACACTAGGCCCTCTGGTGGCAAAAACTGATATTGTATAGAAGATGGCGTTTCGGCGCAACTAAAACCAGATCTTAGCGGATTAGTTGCGGTGTGACCGCAACTAATCCGCTGGGCAAAATTAGGGTGAAATGTCCAATAATTGGCGGCGTAACGGAGCTGCGGTTTCTGTGTTTTAACGTATTTGATAAATTAATAAAGGCCTGATACTTGAGGTGAACGGGCCGCTCTCGACAAGTTTGCGAGAGCGGTGATGTATTTGAAAAGTTCAACTATTCCGCTTCTATGTTTAATAGTAGCATAAGTTCATCACTTCACCGACAGGGTGGGGCGTCGTAATTAATTAAAAAAACATAATTAATTAATACATTGTCTGTATACTTACGTATCTACAATATATTTTCCAAAAAAAAATTATCACATAATTATAATGTGGTATTTGGAAAAGCTATTTAAATTGAAACAGTATTAATCATTATCAAATTAAATGCATTAATTATAACAGAACAGCAAAAATTCAAAAATAATATTGTTTCCCACTATTTTCCAGATCCAGACTAGAGTCAAATTTGAAAAGTTAATTTCTATAGTTGACTCAGCCGGGAATCGAACCCTGCACACCTGAGAGAGAGCGTTAAGTCCCTTATCTCTTATAGGCTCGTATCCAACTCATATCAAAATTCCCCACAAAAAAGTTTAAATTAGATTTCCAATTTAAAATTTAAAAAGAATACGATTTAATGATTTAAATTTAGAACCCGTAAGACGCGAAGAAAATTCAATTTTTTTAAGCAAATAATACTCCCTGCACCGGTTACAGACGCTTATTCGTCAGCGCCCTACTGACTCCCTCGGGGCGGACGATACGACTCACGTAATTGATTTCTTTTCGGCTTTCGCCAATTTACTAGGAGTGTGGTCCAAATGATAAGCTGGAAGCGGGTTTTGTGATGAACCGTCAATACTTTAAGTACAGGGTATTACTACATTTAGCAGACAAAATGCAAAACCAGCCCCTTATGTAGTATCTACTGTGACGTAAAAGAACATGTAGCATAAGTGAGTAAGTAAGTGGTAGAGTTACTGGACTTAAGTTGGACGCGAATTTCAGCCTTTGTCTCGAAATTAGAAGCATTCGAGATTTGAATATACAGACGCAAGCTCGGCATATCATGTATGCAGATGGTAACAAATGTTGACGTTTTGCATCAAATGAGAAAAGGTATGAAAGTGCTGAGAACGATAAAGGAGAGGAAGTTGCAGTGTTTCGGGCACGCGATGAGGGGCGGAAGATACCGTGTTCTTCAGCTAGTGATGCTAGGTATAATACAAGGAAAGCGTAGCAGAGTCAGAAGAAAGACGTCCTGACTGAAGAGTTTAAGAGGGTGGTTCGGATTAAGCACTCGCAGGGAGCAGCAGCAGCTTTCAAGGTCGCCAACCTTGATGGCTTTGATGACGCTTGATGGCAGGCTTGATGGCGCTTCTAAGGTCGCCAACCTTCGTAGAGAATTGAGAGCTAATAAGAAAAAGAATTATTCTTTCAACTCGATGTCGCTGACTCGCCGTAGCTTATTAATTGTACCACACGTTTTGAGAGACAGGCTCCGGGCTATTGTTCGTAGCAATACAGTGTTGTGGGGG
The DNA here is from genome assembly GCA_947623395.1 of Synanthedon tipuliformis. Taxonomy (NCBI): domain Eukaryota; kingdom Metazoa; phylum Arthropoda; class Insecta; order Lepidoptera; family Sesiidae; genus Synanthedon; species Synanthedon tipuliformis. The sequence continues at coordinate 767,057 of OX392429.1, read as the reverse complement.
TACAAATTCGTGTTTATCTAATAAAATTAGCTGTCGATGCAAGTCCAGTGTGTATCTTTCATTTCCCCTTTTGATTTCATTTAATTTACTACGAATACGCTATTAATCATTTGCTTGGGGCGTCGTAATTTTATTTAGCTAAATTGAAAACGATATTAAATTTATCTACTGTATATAAGTTGAGATCTCTTTACCTTTAACCGCTTGGTTTTGTAGGGGTTTTGATGCATGACTCATATTTTTTTCTAAGAGAAAACAACTCAATGATTTAAAAATAAACATTATACAAGTAGAGGAATTTGTCGTATATATCCGGCTCTGGCGAAATGGACACGAAAATAATTGTCGGATCTGGCGGCTAAAGAGTTAATAGAGAAAAACTAATATATAAAATTCTCGTGTCGCGGTGTTTGTTGCCAAACTCCTCCGAAACGGCTGAACCGATTTTGATGAAATTTTATGTGCTTATCGGGTAGGTCTGAGAATCGGCCAACATATTTTTTTCATACCCCTAAATGTTAAGGGCGGTCCACCCCAAAAATTTATTTTTTATTTTTTCGCAAAACAACGTTTACCGGGTCAGCTAGTACTATATAAAAATACTAAATTTACTAATAGTAAATAATATACTAGCTGGTGCTCGCGACTGCGTAAGTGTTGAAAAATAAAATATAATATAGCGCTTGAGATTCAACCGAAAAACAGATGGACTATCCAAAACTCTCATCCTTTCAAAGTAAACAAAGCCGCGGGGGACAGCTAGATTTTTCATATAAAATAGCAAAGTACCAGAGGTAGGTACATTAATAAATCTGATATGGCCAATTACCCGGTGCTTGGGTAACAAAAAAGGTCGAATTACCCGCTTAATTCGGTAACAACTGGGCACGCGTGTACCTTTGTTAAGCCGTATTACATAGAATACAATGGGAAAGGTGAACTTAGCAAATCTAGGGACCAAACGAGATAGGCCTACTTACGCACTAGGTCACGAAAAATTGTGAGTAATAATAATGCTTTATTTATTACTTATACTTATTTATTTATTTCCTTTTCAACAAAAATCCTACAGCAAAACAAACCATAGATGAATGATTAGTCTCGCTGTGCTCGACTAGATACTGCCATTGTACTTGTACAATGCGGCAAAAAATACTACGCCGAATTCGGCGTACCCGAGCCAGTCACACTGCAAACTGTCTGTGATGTGTACGTGCCGAATGTTTTATTAAATTTTGAGCATCATAAAATGCCAGTTTGCGTAGTGAAACTGTGTAAAAATATAATAAAACTGGGTAAAAAGTGATAAAAAGTGACGATGTTTTACACACACTACAATAAAAAACTGCCGCATTTACGGAGCTATCGTTTTTGTATATTACTCTATCTAGTCGAGCGCAGAGAGACCAATTTAATAATCATTGATACCTACATTGCCAATTACAGAATTTGATTGTGTAGGACTTAAATACACTTTAAAATAGATTACCTAAGTTAATTACTAATTTATTAATTCTAGACCATGGGAAGTACCTACTCCTTTAAGTGGAATTTAAATATAAACTCATTAGAAATGTTTTAGTACTATTTTATAGAATTTCCTTCTCGAAAATTGTTTTACCGAGTAACAAAGTGGAGAGTACACTCACGAGAGCTCTTGTCCACTTAAGGAAATAGCTCTGAAACTTGTTTTATGAACTGTCCGAGAATATTTTTCGCTTACGGCGAAGGGAATAAAAATAGATGCTAAGTATATTCCATTTTTATTTTCTACAATAAATGAAAGTAGGTGACCGGAAGTTAGCGAAAAAAATGTACATAAAATTTTATTCTTATTCTTAATCCTACTATCGGATAGTTTAATACCTAATACTGCTATGGTCAGCAGAACATTAACAGGTCTAAGACTTTCGGGTTAGCTAATATTGTAAAGAGAGTAGTTATGTATGTTTGTAATGAATAAACTCAAAAACTACTGGACCGATTTTGAAAATTCATTCACATAATAGAAAGCTACATAATCAGCGAATAACATAGGCTATATTGGATGTTACGCGGGCGAAGTCGAGTGCAACAGCTAGTCTATTATATAATAAAGTCGCTATCCGCTTCTGTCTGTTACTCCGCTAACAGCCTAACGGATTTCGATACGGTTTTCACTAATGGAAAGAGTTCACGTGAAACTGTTTTTAGGCACGTTGGGCACTTTTGGAATGGGGAAAAGCTCAGTGGTCAGTGACGCTCAGTGTGTGTATGTGTATCTATATCTAGGAATAAATATTATTTATTCGCAGGTATAATATATATACATATTTATGAAGTTATGTTTTCACTTTTGACCTGCAGTCTTACCGACTGACAGTTTTTTTGACTTTTTTTAAAAAAGCTGGCAGGCAAGCCGCGGTATTTTTTTGGGAATATTACCTATATATTTTTCGATCGACTAATATACTTCGTTAAGTTGACTTATAGCCAAAAAAAAACCAAAAAAAAAATTATAGCCCAAAAAATTGATTAATTTTAATTATATTATGTAGGTATGTATATCAATTGTGAAATATTGATACAATCCTCACAATAATTCATTCCAGAAATATTGTTTGAATTTTTCAATACCACTTTTTGCCTCAGCCCGTCCGTTTGACTGGGTTTTTATTTTGTTTGTGCGAATGTACACCAAGTTATGAGTGTGGTAAGTTTCATTTTACAATTTCCAATCGAAAACGGGTGACGTATGCTCCATATATCAAAGCGAATGTCGAAAACAAACTAAACGCATTCGTCTTGCAGTAAATAACTCCGAAACTAACTACTACCTATCTGATAGAAATTCGAAGAGACGAGAATTTTTAAAATCTATTCGTGGGGGCACCAGCTTGTATACATATATAGAGATTACTAGCTGGTGCCCGCGACTACGTCCGCGTTGAAAAAGCAATATATCGCCTGACATCGCTATTGCTATTATATTTATCCATGAGTTAGTTTCCTTAATTTTAGATAATCCCTCGGGAGCAGTACTTTTTTCTGGATGAAAGGTACCCTATGTCCTTTCTGGTGTCCCAGACAACGTGTAGGTATGCAAAATTTCATGGTGATCGGTTCAGTAGTTTTTGTATGAAAGAGTTACAAACATCCATACATCCATACATCCATACAAACTTTCGCATTTATAATATTAGTACGGAAGTACGGATTACCAGAATAATATATTATCATTATTGCAAGTGCAGTGATGGATTACTGGGCAAACAAATAAAGCAGAGGGCTTCCAGATATAAGCAAATATCCTGGCCAAGTATCTGTCGCTAGTAGAAAGCAAGCAAAAAGACCAACAGTTTGGCAAACCTATCACTTGTGTTAGCATTGTAAACAGTCGCTTGCGGATCCGGGGAAAGAGACTCTTTTTCTTGTAACACTAAACTAAACTAACACTGCGGTCTATTACTTCTTTTTGGGCAGTGTAGTTTTGATTTTAGAACTACTTTTTATTTTTTTATTAGGGATGGGTTTGCTCCTGGCCAAGATCCAGCTGTCTAGCAAAGATGAGGCCTAAGATGGAGCGAGCTCACCCAGAAGATGCCTATTCACTCGAGCCTTGAAAATATTAGGGTTATATGTGCTCGGAAACACCGTGGCAGGGAGTTCAAAACCTTGGCAGTGCGCATTATAAAGGTTTATTTATTAAATAAAGCACACAGACAGAATACAATCAAATTCGTGAAAGCAAAGATACATGTGTATAATAAAATTAGCTAAATTGTAGTCCTAAATTGAGTGCATATCATGATAAATTTTATCCTAACTAAACACTAATGATAACAATTAAGTACTTAACTAAAAACTAACTAAAACTTATTTATAACTACTTACTTACTTATAACTACTTGGTTATTTCCTTTTTTTTTAGGTCTTAAAACATTTATAGTTTAAAAATATTATGAAATGAAATGGAAAAAAAATCGGAAAAAATTGTCTGGTTGTTAGCCAAGAGAAAACCCATCTTTAATAAAATAAAAATATATATATATATATGCAATTTATAAAGTTTTAAAAACTTCAGCTCATAACTGGACGTAACATGGACATAACATGGACGAATAATGGCTGCCTCCTTTTGACGGACAGACATTAAAAATATAAAATATAATTTTAAAGCTAGTCAAAGAACAAGCGAATATAATATACGTAAAATATGGAAATTAGTACAAAGAAAAACGGCCATAAAAGAAGTCGTTCGAGTGTGTAATTTAATATGAGCGGGTTACGTGAGCCCTACTCTTATTATTATAACATATTTTCAGGATGTTTTAATATGAAAATGTGCGAGTAAACGCGTTTCAAGTTGTATAGCGGATATCCTTGAAAGGTTAGATCTGTCGTCTGCAAGGATACTTGTAACATATACTATATATTGAAGCCTTGTCCTTGGCGAATAGGGCGAAATTGAGTAAAGTGGTACAAGGTCTAATAACATCTGTACGTGTGAGATACTTTCAGTTCAGATATTAAACGTCTTTTTAATCAATGTTTGTTAAATCTAAAATCTGATATATAAAATTCTCGTGTCGCGGTGTTTGTTGCCAATCTCCTCCGGACCGATTTTGATGAAATTTTGTGTACTTATCGGGTAGCTCTGAAAATCGGCCAACATAAATTTTTTATACCCCTAAATGTTAAGAGTGGTCCACCCCAAAAATTTATTTTTTATTTTTTCACAAAACAGCACTTTACACGTGATTTAGACGGCAATCCATTTAATTGTTTTCTAACTTCGTTATCGTTTCGTTATTGTTTTAAATTGTTACTTTGACTAGGGCCCCTGGACCACTGTACTATAAAGTTTAAGACTGATTGCAATTGCAGGAATCTCCGAAGCTACTCATCCAATTTTAACAAATATATCCAATTATATTTTAGCCACATGAACTGCTTTTGTCTTGAATTTTTTTAAAAATTATGGGGCTTGTCTTGCCTAGTTGTTTAGGACTCTACTTCGATATTTTTGACAAAAAATGGATATTTTATAACTCATAGTACGGAGAGACGACAGCCGCTGGGATAGGAAGGTTCCAGAGTGGACGCCACGGCCAAGTGAAGCGCAGGACGACCCCTCAAGGTGGAAAGACGAATTGATAAGGGCCGCGGATCAATAGTGGCTCCAGGCTTCTTCTGGCCGGTCTCATGTAAAAATTATAGGCCTATGTCCATCAAAAGACAGACTACAGCTGAGATAATGATGATTTTCCAACAAATACACACAATATCATCACATAAAAGCTAGGTAAAGGAAGTATGTATGTTTAAATAAATACTTTACAGCATAACTTGTTAAGTAACGAAACACGCGCGTCTCTTAACACGTACACCGCCAAAAAAAATTGTCATACGAGTCTTAACATACTTTCATTACGTTACTAACACAAAAAGTTATAGCGTACCAACCTTCAGTGGCCATAAAAGCGTAGGACTTAATTCCCTTTGCGCCCTTAACAGAGCATTTTGATAGTCTGCACAAGAAAAAAAAAAGAGATATTTAAGGTAATCCAACCTGCGTCAACCATTGGGGATTTTACCCTAATTTGTTAAGACACACAGAGGATGCGCCCACTAGGGATTCGCTATTGTAACTCTCAATGTTCTGTGATTCTTTCTTTCTTTCTTTCTTTCTTAAAGGTAAATTTAAAGTCATGTATTTTTAATTAACTAGCTATATGCCCGCAACTTCGTGCGTTTGGTATTTTGGGTATTCGTAATAATTTTATTTGTTTGTTAACTGATTGAAAACAAACGCTAAATGTTACGGGAAGCTTGCTTCGAGAATGTAGCTTACACAAGAAATTAAATTACTTGTAGTCACAAAGGGAACGAATCGCTAGTTATTATTACAATAATAAAAAAGTTAAAAATATAATCTCGTAATTTGTTCAACAAATTACATTTTACGTATATCAGAACCAATGCAATAGAAAATAGTTTTCAGATTATTTTTTATATGTTAAATATTCTATTCTATTCTATTCGATATTAAAACTCGTCTGAAAAGTCGAGAAAACACCTCAGATCAGGTCTTGTCACATAACTCGCCCCGCAGATGTGTTATAAAACGTTCCTCTTCTGTACGAGAAATTCAAATTTCCTCATATGTATGTAAAATATAAATATCTCTTGTAGTTTTCGCTGTAAAAATCCTATCTCAACGAAGACTCCACTCCATACAATTTGTATAAATTTATAAGGAGCTTGTAAAGCTGAGATGAGATTTTAGTCAACTATTTTCTGTGCAAGGACTTAGCATTGCATTTTTAACCCATGCCGCCTGACGCAAAAACAGAGTGTCATAAGTTTGACGTGTGTATCTGTGTGTCTGTCTATGGAATCGTAGCTCCAAAACTGTTGGACTGATTTTTGTAAGTTTTTTCTTGTTGAAAGCTGATATGAAGATCTGACGAGTTGTTTGAAGCCCACGTGTTCGGTGGATTTGAAAATTGATATACTGTTACTTTGGTGGTATTTCCATGACATTGTAATCTTTGTATTTTTCAATTATAAAAATTAATTAAAAATGTAAACAAGCTCGATTTCACTGTCCGCAAGTGTATTGCAAGTAACAAGTGAAGGTGGTGCATACGAACGTTGGCTCGTAGCCAACTCTTCACTTACTCAACTCGCAGTGACATTACAAGCACTGCTTACCGAAGACACCTAATTATTTCATATTACAGTCATGCACACAAATGCGCTTAAGTTAGTTCAAGTCTTGTTAGCAGTACAGTCGCGTACAAATATAATGTGCTTGTGCAAGCAATTATTCCTATTGTAATACTTGTTGAAGTTTTTGCTAATTTTTTGGAGTTTACTCCTTAAAATTAGCTAGTAATTTAAAATCCTTAAATTACTAACGGGTAACCTAATAAATCGACGGCTGCAAAGAACAAAAAGATATCTGCATTTTACCGAAATTCACTTTTTTACATAAATGAATTCAGAATTCTTTATTTTATCTAGTGATATTTTTTTTTCATGGGTATTTTGTCGCGTAATTAAAGACATCTACACCATTTTTTACAAAGTAACGAAGTATACACGCACATCTACAATTGTCCGTATGTACGTCGTACAATTTCGCAGGTATCAGTTACATAACCGCTTTCGTCACGGGGCGGTTGACTCTTTTTGAGCTGCCTTATTTATTTATTTCTACAACGTCAATATATTTAATCTACATTTTGATGAAACTAATGCAGATTAATGGAATAATGATTTTTTAAATGATTTAAACAATAAAAAATCTATTACTAATTAGAAAGTCCTACGTAGATGCGAATATATGGCAGTTGACTCAGTTAGTTCACAAAGTAGAAAAGGCCATCTGCCGTATTTCGAAAATAAAATAAAAATCTGTTAAATTTATCTTTACTATTTTGTTCAGAATGCCATATTAATTGACTGTTTCAAATTTGAAGAAGCTAGCTTAATTCTTGTAAAAGTTATCAAACTTTCGCGTTAAAAACGCTCTCCTGAAAACTAGTGATTTTGTAGATAGCCGTTTGTAAGTTGCAGCCGTTGAAATATAAAACTGAAGCTATTTAAAAACTCTTAATATGTCGAATGGTAAACTTTGCCAGGAATCGAAACGGAGATCCTTGAGACTTTGAAGAAAACATCTTAACCGAAGGCGGTCATAAATATGCGTGTATTCTACAAAAATATTTTTGACAACACGTTGTGGGAAATGGGAAGGCAATTCAATTTCCCGATTGCGATCTAAACGCGTCAAAAAGTCGGTAACATTCGACTGTAACACGACTTAAATCCAACCCATACAACTATGCAAATATCCTTCTCAAATTACAGATTTGGGAGATAGTCCACAGTACAAAGAGACGACAGTGACAATTATTATTATTCAAATCTACCTACTTGTTGACTAATTTTAGAAAATCGTTTTAAATTATTCCTTACTAACTGGTGCTCGCGACTTCGTCCGCGTGGAATAGTTCTTTTGGGAATCATTTGGGTATCTCGAACGGTTTTCGCAGCGCACGCAACGGAAGCCCTCAAAGATGAATAATTTTCCCCGTTTTTTTCCACATTTTCGACTGTTTCTTCACTCCTATTAGTCGCAACGTGATGTTATATTAACGGCCTAAAGCCTTCCTCGATAAATGATCTATCCCAACACAAAAAGAATTTTTCAATTCGAACCAGTAGTTCCTGAGATTAGCGCGTTCAAACAAACAAACAAACAAATAAACAAACAAATTCTTCAGTTTTATAATATTAGTATAGATAAATACACTCGCACACACTAAGATATTTGAGGAAACAGTATGAAATCTGTATTGAACATTCAATCATTCACGTAACACGAAATGAAGTCAGACACGTAATTCGCTTGAAACAGTCGATGATTGGACGCCATCGATCCGCTGCGCTGTGATTGGATAAAATTATCTTCGTTACACGCACTAATTGGTAAACACACGGCTGCATCATGTCGATACCGAGCCGCAACCCGTGTTATCTTCTATTCATTTTCATTTCGAAATTAGATTTGTTATTTCTAGATTTGTTACAGTAGCAGTCGGGTTAGCATTTAAGCTTGCATTAATTTGTGACCGCAAATTCTTTTCACCTACCTTTAGGGGGGTCCAGTGGGAGTGTAAAACTAGAATCTCTAGAATTTTTAAGCTCCGCTACGCCAGTTATCTTGATATTTAGTGGTAACAAATATCCGCACATACCAGGCACTAAGTATGCCTGGTAGTAAGGATACTTTTCCACTTATCCTCACTGTTTGATGAAATATTTTGTAACATGTATTTGCTGTACCTGCGTAATATTGCCTATAAGTAACTGGTACAAATAAAAACCGGATAGATACAGAAACTACTTTGATCGTTATATTTAGTATATTATGGATTACTAGCTGGTGCCCGCGACTTCGTCCGCGTTCTGGATGTCCTTTCTGGTGTCCCAGACAACGTGTATGCAACAAAATTTCACATGGTGATCGGTTCAGTAGTTTTTGTGTGAAAGAGTTACAAACATCCATACATCCATACATCCATACAAACTTTCGCATTAATAATATTAGTTTTAATAGAAGTTATTTTACGATACTAACATTAGTTTGATATTATTATCAAAAATAATATAAGGATTTCTCTCGCGCCTTTGATCCTTGTAATTACTCAGAAAACAAAATTACCCAAATTATACATTAGACTCATCCATCACAAACGTCGGGGATAAATAATTATGAAGTAGTCACGTCACAGTAACATTACTACAGTATGGAAGGTTGTATATTATCCGTACTAATATTATAAATGCGAAAGTTTGTATGGATGTATGGATGTTTCTAACTCTTTCACGCAAAAACTACTGAACCGATCACCATGAAATTTTGCATACACGTTGTCTGGGATACCAGAAAGGACATAGGGAACCTTTCATCCAGAAAAAATGTACTGCTCCTGAGGGATTATCTAAAATTAAGGAAACTAACTCCTGGCTAAGTTTAATAGCAATAACGATTCAGGCGATATATTGCTTTTTCAATGCGGACGAAGTCGCGGGCACCAACTGTTGCACGTGACTTCGCCCGCGTAACTTTAATGTTATTCGAGTCAAATTCGAGCAATGTTACTCGCTGATAACGTAGCTTTCTATGAGTGAAGGAATTTTCAAAATCGGTCCAGTCGTTTTTGAGTTTATTCCTTACAAACATACAAATCTTCTCTCTTAATAATATTAGTATAGAAGACGAAAAAAATTACTTGATGGAAAAATACAATGTATTTAATAAAATTGTATTTTAACACTTAAATCTCTTCTATAAATACTAGCTGACCCCTACAAATTGTATTATATGATTCTGTGAAGTGAGATTCGGTAAATATACATTTAATTATACTGTGTCCGTGTTTCTGGATAAACATTTATTCAAATGGCAACACACTAGGGAGTAAGGCATGACAGAAGTAAGGGTGCAATTAGCAGCTACAGCAAAACACCTGGGGTATTCCGGCCTAAGAGTAATACATTATTTAGACCCTCGGAAATTATAATTTATGTATCTATCTATTGCAAGAAGTTAAATATTTATTTATACTACAAAATTATTTGTGACCAGTATTTAACTTACATACTAAAACATGCTTAAAAAATATAGAAAGAATCCATCGATAAATGAAATTTAAAAAGAAAATTTAGAAAAAATGAAAAGTTTTCTTTAGGATATTAGAAGACTACAATTTTCTAGTACATTATATTTATGCTTTTTTTATGTATATTTTTAAGATTTAGTCCTAGGTACGTACCCAAGCCATGTAAATTTATTTTTCGGCGACTTGGTTGCAAAATATTGAATTAATACTTATTGGCAAAGATAATGGATTGGTCTCGCTGCGCTCAACTAGATAGAGCGCTATACAAAAGCGATAGCTCCGTGAATGCGGCAACTTTTTATTGTAGTGTGTGTAAAACATCGTCACTTTTTATCACTTTTTACACAGTTTTATTATATTTTTACACAGTTTCACTACGCAAACTGGTATTTTATTGTGCCTAAAATTCGGCACGTACTCATCACAGACAGTTTGCAGTGTGACTGGCTCGAGTACGCCGCATTCGGCGTACTATTTTATGCCGCATTTTACAAGTACGACGGCGGTATCTAGTCGAGCGCAGCGAGACCAATCCTTTATCTATGCTTATTGGTATTGATTCTCAAATACCCGCTCGTACGGGGTGCCTTTAAAGAAAGGAAAACCCGCAGCATATTTAGTATATAACCTATCCAGAGGCAAAAGGGATAAAGGTCTATCATAATCTTCCCTTAAACCAGTGGTAACGCTGGAAGGCATTTTTTTTATAAACCGGAAGTTGTGACGAAAGCTTATCACGTCAAAATAATGCAGGACGGACCCCATCAAAAAGCTTCGAGACTTATGCAAATATTCCTTATTTCCTTTGTGTAACACTGTTTCCGGTTGTGAGCTTTGCGTAAATACACCCGCTTTTTGAGGGTATATTGGTTTTACAATTGACAACGCTGTCGTAGATTCAAATTTTAATAGATATAAACTACCTCTTGCAAGCGACTTCGTCCGGGCTCCTTTTTCTTAAGTGTTAAAAGGCAACGAAATAGTATATCTCAAAAGGATTGTTCAACTTTATTGCATTGCTGAGTCATGGGTGTTTTGTATTATATAATATGTATTTGTATGTATTTACAAAAAAAAGTAATGTATGTAGTAATTATCCACTGTCTGGTATCCATAATACAAGCATTAAGTTGCTTACTTTGGAACTAGATGGTGCTGTGTGGAATGTGTGAATATATTTATTTATTTATTTATTTATTGCTCTTTTTGAATTTTTTAATTTTATTTTAGACTATAGTAACCGACCGGGGTGCAATTTTTATAATACATATATATAAACTTTCCCTGTTCATCCCAATTTCTATAAGTGAAAACCGAATTAAAATCAGGCTAGTTTACCCTATTTACCTTCGTAATCTCTTATTAGGTCTTTTATATTTTTAGTCGAGGTACAATATATTGTGCCTTGTTTTTAAATAACGATAAAAGCTATCCTAAAAACTATACATTCAAAACCAAAATCTTCACTGGAAAAAATAACTATCAAAATTAAATCTGCTATTTTTCAGACAATAAAAGGTCGGATTTTTAGTACCTACAAAAAAAATGGATACTGGTTGGGTTTTCTTATCAATAAATTTCACTAAAACACAAAAGAAGAAATCAACTTAATTAAATGTACCATGATGTAGGTACGTGTGTATGCTATCTTAGAATTTTTCCCCGTCTATGAAAGAGTGTTGTGAATTAGATCGGACCACAAAAGCCGGAATTAAGTGTTGTTTTGTGTTCGCACATTGTTGTCGTGAAAAAGCATTGTGCATTATTGAACCAGGAAAATGGTATTTCATTAAATCCTCAGGCCAAGGATTTCGGAACGGCTCATCGAATAAACCATAAATATTTTGAACTTTCTCACTGAGCTAACACCAGTTCATAGTTGTGGCAGGACTTGGGGGAGACTGCCGCCCGTCGTAAGGTCCTCCAGATGGCCGGGGTACCCACTTTCGGGTACGCCGAGGTTCTGACAGGGAGCGTAACCTGCGTAACCCTCCTCGCGCTAGATAGCCGTGGCGAGACACCGATGTCGTGTCATACCGTCCCCGCGATCCCGCCCATTAACGGGCGTGCTGAAAGCTGGCTGAAAGGCGTTGGGTTTCAGCCGGTACGAATCCGGTATAACCCCGCAGTGTCTCTTACACTGCCGGGTTATCCAACGTTAAAAAAGGGCATACTGCGTTTCACAGTGAAATAACCACTCCTTTACAGACGACCACAGTAAAATAACAGTGAAATAAGAGTGAAATAAGAGTGAAATAACAGTATATGTGAATTTGCGTTTTCGGTGAGTGAGTATAGGATACCAGAGCTAATTTCCCTATCCTTTCTCAATTCATTATTCAAAAAGTGCCCAACGCGCCTAAAGTCTTCTAATTTTTCTAATTTTAATTTAATATCCTATCCTATTAATTAATATTATAAATGCGAAAGTTTGTATGGATGTATGAATGTAGGTATGTATGGATGTTTGTAACTCTTTCACGCAAAAACTACTGAACCGATCAGCATGAAATTTTGCATACACGTTGTCTAGGACACCAGAAAGGACATAGAGTACCTTTCATCCAGAACTCGGACGAAGTCGCGAGCACCAGCTAGTATCCTATATATTTTTTAAAATTATTTTTCTGACATACAAGATTTACGTCTTGAAAGCCAGAAATAAGACTTATAAAAAGACATTTTGAATTCCCCCAAAGAGCTCTCGGTGCATCTGCATAAAATTTTACGTTTATACAGGAGTAATGAAGTTTTTCTTTTACGTGTTAGCATCTGAAGCTGAACTTAACCAGCGCTCGGTTTTTGATGTGGACTGTAAAGGCAAGGTTACGATGCGGTTACTTGAACATGAATCTAAAGCTAGGGAACTTGTAACTTAAAATTCTACTTTACTTAGTGCGAAAAAATATTAAAACGGTCTTCTGTGACTGTGGTAAGTGGCAAGCTTTATTTATGAATAGTAGACTAGCACTTGAAATAATCAATTCTTTTTAACCCTCGACGCCCGACGCAAAAACGGGGTGTTATAAGTTTGACTTGTGTTTACGTATTTGGAATCGTAGTTCCCAAGCGGATGGACCGATTTTGATCCAGTTTTTTTCGTTTAATAGCTGTCGTGATCGAGATTGTTCTTAGCTGTAATTCATGAGGATCTGTTCAGGCGTTTGAAGACCATCAACCCATTTCCTAGTTTACTTCCACATGTTCGATAGATGTAACAATTTGATATATTAAATAAATAAATAAATATATTCACACATTCCACACAGCACCATCTAGTTCCACACTAAGCAACTTAATGCTTGTATTATGGATACCAGACAGTTGATATACTACATACAATACTTTTTTTTGTAAATATAATTATTATAAATACAAAACATCCATGACTCAGGTACAAAGATTCGAACCCGCGACCGCTTAGTTAACAGCTAGGGTTTACTAGCCACTAGACCAAACGTGTCGTCAATATTGTTACTTCGGTGGTGTTTCGGTTCAGTCAAATGTCTCTCTCTCCATAAAACCAGATTACTCGGTGTTTAGATTTTGAGAAAATATCACGATATCTTCACAGTATAGACCAACTCGTAACAGTATGAGCTGGACTTAATTTGTTAAACACAGTCCCCTTTCTATTGTCGGCCTAAACATAAAATGAAGTGACATGATATGAGCAGTGACTAATTGCTTTAGTCCGACAGTACTTCGCAGTCATCGTGACTCGGACGGAACTATGTCCAAGAGAATGGGCGGGGGTTCCCCGCTCAAATATTTCGTGTTCATTATAGTGCAGCGTAGCGTTTACACTGAATGGGATTTTTATTTAAGTGTATATTGTCTTTTAAATGTGAAAAATTAATGTATGTATTTTATTTGTTTTGTTATCTTTATATGTATTCGTGTGTCATGTGTATTGCAAATAAATGTTTTTCTATTCTATTCTATTCTATTCTATTCTATTCTATTCTATTCTATTCTATTCTACATGCTGCTTTGTCATTACAAGTTAAAAAGTAGCCTATGACCAACCACACTCAAAGATTATTCTAATTAAGGTGACGCTCCCAAAACTCTCTGTGGGCGAACAGCGCGGTACTGAGGAACACTCGCATGCATTCCCTTTCAAACACAAATACGGTTCGAATAAGGTTCAATATCGAATGATCCATTTCTCTGTTTTTCTTGCATAGAACTAAAGGACGTAAGTCTCAAATCAAAATTAATTTATTATGAGAATAATAATCGTTCTAGGTAAATTTTGTCTTGAGAATAACTAATAAACCTCATTTTCTTTCTATGAGTATTTATTTTGCATATGTAACTAAAGTTGCTTCTGAGATAAAAGAAAAAATATCGAATAAATGACTCAATTTAAAAAAATAAAAGTGTCGAGTCAATTTCCACTAATTGTGTTTCTGTCTTGACAATGACTAGAAAAAGGTTTAAAATATAATATTATTTAAGTTTTACATTGATGTGATAATTGGTTTACTTACAGTTTTACGGCAAACAATCATAATGTTTAGGGAGCGGGGCCTTAAACAATGATAGAAAGAGTAGTTTTTGAAATTACATACAACAGGAATTACAGGAACAACAACAGGAATTAGTTGTAGTTCGGTGATAGGTTGTTCTACAGTCGCATAGGTATCTACATATTATTATGTATTTACATACAGACATTATTATTATATAACTAAAATCTAATATTATTATCTATTATTATGTACTTTATTATTATTATTTATTAATATCTACGAGTATACTTATCCATATTATTATGGAAATTATGATAAATATTTCAAATCAAATCAAATCAAATCATTTATTTACAAGTGACATATTTATAATATTATAATATAATTTATATATAATAATAATATAATTTATATACTAATTTAAAATACATTTATAATAAAGAGAGAATATTTGTATTTTTGTATGTTTGTATTGAATAAACTCAAAAACTACTAGACCAATTTTAAAAATTCTTTCACCAATAGAAAGCTACATTATCAGAGTAACATAGACAAAAATTATAAGATTACGCGGATGAAGTCGCGTGCAACAGCTAGTGCCATAATAAAGAGCAACAAATGAAGAAAAATCAATAGTATGGAGCGTTAAAAAAATGTGCGCGAAAAAGACATTTTTTAAGAGTCCGTCTTGCGAGCCCACAAAGCCGGCCTCGGACGTAGATAAATGAACATGGAGAATAAAGCGCCTGCCGTTTATTTTGGAGCAAATTAATGGTGCAGCCGACGTGTCCGGCGACTTATCGATATACTTAATTAAATATCTCCATGGCATCACATGGAAGGTACTCGTAGCTACTAGTCGCAAACGGTGCTAGCCTGCCACACTTTATCATATAAAATATATATAAATAAATATTCACACATTCCACACAGCACCATCTAGTTCCAAAGTAAGCAACATGATGCTTGTATTATGGATACCAAACAGTTGATATACTACTTAGATTACTTTTTTTTTGTAAAACATCCATGACTCAGGTACAAAGGTAAATGTTAACACATAAACATTTGCCCCTAGCGGGATTCGAACCCGCGGTCGGTTGGTTAACAGCTAGGGGTTACTAGCCACTAGACCAAACGTGTCGTCATGTTGTTCATTGTAGCTTAGCTAGAAAGTTGGGCTAAAACTCAACTTTCTTTTTTTTTGTGATTATACTAGCTGGTGCCCGCAACTTCGTCCGCGTTCTGGATAAATTTACCCTATGTCCTTTCTGATGTCCCAGACAACGTGTATGCAAAATTTTATGGTGATCCGTTCAGTAGTTTTTGCATGAAAGCGTAACAAACAAACAAACTCACATTCACATTTATAATATTGGTAAGGATTAGTAAGCATGTGACGGTGTAGCAAGAGCAACCTACCATTAAATAGACTGTTAGCTAGCCTGCCACGTTTTATCATAAAAAAAGACATGACTATGTTCATACTAGTTGGTGCCCGCGACTTCGTCCGCGTTCTGGATGAAAGGTACCCTATGTCCTTTCTGGTGTCCCAGACAACGTGTATGCAAAATTTCATGGTGATCGGTTCAGTAGTTTTTGTCTGAAAGAGTTACAAACATCCATACATACATCCATACAAACTTTCGCATTTATAATATTAATAGGAATAGGATATTAAACCTAGCTCACCCTCAGTAATTACTGTAGATGTTTGAAAACTGACCTTGAAATGTATATTAGAGAGATTGTGCGCGGCTAATACCAGCAGGGTCATGTTCGATATAATATCGGTCAGATTAATCAATTCGACACATAGGAGAGAGATG
This sequence comes from Synanthedon tipuliformis, assembly GCA_947623395.1. Classification (NCBI taxonomy): domain Eukaryota; kingdom Metazoa; phylum Arthropoda; class Insecta; order Lepidoptera; family Sesiidae; genus Synanthedon; species Synanthedon tipuliformis. Next base: position 750,575 of record OX392429.1, on the reverse strand, counting down.
CGGGGTGCAGGGTAGCTGGTTGAATCTCATTTGGTGGCCTATTGACGCCATGATTGAACACTAGTCACCGGCTAAGCCTATAGTGCTCCGGTAATAGTTAGCGTGTACCTAATACCTAATACCGATACATAATATTATCTCATGGCACATTAAGCGGTGTTGACCAATATCCTGTTACTTCCTTAGTATAATTTGAAGACGTTTTCCGCGTCTGTCTATCTGTCTGTCTATCCGCTTACTCCTATCAAAACCTTATCATCTTCTTTATCCTATTATCCTATTAATCCTATTAATATTATAAATGCGAAAGTTTGTATGGATGTATGGATGTATGTATGGATGTTTGTACTCAACGGCTGCGCTAGAAAGTCGTTGGGTTTTAGCCGGTACGAATCCGGCATAATACCGCAGTGTCCCTTACACTGCCGGGTATCCAAAAGGACAAAAGGTCCAAAAAAACAAAAGGTCGATAGTTAATACATAAAAATGGTCCCTGTGGTCTCCAAAACCATTCAACCGATTTTAATGAATATTTTCAATCAATCTTCAGATTAGCCCAGCAGGATAAATAATCGGATAAATATTTTTTTGTTGTCATGTTTTCCTTACAAATTAGTGCAAAAATTAGATTTTTTTTATTTAAAAATAAAAATGAAATATTTTCATTTTATATATGAGCAATTATTCTATAAATATTTCAAGACCTCAGTAAAAGAGCGCATACGAAGTCGCGGACGAAAGCTAGTAAGCGACAAGGCAAAATAGGACAATGATCTAGCAACGGTTACAACAGCACACATGCTGCTATATCTCTGTGGTCTTGCGTGAGATTGGTTTGATTACTGCCGCCACACTTGCTGCTCAAATTTATGACTGTGAAACTGCAACTGTAGGCTAGTAAATGACCTTACTATTACTCTAGTATAAAAAACACACAATAATAATATATATATTAATATATTATAGTAGTATAGTATAAACCACACTTTTTCCTCGCTCATAGTACCTTCCATAAACATACATGTAAAATCCACTTACCACTACGCAAACGCCGCAAAGAGAAACTATGTTGGAAATTCTAAGTAATTGTAGGGCTGCCACAGCGAGATTCCTCACAATATCCCATCGAACGGACCCCTGTCGACAAGTCGTCGATTAATTACACGAAGCACTAGCTAGGGCTGCCACTATCCAAACTTGGCGGGAACTCGGGGAATTTATTTGAAATAAGTCCGAGGAAAAAGTTCGGATCGAGTGGTTAAAAGTTGGCCGCCATTCGATATTCTATTAGGAGGAGCGAAATGACAATTGGGTTAAGGAAGCGAACTTCTGGCGATGACTTATGTTTTTTATAACGGTTTGTTTAGTTTTAACCGCCGACGCAAAAACGGGGTGTTATAATTATAAGTTTGACGTGTGTATCTATGTAGGTGTGTATCTTTCTTTTTATATATATATATATATATATATATATATATATATATAAGAGATGGGTTTGCTCTTGGCCAACAACCAGCCATGTGGCAAGGATGAGACCTAAGATGGAGCGAGCTCACTCAGAAGATGCCTATTTACTCGAACCTTGAAAAGATTAGGGTTATATGTGCTCGGAAACACAGATGCCGGCAGGGAGTTCCAAACCCTGGCAGTGCGCATTATAAAGGATGTTTCAAAGCGCTTGGTCCGAAAAGGAGGGATTTCGACAATATGAGGATGGTAGCCAGCCGTACGTCTGTAAGTACGACGGAAGAAACGATCTGGATAGAACGATTTTAATCCGGTGTAATTAACGAATTACGTTAGCGGGGAATGAAGCTATAAGTTAAGCGGTAAGTAACTCTTGACATTAATTTTTACTTCATATTAATGCAAAAAAGTAAAGTAAAGTAAGTAAAAAGTAAGTATAGCTTTGTCGGGTGGTATTGAAAAATAAAAGATTTATTGTAATATTTGTATATGTCTGTGGGACGCGTGTACGACTGCTTATTCCCGGAGACGATGGTTCGATAAAGTAACTGCAAACAAAAAGGAAAGAAGGAAAAAGAGAAACAAAAGCTCAAAAAGATGCGGTAACATAAAAAGCTCAATTAGTTTACTTGTTTAAAGTCAGCAGTCGGTTTTTATATTATATAATGACATGAGTATGAGTATTGTTGCGATTTGTGGAACCTTAAAAAGCTCGTAACCGAACTTGTGCAAAAAATTGTTTCACTTTACCCCAAAGTTTGTATAGAAACCCGAAAGTTTTGCATGCCAGAAACTCAGGTGCTTAATAAATAAAGTTTTTTTTTTGTAAGTTTGGTTTGTTTTATGGCAACTTTTGCTTGCCAAAATTTTGATTGCCTCTTAGCAATTCGAGTACGTTTTGTGCGGTAAACGCCGGATAGTTTTTTTTTTAATATTATAAAAGCGACGGTTTTTGAGGATGTATGGTTTCAAAACTGCCTAAAACTAACCTAAAACCATCGAAATAATATATTATTATGTTTGTTAAGAAACATGAAATTTTTATCTATACTAATATTATAAAGCTGAAGAGTTTGTTTGTTTATTTGTTTGTTTGTTTGTTTGAACGCGCTAATCTCAGGAACTACTGGTTCGAATTGAAAAATTCTTTTTGTGTTGGATAGATCATTTATCGAGGAAGGCTTTAGGCTATATAACATCACGTTGCGACAAATAGGAGCAAAGAAACAGTCGAAAATGTGGAAAAAACGGGGAAATTATTCATCTTTGAGGGCTTCCGTTGCGTGCGCTGCGAAAACCGTTCGAGATACCCAAATGATTCCCAAAATAACTATTCCACGCGGACGAAGTCGCGAGCACCAGCTAGTAACTATATAAAAATTCATCTATTAATTATTTGTTTAAATGTTCATTTATAATAAAAAAAAATTAATACATTTTATACTAAATATTTAATTATAAAATATTAATTATAAAACTAAGATGAATAATTTGTATTTAACTAGAGACCCTCCCTCGGCATCTCATAGTAGCAATTATTTTCCTTCCTCGTTATCCTTCCTTGTTTATGGCTCTTTCTATTATAACCGTATGAATATCCGTTGGATGGTTTAGAAAAAGTTAGCGCAGAAACACACAGACCAGACCAGACTTTATTTTGTGTACAGACTTGCAAATTTTTCCAATAACACTGAATATAAGAAAATTGTAATAGCTAAGAAATATATTGAACCATCCATCATTTGTGATTCTACCAGAATTCCAAATATCTCTGACCGCTTTCGGATAAAGTCTACAATGAAAAAAATATACAGCAAACTTCTTCGAGGCCAAACAAATAAACCAATAAGCATACCCATCAAATATCCTACACAAACATTTGTCGCAAATATTTGAGAAGCAACATATCGCTGCCAAGAAACCTACGCGAGCAATACTTGGATATCAGTTGACGTTAGATCGAAATTCGCGATGTTACATTCATGCAAAACCTACACCGTTGCTTATCGACGTCTCGAAATGAGACCGAAAGTGCTCATATATTGATTAGCAACCAACTTCAGCAGCATTGAATAGGGAACTTCGCGATGTTTCAAAGTTATGGCGTAACAGGATGCATTAACTGTCTCACAAGCATTATACTTAGTTAGTGTTCGTGATATTTGTTTGTGTGATGATAGACAACTTTAAGATTTATTTGAAACGAGAATTATCCGTTTTCCTAGAAAAAGTTCAAAATCATTCCAATGTTTTTTTATTAGATTTAGAGCCTCTTTCACCATCTGTCAAGTAGGCTAACCGTCATTTAAAGTCACCTGTCACCGGGAATAATGTTATTAAGAAGCCCTTAATAACATTATAATAGACATTATTTTATAAAATAACTAGCTACAAGCTCCCGGCTTCACCCGGGTTCAAGATAATAACTATCCTATCTTTTAAATTGGACCAAATTACACATAGTTACGAAGTTTTATCAAAATCGGTTCAGTAGTTTAGAAATCCATTGTCCTCAAACAACGTGACACGTAATCTAATATATAAAATTCTCGTGTCGCGGTGTTTGTTGCCAAACTCCTTCGAAACGGCTGGACCAATTTTGATGAAATTTTGTGTGCTATCGGGTAGGTCTGAGAATCGGCCAACATCTATTTTTCATACCCCTAAATGTTAAGGGTGGTCTACCCCAATTTTTTTTATTTTTTGGCAAAACAACGTTTGCGGTGTCAGCTAGTTATATATAAAGATATCTACTACTTATTTGGAATAGGGTTTAGGAAATTAGGATTTCAGGCGAAATGTATCTTGTTTTAATTGTCTTGCTCGTTTTGTGAAAAAAACTGCTATTTTCTTGTTAACTTTTAAAATGTAGGTCATAGTCATTTTTAATCACACCATGCTGGTATCTGGCGAAGGTCGGTCAGGGCGGCAAGTGAAAAAGTTATTAATTGCGAAAGAGGGAAGTTTTCCGGGGGACATTGTTAAAACTCTGAGTCGCTAACGTATACTCAACTCAAGTTTGTATACTTTTAAATTAAAAGGAACAGTGGAACTGCGACAAATGTCAGTGGAAAGAAGTAGAGACAGGACAGAACTTTCCACTCGTTCAGTGACAAACTCGGTCTAATGGAAACATTCGTGATTATTCGGGAAAGTTTGGCTGAAGCTTTTTATGCTTTTTCTATAGCTCCTATTCTATTCCTATTTCTATCGATTCCTGAAAAATATTAGGTCTCAGTGTAACTTAACGGAATGAGACATACTTCCACTAAGCCACAGCATACTTATTTCATACAGTAGGCCGAAGGATACGTCTAGACAGGGCAATCGTGCGGGGCGTGAGGGGTGAGTTGCGAGTGGGACGTGCCCAAGCTGCATACTTCGTCGTTCTTAGTAGCTTGGGATAAATATTCTAGGGCTATCGCGTCTTTCAGATTTTAATTTATTATATAAATCAAAATGGTGCATACGGTATGTGCCGTAAGTGCATGCAAATCTTTATCTCGCATAAATAAAGAACTAAGCTTTCATCAATTTCTACACGATGAAGAAAGGTACCTACTTAAGCACATTTTATATTATGTACTTAATTTGTGTCAACCCTTCCGTAATTTTTAAATACCTACTCAGGCGGCGGTATCGCCCAACATCAAAGGCGTCGGCCTACTGTAGGAAATAAGTATGCTGTGACTAAGCACCAAGTTAGTGGCGATTAAGTTTTGTGGTGTTTTTCATAGTTGTAGTATTCTGTAAAGAGCTGGGCTGCCTTTTTTTAAACGTTGGGAGATCTTCTTGAATACCCGGCAGTGAAGGGGACACTGCGGGGTTATGCCAGACTCCTACCGGCTAAAACCCAAAGACTTTATAGCGCGGCCGTTGATGGGCGGGCTCGCGGGGACGTTATAACACGACATCGGTGTTCCGCCACGGCTATCCATCTGTTCTGTGAAAGATGGACTTCGGACCCTTCGAACCCACAAGTTTTGAGCCTACTTATGAAAAAGTGCCCGTATGACCCGCTAGTCTTTTATATGTCCCGTTTGATCCGCTTTTACTAACTAGCATTTTAGTCGTTAGAAAAAAAAAATGAACTAGCTGGTGCCCGTGACTTCGTTCTCGTTCTGGATAAAATGTACTATGTTCTTTGCAGGTGTCCCAGACAACGTGTATTTTATGGTGATCGGTTGTCAGTAGTTTTTGCGTGAAAGAGTTACAAACAAACAAACTCACATTCACATTTATAAAAATATTAGTAAGGATTACTTACATTAAACGATATAATTATGACCGACCATTGCCAAATCAACTTGCTGATTCTTCCGAAACTAAATGAAGACTAGACTTTTAAGCCCGATTAGCCACTAATATCTAATACAATCTACAAGTATCTCATACAAGTATATACTAAGTTTTAGTATCTCATACAATAATCTTAATTTAATGTTTTCCGTATAGCACACCGCATGTTACGTAACACGGTCTTTTTAATACTTTTACTATACGGCAGAGAGATAATATAAGCGAAGTAGGTTATACCGCAGTGGCAACACTTCGCAAAGTAAATGCCACCAAAGATTTTATAAAAAGGAGTTTTGCCGAGTTGCAGTCTTCCTAAACCGCTGGATTTGCATAACCGAGGAATTCCGATCCGCCTTAGCGTTTGCTTCCACTGTTTTTACTGGTGGCGGAGCATTTGAGGAGGAAATTATAATGTGTTATCGATAACACATATCTTTCAAAATACTAGCCAACTATAATATGTAGTATTTACAAATGTTTCACTGAGTATTTTTTTATTTATTTTGAAGATATTCTGCTTCTTAGTATGCCTACTAATACTAATTATAAAGAGGTAAAGTTTTTAAAGGTAAGTAAACTAATTTTTTTAACCTCTAAGTGATAAAGGTTTGGGTTTTGGGCCCACCCAAAAAATTTTTATTTTTATTTTTTTTTGTGGCAAATTAACTTATGAAAATATAAATTTATTCAACTTTATAAATTAGATCAATGTCTGTGGAAATGGTGAGAAATTTCCAATGTGACTCTTCTATTTCTATTGTGCTTGGTAAGTGATTTTTATTATTTCTTTATCGTCAATCAGTTTTAAATTACTTTGCAAATAATGTTAAAACAGCACAAGTTAATACAGCGTCAGAACAGAAGTTCTTCTTACAAAAATAATCACGTGCCTAATAATAAAGACACAAGTAGTCCAAATATTGCGAACAAATATCGCCCCATATATATTATGAAAATAAGACGCAGCTAAAGGTTCGCTTAGTCAATATTATCCTACAATTCTGGGAGAATTATCTTTTCTTCCACACACTCCACGACTAGGGTAACCATGCGTGCGGATTTTACTTATCCGGTTATATTTTAACATAAATTCAATATTTTTTAACGTTATTCTTAAATTGTTAAGTAAATAAAACATTTAAATGAGTTTAACGTCCCATTTGATGAGTGGTAAGGGTGCTTGCCTAACGTCTCAAAGGTCCCGGGTTCTATTCCCAGCGGGCTCAACTTTGGAAATAAACTTTTACTCTCTCTGTGTGTCTGTTACCTTTTCCAGGTCCCAGCCAACTATGCCAACTATGAGGTCCCCAGAAGAAGATCAGCGCTGTATGTGGCTTGTAACCACAGAGCACTAAACCAATAACCAAAATGTGGATTTATTGTCATTGCTTGTAACACACACAGCATATGTGTGTGTGTTACAAGCAGAGTTGGGTGCCTATTTGAGTCGAGACACTGGTGCATGCACTGGCAAGTAAAGTAGCTACTATTGTCAATACGATTAAGACTGTTCTTATTAAACTTGTATTGCATGTGCTATTTGTGTTAACTCCGGTTAACTCATTAATTTTTCTATCTTTCTTTCTTTCTTTCTTTCTTTTCACTCCACTACTTTTGCATTTTTGCATACAAGTTGTCAGAGATACATGAAAGAGAAACCTTTCATCCAGAAAAAAGTACTATTCTCGTGGGATCATCTAAAATCTATCGCTAGGCAAAAATGTAATAGCAATTGTGAGCAATGCAGATTTTTATTTTTCAACGCAGACGAAGTAGCGGGTACCAGCTAGTTGGGTATAGTTTTAGCGTAGCCATGTACCTAAATGTGATGTACTTCTCGGGTCATAACTCCTTGTTAAGATAACGATTCTCTCAATGTATAGGTATCCGGCTATTAACCGATCATTGGCCAAATGCAATAGCAAATGTGGTGCACACTTGCTGAGCATTTCGTACACGTTCAAACCAGAATATAATCACAAACAAAAATGAAAAAATATGTGTGTGTCAGCTCCGACACAAGCCTAAAGAGGCGTAAATTAAATTTAAATTAAATAATTAAAAAAATTACAATTCGAACACGCCGAAACAACAACATTGTTATTTATTTATTTTTTAATAATATTGTTTGGAAGATGGCGCAATATCTCTGAAACTTCAAATATTCTACAATATTCAAAAAAATAGAACGTAACTATAACGCATAATATAACGCATTCGTGTAACAATTTTTATTTTACTCCCATAAATCGATTCCCGGCGGGGTCAAATACTTTTCAAAATTAACTCTGCTCTGGATTTGGGCAGCCAGTCTGGCGGCAGTAACCACCCCTATACAGAAGACCACCGTGAAGTGAGTAAGGGATGCCAGAGGCCATTTCCCTATCCCTTATCCTTACAGGTACTTACAGCACCTGTGACTCTGCTTGTGTTAGGTACCTATAGGCGATGACCATCAATTGGACCGTCAGCCTTAACATAAAAAATATATTTTTTAACACTTATAAAACAGCCTTTTAAATACTAGTGTAAGATTCATATCTCTAGAATGTCTGCCTCAAGTCTGACGTTTCGATCGTACGGCGCACAGAATAGATGTTCGTGTTGCTGACAGCTGTGGACGAGCGGCCATCACGAAATTTTTCACTGACATTGACATTACTGCGCTTGGTTTCTATCGACACATCAGACATTTAGAAAGAAAGAAAAAAAATTTGGTACACTGTAAAGTATTGGTATAACTATAATTCTTAGATTAACAATTGGTCTCGCTGAGCTCGACTAGATACCGCCGTCGTACTTGTCAAATGCGGCAACAAATATCTAAAATAGATATTCTATACCTAACAAGCTGTTGCACGCCACTTCGCCCGTGTAACTTTATAAAATATAGCCTTTGTTACTCGCTGATAATGTAGCTTTCTATAGGTTAAAGAATTTTCAAAATCAGTCTAGTAGTTTTTGAGTTTATTCATTGCAAACATACAAATCTACTCTCTTTATAATATTACTTTAGATATGTACAAAAACAAATACCAGATATAATTATGTAAAAAAAACATTCTGCAATTACTTTCCTCCCCAATAAGCAAACATTATTATTTTTTGACGGTACTTCAGCCCAAAACTTAATATAAGAAAACCAGTATTATAAAAATGAATCCAATGGAGATTGCTGAGTGGCTATCAAATTGATCTACGAATTGCTTTAAAGAATCGCACGGCACGCGATTCGGCCGCCATCTTGATTTATCAAGTTGGCGGAATCGATATTATTTTTACTTAAACTAACTGTGCTCTCAACTTCGTAAAATCTCACAGGCACCTAACATGTATCTAGGATAAAAAGTATCCTATATGTTAATCCAGATAATGAACTATATGTGTGACAAATTTTATCCAAATTCGTTATGTCGTTTCTGTGTTTAGCGTGTACAAACGCACAGACAAATTGGTAAACAGACAAAAATTCTAAAAACTACATGTATTTGTATTTCCTCGGAACATAAGTTCAAAGTGTAGATTTTTTTTTTAAATATTTTGCGACTCGTTTAAGATTTTATTATAATTTTGTACATTTACATATAAATACATATATTCTCATGCTATGTACTTATTTCTTTAAAAAATATCAATTGCCTTGTAAATACTAATGGCACTAGGAATTTCAAAGTACTTAGGTACCATTAAGAATGTTAATATGTTTTCAATATTTTAATACCTTTTTTTTTAATTATTACATAAGTACAGTATATATACATATGTATCATATATTACGATGTTATTCAAACATGTGCAACGCTGACCCAAATGGGCTTTCAAGTAGAGATTACTATTTGAACAGAGACAGAACTGTATGTATGCAAATGTGACTTAATTTACATCTTTCAATGCCTAATATGCAACGATCCAAAGTGCATATAACGCATCGTCATGCATCAATGATTGATTGGGTACATTTAGTTAATTCATTTGAAATTGGATCTCTCTTTGATCAAAGTTGTCGTGACGCCAAGATGCCTATACAATCTAATATATAAAATTCTCATGTCGCGGTGTTTGTTGCCAAACTCCTCCGAAACGGCTGGACCGATTTTGATGAAATTTTGTGTGCTTATCGGGTAGGTCTGAGAATCGACCAACATTTATTTTTCATACACCTAAACCCCATATATTTTTTTTTTGGCAAAACAACGTTAGTCGGGTCAGCTAGTATTTTATAAAGTCACGCGGCCGTAACGCGTTTTTAAACGTGGTTTTAAAACTGAGTAAAATAATTTAATTCCTCATTAAAATACTTACATAAATAAGTAAAGGTCCTATTATTAGTTATCGCAAACTATTGGTTGAGCACTCCGTAGTTAGTTGGAATAATTAGCCATTACTAAGTCTCTCCGCACTCGATCTTTCCGGGATGATGGAAACTTTATCCAACAATTTGTTCGCGCAAATCCACCCCCATCGGGAAACTGGGTCACTCAGTTAATTACCCTCATGGGCACATTTTCGGTTTTGGGACTTTACCTAATGCACGCCGCAGCAAGCGAACATTCCAAAACGAATTTTATACGCACTTTACATTCATGGTGTATTGATTTAAAGACACGTTTGGTCTAGTGACTATTAAGCCTAGCTGCTGACCAAACGGTCGCGGGTTCGAATCCCGCTAGGGGCAAATCTTTATGTGTTAACATTTTAGCTTTGTACCTGAGTCATGGATGTTTATATTTATAATATGTATGTATTTACAAAAAAAAAAGTAATCTATGTAGTATATCAACTGTCTGGTATTCATAATACAACCATTAGTTGCTTACTGTGGAACTAGATGGTGCTGTGTGGAATGTGTGAAGACATTTATTTTATTTATTTGGTTCAGTAACAGTAATAAAGATATCAGGCGTTATATTGCTAATATATTTTGTCAGACGTTGTGCTTTATTTTACAACACGAACGAAGTCGCTGACAATAGCTAGTGACGTATCTTATTATGTTAACAAATGAATTATGTAATGTGTTTTATTAACTATAAAACTCTTTAAAGTCATAGATTGTTAAAAATGTATTAGATACTAATATTACAGGTAAAGTTTGTATGTTTGTTTGTAATCTTCAAAACTACTCATCAGATTTACAAAAAAATAGGATGGACATAGGCTAACTATGTCCAGACTCCAGTTAGGGGGCAATAGCTATCTAAAACTAAAGATCTAACGCTTGGCAAAAGTATAAATCAGCCATAGCCAAGCGCAAACGTACAGTCATAAACGCTACGCTCAGGCTACGCCACGCTTGGCAGAAAGCTTTGTGATTGGTCAAAATTTTATGTGGGCGTTACAACAACCAATCACCGGGCTTTATTTCTTTCGTTTCGTAAGTACGCAAAGGGAGCGTTTGCATTGGTTTGCTCTTGGCTAAGGCCCCAGGCCTTATACAGCTTTACTTCTTCGTCAGGCGTTTAATCTTTTATTATTCAACGCGGACGAAGTCGCGGACACCAGCTAGTCCGTACTAATACTATAAATGCGAAAGTTTGTATGGATGTATGTATGGATGTTTGTAACTCTTTCGAGCAAAAACTATTGAACCGATCACAATTATACTTACATAGTCTTTGACCAATCACCATGAAATTTTGCATACACGTTATCTGGGACACCAGAAAGGACAAAGGGTACCTTTCATCCAGAAAGCGGACGAAGTCGCGGACACCAGCTAGTATAATATATTTTCTTTTTAATATACTAGAAACGTTGGAATAATGTCTGTATTATTCCGGACTCCTCAACCACTCAGTCCTCGAGATTTGCTGGCAACGAAGGCTTCTACACTTCACAAAGTTAACTTGAAGCTATTATGCATCAAGTTAGATTCTGTGGAAGTGCAATGAACTTAATCCTGCATAATGCAGCCAGCTTCATTAATTCCGACCTAGAACTTTATAAAATGGAACTCCGCCATTATGAATCTCGCACTGTATTAGTTTAAATCTTTATACTCTTTTATTTAACGCCTGCATTCTATTTTCAACTTTATTAAATTTATCCTACAACTAGCTCTTGCACTCGACTTTGCCCGCGTAACTTTAAAAAATAGACGACACGTTTGGTCTAGTGGCTATTAACCGTAGCTGTTAACCAAGCGGTGGCGGGTTCGAATCGCGCTAGGGGCAAATGTTTATGTGTTAACTTTTACCTTTGTACCTGAGTCATGGATGTTTTGTATTTATAATATGTATGTATTTACAAAAAAAAGTAATGTATGTAGTATATCAACTGTCTGGTATCCATAATACAAGCATTAAGTTGCTTACTTTGGAACTAGATGGTGCTGTGTGGAATGTGTGAATATTTATTTATTTATTTATTATTATTTAAGTCCCACACAATGAAACCTTGCAATTTTCAAAGTACATAGTAATACTGTATCTATAAATTGTATATTAATTTTGTTTTGCTGTAGAGTTTATGTTAAAGATAAAATAAATGCAGCTGTCTATTATTTTATGGTATTCCCATTGTATTCCCATCCTAGTAATGAATCAATTTGAATTAAGTTTCAATTTAGCGAAAAGATTAGTTGACGGTCGTGCTGGTATAAAGGAGGCGGACGTGACGTCATCAGCTAACTGTTGCACGCAATTACTCCTAGGATTAAGAGTTGGCTAGGACCTCTGGCTTTGGCTCTAATGCAACTTTACGTTATAGCGTTCCATTCGGTACTTACTGCTAGTTATTTACTGCCAGTAATTTTCAATGAACGGAAGCTATTTTGTAAAGTCGACAAATAAAGTGCTTTATCACCCTAAGATTGAACATTCTTTGTATGTTGTATGTAGAATGATAAAGTCTGTTTTCCTTTGAAAATTCAAAGTGACAATTTCTATTGCTATCTTTATTGGCGATGACAAATTATGTCAATCAGTGATCAATTCCTATTTCGAATCTAAGCCTTAGCGAATTTTGAAATGAATGGAATTTGTAATCGAAACTGATAAAGCACTTTTCTTGTCTGCTTTACTTATAGGAATTAAAAAAAAAAAACTATAAGTAGTTACTTATGTTATAAACTGTGAATTTGAGATCAACCAATATCCTTACATATCATAAAAATAAAGTCTCCGGCCGTCTGTTTGTCTGTTCGTAATCATTTTTCGGACGGATTTTTATGCGATTCACACTATTTTAAACGAGGAAGATTTTTATATAACAAATTTGCAGAAAAAATGCACCCTACAAAGCCGAAAGCGGGTCGCTAATTTAATTTTTATAAAAAAATTGTATGGACAAAAACAAATTATACCATGCAATTCCAGGAGCGGATCGCTAGTAATAATTTAGTAGATATAATTTTATAAAAGATAAAAGATATATATAGAAAAGATTTCATTTTCGTCTGACGTCTTTGTTCATTTTCATCTCGGAAAATGCTGAACCGATTTTTATGCAATTTCCACGTGCAGATTAAACTTAGCGTGGAAAAACATTAAATTTATTTGAATAGGATGTCGGGAGAAAATTTTCAAATGATTTAAAGATAATTTGAAATTCTTCGTTCGCCCACTATACAAATTTCATAGCAAACGGTCAAGCTTCTTACTTTTATTGCAAGTTTTGGAAGCTTTACGATTATTTGTGTACAAATATAACATAAATTAGCTATAATAACCAACGTTCCAGCAGTTTCTTACATATTAATAATATTTACAACAAACAAGAGCGGGTAACTCTCTTTTGGGGGTTTGTACGTTTGTGTTTGTCTTTATATAATACTAGCTGGTGCCCGCGACTTCGTCCGCGTTCTAGATGAAAGGCACCCTATGTCCTTTATGGTGTCCCAGACAACCTGCATGCAAAATTTCATGGTGATCGGTACAGTAGTTTTTGCGTGAAAGAGTTACAAACATCCATACATACATACATACATACATACATACATACATACATACATCCATACAAACTTTCGCATTTATAATATTAGTAAGGACTAGGTGACCCGTTGTTTTGCCAAAAAAATAAAAAAAAATAAAAAAATTTGGGTGGACCATCCTTAACATTTAGGGGTATGAAAAATAGATGTTGGCCGATTCTCAGACCTACCCGATAAGCACACAAAATTTCATCAAAATCGGTCCGGCCGTTTCGGAGGAGTTTAGCAACAAACACCGCGACACGAGAATTTTATATATTAGATAGATGTTACTTAGGGGATTCTAAGAAAGAAGGGTTATCATTATCAGCGAGTAACATAGGCAATCACTACATAGTATAAAACAAAGTCGCTTCCCGCTGTCTGTCTGTCTGTCCCTATGTATGCTTAGATCTTTAAAATTACGCAACGGATTTTAATGCGGTTTTCATTAATAAATAATAATAATAATAATGACACAGCATACAGCTACGAGTACTTATAAATATGAAAGTAACTCTGCCTGTCTGTTACATTTCAAGCCTTAATCACTCAACCGATCATCATGAAATTTTCCATACACATTTTTCGAGATGCAGAAAAGGATATTCCGTCCAAAAAAAATTGTCTTCCCTTCCCGATTTATGCTGTGTGAGCATAAATTTTTTATGCTGTTGTAACTCCTATTGTTTCAGACAGCACATGAGCGTTTGTTTCACGGTTTGTATTATTTTGTCGGGTTAAATGCATTCTTGTTTTTTTTTTCTAAAAAATCAGGGTACTCAATAGTTATAATGTAGTAACACTTACACGCAGACAACATTTCTAAAAGATGTAGGTATATCGTTTGAAAGGTCAACTAATTACTTTAGTTTTCGGCTTGGAAGCATTTTAATTAGAGATGTGTTTTGGAAATGGAAACTTTTTCCATTATTTTCTGTGTTATAGTGTTATTAAAACGAAGATACCTGGGGCCTTAGTCAAAGTAACAATTTAAAACGATAACGAAGTAAGAAAACAATAAAACGTATGGAATTTACATATTATTATGTCGTCGCTAAATCACGTGACGCATCCCATACATTTTATTCTTTCGAATCGAATCGCTACGGAGCGAAGGCCCTGCTCGCCTAAATATATTTGCTTAGAAAAAATCAAATCAAAATTATTTATCAATTAGTTTTTTCCAAGAAACTCTTAAAAGTCATTATGAATTTAAATTTACCAGTTTAGGAAAAAAAAATTTTAGTTCACTGCTGACATTAGGCCTCCCCTTTAATTTTTTGAGTAGTACTTATGTCAAAATATTAAATAAAATATTTCGGTACAAAATTTAAAATAATATTCTAAATCCGTACTAATATTATAAATGCGAAAGTTTGTATGGATGTATGGATGTTTGCAACTCTTTCACGCAAAAACTACTGAACCGATCACCACGAAATTTTGCATACACGTTGTCTTGGACACCACGAAGGACATGGTATACCTTTCATCCAGAAAAAAGTACTGCTCCTGAGGGATTATCTAAAATTAAGGAAACTAACTCCTGGCTAAGTATAATAGCAATAACGATGTCAGGCGATAAATTGCTTTTTCAACGCGGACGAAGTCGCGGGCACCACCTAGTATTATATAAAAATAGCCTACGCCGTAGAATATTTAATTATCAATCTTTGTTACTAAGAAAAGGTCATGGTATAGTGATTTTTCTGCATTCGTCTGTACCTAGGTACTTATCTCAAAATTAATGAATCCAATCAATTAGCGCACACATAGGACTCAAATGCGATAAACTTTTTATTGTTATTAAATCAATAACTATATTAATTAAGCAACGTTAATTATTAGTTTGATTAACAGCTATATTCAGGTTTGAATCGCAGTTCGATCTATTATGATTATTATTTTTTGATATTAAAAAATAACAATGCTATACCTATGTCAAGTAAAAAAAATTATATTTTACTAGCTGACCCGGCAAACGTTGTTTTGCGAAAAAATAAAAAATAAATTTTTGGGGTGGACTACCCTTAACATTTAGGGGTATAAAAAATAGATGTTGGCCGATTCTCAGACCTAACCGATAAGCACACAAAATTTCATCAAAATCGGTCCAGCCGTTTCGGAGGAGTTTGGCAACAAACACCGCGACACGAGAATTTTATATATTAGACTAGCTGGTGCCCGCGACTTCGTCCGCGTTCTGGATGAAAGGTACCCTATGTCCTTTTTGGAGTCCCAGACAACGTGTATGCAAAATTTACAACGCCATCTAGGGAATTCTGTTTGAAGCAATGTAGTACTCTAATTCATCTAAAAGTTAACAGATGGCACTACATGTTAGTTATAGTTTATAAAATTACGTGTTAATAAAATTAAAGCTGCTGCCCGCGACTTCGCCCGCGTAACTTAGTAAATTATGTACTTAAACCTTCCTCGAGAACCACTCTACCCATTAGTGAAAACCGCATTAAAATCCGTTGCGTAGTTTTAAAGATCTAAGCATACAAAGGGACATAGGGACAGAAAAAGCGACTTTGTTTTATACTATGTAGTGATAGATACTTAGATGTAGTAATTCGAGTGAAAGGACATTTTTGTAGTTATGGAGATTAGGCAATCACTTATTATTAAGTATTATTTTATTATTAACTGCTGTAACTTGTAGGTACCATTAGATTAGAAGAAATTATAGATTTTACTGGGAAAATATCGTGTAATTTACAAAAAAAAAAGTAATCCAGATTATTTCAACTGCCTGGTATCCATAATACAAGCATTAACTTTGGAACTAGATGGTGCTGTGTAGAATGTGTCAATATTTATTTATTTATTAAGTACCTACTAAGCAAGTCCCAACAATGGGACCCTGCCTAGGAGACCGAAGCTTTATTATATTACTATCTAGTTGTTGCCCGCGACTTCGTCCACGTTTAAAGTGTCATATCATGCCTGAAGCCTTTTGCGATAAATGGACTATCCAACACAGAAATAATTTTTCAATTCAAACCAGTAGTTCCTGAGATTAAGGAAAGCGTTCAACCAAACAAACTCTTCAGATTTATAATATTAATATTAGTATAGATATAATATGAAAATATATAAATATACTAGCTACACCTGACGGCTTCGCCCGGGTTCAAAATAAAAACTATTCTATATTTTAAGTTGGACCAAATTACCTACACATAGTTACGAAGTTTTATCAAAATAAGTTCAGTTGTTTCGGAGTTCATCGGGAACAAACATGTGACACGAAATTTTTATTTATATATGTAAATATAATATTTAGAATTAAATGAAAGATGAAGATTGTATTAATTTTATGAGAAAAAGACGCATGAAAATATTGTATATTTTTCATAGTATTAAGAACGTATTGTACGTTGTCCTGGGGGTGGACCGATGGGACTTGTTATATTTACGACCCAACTTAGATAGTAAATAAGGTAGACCACGCAAGGCCACACGGATCGGAGGTAATCCGCCGAAATGCAACGCTATACTAAGATGAGAAAAACAGTTATAGACTCACATTCAAACACCTGTCACACATCCACAATCACATGGTGGTGTAAACACTTAAGAACACAAGAATCACACTCTGTTACTAACACATATCTCCTTCAATTTCCATAAGGAACGTACTCGCGTTTCAGAGGCGTCACAGCGACGTCCGCTCGTCGCGGCGGCGCCAAAACCACTGACTGACTGACCGTTCGTTCGGGACTCTTGGGGTTGCTATATACTGATTAAATCTTCCCCAACAAACACCCTTTTAATCATCATCAATACTAATCTTTAAGTATAGGTATTGTATGTATTTTCCTCCATAACTCTTAAACGAATTAAACAAGAATTCAATGATTTTCATGAAACTTGGTAGATAAACATTTAGATGTACGGGACACAGGATAGGCTACTTTTTTACGCGGGCGCCAGCTAGTCTATTCTATAAATAGATGATAGATAAGGTGGAATGGAAGCAGCTGGTGGTCGATGCCACCAAGGCATTTCAGAGCGGGCGCGCCCTTCAGCAGTGAAGAAGACGACTCTATCTATATCTATTCAGATTCTATATCTATGTTCCATATTTATATAAATAACAATCAATTGTCACATATATGACAGAGCATCACTAACTTGTGAACGGCACGAAAGATTTGGTGATTTTTGAAAAAATATCGGGAAAATTCAGAATTTTTATATGAAATTTACGGGGCTACGACTTTCAGGTGAACTAGTCCATTATTACAATAACGTTGCTGTCTGTCTGTTTGTCCGTTAACTTCTTCAAAACTACCCAACGGATTGTGATACGGTTTTCAATGATGGAAAGAACAATAAAATCGAGGTCGGTAAACCTTATTAAAATCTTAAATCTTCGAATACGATTTATTGCAAAACATATTGCAATAAAATATTTCCATACTATGTGGTAAAGTTAATAAATTATTATAGATTGCAATATTTTTGAAAATAAGTATATATTTTATGAAGAAAGTGTCATCAGACAAACTGACAGTCAACTTGATAAGGTGCACTTCATGACTCGCCTATTACAAGCAACGCACATGTGCTACAAATGCGCTGCCGAACTTAATAGGATTAGGAAGGCATAGGTAAATGGGTACTGACATTCCTTACTCAAATACCGTAATACAACAGCACAAGTGCTGATATTATGCTGTTAGGAGATAGTTACAGCGGTCATACGGGCTGTCCAATTTAGATATGACTGCGAAATGCAGTTTGCCCTGTCTGCAACTACTAAACCCTTACATCTTAATCTAACTTGTTTCAAAACTTTAGAGTTCAAAATCTAAATAATTAGTATAAATAAAAACTATAATTGTATGTAATTAATAATATCTAGATAATTATGTATCTTTGTGCCAAAGTGTGCTATGAAATCATCGAAAGTCCCCTTAAATCGGGATATTTTGTGTAGCGGCCACCCTAACCCGAGAAAACGGCGGGAAAAGGCGCCTGCGTGAACCAGCGACCCGCGCGCTCTACGGGCGAAAACTTGCCGCCAATCGAACTCGCGAATTACCCTGTGCGCCCCTTTAATAAAATAATTATTGTAATCAGACAATAAAAACATTATTACCCATCAATATGCTCCCGTGAGAAATATTTTATTCAATAACTTCCCTCAATTCGGTTGCTCTACAACAAACTCTCTTCAGAGAATGTCTTGGATACATTTACTTAAAGTGATGCGCTTTCTATAAAAAAAATATTGTTTTAATGGTATTTTTTTTTTAATGTTAAAAATAAAAAAATCAAAAATCAAAATATTTATTTATCAATTAGGTTTCTCCAAGGAACTCTTATGATCGTCATTATGTAATAAACTAGCTGGTGCCCGCGACTTCGTCCGCGTTCTGAATGAAAGGTACCTTATATCCTTTCTGGTGACCCAGACAACGTGTATGCAAAACTTCATGGTGATCGGTTCAGTAGTTTTTGCGTGAAAGAGTTACAAACATCTATTCATACATCCATACAAACTTTCGCATTTATAATATTAGTACGGACGGATTAAAGATAAGATAATAAGTTCATATTATTATTTAGTTAACTTTGCCGGTAGGTGGCTTCCGGTAGGATAAATCTGAGTGCAGATAATCTGCACAAAATGCTAGAAAACAAATTTATGTTATAAAAAAAAATTTCTAGACTTCTGCCACAAAGTGGCAACGGTGTCGAGCGGGCTGAATAAAAAAAATAACTGGATAATTTATAAAAATAAAGGTTTCAAATAATGTGAATATTCGCAATGCGAATGTTAAATAAGACAGATTATAAATTGGAGGCGCGATGAAACCCCTGAAGGGGTGGACGAAATCTAAATTTCGTTGCGGCGGGATTGCGACAGAATCACGCCATGAATCCCTGAATTAGCGGTTTAGTGGACTGTATATCTGGTTGCGGCTGTAAGCGAACAATATGACCGTCTGAAGGACAGGATTAGAAGCAGAAGGAAATGCACATACCTTATACCGGTGCTCTGGTGCGCTCTGCTGCAGGAATCTCTAAACGTCCAGCTGGCAGACACTGTTCACATGTATTTTAAATGTTCAGCGATAAGGTGCGGATGAATCACTTCACTTCCGAGAACGAGTTAAGGGCGCGGATTAGGGATAAACCCATATATGCTTGGAAATACAGCTCAAGCGCGGGTGCGTTCCTTTTCTTTTCTTTTCTTCGACCTCTCACGCGGCGGTCATCGGTAGTAGTGCATTATTTTGATAAGAGGGTAAAGAGGAAAAATGTGAGGGCCATAATTATTAGGAAGGTGGGTATACGTGAAAGAAAGAAAGGTACTTGACAGCCAACTATTCGATCACGGCGCAACCATCTCCCCCGGCCTTAAAGGGTCACCTTTAAAGATCTCACAATGCGAATGCGAAAGAAATGCGGTAAATAATGCTAAACGAGATGCGGTTATTTTAACGATATGCGTTAATTTATACGAAAGAAGATGCGGTTATTCAAAATAAGAATGCGGTAATTTACGCGAAAATAAATGCGGTTCCTAATAACTAATCCTAAAACTAGGTGATAATAAATGCGGTTACATAACTAATAACTATCTACTACTAAACGACTATACTAAACTATTACTAATCCTAATTCCTAACTATTATTCATAAATGAGTATAAATGAGTAGAAATGCTACTCTGCCTATAAACGCGGTTATTGACTAGGCAAAGGACAAAGTCTAACTACTGGGCGCACGAAGCTTCCCCTACTCGTCCTAACAGTAACTACGCGCGTTGTTCCGTCCTTCGAAGGGTGAACAGCCTCCACCACACCCAGCGGCCATGCAAGCGGTGGCGCATTATCCATCATAATGACAACAACTGACCCTAGCGGAATGGGCGTGGAAGGCGTAGTCCACTTGGAGCGAGCTTGCAATTTATGCAAATATTCTATCCTCCAACGTTTCCAGAAGGACTGGACCATTTTATCCAGCATCGAATATCTCTCGCGTAAGCTAGAAGAGTCTATTTGAGGTGCGGGTAGCGACAATAGCGGTGCGGTATGCAAGAAATGAGCTGGCGTTAGAGCTGACGGCTCAGCGGGATCGCCACTCATAGCAGTTAGCGGGCGCGAGTTTACAAGTGCCTCGACCTGAGTAAGCACTGTTAATAATTCCTCATACGACAGTATCTGCTTTCCTATGACCTTGAACAAATGAGACTTGACTATCTTTACCATGGACTCCCAGCATCCTCCCCAATGAGGGCTGGCTGGCGGGATCTGCTTAAATTCAATGCGATCTTCGGCTAGCTCATGTTCAAGTCGCGGTCGATATTTGTCAAGGAACTTATAAAAATCTCGCAAGTATGAACGACATCCTACAAAGTTCGTGCCGTTGTCTGAGTAAAGACACTGAACCGGGCCGCGGCGAGAAAGAAAACGCTTTAGTGCTGCAAGGAAAGCGACTGTGCTTAACTCTGTTGCTAATTCAATATGTAGACAACGCGTTGTAAGACACGTGAAAATACAAATCCATGCCTTACTGCTTCTAACACCTCTGCCGCGTACGGGCGTGTATTGCAATGGACCTGCATAATCGCAGCCTGTATGCAAAAATGGTTTGCTCACTTTATTAACGCGATACGCGGGTAAATCCGCCATTAAAGAATAAGACGGACGCGGTTTAGCTCTAAAGCAAGTGTTACATTTATGTATGCGGTATCGAATTATATTTCGTGCTGCAATTATCCAGTACTTCTGTCTAAGTATAGACATAAGAAGCTCTGGACCGGCGTGTAAATGAGTCTTATGATAATAATCGATTATCATATCTATAACGTGGTCGCGTCGCGGGAGTACGGACGGATATCTTTGCGAATAACTAACGTCAGCATTTGATAGCCGACCGCCAACACGTATAATACCATTTTCGTCAAAAAATGGGTGTAATTTTTGCAAAGCATTCGAACAGCTTTGGTTACGTTTTAACTTAATTATGTCATCAGCAAAATATATATTCTGAAGTACGAGTATTATTTTATTTTCAGCGAAATTTAAATCTGAACTCGTTATATATGTTCTGCGCGGTAATAATTTCAAAAAACGATAAATATAAACAATTATGCGCAGTAACTTCGACCACGAAGAGGTACGAGTAGCGAGTACATAAATTAAAGAATCAGTCGAAGTAGCGGTGACTGTGTGTGTAAGCGGCTTTAGATCGGGTACTTCTATCGCGGCAGCTGTGCTGTTGTCATAGGCGGAGCGCGGCATACTCGAACATTCTAACTTGTGTTCTAAGCATAGAAATTGTCTGCGGGCAGCGGAGTAAGAATCTCCTAATTGATATACATCGTCTCCAAACGGCAGCGCCACGGTGTATCTTCTGTTATCCTCGCGCGTAGTGGTACTACGAAAATGCGTCTCACATTCAAGATCGTCTTGACTGTGGGTGGGCGGAGCAGAGACCTCCTCTAACTCCCGAAACCTTTTATGGAGGTTGTCCAAAGAAGACTGTTGCATGACGGTACAACAAGCGGATGCGGATTTTAACAATGACCTATTTCGAGGCATCAGGACCGGTGCGGATCCCATAATTATGTATCCCAAAACAGATTCTACGGCTCGCGGCATTCCACTAATATTACCCTGTACCGTGCCCGGTAATAATAGGTGTGGGAAAATATTAGCTCCAATTAAGACTTCTACTTCTGAAGGAGTTGCGAAAGTACTATCCGCAAGCGGCAATCCTCTTATGTGCACGAGCGTGGATTGATCGATCGGAATAGAAGGCAGCTTGTCCGTTATCCGATCGACAATAAGCGCCGATACGTCATAATGAACGTTATCCGAATAACGAGAAAATATTTTAAAGTCCGTTGCGCCTCTAATAGATTTCTCTGTACCACCGAAACCGCGAACAATCGCTTGTATATCTTTATTACAATTCAAACCTAAGCGCGCGCAACATTCGTTAGTTATAAAGTTACGCTGCGATCCCGAATCAAGCAAACATTTTACAATGTGCGAGCGCCCCTTACTATCATAAATAATAACTTGAGCGGTTGATAGTAATACAGTAGTGTGTTGCATACATTGCGCGTTCTGACCGCTACTATTTGCGGCACTCTCAACCGGCGCAGCGATGAATGTATGCATCGACGAGACATTCATATCACGCGCTTCAGTAGGCGATCTAGCTCGAGGCGTCTGTCTCGCGGTAAAATGTGTCGACGGAGAGCGAGTCGGCTCGTCCGATTGCGATGCGGTTTGAACCTTCAAATTATGATTTTCAAAATGTAACGCGGAATGATGTTTTTGATTACAACTACGACATCTAACACTTGAAGCACACTCGCGAGATTTATGTTTTATACTAAGACAATTTATACACGCGTTACGTTCCTTAACTAATTTAAAACGTAATGAAGGTGTTAAATCATTAAACTGCGGACATTTGTAAAGGTGATCGTGCACAATGTTTTCACAGAGACATGTCTTACGTGCAGGTAACACTGCTACATAAGTGTGCGGATTTGGTATACGATTTCGCGGTTTATATGTACTACTACTGTAAGTAGGCGGGCTCTGCGCGTTATGGAATATTTTATGCTGACTCCTAATAAAGTCAGTTAGTTGCGTGAAAGTAGGTATCTTATACTCGCGATACTGTGATTCAAAGGCGCGGACGGTATCCAAATCAAACTTCTTTAATGCCATATGTAACATAATAAAATCTGACAAATCTTCGAGTTTCAAATTTTTCAATGCGTTCGCGGCAGTTACAAACTGATCCATAAATAATTGGAACTTAGACTCCGAGGCGGGACCGTTCAACTTAACATTCATCATCTGTTCCAAGTAGGTATTTGCAATCGTACGAATATCCTGATATCTATCAATGAGACATTTTAATATAGTATCATAATTATCTGCGCATGGTGTAATACCCGAAAATACAGATTGCGCCTTACTGGAAAGCTTGCCCATCAAATAATATAATTTTTCCGAATTGTTTAAATGCGGATTATCATGTACCAAGGACTTAAAACCTGCATAGAACAAAGGCCAGGTACGTATGTCCCCATCAAATGACATAATTTCTATAGGCGGCAGGGCAGGCATCCTATATCTCATATCTACGCGGTCAGTTGAACCCTTCTGGTCGTGGTCAGCGCTGTCCACCCTCGACGGTACGGACTCGATACGCTTCAATACGCGTTTAATTCGACAGTAAAGGTCTTCGAAGGCATTCAAACATTGATAACTAGGTGCGGTTTCAGGGTCTACCAGGAGTAATGTTTTATTTAAACGATCAACAATATTCTTAAATTCAGAACGCGTATCTTCTAACGTTTCTACGGAACACAAAAAATTCTCTTTATTTTCATCGTTAATATGAACCTCCTTTGACAAATCATACACTCGTTGTATATTTTCAAAAAGTGCATCAAGTTTCGATTGTAATAGCACAAGCTCATTATTATGTTTTGCGTCGGTTGCTTTTGTTTTAGACATTTCGTGCGAAAAGCGAAATAATAATAATACAAGTAGGTAGCTAAGAAACAACGTTCGGTGCGGAGCGCGCGAAATTCAAATTATTAAACTAATGTAGGTATATGAATACGGATGCGTGCGTACAAATAATTCTAATGCGTTTATCTAAATAAATCTAACGGGAATGCGGATTAATTATACGAATGCAACTAAATTATATGAAATATTAATTTATACTAATAGGTATGAATAAACTCGACATCTCTTCGCGGTAACGTATAATAATGCGTTTCGCGGGAAACCTATGATTCGAAAAAACAAAAAATATCCGGTTCGTAAGGACCAACAAATGGAGGCGCGATGAAACCCCTGAAGGGGTGGACGAAATCTAAATTTCGTTGCGGCGGGATTGCGACAGAATCACGCCATGAATCCCTGAATTAGCGGTTTAGTGGACTGTATATCTGGTTGCGGCTGTAAGCGAACAATATGACCGTCTGAAGGACAGGATTAGAAGCAGAAGGAAATGCACATACCTTATACCGGTGCTCTGGTGCGCTCTGCTGCAGGAATCTCTAAACGTCCAGCTGGCAGACACTGTTCACATGTATTTTAAATGTTCAGCGATAAGGTGCGGATGAATCACTTCACTTCCGAGAACGAGTTAAGGGCGCGGATTAGGGATAAACCCATATATGCTTGGAAATACAGCTCAAGCGCGGGTGCGTTCCTTTTCTTTTCTTTTCTTCGACCTCTCACGCGGCGGTCATCGGTAGTAGTGCATTATTTTGATAAGAGGGTAAAGAGGAAAAATGTGAGGGCCATAATTATTAGGAAGGTGGGTATACGTGAAAGAAAGAAAGGTACTTGACAGCCAACTATTCGATCACGGCGCAACCAATAAATAATATGAATATTTAATTTGCCGAACAAGGTCTCTTGCTTATTAATTAAAAAAAAAACCATTTATATTAATTAATTATTCATGATTAATTTATTGTATTCTTATCAAAACATTCGGTCGACATAACTGGCGATTCTAAAGCTGGCTATTACCTCGGTCAACAGATTTCAGAATTGTATTGTCAGCAATGCCATACAACTAAGTAATGCAACTAGCATGCTTGGGACCCTGCCTAGGGGACTGGAGATTTTTATTATATAATTTTGATAATATGTAAATATATATGACGACACGTTTGGTCTAGTGGCTAGTAACCCTAGCTGTTAAGCAAACGGTCGCGGGTTCGAATCCCGCTAGGGGCAAATGTTGATGTGCTAACATTTACCTTTGTACCTGAGTCATGGATGTTTTGTATTTATAATATGTATGTATCAACTGTCTGGTATCCATAATACAAGCATTAAGTTGCTTAGTGTGGAACTAGATGGTGCTGTGTGAAATGTGTGAAGATATTTATTATTATTATTTATTATTTATTTCTTTTCTTAATCTTAATTTTTTTTACAATATAAATTATATGAAAACAATAAATATTATAAAAAAACTTATTATTATATAACTCAGTATTAGATTTTATTTTAAATAAGATCGATTAACATAATTTATTGTATATATATATATATATACAATGTCCATTTACCCTACGTTTGAAGACCCCGAGGTTGTAATTTTGGGGAAACACAGACGCAGGCAATGAGTTCCATTCCTTAGCAGTTCGGACAAGGAAGGTGGAACTGTAACGCTTCGTGCGTGACCGAGGAACTTCAACCACGAAGGGATGAAATCCCCGCCCGCGCCTCGTGTTTCGCAAGTGGAACGGTTCCGGTTGGATCAAATCGAAGAGAATGGACGCACACTC
The DNA here is from genome assembly GCA_947623395.1 of Synanthedon tipuliformis. Classification (NCBI taxonomy): domain Eukaryota; kingdom Metazoa; phylum Arthropoda; class Insecta; order Lepidoptera; family Sesiidae; genus Synanthedon; species Synanthedon tipuliformis. The sequence continues at coordinate 724,585 of OX392429.1, read as the reverse complement.
TCCATGGTGCAGACGATAGAAAATTGATAGGCATGCTACTTTTCGGCGATGCTGCAGGCTTTGAAGTTGAGACTCCACAAGGGAGTCGTCGCTTATGAGTTTCTTAGCTCGCCTTTCAATCGAGTCCAGTGCAGCCAACTGATATCGGGCAGACCCATCCCAGAGGTGGCAGCAGTACTCCATGCAGGATCGAACTTGTGCTTTATACAAATTAAGTTTAAATTACCCCTTATAAAAATAGACGAGCTACAATGTTGTAGTAGCAGATTATAAACTAACCTATTCACTGCACAAAACGTAGAAAAGCAAATTACATAAAATAAGACTTGTGTAAGTACAAGACCGTCACAGGCAGTACCTTCGCTAAATCTCTCGGCTACAATGTAGCCAAGTAAAGAACCTTGCACACTCTACGCTTAATATTATTATTTAGTTATTCCATAGACTAATTCAAATTGTTATATGAAGAACCATAAGAGGGCTGTTGACAACTCAGATACACACAGCTCCTATTTGATGGCTTTAAAACATCCGTCCGTACTAATATTATAAATGCGAAAGTTTGTATGGATGTATGTATGGATGTTTGTAACTCTTTCACGCAAAAACTACTGAACCGATCACAACAACGACAAGACAAAGTGTATGCAAAATTTCATATATATATAGATAAGTCACATACATTGTGTGTGAAAGTCCCTAACGCGACCCGGAGAATATGCAACTATGATATAAATTTCAACATTAACTCTAAGCTCGTGTACCTGTTTTTGTTTAAAATAACTAACATCACCCGACATCTAGAATGTCTCTCATAATCCGTATTCAGTTACAATATGAATTCTTATGTTTATTTTTGTTATTCTACTGACTAAGTATAATCTCAATCAACAGATTAGCATTACTATAGGTATAACGTGGTAATGCAGCCTGCCTAGGGGACCGAAGCTTTATAGTATTATACTAGCTGGTGCCCGTGACTTTGTCCGCGTTGAAAAAGAAAATATATGAGTAACTAGCTGGCGCCCGCGACTTCGTCCGCGTGAAAAAAGTAGCCTATCCTGTGTCCCGTACGTCTAAATGTTTATCTACCAAGTTTCATGACAATCAGTTAATTCGTTTAAAAGAGTTATGGAGGAACATACATACAATACTTTTTTTTTTTTCACTTACAAATTTATTATTAGTATAGATAATTGATTGATAACGCCTGACATCGTTATCGCTGTGACGACGGTGGCGCCGCCTAGCGACGGTGGCGCCGCCACGCGACAGTGGCGCCCAATTCTATATATTTTTAGGAATTACTCGGAACATTAATTTTTTTTCTAGATTAAAGGTACCCTATGTCCTTTCTAGCATGGATAACAATGTTATAACTACTTAGAATTAAATGAAACATTATAATTATTAGAATTGGGGTAGTAAATAAAAAATATTTAGTGAAATATTTTTTGTTATATTAGTACCTACTTTCTCTGTTTCCTGTAACTTCGTTCGCAATATTAATTTCTCTTCGCACAGTCCGTTTGAGAAGCTTCCAGGTCAAGTCAGCCTCGAAATTAGCTCATTATAGACTTATCAAGAACCAATAAGTGATTTAGCTCATAAACCAAACGAGTACAGACGAGGCTTATATGTCAAAAGGCACACCGAATTCTGGAACATTTTGTAAAGCATTTGTAAAAAGATGTAACATTTCGGAAATAAATGGCCATTATTAAATCGAATTTGCTTCAATTATCTTCTATATTATGTATAAAAATTGATGTATGTATGTATGTCCATATGAACTTCAAAACCGGTCACTGATCACTATGAAATTTTGCACTATTGGTTTTCAGGGTTACAGAAGAGTCGCGGGCAAAAGTTAGATCGAAATAAAATAATAAACGAATGAATAAAACATGAATTATTTTGGCGTACAGAAGACAAATTAATTTTTATTATGTAACTAACTGGTGCTCGCGACTTCGTCCGCGTGGAATAGTTATTTTGGGAATCATTTGGCTATCTCGAACGGTTTTCGCAGCGCACGCAACGGAAGCCCTCAAAGATGTATAATTTTCCCCGTTTTTTCCACATTTTCGACTGCATCTTCGCTCCTATTGGTCGCAACGTGATGTTATATAGCCTAAAGCCTTCCTCGATAAATGATCTATCCAACACAAAAAGAATTTTTCAATTCGAACCAGTAGTTCCTGAGATTAGCGCGTTCAAACAAACAAACAAACTCTTCAGCTTTATAATATTAGTATAGATATACATATTTTATTTAGTCATCTTTATTTTAAATTTTTAACAATGTAAATATTAAAAAAAATTATAAAAAAATCTTAAAACTAGAGTAGCGGGGCAAAGCTCAAGCTACTGGTGGTTAGAGCTGCAGAGTGAAGCACCTCCTGGCAATAAGTACCGCCTTCTGTATCTGTCCCTTGATCCAGCCATATTGTGAGAGCCGATAAAAGTGTTGGTTACGTGGACGAAGTCGCGTGCAATAGCTATTAAATAATATATAAGAACTATCTAGATTACGACAGCTTTCAAACAAAAGAACTGAAACAAAATCAGTCTATACGATTCCACCAACGAAATAGTATATCTGTATTCAAAGGTCGCTGGATGCCACACACAAATAAACAGGTTAAACTTATAAAACCCCTCTTTTGCGTCAGGCGTCGGGACTTAAAACAATGATGTTTGTATTGGAACTGTACTAGCTTCTCTCTTTAATAATTTTATTCACTTGGGAACGTATAAAGTCGCGGTTAATATTATAACTTCTTCAACATCAACTCCCAAGCTGCCGGTGACACTTCACACAAATAAAATATAAAATAAAATCCATACTGATATATATGTATTATACTTCTATACCAATATTATACAGATGAAAGATTTGACTTGTTTGTTTGTTTGCATTGAATAGGCTCCAAAACTACAGGACTGATTTGAAAAATTCTTTCACCTATAGAAAGCTTCGTTATCAGCAGCGAGTAACTTAGGCTATATTTTACAAAGTTACGCGCAACAATTAGTATACAACAGATAATTTTTCTGTTTTCCGATTTTCATAAATAACAATCTGTATTTCCGAGCACATATAACCCTAATCTTTTCAAGGTTCGAGTGAATAGGCATCTTCTGGGTGAGCTCGTTCCATCTTAGGTCTCATCCTTGCCACATGGCTGGTTGTTGGCCAAGAGCTAACCCATTTCTTATAAAAAAAAAAAGATAAGAAAATTTAAAAAGTGTATCGCATCAATACTATGGCAACACAGACTGCACCTTTGGGAAGTGAACCCGCTTTAGTACGTGCAATGTATGCAGAAAATTCTTACTCTATATGTTTGTTACATAATATTAGCATGTTAATAATGTTAACAATATTTTACTTTAAACTTTCATATTTTTAATGTTACCTAATCAGGAATAGTAACAGAAAAAAAAATTAAAAAAAAATTCATTGAAGCGCGTTTGCTTTAAAAACATGATTGCCTTAAAAAAAATTTTTTTTTCTTTAACTTAATAGCAAATTATTATGGAATCGGAAAGCGGCCTCTGGTGGCAAATTATAGCAATTAAACTTCTAATCTGTCTACACGTTTTTAACCGCTTGATTTTGTAGTTAGGGCCTGACTCGTAATTTTTTTTATTAATTTTTTTAAGAGAAAGCAACTTTATGATTTAATTTTTTTTTTGTACAGAAATTTGTCGTTCATAACCGGCTCTGGTGAAATGGACACGAAAATAAATGTGGGATAAATCCGACTCTGGCAATTTAAGTGTTAATAAATAGAACAATCTAATATTGGAAAGAAAACGGAAGCATATTTAAAAATGTTCCATTGGAATATGCTCGAAGCCATTTCAAAGTAAGAATTCCCGTTTTTCATGTATTTGTGTGCGCCTCACCATCGGACTTGCACAGTTTCACGAAGCGACCCGGGACGTGACATCTCCCACTCCTATTTAACATATTATTGACTTTATTTTACTAGAATTTTTATCTAGAACTTCTCTGCGCACTATATAGGTAATACTACATTTAGATTTCATGAATCATGATGATATTTTTGAAGTTACAGTTACTTCTTTTATTGCTTTACCATGAGTTTATAATGACCGCACACGCTAGCGAGAGCGTAAAACATTTATATATGAAAACTGTCAACTGTCAATGTGAAATTGACAATTTTCTACATAAATATTTTACCGTCCGCCACGGCTATCCAGCTGCGCTCCCTGTCGGAACCTCGGCGTACCCGAAAGTGGAGATACGCCGACCATCACGGTTCAGGTCCCGGAATCCGGGAACCCTATCCTCCTGTCCGGAATCCGTTAATGCAATCAACCTATACACACATCCTACAGGTTTGTCAAAATGGGTTTAGTAATATTGAAGGTAAGTAATAATCGCATATGAAGGCTAACCATGAAATTTTACTCAAAACCTAAACCCCTCATAATGAGTGTTATGCTTGTCGCGAACGTCAACATGAGTCGATGCAGATAAAGTTTTAAGTCGTCGCGAACTCAAAGGGATTCGTGCAAAAACATTCGAGAGCGGATTTTTACGTACAGCGGGACGCATTTACACCGTTGCCTAATTTTCAGACGACGAATACAGAATCGTAAGAATTTATATACTTAAGAGACTTCACTAACCTCACTACCAACTAAAACATTTTTTTTGGAAAATGTGCACAACCTAATAACCTATATGTGATAACAGAACAGATTTAAAATTGTAAATTTTTTCCTAACAATTGTGTGAAATATGAAAAAAAAAAACATTAAAATTAGCCAATTACAAGTTAGTGCAGAAATTGATTTGAAGTTACTTAATGTGCTTAAAAACTATTTTTTTACTATTTTTTTTTGTCATAAAATCTAGGTCTGTTAAAGCTACGAGTATGTCCCTTTCATTTCTTTTATATCACCAACTAATTACATAAAAAAATATGATTTCTCAAAAATTGTAATAAATGGCCTTTTTATGTCACCCTAATCAGACGACTATGAAACAAATTTGAAAGATTTTTAAGATAAAAAATTATAATACATAGATTCGTTGTTCTTGAAAATATTTGTGTAAAAATTATTTGATAGGCTCAATTTTTAGAGGAGAAAACAGGGGAATACGAAACATAGATTTAGTCAAAAAATTTGTAGGTATAACAAATCGGTCTGAGCTGCATTTGTCCCTATCGCACAATACAGTTTGTCGTTCGGGCGCAGCGCGATGGCAATACTTTCTTCAAATACCTATTTTTCAAATTATGCTGTACCCGCGTTCCCTCTTAAGTTCTATTGAAATTACGCAATGGTGTAAATGAGCCCCCTTTATTGTGGTTGCGATGAACACATTTCATATTTTGAGTGAATACGAAGCTTCTCTGCACACAGATAACTTCAAATACTCTTTATGGCTCGCGTTTCACTTCTGTCGGCAACCGTCTACAGCACTTATAAATAACTCAAACGAAACTAACAAAGTGTCTAGTTTCTTTCTGCTGTTAAACTATGCTTGTTTGGTTACTTAGATGTGACTTTATCTGTACTATCTTTACTTATCTACGTTTGGTCTAGTGGCTAGTAACCCTAGCTGTTAATCAAGCGGTCGTGGATTCGAATCCCGCTAGGGGCAAATGTTTATGTGTTAACATTTTACTTTTGTACCTGGGTCATGGATGTTTGTATTTGTAATATGTATATTGTATGTATTTACAAAAAAAAAAGGAAAAATTAATCTATGTATTATATCAAGTTAAAATTTTATGTGAGCGTTACAACAACCAATCAACGAGCTTTATTTCTTTCGTTTCGTAAATACGCAAAGGGAGCGTTTGCATTGGTTTGCTCTTGGCTAGGGCCCTTGTCCGTGATTAATATAATTTTTCTATTATATTTTTGTATTTTAGGGCTTGCACTTTAGAAATATATGTCAGCCCTATCATCCCCTAAATTATTTAATATAAACATTAACATAATTAACATAACATAACCTATTAAAGGCTTCGTTGGTGCACAAACATATATCACATAAATCATTTGCCGCATCACTGTGCGGCTCCGCTAGCACAGCACTCAGTGCGCCTATGTTTTACTTAAAATACTTAGGATTACAAAAAAGTATTTAAAAAGAATTTGTATTTTAATATTTTACATAAAAATATGACTCAATATTAAATGATCACGTTGGTCATGAAAATGTCAAATTATTTTTAATACATTTTTTACAGATTTGCTTAAATTATTAAGCTTTGCTTTGCATTTAGCATTTGCATTTAGCTTAAATTATAAAACTATTTTGGAAAAACAAGTCGAAAATGGATGCGGGTCAAAATGGTTCGCCTGAAATCAGCGAAGCGGAACTCATGAGAAAAATGGAAGATGAACATCTCAGACTGAAAAGACAAGTGAGTAGAAATATTATTTCCTTTTTATTTTCATTTAATATTGCCGAGCCTCTGGTCGAGTGGTTAGGGTGCTTTCTCAGGGGTTCTACCATCTCGGGGCGGGAGTCCGACATAACCCACCGCCCACCGGGCTGTCCCCGGGCCGGTGGGTAATTCCTCTTGTAAAAAAGGGAGTTCAGAATTCGATTCTTGGCAGGATCCATTTTGGAAATGAACTTTTCGTACTTGACTCTGGTCTGAATCTGGCAGACTGCGTTTCGCAGACATTTGGTAAAAAAAAACAAGCATGTGCGCTATTCCCTTATCCTTAATCCTACTATGGTCGAGGGCTTACTTGCAGCACCTGCAGCGTTGCTGGTGTATAGGCGACGGTAGCCACATACCATCAAGTCAAGTTGACCGTCTGACGACTTTTGCGTCTCTTTCTTATTCCAGGCCCAAATGATACAAACGGATAGGATGCAGCGCGTGATGGGAGTGCATCCTCTATTTAGACGACAAGAAATGCTGTTACATACTCTGAAGAAGGAATACATTAATTTGGTTAAGGATTTGAAGGTGGATTAATTTTAATTACTATAACATTAGATTCATTATAAAAAAACTAGCTGGAGGTTTTCTTTGACGTTCAACGGTCAGCGGCTGCCATAATAACGGCTAACTTCCACTTCAAATGTGACAGCGGTTCTCGTTGGCGAGTGAGTTCTCCTCGCTTTCGGCAGATGGCGCCGTAAAATAAAGCTGTTTTTTTTCTCGCGATCGCGATTATATTATTACGCGAAAAATATATAGATAAGGTCATCCTTGAATTTACAATATATAAGTATATATTATCCCTTAAGCATGTCTAGAGTAATTTCTGATTTAAATATTTTTTTCAATTCACAGATAGCTCGATCTGGTGCTCATAAGAAAAAAGATAAAAAAATGAAAATTGAATTGAAGGATGCGTTAATTTTGAAATCCATGTCTACAGTTGAATGTGAAGGTAATTTTACATTATTGGTTGCGCCATCTACACAATATCACTGAAACTAGAATATGTTACGTAATAATACATCGTTGCGAAAACTAGATGGCGCCGGTAATCATTCAAACAGAGATGTCACTGATATTAATTCATTATGAATTTTTATAATTTTTATTATGTATTTTATAATTGACACACCCTTTTTTTATTAAATAATTTACCACTTATCCAGTATTAACATTTTATTATTATTAATTTTATTAACACCTTATTTTTGCTGTACAGAGGGAATGTCGTTAATCGAACAACTGGACGGATTGATTCGTAGAAACTGCAAGGATAATTTGCAATTGAAAAAAATGGCTAATACTACTAAAGGACAGGTAGTAAACATCAAAATAACCTTTTCACCTTTAATCAGGCCATCTGTGAATATTGCAAAATACGAACCTAGAAACAATAGAATGTAAGCCACAACTTACTCAACTGCGCCAATTGATACCACTATTACCGGGTCTAGGACAATTCGCCGCCGCCCTTTCGCCGCCGTCCATTTTGACACCGGCCGATTCGACGCCGGCCATTTCGGCCCGCGCTGAATTGGCTTGGCGCTGAATCGGCGGCGGCGAATTGGCGGCGACGAATCGTCCCTTCCCGCTAAGAACCAATAGCTAGAAAACTTTCCTGTAAGGATTTTCTCTTATTGAGTCTTCTCTTGAGAGTCTTATTTGAGAATGTAATTACGGAATTTCTAAAAAGATATAATATTGCCTTGTTTAGGCATGTAAAGACATGTATGTGATTTTATAATAAAAAAAAAACAAAAGAAAAACTTTTTATAATTTACCTATAGTTATTATATGGAAAAATCAAATTTTCATTACCAGTTAGACCAACGTCGCACCCAAAGCGAACATCAACTGAGTTCCACTGAAAATAAGCTTGAGAATGCCATGTTGAGGTTCAACTTAGTACAATATGAAAACAAAAAAATTAGAGCCGAAATAGAACACATGTTGAAGGATAGGTAAGTGTAATAAAATTTCGATCGCCTAACTTTATAAAACATAGCCTATGTTACTCGCTGACAATACAGCTTCCTAAAAGTGAAATAATTTTTCAAATCGGTTTAGTAGTTTTTGCGTGAAAGCGTAACAAACAAACAAACTCTTATTCACATTTATAATACTAGCTGGTGCCCGCGATTTCGTCTGCGTTCTAGATGAAAGGTACCCTATGTCCTTTCTGGTGTCCCAAACAGCGAGTATGTAAAATTTCATGGTGATTGGTTCAGTAGTTTTTGCGTGAAAGAGTTACAAACATCCACAAATCCTACTAATATAATAAATACGAAAAATTGTATGGAAAGGAGGGATGTATGGATGTTTGTAACTCATTCACGCAAAATCTATTGAACCAATCACCATGAAATTTTGCATACAGGTTGTCTGGGACACCAGAAAGGACATAGGATACCTTTCATCCAGAAAAAGTACTGCTCCCGAGGGATTATCTAAAATTAAGGAAATTAACTCCTGGCTAAGTATAATAGCAATAACGATGTCAGGCGATATATTGCTTTTTCAATGCGGACGAAGTCGTGAGCACCAGCTAGTACATCCATACATCCATACAAAGTTTCGCATTTATAATATTTGTACGGATTCATAACTTTTGAATTTGCCAGATTACTATTTAATCAGTCATGGGATAAGATGTTGGGTGCTCTCAAGAAAGGCAAGAAGTTTCTGGTTGACCTGTTCGAGTCATCGACGCTCGCTTACGATCAAAGAGAGGAATGGTGTCGCAAACTCGAGTCCTTGCAGGAGAAAGGGAAAATGGACCAAAATCTTCAAATACAAGTAAGTTCTTGCATTTCACGAAGGCGAGTGGGATTTACTTGTAGTAAACACTTGTCTGTATACATATGTGTCACAGTGTGCGTGAGATCGAAAGAGGGTATGGTTAGTATAAAAAAAAAATCCTACAATGCTCGCTCGCTACTTACCGCTCCGTCAGACACGCACACTATCGCAATGTGCATGTACACGTTCAACCACAAGCAAAACTCACTCGCCTTCGTGAAATGCAAAGACTATATCTGATACAGATTTTTATAGGAAAAATCCTTTTGTGATTGCTTTTTGTTTTTATTTAAGTTACTAGCTGACCCGGCAAACGTTGTTTTGCGAAGAAATAAAAAATGAATTTTTGGGGTGGACCATCCTTAACATTTAGGGGTATAAAAAATTGATGTTGGCCGATTCTCAGACCTACCCGATAAGCACACAAAATTTCATCAAAATCGGTCCAGCCGTTTCGGAGGAGTTTGGCAACAAACACCGCGACACGAGAATTTTTTTTTTTTTATTTAGCAAAGTATATTATTATTATTTTTATGTTTTGGTAAATTTTTTTCTCAGGAGATGCGCGACTTACAAAAAGCTCTTGACCACGAAATGAAGGTGTTCTACTTCTTGGCGAAAAAAGGAGTGATGAGAATCAACCTGAGGCAGGAGGAAAGAGAAATTGAGGAGAGTAGAATTGAAGAGGAAAGGCTTCAGAAGGTTTTAGAAGAACACAAGAAGATACTAGCAGAGATCTTTGTAAGAATATATGCTATTTATTTATCATACAAAGCCTCCAACGAAGCTTTAACATTATTTAACATTTTACCTTTGTACCTGAGTAATGGATGTTTTGTATTTATAATATGTATGTATTTACAAAAAAAGTAATCTATGTGGTATGTAAACTGTCTATGGTATCATAATACAAGTCGGTACTTATTAGTTGCGTAATGAGGAACTAGATGGTGCTATGTGGAATGTGTGAAGATATTTATAACTGTTTTAACTGTTAATAAACATTTTTATCATAGATAAATGATTGGTCTCGCTGCGCTCGACTAGATACCACCGTCGTACTTGTGAAATGCGGCATAAAATAGTACGCCGAATTCGGCGTACCCGAGCCAGTCACACTGCAAACTTTTTTTTTTTTTTTTTTATTCACACATTCCACACAGCACCATCCAGTTCCAAAGTAAGCAACTTAATGCTTGTATTATGGATACCAGACGGTTGATATACTACATACATTACTTTTTTTTTTTTTTTGTAAATACATACATATTATAAATACAAAACATCCATGACTCGGGTACAAAGGTAAAATGTTAACACATAAACATTTGCCCCTAGCGGGATTCGAACCCGCGACCGCTTGGTTAACAGCTAGGGTTACTAGCCACTAGACCAAACGTGTCGTCAAAAAAACTGTCTGTGATGTGTATGTGCCGAATGTTTTATTAAATTTTAGGCATAATAAAATACCAGTTTGCGTAGTGAAACTGTGTAAAAATATAATAAAACTGTGTAAAAAGTGACAAAAAGTGACGATTTTTTACACAGACTACAGTTAAAAGTTGCCACATTTTCGGAGCTATTGCTTGTATAGCGCTCTATCTAGTCGAGTGCAGCGAGACCAATCAATTATCTTTGATTTTTATTTTTATTTATTATTTTATTATTAGGAATACAGTAACAAGACTAAAGAGAAAGATATAATAGAAGAATTCGAGAGAGTGGAACAAGAGAACTTCTCAGTGTACTCATTACTGACAGAGTACTGTGCAGAAAATATCGTACTTGATAAGGATTTGCGTCGCATACGAACAAATTTAGGTATGTAAGTGTGTGTAAGTATTTATCGTTAGCTCACTTTCTATTTGGCTAGATCGACGTCGATAGTCGATGGCTAGAACTCAGTTGATCTGGGGAATAATGTTATAGGCAATCATAATACAATGTATGCTAATCTATTTAATATCTAATCTAAACAATCAATACTAATCTATAGGTACTAATATTATAAAGCTGAAGAGTTTGTTTGTTTGAACGCGCTAATCCCAGGAACTACTGGTTCGAATTGAAAAATTCTTTTTGTGTTGGATAGATGATTTACCGAAGAAGGCTTTAGGCTATACAACATCACGTTGCGACTAATAGGAGCGAAGAAACAGTCGAAAATGTGGAAATAACGGGGGAAATTATTCATCTTTGAGGGCTTCCGTTGCGTGCGCTGCGAGAACCGTTCCCAAAATAACTATTCCACGCGGACGAAATCGCGAGCACCAGCTAGTAATAAATATGTAAGTGTAGGTATTGTATGTATGTATGTATGTTCCTCCATAACTCTTAAACGATTTAACTAATTTTCATGAAACTTGGTAGATAAACATTTAGACGTACAGGACACAGGATAAGCTAATTTTTTCATACGGGTGAAGTCACGGGCGCCAGCTAGTATTAAATATAATTCTTTTTCAGATGACTATCGAGACTGGAATGAAGCTATGGAGAGCAATAGACAAGTTAAATTGCAAAAGTTAAAAAGTGAGTTAGAGAAGAAACAATCCAATACGGAACAGTTAAAGTTGAAATTGGAAAATCAAAATCAATCTATTAAAACCTATATGGACGGAATTTACGACATATTTAAGTAATAATTATATTATTATTATCCATGAATTCAATAATAACGTTGGTACAGTCGGGGTAAGAAAAGGTTCGTCACCTTAAAGTCGACGTGTGCTTGCACCACTACAATTGTCAGTCATGTCAAAATTTCATTTCAAACCTCTGTCTGTTGTCTGCCTAGTGCTTTAGGTTCATAAGGTACTAAAAGTCTAAGATTTTGATAAAGGAATGAATTTGAAAAATGACAATTGTTTTCGTACCCCGACTGTATCTACCTATTCCCAATTGCAAGGATATTCGTAGACACCTATTCTACACCCTTAAGGGATTCACATAGGCAAATGAGATTGAGCCGTTTTCGAAACAAATTTCAATATAAGTCAAATTCTTCTTATGTTCTAACTTTTATTGTGAGGTTTCTATTACTTCGATGGAAATTCTAAACAAAACATTTGTTCTTCACATTGTTAAGTATTAATTGCATTGACACTTTCTTGTAACATCTTTATTAAACAATGCAAATTTTTAGGATTTTAGCCTTTGTTTACCCCTTAATGCAATTATAATTGATGCCATAATAATATGTCAACATGAAATGTGTGTTGATTGACAACCCTAACGAAGGATTAATTGTAATGATCCAATGCTTACATGACTATGCAACATTATGTATTGATAAGGTTAATGTTCAGAGCGCCATCGCCATTCGGAATTAGGGCTGCGCTAAGTGGATTGCATTTATTCATTGTGAAGTACAATTAATGATTGCTATACAGTGTAGATCTTTGTCTTACTAAAACAAAAGAATACAAAGAATGTGACGACATGTTTGGTCTAGTGCCTAGTAAACCCTAGCTGTTAACCAAGCGGTCACGGGTTCAAATCCCGCTAGGGGCAAATATTTATGTGTTAACAATTTACCTTTGTACCTGAGTCATGGATATTTTGTATTTATAATATGTATGTATTTACAAGAAAAAAGTAATTTATTTATTTATTAATAAACTGGTATTTTATTATGCCTAAAATGTAATAAAACATTCGGCACGTCACAGACAGTTTGCAGTGTGATTGGCTCGGGTACGCCGAATTCGGCGTACTATTTTATGCCGCATTTTACAAGTACGACGGCGGTATCTAATCGAGCGCAGCGAGACCAATCATTTATCTATGCTTTTAAGTGTCAAATTAAAAGGAAAATGGCAAACTCTCATACAAATTTTTAATATGTAAAATTATACCTAGAGTGTGAATTTCTGAACTAACTTGTCTTAGTTTTATTACTAAAGCAAAGTTTGGAATTAAAGGTAGTTTAGTTTTAAGTTTCTCTCTTACAGAACACTCAACTGCTCATTGGAGCCCTTCCAAAACCTTTTGGGAGATAAAGAACCCTCAACAAACCTTCTCAATACGACAATGTTTCTCATCACGGAAAAGATCAAGGAAAATTTGGAACTTATTTATTATAATGTTAGTTTATTTTATTAGTATACTAACTGCACTTAGGCGACTTCGTCCGCGTAACTTTATAAAATACTAGCTGGTGTCCGCGACTTCGTCTGCGTCCTGGATGAAAGGTACCCTATGTTCTTTCTGGTGTCTCAGACAACGTGTATGCAAAATTTCATGGTGATCGGTTCAGTAGTTTTTGCGTGAAAGAGTTACAAACATCCATACATCCATCCATCCATACATCCATACAAACTTTCGCATTTATAATATTAGTACGGATGTTACTTTTACAGGAGCGGGTGATTCAAAAGACAAAAGATAAGAGTATTGGTTCAAGACTAAAGAAGTACTTGATTACACCTGAACTTCCCCGTTTCTGGAATCCTGTGTCTGTCAATCTGTATGTGGCTGCAGATCCTTGTCCTTCGTAAGTAGACTTCTCCATATACAATTAACTAGTACTAGTAGTAGTAGTAAAAAAAATTTTGGAGTTTAAAAGTAGCTGATTTTTCCTTTGAAATTGCGCTATGAAATTTCATCAAAATTGGTATCCATCGAAACGAAAAATATTTAATGGAATATTTGCAAACCTTCCTCATAGAACGCTCTTCCCATTAGTTAACTTATCAAAATTCGTTTTGTAGTTTAGAAGAAGTTAGCGAAGAAATGCAAAATTTCATGGTGATCGGTTCAGTAGTTTTTGCGTGAAAGAGTTACAAATATCCATCCATCCATCCATACATACATCCATACAAACTTTCGCATTTATAATATTAAGTACGGATTATTATTATTGTAAAAATTCAATTTTAAAATTGTCTTTTCCAGTTGTATTGAAGCACGCTTCTTATCCCGACTATCAGAAACACCAGAAGTGCCCTTCAACAAGGAGATGACTGTTGCTGCCCTGTCCGATCTGATATCGGATCCGGCCCATGAGAGGTGTGACCGTATCCATCCGTTATCCGAGTGTCGTCTGCCGGCCAGCAGAGCTATATTTGCTAGAAGATACTTGTGATTTACTAGAACATTTACGATTCATTTAAACATGTACTTTATTTGCATTCTAATAAATGTGATAATAAGATTTTTTCGATTGTTTTCGAATTCGTCTTCTGTTATTGGATACTGGCTGGTGTTGCACGCGATTGCCCGCGTAACTATAAAATATAGCCACACAAACAAACACACAAAAATTACAAAAACTACATTTTTTCCAACTCAACATGTACAATTTTTTTCTTTTTTAAAAAAAAAAATTTTCATTATTTTATTTTATTTTTTGGAAAAATATCTAATGTACAGACACGGCTTATTTACGGTTCTTATTAGGTATATAATTATACTATATATTATATATGTATTGATTTATAGGATATTTCTAAGTTCATTTCCATTTTCCAAAATGACTGCAACGAAGTTTAATAATTACTGCAACATTTAATAACTTTTATATTATATTTATAGTAATGTAGTGTCAGAACGGTGTATTCTTGAATCAGGTTCAATCTTCCAGCATTTTCTTCGCCCTCCTTTTATAATTTAGATTTATTGTAGTCGGCGACTGACTGATCTTGGAAACCCTTTTACGTGAAACCTTGTACAGAATAAACGTACTGGCAACTCATTGTGTTCAAACATATTTTGCTCAGTTTACTTTTAATTGGTTATATGTGTTAATTTAGTTTAATTTACTAAATGTGTGTAAGTGCTGCTTACACACATTGGCCGCTTTTATAATTTTGCACGGTAACGATAAATCGTTGTCGTAGACAGTATTTAGTAGCCATGATCCAATGGGAAGCGAGTTTGTATGAATTTATATGGAAACGACAAAGATAATGGATTGGTCTCGCTGCGCTGGACTAGATAGAGCGCTATACAAAAGCAATAGCTCCGAAAATGTGGCAACTTTTTACTGTAGTTTGTGTAAAAAATCTCACTTTTTATCACTTTTTACCCAGTTTTATTATATTTTTACACAGTTTCACTACGCAAACTGATATTTTATTATGCCTAAAATTAAATAAAATATTCGGCACGTACACATCACAGACAGTTTGCAGTGTGACTGGTTCGGGTACGCCGAATTCAGCGTACTATTTTATGCCGCATTTTACAAGTACGACGGCGGTATCTAGTCGAGCGCGTGACCAATCATTCATCTATGGGAAACGATTTTATAATTCTGTAGACAGTAACGACATGTCGTGGTCGTACACAGTAAATCGTGTCGTTATCGTTGCACGCCACGACACCCGTAAACTGTCGGCCGGTAAACTGAGTGTGTGTTTTATGTCTACAAGGCGAAGTGTGACATCCGCGTGTCGTTCAAGCGGCGTGATAGCCTCCTTTAATTTTTCTAGTAACATTGCGTAGTATTCTCCGGTTATGGTCCTTCCGTTTTCATTGTAATCAATCAGTATTATCCCCCACAATCCCAAAAAACATTAGCCATCAACTTTCCAGCCGACTCCGATACTTTGAATTTCTTTGGCGGTGGTGTCCCCTTTTTATGCCATTGCATGGACTCTTGTTTGAACTCAGGGTCAAAGTGATGAACCCAAGTTTCATCTCCGGTAACAATCCGCTCCAAAATCTGTGGAGGTTCGTATCCACACAACTCCAAAAATTGTTTTGACGCATCAACGCGCTGCTGTTTCTGAAGCGGTGTGAGCATTCTCGGTAGCCATCTTGCACTGACTTTTGTCATGTAGGATTCGCAAAATAGTGGTATCTGATACTCCAACTAATACAGATGTTTTTTCTTCAAACTGTCCTACAGTACAATTTTTTCCACTTTTTCGACGATGTCTTACTTATGTGGTGGCCTCAACTGGCCTTCCTGAGCGGGGGTCGTCTTCAATCGACTCCCGACCATGTTTAAAAATACCATGCCACTTGTAAATCATTGATTTACTAGGGCACTGATCCACATTTTTTTTCCCGGTCACCATAGTCTGTACACAAACAAAGTCCCGGTGCGCTGTCGGCTTCAGTTAGATACTTTAATTTAGCAATTACGTTATGACTGCTGGGTATTTCGGACACAATACACAAGTTAAACAGTGGCTAACTTTGAATTTCTAAATACATACGAATGAGTAAAATATAATTTGCAAGTAAATTATTAAAATTTAAAAAAACTTCCAAGTTAGTACTTAAAGTTCTAACTTGGAAGGCACCAGGGGCGTAGCTACTTCAATATCAGCTGTATCAATCTACAGGGGCCCGACATGTGTAAGCAAAATATGAAGTCTGAAGTTTTTTTTTATAAGAGATGGGTTAGCTCTTGGCCAACAACCAGCCATGTGGCAAGGATGAGGACTAAGATGGAGCGAGCTCACCTAGAAGATGCCTATTCACTCGAACCTTGAAAATATTAGGGTTATATGTGCTCGGAAATACAGACGCCGGCAGGGAGTTCCAAACCCTTGCAGTGCGCAGTGCAGTTGGGAAGAATGTGAAGATTGCCGAAAAACCGTTGAGGTAGACGATGAGGATAGAAGGGAAAACTTCTTTAGGGCATTTTTGAGATGGGAAATAACCATTGAACTCGTGACCTGTTACCGTAACGTAACCGTGTTACCGTGCAATTTATTTCATTCATTCATTCATACAATCCATTCATTTCATTCATTATATTCATTTCCTTCTGTCATGTCATTCTATTCATTTCGAATGAATGTTTATTTTTCAACGCGAACGAAGTCGCAGTTTCAGACTTGACTTGACTGCTTTGGAGTTGACGGACCTGTTTTGGAAAACTAAGAAGAAATATGACTTGAGTGGACTTCACTTGACTGACTAGTCTCGGGATCTGCTACTTTTGATTTTAATTTCAATTTCGCCCTTTTTTATTTTAAAAAAGGTTATTACAAATTGCTATTTTTACTAATGACACTGGCAAAATTATCGGAGAAGATCTGATAGAGCCAATACATTAAAAGAGAAGAAGAAGTCGCAGTTACAAGCTAGTAAAAAATACGTAAACTTTACTCTTTGCGTACTGTATAATATTGTACGTGTCTCCATAGCGAGTCTCAGTGTTGACTTCTGGGATACACTCCGCTATATAAATTGTGTAGAGCGCAGAACAATTTACTATACATATAAAAAAGATATAATTTCAATTATATATAATATGCCTCTAGTTGGTGCTCGCGACTTCGTCCGCGATGAAAAATAAAAAATGTAGCACCTGACAAAATCTATTAGCAATAAAACGATCGATATCTTTATTGCTGTTATAGATTTGACAGGCGTGACATTTTATTTTTAAATGATCCCTCAGTAGGTGTTCCTGAGTACCTAGTGTTGTACTTTTTTCTGGATGAAAGGTACCCTATGTCCTTTTCTGCACACCTGATAGGTAACAGGTAACGCAATGTGTATGAAATCATTATGCTATGTAGGAAATATTGCATATATTAGTAAATAAGTAGTAAATTTGTGTCATAGTAGATTTGAGTGCTTAACTCATTATGTAATAGTCAATTTAAGCTCTAAGAAAAAATAAAATGTAGTCAGATTGTGTTCTAGACAGTCCAAGACCAACCCAAAATTTCATGCTGATCCGTTGAGCAGTTATGACGTGAAAAGGTAACAGACGGACAGACAGACAATATTACTTTTACATTTATAATACTAGCTGGTGCCTGCGATTTCGTCCGCGTTCTGGATGAAAGGTACCCTATGTCCTTTCTGGTGTCAATACAATTGATAATATACTTTTATTTATTCATCATAATTTATCTCTTCATAATAACGTCTTGATTCAATCGTTATGTAAATCGCCTTAAAATATGTAAAAGATATATACCTATGTAATTTAAATTTTAAAGTTACAAAGATTTTTTATTCTTATAAATAAAAATCATATTATGGAATTAACTTATAAATAATTAAATTGTAACAAATTATAAATAAATGCACTGTCCGTAGCTTAAAATAACTAAGTAAACAACTCCACGTTCATTAAGCAAGACCTAGGGCTTAAATGTTTTAAGCTAAATGAGGGCACCGAGTTCAGGCACGCGTAACTCAGGTCTAGACTAAGCAATTTACAGAAACTGCTTTGAAAGCCTTGTGCGATGGTATTTTTAAATAATTTGCGCCAGTGAATAAAAATAAACTTATACCAAAATTATTTTATTAGTACCAGATATAGGTTAGTATCATAATGCAAAATGACCTAATCAGCACAAAGTATCTCATAAGACCAGCTCTGCAGAAAGTCTGAAATGACAGAAAATAACAGTATATGTGTGCTGTTGAGTTTATTTTAGTGAGTAAAGGATGCCAGATCTCATTTCCCTAAATCCGTACTAATATTATAAATGCGAAAGTTTGTATGGATGTATGTACGGATGTTTGTAACTCTTTCACGAAAAAACTACTGAGAAGAAACGACATAAAGAAAAAAAGTACTGCTCCCGAGAGATTATCTAAAATTAAGGATACTAACTCCTGGCTAAGTATAATAGCAATAACGATGTCAGGTGATATATTACTTTTTCAACGCGGACGAAGTCACGCGCACCAGCTAGTAAGTCAATAAGCGTATAAGTTAATAAGCAAATAAGTCAATAAGCGTATTTAAGTCAATAAGCAAATAAGTCAATAAGCGTATTTAAGTCAATATGTGTGAAAGAAATCAGTCATTATGCGAGTAACCCAAAACCAAAAGTCCCTTATCCTTAATTCCTTATCCTTATTAGTTCGGGGGTTAGAGAATTATGTTAAACTATGTTAAAATAAAATATATATATGTATATATGTGTAATTAAGTTAGTGTAAAGGTGTTTTTGTACAAATAAAGATTATTATTATTATTATTATTATTATTAATTCTAGTACAGTCGGCAGCGCACTGTCTGTCGCCTGTCGCGTTGCTTCTTATGTTATAGCGTGCCCTTAATACAAGTGACGGAATTAATATATCGAGGTGAACCCTTTACTTAGTCACTAGCTAAATAATAAATAAATGTTTATTTATAAACGCGTCCGCATTTCGAACAAGGCCGTCCTTGATCTGATCTTGATCGAGTGTAGGTCTTGTCCCGACCTTTATATGTCAGATGTGCTCCTAATATATTGCCAATTTACACACACACACACACACACACACACACACACACACAAACACGCATTATGTAAAAAAGTCTGATTTTACTCAATATAGAAAAGTCTAAGCTAGATATAAAGCCTTGTGGCATAGCCTATTAAAGTGTAGGGCAAGTGTCTAGAAAACTGCTGTGTATTACAATGTGCTGAGTATGCTGTGTGATGCTGATCTAACTGAATAAGACACTGAATAAGATCAGTACTCACACCTGAGTACTCGCATTTGAGTGAGTACTAAATAACATCTAACTGAATAAGAAACTGAATAAGATCTACCTCAGTAGATTACTCACATCTCAATGTGAGTAGGTACTCATTCAGTACTCAGATGAGTTGGTATTCAGATGATTGCTGAAACGTGACATTCAGTCTTTCCATTTGGCAAGTCTAACTGCAGATTCCATAACAAGTAATCTGTAAGGCCCTTTTCTACTATAACACAAGCATTTATTACACATTTTATTTATTTATTTATTTATAAGTAGGTACTTACACTTATTATACCTAGATGGTTCTCTGTATTTAATTATATTTCACATAATAACTTCTACAATAACCGTTTTATAGCAATCCAATTTGAGACTCCAAAATAAATAAAATACTGTCAAATAAAAGCTTCCGCTTCCAACATTGGGATACTGATTTAAATAATCACCCGGCGGCGGGCGGCGCTGTTTACACGCCATTTCGCTGCGCCAATAGAACGTAACCGCGTTTTAAATATCTGCTATTAATTAATTTTGAAATATTTGTTCTGTTCAAAAAAAACATTCAGCAAAAGTCAAAAAGTATTTGAACATTAAAATAATTAGCACAGGTTAGTCAAATTTCTTTAACTTCGTACTTGTACTTAATAAAGTAAGGGAACTAATAAAATACTTAAATATGTTACTTGATAAATATTATTTTACTTAATTCTTAAAAGTTAGATTTGGTAGTTAGGAATGTATGTAATCAGCCGAAAAAAAATATCTAAATAACTTAGTAAAATGTATTAGAATCCATTACATTAAAATCAGTTTTAAGGAGATTTGATTAATAAGGCCTTAAATTATCAAAGAATGGACAAAATATTCAAAAATACTAAATTAAGAAAGATTAATCTTTCCAAAACTCAGTTTTCGATCCATAATTTTTTTTTATTGTATTTTAGTAACTGTTCTAAAATTCAAAATTTACAATCGTAACAAATTTTAAGACATATTCGCGTCAAGAAAAATCTGCATGCTTGAGAAAAGCTATGCATAAAATTCTGCATAAATTTGGTTGTCCTTCACATCAGCAATGGTATAATATCGCCCAAAAATCTAGTTCTATAAAATTTACATAGTATGTTGCACAAGTATATTACTTAATTGACTTAAAACTTAGCTCGGATAAGTTTTAAGAAAGGCGTTGTAAATTACCATCGGCAATGGATGGAGAACTGGGTTAAAATAAGCACATAGGCTATTATAATGACATTCTTCATATCCTTAGAGTTAAAGATAACATTAGATGTATAGTATAATTTATAGTTTATTAATACACTAGCTGGTGCCCGGGACTTCGTCCGCGTTCTGGATGAAATGTACCCTATCTCCTTTCTGGTGTCCCAGACAACATGTATGCAAAATTTCATGGTGATAGGTTCAGTAGTTTTTGCGTGAAAAAGTTACAAACATCCATACAAACTTTCGCATTTATAATATTAAGTACAGGTTTTCTTTTTCAAGGCCGACAAAATAGCAGGTACTAATTTATTTAGCTGACTGACATTTTCTCTGTTTTATCATGGAATATTATTATTATATATAATATATTAGGATCAAGATCTTGGTTTACAACAAATGATGTCAGATACTTTCTCCGGTATTCATATTGTTGATTTATCAACAAGGACGAAGTCGCGGGCACTAACTAGTTATTTCATAATTCATAGTTCAATTGCACAAAAGAGTTCTTAAATAACAGTATCTACTCTACTTTTGTAAATTGGCAAGAAATTTTTAAATTAAATAAAAGTTGAGATACTTCCGACTGCAGTTTGTAAAATAAGGCCCTTCGCACATTACGATACTCATTAGATACGATACTCCAGTAGGATACGAGTTGACCTGACTCGAGGTCCGATTGATCGGACGACGCGGACTTTTTTCCGTTGGTCAGATTGATCAGACGATGTGGACTTTTTTCCGTTGGTCAGTTTGATCAGACGATGCGGACTTTTTTCCTTTGGTCCGATTGATAGGACAACGAGGACTTTTTTCCTGTTGGTTCGATCACAACAGACTACGACTACGAAAAAAGCCCAAATTTTCATATCGACTGAAAATTAACCTCATTTTATGATTTTTAATAACACAACACAAAAAATTTACGTCTCATGTGAATCTGAGGATACTTTTATCTCCTCTTAATTCGACAGGTGGATTCATGGATGCTTCTTTAAATGTGGAAAATTTTCAATTTCGTGCACAAATTTAATTGTTTAGTTCTTGCTCCGTCGCCATCTTGACGATATTAGTCGGAAACAATACTTACACACGGATAACCGACAAGACTAATCGCGAGTAGCGTAGTGTACGATTCAAGATACAAAGATACTGAGTAAGTACTCAGCGTAGGATAGTACGTGTAGTATAATTTCGTAGAATACTGGTCGCTTTTAAGTATCTTAATGTGCGAAGGGCCTTAAGTGGGTTACTGGATTAATTTATTTTATAATATACTATTCTATTCGTGTGCGTTCCCGTTTGACCTCCTTAACTAAATTGAAACTACCCACTTACAGCTAACAAATGGAATTAAATGCAGTAAGTACTGGGAGTATTTGATAACAATTAGAAGTAGGTACTTTGTAATAGACATAATAAATCACTAAGTAACATTTTCCGCCTTTAATTTTAAGAGATGTATATCGTTATGATTGTAGAGTTAATTAGAGTAAATCTCATTTACTGTGTTATTTGAAATTATGATTAAACACACAAATAATTGTATGGCTCTCAATGTAAGCACTATACGATAGAACAAATTGGTGGAAATCAAAATCAGAAAATGTATTTTCTAAGTTAGCCCAGCCGGGAATCAAACCGGGGATCCCTGAGTCAGAGCACAAGCAAGCCCCTTAACCACTCTACCAATAAATTATATGTAACTGTATAAGTACACCTGCGTGAATAATAATCATACTCGTATATGTTGTTAAACTGTAATGTTTTTCATACACAACGTTCATATAGTTTGAAAATTTACGAGCGACAAGGACGTGCGACGCGTCTTCGCCTATGCACCGTTCACTACCATTTCATTGACTCTACTCGACTGTTTAGTGGAATGTCAATAAGTTAATCACAAATAAATTTTTCTTTATTATTCCGCAATTTGTTATAGGTATAAGAAAAAATTATAATAATGAAATTAATAAACAATAATAATAACATATAATAAATAATAATAATGAACATTATCAAAATAAATTGGGTTGGTAAGGAAGCATAAAATTTCGCAAGTTAATTATAATATTAAATTGTTAAAAACTGGTTTATGGTTTATGACAATAATATAAAGTTTAGAATGTATAACAGTAGTTCTAATTTCCAATGGGCAATTCTGACTTAAAGTACTCGATTACGTCAAGCATAAAAATTGACATTGGATAGATATGGATTTTAAAAAGTTTTATATCCAATGGTGAAACTTTGCGAGCTGATAGTTGAAAAAGACAAATTAGTATCTACGTGGTAATCCCTGTTTGGAATATCTATTCGGTATCAAATAACCACACAGTATTCAGATATAACTACTTACTCCAGTCAACTCGCTCGTTCGAACGCTCCACCAACTAAGTAAAAGCATAAAACTCAAAATGGCAGTATGTAGATGAGACGCGTGCGACGTTGTCATTCATTTTACAACTTTATTTTTACGTTACCGCCAGAAAAAAAAACTGTGTCATGTATGTCGCATTTGAAGGCTTTCGTTAAGCTTCCTTTAACTCGACAACCTTCGCACGATATTTGTAATATTTTTTACACGTGTAGAGAGACTTGTAAATGTTACCAATAATTTGTTTCTTTAAATTAGCAGTTTTTTTTGACAAAACAAAATTTCTCGTGTAAATAGTTTTAAGCTTTTTAAATAAATAATTAGTACATTATTCAATCTTGCAGAAATCTGTAAGCCTCCAGCAGTGGGCGTCTGTTAGCTTTTTGACTATGACGGACAAGCAGACAGCTTACAGACTAAGAACGTAACCCTCGATTTGTTGAAAATCATAAAAAAAATGTATTAATCATACATTTGGTACTACTTACTTACCACGGAAAATCATAATTAAGTGGTGAACGATTTTTACTAAATTTTTTGTGCATATTCGGTAGGTCTGAGAATAGGTCGTGAACTATTTTTATACCCCTAAGTGATAAGGGTGGCCCACCCCAAAAATTTATTTTTTCATATTTTGGCAAAACCACGTTTGTCGGGTCAGCTATAAGTAAAATAAAAAATATCATCGTCAACATTTCAGTGAACCTCATTTTTCCTCCATTATAAAACCACAAACACACCAATGAATGGGATAATAAATTTAATACAAAAATAATTTACATTTGTAATCAACAAAGACCAGAATTAACCGTGACCGGATGTTATCTGCATATATGGTTTTTTGGTTGCAGCTCATTTAATAACCAACGCTTGTTAAGTATTTTTGGACAAATGTATTTAATGTTTGGAAATTGTTGAACTGCGCTCTCATTGTTCATGGATTCATTGTTTTATTTTATTTTATTTACTTACAACCTTCTGTCGCACGTGACTTCGTCTGCGTAACTTTATAAAACAGTATATGATACTCGCTGATAATGTAGCTTTCTTTTTTTTAAATCGTCTCAGTAGTTTTTGAGTTTATTCATTACAAACATACATAAGTATCTTCTCTCTTTATAATATTAGTATAGATTGCAAGCATTGTTGTGTACTAAATATTAGGTTACGTTTCGCAGTCATTTGGGCAGCTTTCTGGACTAATCTGAAGATTGTCTGACAATTTCATCTATATCGGTTCAGCGGTTTTGGAGTCTATAGGGAACATACACACACATCGCCAGAAGATCATTTCAATGTGGATAAGTGTGTGGATTGTTGTATACCTACTTGTGTTGGCTTCCTAATAAATAAAATAAAAAAAACAAAGGCTGCCTTGTCACTTTGGTCTATAAAAAGGAAGTAAAGTTCCCAAAGTTTAAGTTAAAAATTGAAACACAACTTAGTTTTGTGTGGAAACTATGTTGCTGTCGCACTGCGTCAGACGAAATAGTGACATTCAGGGAAAAGAATGGATTCATTTCGAGATACTTAAATAAGAGAAAATCAAGGAGTTTTCTTTATTTATACTATTTTTTCTCACATAAAAGTGTTTCCAACAGTACGTTGTACCTATTTATTTGTTGTAGGAATCCCTATTAATTAACATAACATAACCTATTAAAAGCATTCATTGATGCATAAACATTTATCACATAAATAATTTGCCGAGAATTGTATTTTTTGTTTCTATTGAAACAACTCAAAAACGAATGGACCGATTTGAAAAATTCTTACACCTATAGAAAGCTACATTATGGCAGGGTAAGGGTATCCAAGAGGATTACCAAACGTTAAAAAAAAAAAAAAAAAAAAAAAAAAAAAAAAAAAAAAAAAAAAAAAAAATCAGCATCCGCAATGCATCCGCACGCCCTCCATGAGTCCACTCCACTCTGACAAGAGAGTATTTTTTTTTTATTAGAAATGGATTTGTGTTGTAAAGTTGTATTAGGTTGTTAAGTGGAAATATCTCAAAACAAAAAAACTTCAAAATGAAATAGATTTATGATAACATTAAAATATTATATATTTCTAATCAAAGCATTTGACACAAGTACAATTTTTCATTTAAACAGAAAAATCAATATTGTAATAATAATGGCAGTATCTAATTAACTATTTTAAGGTTGTATATCTTCAACAGTTTTCTCTTGGCCCACATCCAGCTGTGTAGCGAAGATACACTGCGGCTTTGATGAAATGAATGTGAGAAATTACACTAAAATTTGGCCTTAATGTACCTCATAATATGAATTAAAAGGCTGAACTGTTAAATTTGTACTTGCAATGATATAATCAAAACAGTTAGTCAGTGTAATGCATGAAGTTATGTTCATGATGCTTTGGTTGGAGCGCATGTGATACTCTTACGACATATCTACTGACATACCTCACAACCGAACGTTGTTCAAATTTCAATGGAGATCTTAGGACTGTGCACACTATCAGATAAGCGATGGACTCATGGAGATAAGCTTCAATTTATTAGGTTCGTAAATGTGAAACACACCAATTGTATGACCTCCAAATTTCGAGAACTATACAATCAACAAGTACTTATTTATACGCTTATATTTCATATTTTAGGTTGCTTGTTAATTATTTTTTTAAGAATGTTACAAATACACAAAAATTTTGTATATAAAAGTCTTCAGACAGGCTGATGACCAACTTTATAGTCCATATTCACACATTTTTTGAGTGACCTTTTTTATTTATAATAATTGTTAATTGACTATAAATTTGTTTATAAGAAAATTAGTCATAACTAAAATCTGTTAAAAAAATTTTTATTATATTACACTGTCACATAGAGTTAAATCGATTATTATTCAGACCTCAATTAAATTATGATCTAGAAAAATCTATGCAATATTATTAATTTACTTATTTTAAAAAAACAATAGTTTGTGTTTTTAGATTTTGATTGTCTGTGTGCGCTAATCTCAGGAATTCTTTTTTCAATTGTATGTTTTGTGATGTATTGTAGCATAATAGTGTTAATTTCATTCCAAGCAGTTTACAAAGAAGTTATACCGAATACCAAAATACCAAACGTACGAAAACCGCATGAAAATAGCTTGCAAATGTCAGTGTGCACATACTTTACACCAAAGGCTTTGCAGCTATGTTTGCATCTCGAAACGTGTTTTCATAGCTATGCAAATGTGCCCGGATACGTCTGCTTTCACACTCTTACGAGTGTATGCTTTTGCACAAGCAGAAATCTATTTTAGATTTAACATAAGCAAATGTCTTCCGTTAAGGTTCCGGTAGATGTGGAACTGAAATAATAGATCCCGTCTAAAACATAAAATGTAAGAAAAGGCCAAATCTCGCAACGCAGTTCTTCCACTATACCACAGATTAAATAATAGTTACGCTATACTAAAAGTTATTCCATGTCAGCTATTTTAGTTATTGCTACGAATAAATAGTTATTGTCTATGAAAGAACCTATTCAACAACTTTATTATCTTCTATTTTAAATATATATTCTAATATATAAAATTCTCGTGTCGCGGTGTTTGTTGCAAACCCCTCTGAAACGGCTTGACCGATTTTGATGAAATTTTGTGCTCTTATCGGGTAGGTCTGAGAATCGGCCAACATCTATCAAGGGTGGTCCACCCCAATTTTTTTTTATTTTTTCCCAAAACAACGTTTGTGGGGTCAGCTAGTAAGTATTATATAAAATTCTCGAATCACAGTGTTTGTAACCATACACCTCTGAAACACCTCATGAAATTTTTTGTGTATATTCGGTAGTTCTGAGAATAGGTCTTAGACTATTTTTAAAATCCCTAAGGGGCCAAATTTTTTTTTCTTACTCTGTGGTAAAACAACATTTGCCGGGTCAGCTAGTATGGTTAGGTATATATATTTATAGTTTATTTATCTTTAATAATTATAATGACTTCATAAGTTACAGAAAAATATCTCAATCATGTCACCATCGTAGCTCGTAGCTCACGTAGATGGGGTTCCCCAAAGACTACGGACGTAGCCCGTAGCTCACGTAGCATCGTAGCTTTCAAATTGAAGTTGACGGATTTGTCTGAAAGCAGGGCCTAGTCATGACTGTGTGCTTTCTAAAGTCGTAAACGCTACGCTACGCTAAGAGAAAACTTTGTGATTGGTCAAAATTTTATTTTGACGTTACAATAACCAATCACCAAGATTTCTCTTGGCGAAGTACTATGTATACTACAATCAATTTAAAAATAATAATATTAAAGTATACATACAATACAACACAATACCTATGAGCTGCGAATCGCTTAAATCCAGGCTTCATTGTCATAGCGTAGCGTAGCGTAGCGTAGCGTAGCGTTTACGACTGTAGAAAGCACACATAGCTATTATAGCGTTTGGGCTCAATGATGCTCAAACTTCATTGTACACACGTTTAAATTACAAATATAAGTAACTAATAATAAAAACAAATACAAAATTACAATGTCGCGCTTTTGGGGTTTTCCCTACGGCGACACTGACTAGAGTTAGATGGTACTACAAAAATAATAAAATGTTGGGCGCCAGTGAAGCCTACTGAAAATGAAACAGCGTGATCTGAATATTAAAATATATTTTAAATCGCTCAAGAGTAGGCAACACAAATTGTGTAGGTCGTGGGTGGTCGGCCTATCTGTCTTCCCAACGCAGGGCAGGCACTCCCCTGTGTGATCCAGCCGACGAAGGTGGTAGATGCGGCGCGATGAGTGCGGTGGTGTGCGTCCTGCCGAAGCGCGTGGCAACGATGGTGAGGCGAGTAGGACCGGCAACTGGATCTAGTGCGACCCGAAGCCGGCCGATGAATGGCGATGGTGCATAGGGACGGCAACGAATCTAATGCGACCCGAAGCCGTCAGTTAAATGCCGGTTACCGGCTTGGCAGTCATTCTGCCCAGACGATGTTGTTCGGCCCGGAGAATGCTCGAAGAAAGCTGTTCAGAGAATGGTCGGCCCGAAGAATGCTCGGCCCGGAGAATGCTCGGCCCGGAGAATGCTCGACCCGAAGAATGCTTGGCCCGTAGAATACTTGGCCCGTAGAATGCTTGGCCCGTAGAATGCTTGACCCGGGGGGATACTCCTGGAATCGACATTACGACGGCATCACGCTCTGGTACATCTACCCTCCGATCTGGATGATCCACGACGGCAACAGGATGAAAATACCTGCTTAGCAGCAGCATTGCCGGAGTGGTGCATAACCAGAACGGAGTTTACAAAGTAATAAATAAATGTACCAAGCGAAATTAAATAAAGCAATAAGCAAATAAGTATATAAAAAAAAATGTTATTTAAAATAAAAAAAATATATAATTAAGTAGGTAAGTCCTACTAAAATAATTTCAAAGTAGGTACATCAAAACAAGGTTAAAAAATAATGCAAAGCAAAATAAGTAATGTTAGCAAAACACACTATGAAATAAAACGTACTATGGATTAAATAAAAATTAAAAAATAAGCAATTTTAAAATATTATATTATTATAATAAAATTGTGTGCTATTCAAAACTTACCCTAACGCGGGAGATTCAAATACATAACTATATAATATTTAAATAAAGTTAATTAGACCGCACCACTCAACTAGGAGCGCTGAGTGGCGCGGACTGTCCAACTCTCAGCTTATTCGCCGACTGACTCGCAAAAAATAAAATTATTTCTCGACCACCGCCCGTACATTGCAAATATTGCAATGTAGGTACCGCCGATCACCGGTGCAGTTGCACCTAATGCGTTCCGTTTGTGAATTACCCTATTATTTTATTTAAATTATGTAACGCTTCGTTACAAATTACAAATACAAACTATAAATAAATTACAAATACAAACTATAAATAAAATACAAATTACAAATAGAAACTATTTCCGAAACTAAAGGTTTAATTTGAATAGATGCAAATCTGAACCATTGAACTAAAAAGTGGACCGTTATCAAAAGGAGAAATGGCTATACCCCTGCCCTTTGTAAAGATACCATTCCGATCTATCCCCTACCACTGACTGTTGAATATTTTATTTCCTTGTAAATTTTTAATTTATTCCTATTACCACAAACTAAATAGTAGATACTAACGTATCCTATTACATTATACATTATACGAATGAGAATAGCTTTAGCCATTTTACTTTTCATTATTTATTTTTTTGTAATTGTAAGCGTGTATATTTTAACATGGTAAAATAACTGGTGAATTTAAATTTATAATGACGATCATAAGAGTTTCTTTAGAAACCCAATAATTGATAAATGAATATGTTGATTTTGATTTTGAACATGACGTAGTGTTTTTCTTTCATTTCATTTACTATGTTTGTAACAGAGATTTGATCTTTACGATTGATGCCATAAAAATACAGGTGTAATTATTTGCATTTCAACTGGTTTGATTCCAGTGTGTGGCAAGCTTATTTTGAAAAAATCTTTGAATGCAGTTTTGTTTTTATTTTAAAAACAAAGGAATGTCTACTTCGGATAATTTTTCCTATCTTCAGTATTTAAATAACTCCAGTTGGCCTTAAAAAAATTATGGTATTTTATGGTATGGAAAAAGTATTGGAAAAATTATTATTATTTATATTAAAAAAAACAACTAATTACTTGCCGGTGAACCGGTTGTAGGTTAATCAAAGATAATTGATTGGTCTCGCTGCGCTCGACTAGATAGAGCGCTATACAAAGGCGATAGCTCCGTGAATGCGGCAACTTTTTATTGTAGTGTGTGTAAAACATCGTCACTTTTTACACAGTTTTATTATATTTTTACACAGTTTCACTGCGCAAACTGGCATTTTATTATGCTGAAAATTTAATAAAACATTCGGCACGTTACACATCACAGACAGTTTGCAGTGTGACTGGTTAGGGTATGCCGAATTCGGAGTAGTATTTTTTGCTGCATTTTACAAGTACAACGGCGGTATCTAGTCGAGCGCAGCGAGACCAATCATTTATCTATGTTTTTGACATGAATATGTCTTTTCTCTGGGGTCTATTCGAAAGAATGTGTGTCACGAAAATCGTTACCATGACGTAAATGAATTAATTCGAAAGAATGTGTGTCACGAAAATCGTTACCATGACGTAAATGAATTAATTATAATTTGTTCGTTTGTTTATATATATATTTTATCCCTGTTGACCATAGAAGGATTAAGGATAAGGGGAAAGAATAAGGATAAGGATAGGGATGGGGATAGGGATAGGGATAGGGATAGGGATAGGGATAGGGATAGGGATGGGGATGGGGATAGGGATGGGAATGGGGATAGGGATAGGGATAGGGATAGTTTGTTCGTTTGTTTATATATATATTATCCCTGTTGACCATAGAAGGATTAAGGATAAGGATAGGGATGGGGATGGGGATGGGGATAGGGATAGGGATGGGGATGGGGATAGGGATAGGGAT
This sequence comes from Synanthedon tipuliformis, assembly GCA_947623395.1. Lineage (NCBI taxonomy): Eukaryota > Metazoa > Arthropoda > Insecta > Lepidoptera > Sesiidae > Synanthedon > Synanthedon tipuliformis. Next base: position 693,864 of record OX392429.1, on the reverse strand, counting down.
AGGGATAGGGATAGGGATAGGGACCATTTAAATCTTTCTTTTCATTTATGATATGAGACATATTCATGTCTACTGTGCCATCGAGAAGCCATGGCACTTTTTTTTTTCCTATCTTTACTATTTAGATAACTTTCCCTCCAGTTGGCGTTAAAAATTTATAGTATTTTATTGTAATGGAAAATTTATTTTAAAAAACAACTAATTACTTGCCGGTTGTAGGTTAATTTTATTGTGTTTGACTATCTATAAATACAAAGATAATGTATTGGTCTCGCTGCGCTCGACTAGATAGAGCGCTATACAAAAGCGATAGCTCCAAAAATGTGGCAACTTTTTATTGTAGTGTGTGTAAGACATTGTCACTTTTTATCACTTTTTACTCAGTTTTATTATATTTTTACACAGTTTCATTACGCAAACTAGTATTTTATTATGCCTAAAATTTAATAAAACATTCGGCACGTACACATCACAGACAGTTTGCAGTGTGACTGGCTCGGGTACGCCGAATTCGGCGTACTATTTTATGCCGCATTTTACAAGCACGACGGGGGTATCTAGTCGAGCGCAGCGAGACCAATCATTCATCTATGTATAAATACTTGTAATTTATATAAATAAATAAACATATCCTAGAATGAAGTGAACGAATTCATGGTAATGGATGAGAGCCGCTAATAAATCTCAGCGACAGATCTGTGACGTATCCGCCGCACTAAGCCCCGTCGATGGACGCCCACGTTTGATACCCCACATTACTTTAATCTCTATTTGACTTTTATCAGACAAATCTAAAATTACCAATGCAAATTACTAAATTTATTTGCTATATATAAAGATATTTATTTATTTATTTTATTTTAGGAAAACTTACTGGTACACAAATAAACCAAGCAGCATCATGATGAAGCAAATGTTACATTTACAATTTAAGGAATTATGTTTTAGTAAGGCACTCAAATGACGTATGAGACCATAGATAAATGATTGGTCTCGCTGCGCTCGACTAGATACCGCCGTCGCACTTGACCCTAGCGGGATTCGAACCCGCGACCGTTCGGTCAACACCTAGGTTCACTAGCCACTAGACCAAACGTGTGTTGATTAGATGAAGAATTGGTCTCGCCGCGCTAGACTAGATACCGCCGTCGTACTTGTCAAATGCGGCAACAAATACTACGCCGAATTCGGCGTACCCGAGCCAGTCACACTGCAAACTGTCTGTGATGTGTACGTGCCGAATGTTTTGTTAGATTTTAGGCATAATAAAATACCAGTTTGCGTAGTGAAACTGTGAAGTGATAAAAAGTGACGATTTTTTACACACAGTACAATCAAAAGTTGCCACATTTTCGCAACTATTGCTTTTGTATAGCGCTCTATCTAGTCGAGCGCAGCGAGACCAATCAATTATCTTTGGTATGAGACATTGTTTGTTTTCTTTTTTAATTTTTACTAATGTGTGTTTAAAAATCAGAACTCTTTTCGTTCTCGTTAGTGAAAATACCTTTTTCTCTTGATAATTAGATGTGTATCTCGAATGCTGTTACTAACTTATCTGTGCACTCAGCATTTCGTATTATAAACAAAAAGATTGTTAGCTATCTAGGCACTTAATACAATGTCTAGTTCTCGCTGTCTCTTAATTGCATTATAAACAAAGGAAACAAAAGAATAGTGTTCCCAAGATTAGAGGAATAAAAACTATCAGTCCGCAGCTAGTTGCAGCGCGCACTTATTGCTAGTGATGTGACTGCGGCTAATGAGACAGGTATTTATATCGATATAAATTAAGTTTTTTTTTATATATTTGTCTTTTATTGACATTTTATAACACCCAGTCTATTGGCTCCAACCCCTCCAGTGATGTGATCAAGTACATTTTTAATCATGTTATTATAATACGTTGAGATGACTTTTAACTTGGATCCTGTTAAAGGTTTGAACTTCAATGGTACTGGCTGAAATGTAGGTAATGATTTTAAAAAGAAATAGTATTTAAACTAGAGTTTAAATTTAGAAGAGAGTCGAAGAGAATTTTAGTTGACAAGGAAAATTAATTGAAGTAAGTTTGGTTAGAGGGTTTTGGTATATTTTATATTTAGTAATGTATTGTTTATAATGAATGTTTATTGAAATTAAAATATGAAGGAAAGAAAATAAACGGAACTATGTGCACATGGAATTTATGTGTTTGATTTACACTCTACTACCAGTTTATTAAAGAAAAAGATTCCACCAATATGCAAGAAGTGCCCCATGACTTGAATATATACCAACAAGAGGTTATGGGTCCAGTCACGTTGAGAAGGTCCAACAAGTCTACACAAGGAATTTACAAAATGACAATAAATGTACATCAAGAGGCGAAAGATGAGGAAAGTGATGTACATATAAATTATAAATTGGCGATATGGAATATATGGAACGATGACACATGAAAATTTTTCGGAGGAATGTACGAATTCTGGAGGAATGTTGAAAATAAATTTAGAAAAGGAAAATAAGTTTGAGAGGGGAGGATCTCAAAGAGTGATGAGATTGCATGATGATTTTAGCAATGATGAGGTAGATGAAAATGTAAGATACAAGAAGGAGTTTGGCAAGAATATGAAAAAGCAAGAAAAAGGAAAGACTGTACCTTTACCCACGTGTTTTGGAGTGGTGTTTAAAATTAGTTTAAAGTGGGTTTTAATGTTTATAATAAGAGATGTGATAGGGAGATTAGTATAATGTAGTTGAAGTGAGTATGTATGTAGGAGTTTTATAGTAATGATGAAGTATAGAGAGGAAGTAGATATTTTGTACGTTGAAGGCTCATGGATTTGAGTAGTGTTGTTTTTGTATTTTGAAGACTCATGGATTTGAGTAGTGTTGTTGTTGACTCAATGAGGTTGAGTAGAATTTTGTATTGTTGAAATAGATATTTTGTAATGATGAATTAATAATATAGTAAAGAGATAGTAGTGGAGGATTGTAGAGTAAAGGTTGAATGATAATGTGTAGTTGGTTTTTAGTGGATATAAAGGTGGTAGTGTATGAGTATTGTTTGATAATGAATAGATTAATAGTAGTTAGGTACAGTCAGCTTATTTGATATTAAAATTCAGGGGGGGTATTAGTTTATTAAATAGATTTAAAGATTGTGTAGTATAGTCAGCCAGATATTGAAGATTCAGAGGGGATGTTAAAGGTTTGAACTTCAATGGTACTGGCTGAAATGTAGGTAATGATTTTAAAAAGAAATAGTATTTAAACTAGAGTTTAAATTTAGAAGAGAGTCGAAGAGAATTTTAGTTGACAAGGAAAATTTATTGAAGTTAGTTTGGTTAGAGGGTTTTGGTATATTTTATATTTAGTAATGTATTGTTTATAATGAATGTTTATTGAAATTAAAATATGAAGGAAAGAAAATAAACAGAACTATGTGCACATGGAATTTATGTGTTTGATTTACGCTCTACTACCACTTTATTAAAGAAAAAGATTCCACCACTATGTAAGAAGGGACTAGAAGTTATAAAAAAAAAACCTACAAGAGATCCAACATTCCGAGGTGCATCCGTACCTGTAGCAAATGATCTTGAACTTCTTGGCATGAAATTAAGCTCAAACCTCAAATTCGGCACATCTATCGAGTCTCCGAGCCCAAATAACCCAAATCTTATCAAAAGTACGAGTGAATAAGCATCTTCTGAGTGAGCTCGCTCCATTATAGGCCTCATCTTCGCTACACGGCTGGATGCTGGCTAAGAGGAAACTCATCTCTAATAAAAAAAATATTACACGCATTCAAATAACACTAGTTATTACACGCGATTTCGTCCGCCTAACTTTTATGTTACTCGCTAATCTCTTTGAAGTATCGACATTGAAATATTTTATCGACACATTCACATCTCTAAGGAGAAAGGTAAGAAAGTTTGCTGCTGCAAATTAGACGTATAAAAACAAACTTGTCACCAGTCGCAACAAGTTGTTACTTGTCCTATCTTAAAGTTATATGAGACATACTAGTGACCCGCTCCCGGCTTCACCCGGGGTGCAATTTATATAGGTATCCTATCTTTTAGGTTGGACTAAATTACACACACATAGTTACAAAATTTTATCAAAATAGTTTCAGTAGTTTAGGAGTTCATCGCGGACACACAACGTGACACATAATTATTTTTATTATGATATAAAATATATAACCTATAAATAAAGATTGTACAAATAAGGTGGGCAAGTGATGTATGATTCGAATCAGTCGATCACTTTGAAGAAGCGTATCACTGAGTCGACTCAGTAAAGAGCGACACACACCTAATAGGATAGGGAATAAAGGAAATCGTGGGGTGGGATGGGAGTGTGACTGGGATGGGTCATCGGATTATTGGGATTCGAATGCAATCGAACTATTAGGTATATCAAAATATAATAATGATCATCACTACATAGTATAAAACAAAGTCGCTTCCCGCTGTCCGTCTGTCTGATCTTTAAAACTACGCAACGAATTTTTATGCGGTTTTCACTAATAGATAGTGGTTCTCGAGGAAGGTTTAGTATATAATTTACAAAGTTACGCGAGCGAAGTCGCGGGAAACAGCTTTAATTTTATTAACTAATCATATAGCGCCATCTGTCAAAACACTGTGCAACTATGACAACCTTTATCCACTATTCGAAGTAGTGCTACATTATTTCACAGAATTCCCTAGATGGCGCTGCATGCTACATCCGTACTAATATTATAAATATGAAAGTTTGCATGGATGTATGGATGTTTGTAACTCTTTCACGCAAAAACTACTGAATGGATTTCAATGAAATTTTGCATACACGTTGTCTGGGATACCAGAAAGGACATAGGGTACCTTTCATCCAGAACGCGAACGAAGTCGCGGGCACCAGCTAGTAATTCATAACAAAAAGTTAAAAACTATAGTATAAAGCGAAGCTAGTAGCGCTAAGTTAAGTAAGTATGTCCCGTATGTCCGTGAAAGAACAGCACGTGTGCTGTTTTTTGTCGAATGTCGACTTTCGGTGAAAGAAAGAAAGTATTTTAAATAAAAATAAATTAAATAATAATTTCAATTACAAATGTAATAGCAATATAAATAAAAATAAAACACAAGTATTTTCAACAATCCTTTTATTTACTTTTTACCAACTACACTAAAAAGCATTTAAGTATAAATCCTGTATAGAATCGAAAAAAATATAGAAATACAAATATATAGTGCAATTTTTTTTAACACAACCTTCATTAGGAGAACCTACTTTTACAAAAAATAATAATAGTCACTTTATTAAATGCAATTGACTGGGAATGACTAACTATTAATTTTGTGCAATATCAAGGACACTTCAAGTTACAATTTATTCATAGATAAATGATTGGTCTCACTGCACTCGACTAGATACCGCCGTCGTACTTGTAAAATGCGGCATAAAATAGTACGCCGAATTCGGCGTACCCGAGCCAGTTACACTGCAAACTGTCTGTGATGTGTACGTGCCGAATGTTTTATTAAATTTTAGGCATAATAAAATACCAGTTAGCGTACATAGTGAAACTGTAAAAATATAATAAAACTGTATAAAAAGTGATAAAAAGTGACGATTTTTTACACACATTACAATAAAAAGTTGCCGCATTTTCGGAGCTATTGCTTTTGTATAGCGCTCTATCTAGTCGAGCGCAGCGAGACCAATCAATTATCTTTGAGTCACTTGAATAAATGCAATTGACTGGGAATGACTATTAATTTTGTGCAATATCAAGGACACTTCAAGTTACAACTTATTATTATTATCAAAAATGACTTAAAACCAATTATTTCATTTATTGCACAAATATAATATTTGGTTCAAAATGCCTACATTAACTTTATTAAGCATTGTTCCGATATTTTTTAAGTTTACTTTAAAAATATTAAGTATGTGCTTAAAACTAGTTTAAATAGAACTTAAAGCACATTACACACACATTCGGTCTGATAAATATGAATGATAATTTATTTTTTTGTAAGATCAACCCGGTGGATGTTTCATGTGTGCGATTATTTTTAAACTTTTTTTTATATTAACCGTTTCAACTGATTTTGGATTTTCTTTTTAAAAAAAATACATTTAATTGTGAAAAAATTGGGTTTTTCCATTTTTTTTTTAAATGGGTTTTCAATTTTTTTCGTACGACTATTGCGTTAGATGTACATATCTGTACCTATATTTTTTTATCTTTTCTTCTTATCGACTGTTTTAACCAAAAAGCCAAAAAAAGGTCGTCACGCGTTAACGCGTCGTCACGTGACCACGTGACTACCGCGTTGCCTCTTGGCTTTAATTGCTTATGAATTGTGTTTGTTTTTTTTTTTTAAGTAATTTCTCAAAAGTAAACATTTAAATCGGTCCAATATAATAAAACAATTACATAAGATGTACGGGAATAAAAAATGGAATATTCGGGGACATTCGAGACATAATATCCGTACTAATCTGATTGTAGGTCAAGAGCAAGCAAACTCATAAATGATTAAAAAAATAATAAAAAAAAAATAATTCCCCGAATTTTCAATTTATTTCCCTCGTGCGCGGGTTTGAATTTCACCGACCGAATGTGTGTGAAAGCACCTTTATATGCGTTTTATTTATTTATTAAATTTATACTTCCACTGTATTGTAAATCACATTTACCAATGTCTCATTTATTGCATTGTCAACTATAATACGACAACTTCACATCTAAACCTCATCATAATATTATAATGTCTCAAGTTTAGAATGTACAAAGTGTCAGAATGTCCATTGTTCCAAAATGACCAGTCTATCAAAATGTCTAGTCTCAGAATGTCTAGTGTCACAAAATGTCTATAAGTATCGCGAAATGTCATTGTGACACTTTTGACACTCTGAACCTGAGCCATCATTTATTATGTCGAGTACGAAATAATTTTAGTGCTATATTAAAACACTATAATTTATAATATAAAGTTTGATACAGCATCTGTCTGTGCTATTCTGTGTCAACTATTTAGGGCTGTGAAAAGTGTATTGTTTTAAAATTTTATTTTTTTTAAACAAATATTCTATTAATTCATAATAATTGTGACAGTACCTATGTAACATAAAAATATATCAAAAGCATAAAAATTGGGATTTTGATTGGAAATTGGAAAATTGAATCCACATTTTGAAATATTTTGAACATTTTGAATTTAAAAGACAAAGTTATTAAAGCTCATTGCTTACCAGTTATCAAGTTGTCATACTATAGTGATGACACATTTAAAAAAAAATGTTAGTAATACAAAATACATTATTATTATTATGTACGATTTTATCAAGTAATGCACTTTGTTGGCAGTCTAAACACAAATTCATACTAAATTAAGCTTAAAATTAAATTTTACATATAAAATTAAGTATGTATTCGATTTGTTTGACATGGTGTGTATTTAAATCTGTAATAAAAAAAATATTATTAAGTATATCTGATTGATGACACGCTTGGCCTAGTGGCTAGCAACCCTAGCTGTTAACCTAAAGGTCGCGGGTTCGAATCCCACTAGGGGCAAATGTTTATGTTTTAATATAATAATAATATTCACACATTCCACACAGCACCATCTAGTTCCAAAGTAAGCAACTTAATGCCTGTATTATGGATACCAGACAGTTGATATACTGCATACATTACTTTTTTTTTTGTAAATACATACATATTATAAATACAAAAATCCATGACTCAAGTACAAAGGTAAATGTTAACACATAAACATTTGCCCCTAGCGGGATTCGAACCCGCGACCGTTTGGTTAACAGCTAGGGTTACTAGCCACTAGACCAAACGTGTCGTATGTGTTAACATTTTACCTTTGTACCTGAGTCATGGATGTTTGTATTTATAATATGTATGTATTTCCAAAAAAAAAGTAATCTATGCATTAATTGCTTAGTATGGAACTTAGTTTGAAGTTATTATTATACTTAATACCTTTAGTTGGTCTTTTCGTCCGACTGAGGGTTGTTCTTCCAGACGTAATAGGTGAGGGCGCTGGCGTAGCTCAACCAGGCCAAGTAGGGCAGCATCAGAAGACCAGCATTCTTGTTCACCGAGAAGAAGGAAGCCGTTGTGGCAGCCGCGGCCCCGGACAGGATTGAAATCTCTATGAACGCCTGAAAACATCGTTCAATTCTACTTGCAGCACTTGTGCTTATTGTGTCATTGGGCGACGGTAGCCACATGCCATCAAGTGTACCTGACTACCTGACTAGTTTATATAAAAGAACTAGCCGAGCCTGATCACGCTTTGCTCTGGTTTTTTTTGAGGTTCAAATGTCAATGGGTGCCATGACAACGGCTAACTTCCACTTCAAATGTGACAACGGTTCTCGTTGGCGAGTTAGTTCGTCTCGCTTTCGACAGATGGCGCCGTATTACGCAAAAAATAGATAAGATCAATCTTCAAAGCAGATTGTATGTTGTAACTATAAAAATTTCTAGTCTAATCAGACGGCTAGTTTTCGGGTTTTTGAGATATACCTACACAAACTAACACAACATTTTTATATATATATATATATATATATATATAGATAATAGTTGACAAAAAGACTAATGAACTATTGAATATTTACCAGTTTGAAGTTCTTGAGTCCAAAGAATATTGGCGTCCAACTCCAATTCAGAGCCAACTGGGTTCCGTACAAGGTCAATGGGACAATAGCTTCCTCTGAAAAATTCAAAACGGAATATAAATGTCACTCTTATTTAAAAATTTATAATTGCAAATTTGTACATTAATTCTATATTAATTTCTACAAAGGGGTTACCTCCTATGTAGAAATTCCACATAGGTTCTCACCTTAAATAGGGGTAGAAATGAGACAAAGGTAGAAATTAACCCTAACAGACAACAGAAAAAGTATTTTTGGAAAGAGAGAATATTAAAAGAATTTGCAAGTTTTGGAAATGCTTTTGGTCAATGAAGAAAATTAAGAAAAACAAAGAGATACAGTCATCTGAAAAAGTAAAATTCTCAACATAATTGTAGTATATGATTTGAACCACTGCATTATAAGCAGAAATTAGGCAAGCATCTAGACAAAGAAGTATTTTAGCATACCTGTAAAACCTCCGCACTCCTCGACAACTAGGTACGAAGCATAACCCATGCTGGTGTACAAGAAAGTCCAGGCAGGCCCAAAAGCACACTTTGGCAATAACCACTTTGGTTTATTCAGTTGATCGTACCATGACTTTCCCTCTTTGTTATTTACTTGACCAGCAAAGTAAATACCGGCGGCGAATCCACCACAGTTGGGCAGAATAATGGATCCGATCGCTGACCAATTTGCCATTTTGATAGCTGAAGATCAATATTTATCAATAATAATAATAATGCATTTATTAGCTCCACACAAAACCACAGTATATACAGACAATGTTAACCTAATTGTTACATATAGTTATAATATCTTCACACACATTCACATATTCCACACAGCACCATCTAGTTCCAAAGTAAGCAACTTAATGCTTGTATTATGGATACCAGACAGTTGATATACTACATACAATACTTTTTGTAATTCCCGCTTATTAATCTTGTTAATCCCGCTAGAGGCAAATGTTTAAGTGTTAACATTTACCTTTGTATCTGAGTCATTGATGTTTTGTATTTATAATATAAATATGTATTTACAAAAAAAAGCAATTGTATGTAGTATAACTGTCTGTATCCAACGCATAATACAAGCATTAAGTTGCTTAGTGTGAAAATAGATGGTGTTATGTGGAATTGTGGAATGTGTTAAGATATTTATATGTGTTACACTATTTATAACTCGAGACAGTTAGACCAATTTTTATAATTTTTGTTTTGTTTGATTCGTCTCCATCCCGAATAGCAAAATAATCATTAAAAGATCGGAAAAATATTCACGAAAAAAAATATATGAAGAAAATTCACTTTCTCAAATCTGAGTTGGTACGAAGTTCGCCGGGCCAGGTAGTTTGACTTTAGTGTAAGTGAAACCGTTTTTACATCGCATCGGTTCAGTAGTTTTTGAGTGTATCCAGTAAAATCACATACAAAAAACCATATTATACCTAATACACATTAAAAGGATGAACTTTCGCAATAAAAAGATACACATCTATATCTATAGATGCAATCTATACTTAAGTGCCTATAATTGCAATGTTAAATAAACATTCTTTACATGCGCAATAAATAACATCATTTGATAACATAGGTATCTATAAAGTACACGGGTACTCATTTAAATATAGATTTATTTCAATTATCAATCATTAAAAGACAATGAGATCATCGATACTATTACCGCCGGTATTATAATCGCCGGTAATCTGATATTAAATAATATCCTTAATTGCGTGCCGGTATATTTTCGAAAAAAATATACATTACAGAATTCCGTTTTTATCGATAAATAGTATGTAATTATTTAAATATTTTAAATGACTTACCGCCTTATTGAGAAAGTTTAAATATTGTGAAAAAGTTGCAATCGAGAACAAACCCGAAAATGTTCAAAAGGGCAGGTATGGAGAAAATGCAATTTTCACTTGAGTAGATTAAAAAAAAAGTTTGATCAATAATACTAACAATTTAGAAATACCCCAGTTATTTGCATAGTGCCATACACCAAGTCAATCTTCGGAAATTGGTTGGATTATACGGAGAAATGTCATTATCAGATGACTGATACGTTTCAATTTACGCAGAGGATATTATTTATTATTTCTTTAGATAAAATTAATTAAAAAATTTGAATTAAGAATCAGAGTTCTAGATATGTATATAGAATTAGATTTTAATGCATATCAGTGCCTGTTGTGAATCAGTGATTGAATATGGGAAGGGATTTTGTTTCCTTTTCTCCTACTTATCATATCGAGGTCTACGCGCAATTGTAACTCCAATGGTATTGATTATTATGTTTATAGGTGACGGTAGCCTGTACCACTTACCATCATGTGGACCAACCGTCCACATGGTATTAAATTATAGATATAAAAAGTTCTACCGTCTATATCCCTCGGGAAGCTAACATTTTTCCAGGATAAAATGTATCCAATGTGTTAATCCAAGTAATAAACTATGTGTGTGCCAAATTTCATCCAAATCCGTTCAGCCGTTTTTGCGTGAAATTCTAACAAACATCTATCCATCCTTATCATTTACTAGCTGCTGCACGTGACTTCGTCCGCGTACCCTTATAAAATATAGCGTATGTTACTCGCTGATAATGTATCTTTGTAAAGGACTCCTATAATAGGAGAAAGAATTTTAAAAACCGATCCACTAGTTTTTGAGTTTATTCATTACAAAATCTTCTCCCTTTATA